>OZ023072.1:5810200-7010200 GCA_963992785.1 Tenthredo livida
CGACCAAATCAACCTAATAACCAAAACCGAAACCAACCAAACTCCGAACAGCCAAGATACGCACGCATAAACTTTACAAACACAAATACTAACTTCGCGAATACCGACAACTTCCCATTAGAATCAATCACCCCAAATCATCGGCAACACTGGAACACTAATAGTAGATACCGGTGCCAATTTAAACCTAATAAAACAAAAGATTATCACCCCGGACACTCGTGTCGAATCAAGGGATAAACGTTACATCTCGGGAATAACAGAAGGGTTCACAGTAACACAAGGTAGCATTAATCTAGAATTTTCGGGCACTTGCCACGAATTCCACCTAATAAGCAACGAATTTCCTATACAAGAAGACGGCATCCTAAGCGCCGATTTCCTGCGACTCGAGGAAGCAACAATCTGTTTTAAAAACGACCAACTCCATTCGCGAAACACAGGCGTTATCCCACTACATCCTCGAACAATAATATAAGAACATCCCACATCCTTACAACAGCGGCAACACAAACACCTAAGATACACCTACACACGCCTCAACTCGAAAAACAGATGAGCACAACTCTTGGTTGACACCGGAGCCGACATAAACGTGATAAAACTTAACGCAGTCAAACCAAACATACACTACACCCCGACGGACAATACCCAGATAACCGGCACAACAGACGGTGCTATAAAAACTCTAGGAAGCGTCAACGTACAAATCGACAATAGTTGGCACGTATTCCACCTAGTCGATAATTCCTTCCCAATAAAAGAAGACGGCATTTTGGGTACGAAATTCCTATACACTGAGAACGCCACAATTTCGTTCGGAACTGGTACAGTAACAACGGATAACTGTAAACCATTGAAAATACTAGACGAAAATATTGTATCTATCCCTAGCCGAACTGGGAAAGTAATATCATTGAAAGTCGCCAACCCGACGTTAAAAACAAGATTCATTGATAACATAGACCTTGGCCCCAGTATTTTTCTCGGCAAAGCCTTAGTCACGAACAGAAACGGATTAGCATATGCCTACGTGATTAACTCCAGCGAAACAGCTGTAGAGATAAGGAGGCCTGTAGTAACCTTAGAAGAAGTCGACGAACTCGAGGATACGAGACCCCAGCTGACCGACACAAGACTCACCAGCGTTCAATCAATCCTACTAACCAAGGCTCGGGAAACTAATACCAATAACACTTCCCGTTCGCTTCACTTCCCCCCCCTAACTACGACTCGAAACGCCTCCACACCCTTATGGAAAACCTTCGATTGAACCATTTGAATGACGAAGAAAAACAGTCGATAACTGACCTTGCTATAGAATTTAACCACCTTTTCTTCCTACCGGGCGACAAATTAAAACATACACAACTGGTCAGTCATACCATCCCTACCACAGATGATATTCCGATTCATACAAAACAGTACAGATATCCTCAAATTCACAAAGAAGAGATAAATACGCAAGTTAGCAAACTCCTTGATCAAGATATCATCAAACACTCTTCTTCACCATACAACTCCCCAGTTTGGATAGTACCCAAGAAAACAGACGCCGCCGGCAATAAGAAATGGCGCATGGTCATAGACTTCCGTAAACTAAATAAAAAAACTATCGGCGACGCCTATCCGCTACCCAACATAACGGACATTTTAGATCAATTGGGATCCGCCAAATACTTTTCTAAATTCGATTTGACGTCAGGTTTCCACCAGATATCGATGCATCCTGATCACAGTCCCAAAACGGCTTTCTCAACGTCACATGGCCACTATGAATTCAACAGAATGCCCTTTGGCCTAAAAAATGCACCATCAACCTTTCAACGTCTAATGGATCAGGTACTTTCCGGACTCCTCGGCAACGAAGTCTTCGTTTATCTGGACGACATAGTAATCTATGCGAGATCATTAGAAAAAAACGCCATTAAATTCAAAAAACTTATGGAACGATTAGCCAATGCCGGACTAACCCTTCAGCCCGACAAATGCGAGTTTCTGTGTAAAGAGATAGCATACCTAGGCCACGTCATCACAAAAGACGGAGTAAAACCGGATGCCAACAAAATAGCAGGCGTCAAAAACTACCCCGTCCCTACGAATCCGAAGCAAATCAAACAATTCCTTGGACTGATCGGCGACTACCGCAGATTCATACCTAACTTATCAAAACTCGCAAAGCCCATAAACAACTTACTAACGAAAAACAACCGATTTCTTTGGACGTCCGAACACCAACTCGCATTCAAAACACTACGCGATAACCTTTGTAACGAACCTATCTTACAGTACCCGGACTTTGAGAAACCGTTTATATTGACGACCGATGCCTCTAACTGCGCCGTAGGCGCAATTCTCAGCCAAGGAGAAATCGGCCAAGACTTACCTATCGCATACGCCTCGAGATCCCTCGAAAAGGCGGAAGTCAACTACTCGACGATTGACAAAGAACTCTTAGCAATCATCTTCGCCGTGAAACACTTCCGACCATATCTTTACGGACGAACATTCACACTCGTCACAGATCACAGACCACTAGTTTGGATAAACAATGTGAAAGACCCAACCTCACGACTGCTAAGATGGCGCCTGACACTCGACGAATGTTCTTACAACGTTATCTACAAAAAAGGAAAGATTAATTCGAACGCAGATGCGCTATCCAGAAACCCACCACCTGACACAATCCAAATCCTACCTCTTGACTCAAAGCGCCTTAGAACCGATACCGAACCCTCAGAGGAAAAGAACAAAAAGATAAAGATAACACATCGACTCCCAAGACGTCCCCGACAAACCACAGACGAATCCACTAACCCTGCCCCAACTAAAAGACCTAAAGAACAACAAACGCCAACTATGACAACGTCAACTCTCTCGGACAATTCAGATACTGAAGCTACCCACCAAAAACCTGAACCCCCAAAAAAACGAAGACTACCGAGTCCTCTAGTAACCAGCCCCCACGGAAGAAAGAGACCCTTCACCTATCCGAGTTCGCTCATGACTCAACACCGCCAGAAGAAGACAACGATAAACGAACAAACTCTCCAGAAACCTACCCTAGCGTTAAAAAACCGAATAAACGTTATCGCGATACGCAATCTTCAGGTAACCCGGCACCACGAGGTAAACCGAACGTAGATAATGACTCAGACTCTACGGACGACTCAGACACTCAGATACACATCCGCCGTAAGCGCATTATCACGACCTCGTCCAGCTCAAATCGAAGGGTTTACAAAAAAGTTCGCAAACAAACCGCAGGCGCGATTTCCGATGAAAAACAAACAAAACGTGAACTCCCGTACACTCATACGGACCGTAGTACAAATGAGCAAAACAAACCACCCAAAGCTGAACCGGGAACGTCGAAAAATAATAAGCCAAGACCTGCGCCCTACATACGCAAGAAGGTTTATAAAAAACTCGCGAACACAAATCCGATCACGGACTCAGAGTCAACACCCACTAGATCTGATATAGGAAGACGAGAAGACATAGCCGGAACCTCCACCAACCAGAATCCAGAAAACACACCCCCATACGGCCAATTTCTCGTAGATCTAGAGTTTCTACCTTTGGCTTACAATAAACACATTACAGAGATAGACGCTGATATAACAAAACAAAACGACAACCTCGCACACTGCATTTCAGCAGACTGTAAAGCTTCACTAGGTGTCGCGGATCAGATGGTGAAACAGGGATTGATACACCATACGATGTTGCGTTTCAACTAAATAAGAAATGAGTAATTGTGCAATACGTCAACATGCCCTTGATTCAAATGATTATTCGAACAAAATCAAATCAATATTATTCTATTTTCAATTAAATGCACGTTTTTGAAAAATGTACATTTCTACTTAAAATTCATTTTCAAAAGTATGTGAATACAATCATATGAGTGCTTGTGGTGAATAAATATTGTGTCGTGCCAAACATATGTTATTTCATTGAAGTGAATCATTCGTTTAAGATTGCCAATATTCTACGATCAAAAAAATTGTTATCCAGAATATTTCTGTTTTGCGTCAACGTTATAAACGTGACAGACGAAATAATATCTCATATTCATGACGAATGACAGAATATATTGCTTTAATGCAACGACTTCATTAACGTGAATCCCCAAATCCTACCTCTAACAACAAAACACCTTTCACTTGAGAAAATCATCAAGTATGTAAATAATCAATCAGTTCGCTTGAATCAATGCGTGAAAATGATAAAAACCTGGTGTGGTATTATATAGGCGCTCAAACGTGAGTTCTGTGGCCGGCCACAACGTGGCGAATCCGTACCAGCATTCTCGCTAAGGAAGCAGCGTGGAGCCAACCATAACTTCGCGCCTCTCCGAACTATTTATCAACCAACCAACTCAGGAGCGATGGGCTTCAGAGTCAAGACAAGTTGGACTTATGCCTTCTTACGAAGGTTGACCAAGCCATTGCGGCATCTTGAATTGAATTTGGAATTCGCTTGAACGGCCAAGACTCTATCAATGATTCAATTGCACCTCTAACGTTTCTCAATGAAACCATTATTGGTTCAACCGGTGAAATAATCATTTTCATTTGATTGTTCTAATGCGTTAATAGTATAATACACGTTTCTCGTGTTACAGTGACAATATAATTGTCCAGCTTGAATGTCTCGTATTTTCATTCAAATGAATATCACCGTTGGTGTGAATAAATTTTATTTGTTACCAAAAAATATTTCATTGGATACACAAATTATCTCGTTTGGTTAGTTATGAGTTTTTTTTGCAGAGTATAAATGCTTTATTATTTATAATAAACTTGCGATTGTAAGGAACGTGAATTACTTAACAATAATAAAATATTTTGTTGTTGCGTGAAAATACGACATTTTTTCAAACGATCATCGTATTTCATCACTGATTCTTGTTTTAGGTTCTAATAAGCAGTCACTTCTTATGATTATATTTCAATTCATATTATGGTATGTTTCTTCAGAATAATAAAATATCCCATCTGAAGTATTATGTATCGTTTGATTAAATATATCATTTTTTCAACATGAGATATGAAACACTTGACTCAAGATATTGTACTAATAGACCAACTCGGTAAGTGATGTCGCTGAATATCTGTATGGTTGATTGAAACTATTTTTTCTTGAAATGAAATGAACATTTACTCTATCTAACTCTACATCGGGTGTTGTTTTGATTGGGTATCTATCTCGACTTCACCCTATATACTTAAAACAGTCTGCAGCAGAATATGGAAGGAAGGACAATATCGGTAGTGTCTGTGATTATATATATTTGAAATTACAAATTTTTCAATCAATACGCTACAATTACGTTCACAAGATAAACCCAGATAACCAGATCAGATCGAGCAGAAGTTGCAATCCTTGTTGTCCTCTGATGCTGTTTAAATGCTGCTGCTATGCCAGCATCAATGTAAAAGCATGATATGCTGGCATTTATTGTGCAAAGCAGAAACTCGCGCTCTGCGGATGCTTGCTCAATGCCGTCATTTTGTGTTTAAGCGAGCTCACGCATCCAATGCTTGCATACTGTTCCCGATATTGAGGTTACACCTTGGCGGTTAATTGCTACGTTCAAATGTTGGAAAATGCTGGCACAATGCCAGCAACATGCCGTCAAATTGTTATCTGGGAAATTCCAGTCTTTTTTTTGGAATTCCCTGACTTTTCCAGGTTCTCCAGGTTTTCCAGGTGCGTACCAACGCCGACTAGGTGCTCCGAAGCAACAACAAAATTGATAACAGCTAAACTACACAGTCGATACATATACCTGTTACATACCTATATCAATTTAATCTTGGCCAAAAGATCCAGAAGAATAGTTCGAGGTCGTGCTACACGGGGAGAACTCCGGGTACTGTGGCGCCTCCGCGCGGGAATCTCTTCTCCCCACGTTTTCGGGGCCTTTTCAGGTCCGCTCCGAGCGCTCTAACTTCCCGCAGTTGCGGGAAGTCTTGACAGGACCAATAGTTCACCGTATGTGGGGAAGGTGGCGTCACCGAAAATACAAGACGAGACGTTTGCCTTCTCGCGCGGGCAGATTTTGCGCCCGAATTTACGGTAAAAAAAGCCTCTTTCGTGCGGGGAGTCTGTTATACCGACGTGAACATATACTGCCCGGAGTTCTCCCCGTGTAGTCGTTGGGGTAGGCTCTCTGGGAAGCACAACGGAGTAGGAGAACAGTAAGTCGTGGAGTCAATCAGCTGAGATACAACTACTGATGGCAACGCGGCGTACGCGATGCCACCTTTAGGGGGGAGATCGCCGCAGAAGAAGCCGCGCCGCGGTAGCAACGGCGGTCACTGGAGCCCCGTTTTGATCAGGGAAACACGAGTGTCCGATAGTCCCAGATGCTGTCTTGTTTTCATAAATATATGAGTAACAACTATATACTATACGTCACACTATACAGTCTTTACACGGAGAGAAATGTACAGTAAATGTTACTAGGCTTTCTGAAAAACATAGATGTGACGACTGTACTGCCGTGCTAAGCACAAAGGTGGTAACTGCATTTTTGGCCATCTTGAGATATTGACAGTTTTCAATTTTTAATTTTCTCAGTAATTAAGAATTATATTCCAAGTCGAGAGATTTTAAAATTTGATTTGAATCGAAAAGATAAAAGCTTATGTTATTCGTTACTGTTGTATTAATATTAATGATAAATACGGCTAATTGCTCTAGTAATTGATAACTTTAACGAAGATACGGCAACTTTAATAGAGTAATTTTATTATGAAAAAATGAATTGGAATGTTTAATAATATGATGAAAATATTCATCGATTGTTATTATACCATCTTAGAGTCATAACTCGTTTCTGACGAAGAAGTCAGTTACCACCTTTGTGCTTAGCATGGCAGTGTAGGAGCCAGGTAATAATTACTATGTAGCACAGTATGGAAAAATTCCGTCTGATATAACTTTGCGAGAATGTCATCATAGCCATGCCAGCACGGTAAATATTACCATGCCGTCTGCTTCAGCACGATCCATCGAATATTCACATAACCTAAAACTGACACGCTCTGCTGTCTGGTCGCGCTCACATCGCCACAAGGTAGCACGAACTACCCAGCACGGTAAATATTACCATGCTGCATAGTCCTTGCCAATAGAATAAAAGTGAAAATTACTTGAAACTAAGTTCCGGGCAACATGGGACTAAGAACAGTGAAGAATAGTAGAATTCACCATGTGACATATTAATATTTCCAACGTTTATTGTTTCACGGACTAAATACTAGGTGGCATGGTAATATTTACCTTGTTTTTCTACATGCAAAGTAATATTTACTTGAGATTTCTCTCCGTGTAGCAGGGCCGACATAAGCGGAGTGCATGGAATCCTATAGGTTGGTGGGCAGCTTCACTGCCGGGATCAGTGGGGTGAATATTTGATCAAATAACCAATATTAGATCTTGAAATAAAACCTGTTGTTTCTGAGATTTCTACATTCGTATTGCTAGTTGTTACATAATAGTAATTTGAATTTCAAAGCAATGGATTGCAGAACGGATTCATCTCGGCATCATTAACCGCTATTCCGCTATGCCCATTATGGACGTCTTGAGCAAGATGACACAGCAGTTAAATAACATTTGTCTTATTCTTTGTATTAAATTATGACGGATGAGCATGATTGAATGATAAAAATTTTACTGGAGGCGCCGGGTATCGATCCCGGTACCTCTCGCATGCTAAGCGAGCGCTCTACCATCTGAGCTACGCCCCCTGTGAATACTATTCGATGTAGTGTAATATTAGTCTAAAGAAAGTTCTCACTTTGGTGAAACAATCTAGTAAAGCTTATCAGGATCGTATGAAGCTGAAAAATATCTACGGCGGAGATATTCATGTTTGCTTATATCATAGCTCCACGTCTTAAAATCAAATATATTATTAATAAAGGTGCAGCTGCTGAATAAGATATTTACACGGAAAAAAAAATATCGTTCTCCGAACGATATTATATTGTTGTAGTAACGATACACACTCAACTATCTATTAGATTGTTACTGTAACGATCCACTAGATAGCTGTAAGAACAAAACGTTAGATAGCTGAAATAGCTATACGGTATCGTCGTGGCAGCTATACAAGGTTTATATGAGTACGCTGTAGGCATGCGCGTTGCAAATCTTGTGACATATTTTATAACCTCGAAAATTCAAAGATTGTAATTTATTATTTACTGTATAAGATCGTATAAAATATTATGCTGATAAATTTATTACTAAAATATTATTCACCCACATATCCATAATAATAAATATAATTTGTTGTAAAAAACTGTAATTAATAATAACTTAAACAACATCACTTGTCACTCGACTTGGCGCGGGAGCTAGAGGGCGCCGTGAGAGGGCCGCTGAGATTTTTGTATAGCAATTTTAGCTATCTAATAGATCGTTCCAATAGCCATACCGCATTGCTGTAGTAAGAATACGTATTGTTGTGGTAACGATCTACGAGGAACTATCTATTAGATAGTTCCAGTAACGATATTTTTTTTTCCGTGTATCCAATTGATTCTCGATAAATTTGATAAACTTTTTATAAACGTATATGACACACTATATTATAAACTTTCAAATTCAAATTGATTGAATAAATACAGTGAGTATTCGTGTATGCGGGTCACTCCCGGTTCACTCGATTCAGCTCGACAGTCGACGCAGAAATTTGCATCTACGGCAATGCAAATATCTGTGTCGAGCTGAATCGAGTGAACCGCGAGTAATGCCGGCGACACAGACTTTTCGTGTCGGCTCACCTACAGAGATCGTGACCAGTGTACAGTCACTCACACGCAGCGCCGACCAATCACAGCTATGTGTGAACGATCGTGGCGCCTGTAGGTGAGGTGAACACGGAACACGAAAAGTCTGTGTCGCCGGCATAACCCGCATGCACGAATCCTCACGTATATAAGTCAATCCACGTCAAGCGGGACGCATTTGGCCAAAAATATTCGTCGATGTTCCGATTCTTTAGTGATTTTTTTTTATATAATCTCTGGGTCAAATAAATGGGTGAAACATTTATTTTTTTTTTACTCGAAGGGCTTTTAGAAGCTACAAGGGTTTGAATTTTCGAAAAAAAACACCAAAAATCGGAATCGCGCTCTCCTTTAAACGTTGATATCTAAAGTTTCCTTAGTCGTAGAAACGTCAGCAAAAACTCATTTTAAAGCTCTTGAATTGTACTTTTGTGTTATTAATTTTGAATCCATGGAATAAACAATTTTCTATTCGTTATGAACAATTGTATTATTTGAACGCGATTTTCGAGATGAATGCCCCCTTCGAATATTCTGAAAAAAATACGAGCGTGTTCCTTGATTCATTCTCTACAAAATCTGTGAATTTAAAAATGGAACTCCCATGGAAACTATATCTAAAAAGCGATTGATTGCCGAGTACGCGGGAGCGCTGGACCCGATACACGGAGAGAATTTCATGCAAATCACTCTCACAAAAATATAATAAATAGTACTATACTGTATAGGACGATTGGCTTTTCGCGGAAATGTGATAGGTATTCCTATATAATGAAGTGAAAGATTACCAACGTCACATAATACACATACGTGAATAAGTTATAGTGGCGATGAGATTGTATGAAAGAGCACCATCATCAATATAGTAGTGTTCTGGAACAGTAGTATAGCACCCATTACCATACCGTTCAGTAAAGCCAGCCAGTCAGTATAAGAATCGACGGCTACTAGTATTATTGTTTTCTGCACGATTGGCATAGTACACGTCGCCATACCGTATAGTGACGGCTATCATACTCTTTTGAAGTCATAATCAGCCGAAATAAGGATTCTTCCTATGAATACTATGAAGACCAGTGGCATATAGGCTTGTAGAGACTGTAAGCGGGAATACGAGCCTCTCAAATTGTCCTCGTATGGACTGTGAGTGAATATAGCTGTGTCTCAAATCGTTACTCATGTGATAGGTATTATGGAATACTGTAAATACAACAAGCCATTCACTAGTGTTTATAATTCTTTTTTTTATTCAGTATCGGATTTACCATAAAATTCTGAAAAATAAATTTGACATGGGGCCATTGGTAAAAAAAAGTCCAATTCATAAAATATAAAAGGATACCTAGATTGGTGTATCGTAATGACACCGTTTTGCGATGAATGTTTAGACAAAAGATACCTTTCTCAGAGACCCTTTTTGCACAAGTTCAAAGGATTCTTATTATTCTACGGATGGTTCTCTGTGTCTGAATTCTCGTCTCAGGAGATTTCAATTTCTTCAAATATACATTGTACCCTGACCCTGAGTATACATGTTGCTTATTGGGCCTGTTTTATCGTACTTGAAAAATTGCACATTTTCTGCGAACGTGACGAAGCACTCTAGTTGGAAACCGACCGATCAGACTATGGTGCTAGCTCGGAAGCCAGAGACCAATTGCACGGTGGGCACTCATGCTAGAGTAGCCGAGGCATGGCGGTGGGGGACTGCAACTCGGAAGTATGAGAATGATTCTCATACTGTTAACAAGTAGCTCGTACGTGTTATACAACTAGTTTCCGATAAATTCAAATAGTTTAAACCTCTACACTGTAAAAAATCGGCGGTGTAAACTGCGACGGAGTGAGTGGTTAAATTCTTTGGTGTTGAAATCAACACCGAGAAAAAGTCAAAACCACACTTTCGATGTGGTAATTACAAAAGCGGTGTTAATTATTTATCTTGCACACCGTATTGTGTTCAGGCAGCGAGTTGACACCCATCGGTGGTGATACGAGAGCTATGGTGTTAATTGTGATGTCATAAGTTCATGTCACACCGAGTTCACACTATACACACCAGGTTCATATTCCATCCAGGGTATATTTTTATCGTGTTAAAATTAACACGATAAAGGGTAGAAACCGCACCTCTGATGTGGTTATACTAAGAGAAATTCAATTCGCGAAATTAACATTTTCGACATAGCAAGAACTTTATAATAATCGTGACATTTAGAAAGATTCGTTAAACCAACCGAACATATTTTGTTGAGGAAAATCTGTTTTAATTCAGCATTCCTAATTTGACTCGGATGACATGGATTTGTGAAACATTGTATAACTCAACATAGCGAAGTTTGGCGTAGCGGATAGAGCGTGCGACTAGTAATATGAGCGACGGAGCGAATGCGAGCGGACTTGAGTTCAAATCCCGGTTAGGACAGAATATCGATGGCGGTTTTTTCTCAGCGAATTGATAATGCGTTTTCATCTACGTGCGGTTAATTATAAGTTGGCGGATCTAATGTTAAAACCCTGTTGAATAATGTATTTTTTTTAGGCTAGCTGAAAATTTCGCTCAATATAAACAAAAACCGTGTTATTTTCATCTGGATTTAACACCGGCTATGGGTTCAATTTCGGTGTTGATTATAAATACCGTTCGAACACCGCACATCTTACACCAGCATTTTACACCGCTAGTTTACACCGAAGTAATGGACCTATATAGACCACGCTGTGGTGTTAAAACGGTGTTAGATTTAACACCGCATTTTTTACAGTGTATATGATCTCAATTTTATTGTTAAATCTGCTCACTGCTGTCATGTCATTGGAGGACTGAAACTCAACAGTATGAGAATCATTCTTATACTGTTCAAAAGTAGCTACTACGTGTTAAACGACCATTCTGTGAGAAAATTGAAGTAATGTGAATCTCTATGATCTCAATTGATGTCATGTCTGAATACTATCAGATACCACATGACCTATGACATAATAGACAACTTCTTACATTATATGATATACCGCAGAAGCAGGTATCTCCTATGTCAAATATGGCGAGTAATGTATTTCGTCGTTTCTTACGGGATATTATAAGGATCTAACATATAATTACGAAGGATAGAAATACGTTCTATACACGACAACATGGACTTCTAATATTATAGATAATAATCTTCAAGGTTCTCATTTATTAACGATTGTTGTTGCATCTGCAGTGAATATCACGTCTGTATATTTCCCTCGGCAATATCACATTGCAAATATCGAGACATACGTTTTCCATATAAATAGTAGATATTCCTAGACCGATTGAAGTTTAATTCGTCTATTATCACTAACAATGAACATGTGTATTGCAGTAACGCTCGATCTCCGGTATAAGTCAATCGAGTCATACCACTTATGACAGTGATTGTCATAAAATTCTCTCCGTGTACACATATCGTTGCAGTTTCTAGCAGCATAGTTCAATATACGATACCAAAGTTGCTTACTAGGTACTTGAAAAGACAACTCTACCCTGCATAAAATGCCGGATAAGAATCCGGAGTCCAAATTCTATACGGCCCGATACGGCAAAGTGTCGTATTTTGAATGCCAATTCCTTACGGTTTTACGCCATTCTATTCGGACGCCCCTTCGGTGTCCCTATCCGGGTCTATGCGTGACAGAACCGCGATTTTTAAAAATATCGGTACGCCTCTTATACGGTTTTAAACGGAGTGTAGGATGCCCCCTGCGTATGCGGTTCTATACGGAGCGTATTCGGTTCAATCTGTAATGTACGCGCACATAAAAGTATGTTCGGGATACTGTCCTATCCGGAACGTACAAAAATTACATCAATTAACATAGCACGGAGCATCATCGCAGTCCTTTTTTTTTTTTTTATCTTCAAGCATCAGCGCTTTAGGGGGGAGCCCATATATCGACAACATACATACTGATAACACATGACTAAGGCTACCAGACGTACTGGATTAGGCAGGACAGTCCTGGATTTGAGCTAAGTGTCCTGGATTTTTTTACGCCCCGAATTCGTACTGCATTTATGAGAATTGTCCTGCATTGTCCTGGATTATGTGCGAGTTCGTTTCAACTTGTTTTCAAACATATAAAATAGCCGGATATCTTGAAGAAAATCCACAGTTCGGAAAAGTTCGCGCCGCAAACTGAGTAACAATATCGTAACTGATACGTATACTATAGATATATTATTCAATCATTTGACTGTTCAATTTTTTTCGAGATTTTTCTTGTTTAATGTTTGCAATACCTACATATAAGATTAAGGAATTGAGAATTCTAGTCTAAGAAAGGTACTGTGAGTATACTACAAACTTATGTAAAATATTATATTTATCTATTATTGTAACGTTACTTTTATCGTGTTGAATGAAAAAAATTGATACTGATTGATTATGTCCATGAATTACTCGGGGGGGGGGGGGGGGGGGTAATGGCGGTGTCCTGCATTGCACTTGTTCAGATCTGGTAACCTTACACATGACCAATACAGGAATTAGACGACGCTTGTAGATGATATTCTCCGCCTCTATATATACTCACCAACTCCTATAAGTGGCACTCGCGAGAATATCGAAAGCGGTGGTCGCCACCTTACGAGAAAATATTGAAGTAATGTACATTACATGGAAACCGGATAGGTACGGATAGAACCCCGATCCCAACTTAGAAAATTTTGTGTGAATAATCACATCATGAATCGCGGGATAGAACCCGGATAGGTACGGACAGAGCCCCGATTGGGACTTAGAAATAATGACACAAACAGCAAATATTTCTATGGCCTTGCAATGCGCAGCATCCAAGCCCGACGGTAACGGATATAGCCCCGTGACGTACTTTAAAATATTATAGACGCGATTTTGATGACGAACGCTGACCGGATAGAGCCGAATACATCACTGAGCTCGAGTTTTCGGTCCCGAATATATTCCTGATAGGGACGGATAGAGCGCCGCGTGCGACTTTGATGTTAGAAAATGCGCGAACGAAACCAGATAGGGATGGGTATAGCCCCGTGACGTACTTTAAAATATTTTAGACGCGATTTTGATGATGAACGCTGATCGTATAGAATCGCATACATCACCGGACTTGGGTTTTCGGTCCCGAATATATTCCTGATAGGGACGGACAGAGCGCCGCGTCGGACTCTGATGTTAGAAAATGCGCAACCGAAACCAGATAGGGACGGATATAGCCCCGTGACGTACTTTAAAATATTTCAGGCGCGATTTCAATGACGAACGCTGACCGTATAGAATCGTATACATCACCGAGCTTGCGTTTTCGGTCCCGAACATAATCCGGATAGGTCCTCCAGCGGCCCGAGTACATTCTGTCGATGCGATAGGATGCGGATAGAACCGCATGAACTGGTGTCGGACATAAATACTGAATTCTATACGAAATTCTATACGTTCCTATAAAATCCTATACGGCATTTTAACCAGGGTATACCCAGATAACAATTTGACGGCAAGTTGCTGGCATCCCGAGCAGAAATCCTAGCACGGCGGCGGTTCTTATAGAACGGGCCAACGTGGAAACGATATCGGCATCCCGATGTGACGGCCTAATATCGAAAGTTTCTAGCGGCCCGACACTGTCCCAGTATCGAAAATTAATTTAATGGTTATACCGTGGCCCACTACTTCGGCCCAATATTGGTATCAGATCGGCACCGAATATAGCGGGTGTACCTTGGCATGAGATATCCATCCGACGTTGGTTCCGAATGAACCCCCGGGACAGCGGTCGAACATCGGCGTCCGATATCTGTCCAATATCGGATCCAGAATGACTTCCGATGCGACAGGAGTGGCTCGGCACGCGAGATCCACCCAACGTTGGTTATGGATCAATCGCCATGCCGTGCAGAAATTGATGAACCGCGGTCGTTCTTATTGAACGTACCAACGTCAAACCAATATTGGCATTCCAATGTAACGGCTTTGCATTGTTAATTCAAGCTGGCCCCGAGTTCGGCACAATATCATGAGCCGCGACAACGGCTACATGTTGTTGCACTCGATTAGGCCAGTGCTGGCTCCATATTGGTGGCCAATAGACCGTTTATATATCGGCATAGTATGTTCACCCAATATTGGCCATCGCATCGCAACCGTTGAAACGGTTGGTCGCCATCATCGGATGTACACCCAACATTGGCCATTGGATGGCAACCGTTGCAGCGGTCAGTCGTCAACGTCGGATGTACACCCAACATTGGCCACTGGCTGACAACCGTTGCAACGGTCAGTCGTCAACGTCGGATGTACACCCAACATTGGCCACTGGCTGATAACCGTTGCAACGGTTAGTCGTCATCATCGGATGTACACCCAACATTGGCCACTGGCTGACAACCGTTGCAACGGTCAGTCGTCAACGTCGGATGTACACCCAACATTGGCCATTGGATGGCAACCGTTGCAGCGGTCAGTCGTCAGAGTCGGATGTGCACCCAGCATTGGCCACTGGCTGATAACCGTTGCAACGGGTAGTCGTCATCATCGGATGTACACCCAACATTGGCCACTGGCTGACAACCGTTGCAGTGGTCAGTCGTCAACGTCTGATGTGCACCCAACATTGGCCACTGGCTGACAACCGTTGCAGCGGTCAGTCGTCAACGTCGGATGTACACCCAACATTGGCCACTGGCTGATAACCGTTGCAACGGTTAGTCGTCATCATCGGATGTACACCCAACATTGGCCACTGGCTGACAACCGTTGCAACGGGTAGTCGTCATCATCGGATGTACACCCAACATTGGCCACTGGCTGACAACCGTTGCAGTGGTCAGTCGTCAACGTCTGATGTGCACCCAACATTGGCCACTGGCTGACAACCGTTGCAGCGGTCAGTCGTCAACGTCGGATGTACACCCAACATTGGCCACTGGCTGATAACCGTTGCAACGGTTAGTCGTCATCATCGGATGTACACCCAACATTGGCCACTGGCTGACAACCGTTGCAACGGTCAGTCGTCAACGTCGGATGTACACTCAACATTGGCCACTGGCTGACAACCGTTGCAACGGTCAGTCGTCAACGTCGGATGTACACCCAACATTGGCCACTGGCTGATAACCGTTGCAACGGTTAGTCGTCATCATCGGATGTACACCCAACATTGGCCACTGGCTGACAACCGTTGCAACGGTCAGTCGTCAACGTCGGATGTACACCCAACATTGGCCATTGGATGGCAACCGTTGCAGCGGTCAGTCGTCAGAGTCGGATGTGCACCCAGCATTGGCCACTGGCTGATAACCGTTGCAACGGGTAGTCGTCATCATCGGATGTACACCCAACATTGGCCACTGGCTGACAACCGTTGCAGTGGTCAGTCGTCAACGTCTGATGTGCACCCAACATTGGCCACTGGCTGACAACCGTTGCAGCGGTCAGTCGTCAACGTCGGATGTACACCCAACATTGGCCACTGGCTGATAACCGTTGCAACGGTTAGTCGTCATCATCGGATGTACACCCAACATTGGCCACTGGCTGACAACCGTTGCAACGGGTAGTCGTCATCATCGGATGTACACCCAACATTGGCCACTGGCTGACAACCGTTGCAGTGGTCAGTCGTCAACGTCTGATGTGCACCCAACATTGGCCACTGGCTGACAACCGTTGCAGCGGTCAGTCGTCAACGTCGGATGTACACCCAACATTGGCCACTGGCTGATAACCGTTGCAACGGTTAGTCGTCATCATCGGATGTACACCCAACATTGGCCACTGGCTGACAACCGTTGCAACGGTTAGTCGTCATCTTCGGATGTACACCCAACATTGGCCACTGGCTGACAACCGTTGCAACGGTCAGTCGTCAACGTCGGATGTACACTCAACATTGGCCATTGGATGGCAACCGTTGCAGCGGTCAGTCGTCAGAGTCGGATGTGCACCCAGCATTGGCCACTGACTGATAACCGTTGCAACGGGTAGTCGTCATCATCGGATGTACACCCAACATTGGCCACTGGCTGACAACCGTTGCAGTGGTCAGTCGTCAACGTCGGATGTGCACCCAATATCGGCCATTTGCACGAGACATTCACCCAACGTTGGTTGTGGATCAATCACCATGCCTCCGGTCGAAGATTGGCGTCCGATATCTGTTCAATATCAGCTTGAGACATTCACCTGACGACGGCTTCGGATGTGTTACCGTAACCTCGGCCAAACATCGGTATCTGATATTTGTTCTCCAATACACGGAGAGAATTTTATGGTAGAGATTACTATAAAATATAGTACAAGGGTTTTTTCGATCAACTGCTATACGATAAACAGTTGATTACAATGAAAAAAATATTGTTATACGATGAACAGTTGATTCAGAAATTCTTGTACTATATTTTATAGCAATCTCTACCATAAAATTCTCTCCGTGTACCAGTACCTGAATGACACGCGACTTTCGGGTAGCATCAATGGTTAGTTTCAGTTTCAGCTGAACAGCCAGTAACTGTTGCTGTACCTTCAAATGCAGAAGAAGCTGCAGTTATTGAAAAGCCTGTTACAGTGTAGTAAAGATATACCAATAGGGTATATAACAAATAAAGTATGCGTTTCTTATTCTACACTAAATTTTTTCATTTTGGGAACCTTTATCCTGGATACTGTGAAACTATAACACAAAGAACCCTGGGTAAATGTAATAATGCTAGGTAAATCTTCTCTAATATTAATATCAACCATACCATGCAGAGGCATACCATTTGATATCTCAAATGAAGGAGAATAATCAGTGATAATTGATATGTGTGGGCTCTACTGTGCACATATCGGTGCAATAATGGGGTATATACCCACCTTGAAAATAATTTCCTTCAAATCACTGCTTCGCTCTGAGAAAACATTTCAGTAACTCAGTTTTTTACAGTTGATTAGTGCTATTTTGATACATTGATCATGATTTTTCAAGATTTTGTGTCCTTCGCTGAACATAAATTCAGCCCATCGCAGAAAAAGTAGTTGTCGGTAGGGTACAGGCTGCTGCGTTGCATGAAATTTCTTCAAATTTCTGAATATAATGTATGAATATAAATTATGGGCAAACCAATAATATTTCATGAATTTAAGTCTGAGGTATAGAAATTTTTGATTGTAAGACTTTTTTTTCTATTGTTTGGGAAAGAATGTTTTACAATCAAAAGATTCTATGTCTAAAGATTAAATTCATGAAATATTATTGGTTTGGCCCTAAATTACATTCATACAAAATATTTCCTCCAAATGTGAAGAAATTTCATGCAACGCAGCAGCCTGTACCCTATGACAACTACTTTTTCTTCGATGGACTGAATTTATGTTCGGCAGAGGACACAGAATCTTAAAAAAACATGACCGATGTATCAAAATAGCACTGATCAACTGTAGAAATACTGAGTCACTAAAATGTTTTCTCAGAGCGTAGCAGTGATTTGCAAAAAAATATTTTCAAGGTGGGTATACCCCCCCTTAAGGCAAACACTCGAGAATTAGTATCCTCTGAAAAAATTCATCTTCTCTTCGAATGCTTTTTTTTTATACATCTATGCGACCAACCAAGGTCTTAGCTTCAGAGCGACTGAAATGAGCGGCTTCTTATAACCAGTGTTGTGAAAATTGTAATTAAATTTTTTTTAATTACTTATTACTTTCGTAATGTGTAATTGAATTCTTATTTAAGTACACATTACTTTGGTAATGTGTAATTAAATCGAGTTCAATTACACATTACTTTGATAATGTGTAATTTAATGGAATTAAATGCTTCAGACCAGAGAATGAATTTTCAGTTGATCGATATTAAAAGCTGATTCGTTGTGCTAATCCGTGATTTATAAGCACATTATCTCGGTCCGAGAATGGACTCAAGTCATCAGTCGATGCAACGGTCAGATCGGATCTCAGTATCCCGGCCCAAGATCAGGCTCAAGTCAGTAACCGATGCAGAAGTCGTACCGTGGTTCATAATCTCGATCCGAGATCGAACTTGAACCAGCAGCCTATGCAACGGTCATATTGTAGTTCACAATCTCGGTCCGAGGTCGAGCTTGAGCCGGCAGCCTATACAACGGTCATAGTGTAGTTCACAATCTTGGTCCGAGATCGAACTTGAGCTAGCAGCCGTTGCAGAAGTTATACCGTGGTTGACAATCTCGGTCCGAGGTCGAGCTTGAGCCGGCAGCCTATACAACGGTCATAGTGTAGTTCACAATCTTGGTCTGAGATCGAACTTGAGCTAGCAGCCGTTGCAGAAGTTATACCGTGGTTGACAATCTCGGTCCCAGGTCGAACTTGAGCTAGCAGCCGTTGCAGAAGTTATACCGTGGTTGACAATCTTGGTCTGAGGTCGAACTTGAACCAGCAGCCCATGCAAACGGTCATACCACGGCCCGAAATCTCGGAACAAGATTGGGCTCAAAACACCTATTTCAAATGCGCGGTATGTCACAACTAACAGAACGTAGTACTGATACTCATGCGACGAATTGGCGTAGTGGCTAGAGCGAGCGATTCGTAATATGAGAGACCGTGCGTTCTTGGGTTCAAATCCCCTCGTAGTACGAAAAAAAAAAACTCCTACCTTTCTCAGAGAGGGTCGTGCGTAACGAATAATGTAGGCGGTTAGTTGATAACTAGGTAGGGGTACACACGGTATACAAACCGAATGCGTGACGAACATAATTGGTTAATATACCTACATTCCAGTAGGGAAACACAGCCTTGGTATATACAATACCGAGCGAACTGAAACTAAGATTTTCAAAATTCTAATTTTTATTGTTACTGCTGGCATCGAGCACGTCAGGCAATATTGGGCCACCGTAACATCGAATCTTGGCCCGGTGCCGGCACCCAAGCTTGGTCCGACTTCCTTTCGGTGTTATTGGCCCAATACGGAACAGCGTTACATTTAAATCACGGTCCAGTACGGTAAATACAACGCGGCCCAAGCTCGTTCGCCAATATTGAGCCACCGTAACATCGAATCCTGGTCTAGTGCCGGCACCCAAGATTGGTCCGACTTCCTTTCGGTGTTATTGGCCCAATACGGAACAGCGTTACATTTCAATCACGGTCCAGTACGGTAAATGCAACGCGGCGCAAGCTCGTCCGCCAATATTGAGCCACCGTAACATCGAATCCTGGTCCAGTGCCGGCACCCAAGCTTGGTCCGACTTCCTTTCGGTGTTATTGGCCCAATACGGAACAGCGTTACATTTCAATCACGGTCCAGTACGGTAAATGCAACGCGGCCCAAACTTGTTAGCCAATATTGAGCCACCGTAACATAGAATCCTGGTCCGGTGCCGGCACTCAAGCTTGGTCCTACCCCATGTAACATCATCGGTCCAATACGGAACAGCGTTACATTTCAATCACGGACCAATATTGAATAGCAATCGCGGGCCAAGATTTTTCGAGCGGCTGCAACGTTGGACCAACATCGCGCCGTCATGAAATTTCTGCTCGGGATTGTGCCAGCATTTTCCAACATTTGAACGTAGCAATTAACCGCCAAGGTGTAACCTCAATATCGGAACAGTATGCAAGCATTGGATGCGTGAGCTCGCTTAAAGACAAAATGACGCGAGTTTCTGCTTTGCACAGTAAATGCCAGCAAATCATGCTTTCACATTGATGCTGGCATAGCAGCAGCATTTAAACAGCATCAGAGGACAACAAGGATTGCAACTTGTACTCGATCTGACCTGGTTATCTGGGTAGTACTCTCGCGATAACAGAGTTCAAACGTCGATCCAACTATTTTTTGGCTGTGCCTACGATCAGTGTATATATAATTAAGACAACCCCACGCATCGCTTTGGTAACAATGTCACGTAGTTCGGAGAAATAGAGTGAAAGTTAATAACAAACCGAATCAGATTGTGCTAAAAATATTGTTGCGTTAAATATGAATCGAAGAGTATACTATACTATAAATTATAGTAACGGCAATTTTATACATATCGTTGATATTTTAACCAAAAATATAGTTGCAGCTGCTGTATTTATTGTTAAATTTAGTATTATTATCGATAACTATATCCATATAGTACGGGATACAATAATATCGTCACATCTTCTATAAATATCGTCATCAGAACGATACAAATTTTACAATGCGGTATAGTTGTCTCGACTCACACTTTTTTTCTGGGTGCAGTCGCTGATTTATTCGAATGTCATTGGTGGCAGAATCGCGTTAGCAGCGCCGTTTTTATTTGACAACAATCGAAATCAAATAGCAGACGGACTCCGAAGATATTCGTGGCAAGTCTGAAATTACGCTAGTCAAATTAGCTCGAAAAGTAGCAAATATCTACAAAATGGATGGACAAGCAAAATTTTTTAGGGTAAGTAAAGGGTCATTAGAGATGCCTAAATCCGCCGGAATCCAACAAAATTTCCTTGTACTTCGTCCGCCATCTTGGAAAACAGGTACTCGTCGATATCTCGGATCCTACTGGTTGGATTTTCATTTATTTTTTTGTTAAATTTTTTTGTTGAAAAATATTCTCTACAATTTTTATCCGAAGAATTTTTCGATATCTGTAAAGGAAAAAATTGCCCCCTTCCGATTTTATCGAAAACTTGTTCAAATAAAAGTTTTAAAACTTTTTTTCCTTCACAGATATCGAAGAATTCTTCGAATAAAAGTTGTAGACAATATTTTTTTCTACCAAAACTAAAAACGAAAATGAAAATCTAGCCAGTAGGAGCCGAGATATCAACGATTATCACCTGTTTTCCAAGATGGCGGACGAAACACAAGGAAATTTTGTTGGATTCCGGCGGATTTAAGCATCTCTAATGACCCTTTACTCACCCCAAAAAATTTGGCTTGTCCATCCATTTTGTAATTTTAAAGTCTAATTTGACTGGCCTATAAATTGGCAGCCCACGCAATATTCGAATGAATCAGCGCATGTGCGCTTGATTCAAGATAATTTCGGTTTCCAATGCGTTTGCAGAAAATTTTCTTGGGCCAATAAATTTTTTTTTCTGTGTAGGTGGAATAGGTTAAGTAAATTTGGGAGTCCCTTGTTGTCAGTGAAGAGGATCGTTAAGAAGTAAAGAATGTATGACTAAAAAGGAGAGTAGAAGTAAAGGAGATGGAGGTTGACAGGAAAGTGAGTTCGCTATTAGAATAGCATAATGAGGATTGTCAGTAAAGAGGATGATTGTAGGCAAGGTGGGGATTAGAGGATTGCTGACCGATGCAGCAGGTCAGCGTGAGAAAGGTAGCGAGGTAGGAAGACAGGGTGTAAGGAGATATGATAGTAAGGTTGGAGAGAGGAACGTGGAGTAGGCATAGAGCTTATAGACATGGGGAGGACACGCTCCGCCTTTTCGCTCACGTATGAGAGAGAAAATCTTCTTCTTCGGAGGCAGCGCATGCGCAGAACGATTCTCGCGGACTACAGCTCCGATTGGATTGGACCGTTGCGTTGACGGCTTCACCTCTACTCATTGGTGCGCATGCGCTGCCTCCAGAGAGACAGCAAATCTTTGTCCCTCCTCGTCTCTCTCACGTGTGAGCAGTCTCCCATAGTATTAGGATAGGGATGTCCTCTCCATGTCTATAATAGCGTTTTCGGTTGGGACAAATTTTCGTGCACCGTGCTGAACTGGGGCTGAACTGGTGCAGAATTTGCTTGTAGAGTGCGCTTTATTCTGCACCAGTTCAGCCCCAGTTCAGCACGGTGCACGAAAAATTGTCCCAACCGAAAACGCTATAAGCTCTATGGGAGTAGGACGTAACCCCCCCCCCCCCCTTAAATTTAGGGTTGCATTTCGGTAATATTGGTAGTATGCGGAATCACAGTTTTATAGTACCAGTAGGTATGTGGTTAAGTAATCCGTAAATTTCCGGTTATTTGTCAATGAGATAGCGTGTAGGTATGAGATCTAGAAGGAATACAATATTATGCTTGAGCGTACAGCAATGCGTATGATAGTATAGTAATGGTGAGAAGTATAGTATGTGTACATACGTGTACAAAGATGTGCTATCCAAATGTTATCCAGAGTTTGAATTGTATTATAAAGGCTTAAGTCTAAGTAAGTGTTGAAAAACATTGGTAATGGTTTGACTTAAAATCTATCGTTAAAATTAATGAGCGTAGTGATAACCTCTAATAAGTAAGTTTTTGTCTTTCAATTCTGCTTCTTTTGGGTTCATGTCGTGCATGTTATTAAGTCAAGAATGGAGATATTTATGTATTTTTCGTCGTATTGGGCAGTGTCAGTTGCGATTGTTCAATCAGGAAAAGGTGGAGAATGAGGTGGCGGGCGATTTAGTGGATCTTCGGCCGCCGGAACTTCTGATTTGCCTAACAATGAGAGTGGTAGACTCGTTCGTGTGAGATTTGCAGTTTCACTCATTGTCGCACTGAAAAAAAACTTTAGTCATTCCAGCCCGAATTCTTTGTCGGCCAGCCACATTGTCTTATTAAATAGGCTACAGTGATACTTTCTTGGTAAAAGACCGATACAAATATGGTTGAAACAGTATAGCTAGCGTAAGCTTACTGTCATGTCGCGACAGCTATTCGCATATATAGCTCCACAAGCATGATCGTCGTCGGGCTGGTTCAGTAATACTATAATATGACTGAACTAGCTATACTACCAACCATACAATATGGCTGTATTGCGCATATGTAATGCTGTTTCGTAAAGAAGACTTTCCTCAGCCTAGAAAGACCTTCTGTATCCCGCAGAAATATTCCAATAACTAAATCAGACGTTTTTATGGCCGTAGTGTCATTCTTTATATATTTGAATTAGAAAGTCTGATATAGCGTAAGGTTGCTGATATCGTGCTGCCACCAGAATCGTAGCCATTATAGGTTTGGCAATTTTTTGGCAGAGTATCTCCTTGATTTTGAAAATTTTAGACATACGAATGTTTAGATCCTTGAATACTTATGGTACCCATTTCTACAATTTTCAAAACCGAGAAGATATTTTCCCAAAATATTGCTAAACTTGAACGGTATACGATTCCCGTGGCGGTACGATATCGGCATCCTCACCCTATATAAAGTACTGAAGGCTAGTTCTCTCGTAATTCTGATTAAACTTATCCTCCTATAAAACTTCTTCACCTGCATTATATCAGCGAGATAGAGGCTTACTAAGTGAATTACTAAGTTTGAATTGAGTAATGAGACCTGCAAGGTTCCAATCTTCCAATTTTTCTTGGACGTACGCGTCCATCGTTGGTAGTATACTGCAACGCAAGATCACGACCGCGGCAATTTATGCAAACTATTTAGCGTTCACAAACTAGTATGGCTGCATTGGCAACAATATAGCTCCGGGAGCTATATTAGTATTGCTAGTATGCTAGACCGATATTTTTCCAGCAGTTCCAGCTATATTGTATGGTTGAATTCGCTAGATGAGTAAACCTCAATTATAAAGAACGCAGTATGCGTATATTGACAAAACTTCGCTGCTTCAGCTAGGTATATGATCGCTAGATTAGTCATACGGAATTAGGCAGAATTGTATGATATTTTCAGCAATGAGGGCTTTTCAACAAAGTCATTGCAGTTTCTAAATCAGAAACATTTTCTCTCCCGATCACCTATAACTAGCCAACAAAAGTGGTATTGCTGTAAATCCTATACCATTTTTTTCAGTGCGAGTGAACGCGATATGGTTTAGGTCTTGTGTTATTATTTCTTGAGGTTTTACCTCGGATGTCGGTTGATTTGTATTGCACGGAAAGAAATCCTTCGGGCCTGTTAGAAATACCATTCTGGTCCAGAAATATGGTAATGGTAAAGAGAAATTCTGCTTCGATTAAGTGAATGAACAGTACCATGAGAAGGCCTGGGTTGCTGGATGCCCTGTATAAATATAGTTGTTTGTATTTAGCTAAACTATGCATTTGAATGAAAAGTCTAGACGACTGTGACTTAGTTATCCTGGCTAGATACATATATTCCAGAAGTAAATCATAAGTATGTGAGCACTATTATTCTGAGGCTCGTCAGCTTCACAATTTGGTATTGCTGTATCACTGAATCTTGATTTCTGTTCCTTCATCAATAACTATGCCGGAGATCTGAATTTACCAGTATAGCTGATCAACTTATAATGCATCATACCAGTTAGGTTCGCAGAAGCCAATATCACTGGTGACTACATTATATAGTTTGCAAATTTAACCGCACCGGTATAGCTGGTAGAACCATATTTTATTGCGGGATCGGCCTGCCAACTAGAAAAGTATCGCTGCATCGCGCCTAATGTAGGGGAGACCGGGTACAAAAGTAAGACTTTTTTTTAAACTCTGATTTCTAGCTATCAATGATATTTTCGATAAAATGAATATAGCCCTCTGAAACTTTCGTCTTTACTCTACAAATGTACATCATAGTTTTATTTAATATATCTTGGCTTCTAACAATTACAAGGCTGCAAAAAAAAAGTGTCGATTGTTACTATCGTCCTGAGCGTCAGGGCGAAAGTAACACACTATGGGGACGAAAGTAGCATCGGGATTTTTTGAACAAATCAGTACGGATACTTCACTTAATCTTACAGGATTCCACAGAATTGATTATAATGAAGTAAAAAATATTATGATATCATCAGATAAACTCCATTTATAGTAAATCAACTAATTATTGAATATTTATGAAAGAATAAAACTCAAATATTCATTTTCTTCACTATTATTGAAATAACAAGTTAATAACAAAAACACAAGAATATTTTGATTGTAAGTAACTTCGAGGCATTCTAAAAATCAATGAAAAAATTACAATAGGTACCTGGTTAACATAACCCCGTGGTGTTGTGTTACTTTCGTCCCCAACCTCATTTTCCAGAATAAAAAAATTATAACTTCCAAAAAACAAACAGAACATAGAACTTCTACACCGCCACTAATAAAGCGACTTTTCAAGAATAATCTGGCAAAAATTCATTGTAGTATTGACATATTTACTACAGGTTTTCATAAGAATATCAAGAATCGAAAAACTTACTTGAGGCGGCAAAAAACACAAAATCTCCAATAAAACGTGTAAATTTCACGCACGGGCACAATCAATGGCTCAAACTGTATCAGTATCGAACACGCTTACTTGAAATATCTCCGTTGATTTTCAACGAAATTGAATAAAACCAACGGCCTTATAAAGTGAAAATATACAGTTTTCAGACAGGTAGGTTGGTTTTACTCGATTTCCGAAAAAGTCTATTCATTCCGGGAATCGAAGTCTGGGAAGTTGAAAAAAGTCGAAATATTGACTTGTGCCGCCAAAATTGGTATAACAACGCCAAATTATGCGCAAATCGAATGAAACCAACTCCATTTTAGAGTGGAAAGGTAATTCTAAAAGATGTGTATTCATTTTTTTTTTTTTATATAAATTTATTTTGTTATACGAAGTTAGTACAAGGCTGGTTTGGTTATAAATTTTGTGTTTTCAAATTTTTGTCAATATTATTAAATGATAATAACAAACTTTATACGATTAGTGTGTTACAAATACTGCATAAGATGCGCCTATATTCTTGACGTATGAACGCTTGACATCGATCGCATTTAACGCTAAATTTTTTATCGGTCATTCTCGGGCACATGACACATCTCCCTCTCCATGGTCTGTTAGTTGCTCTCCTAGGTTGGGGGAGCGGATGTTCTTGTAAAACTTCTTGAATGCACCATACGACATTTCTTGGCATGGTAGTCACGGCTAGCCTCCGCTTCAGATGCGGAACTATGAGGGACTCGCTCAAACTTTTCAAAAAATCTCTTTTGATGAGTGCTTCGTTTCGGCTATTTGAGTTATATATGACTAGCGCGCTTATCGCCGCTTGGTCCACACTGTTAAAAATGATTGTGAATTTACAACACATTTACTACACAAAAGTTTTGCAAAATTACAAATGTGGCGTAGCAAAGTAAACTGCTAAGCTTGTTCTATAAATTTTCAAATAAATTCTTGATTTTACTGAACTTTCATAGGAAAAACACAAAATTGTATTTGAATTCGCTAAATTGTTTAGTAAATTTGAAGTATTTGTAAATTAATTTTAAGGAAATGTCTTGTAAATTTACTACTCGTGTCTTGGAAGTTTTATTCGGAAATTGTATTGGAAGTTTCACACAGAAATTTTTAACAGTGCAGCATACCTGCGAAGAATCTCATGGGCCATCTCCTGGTTTTTCTGGCTGTCGTGTTTTCGTGACACATCTGATCAAATGTGTCTGTGCCACCTTTTGTCAAGTTATATAATAAGAAATATACTATACATATAGAAACCACACTATACTTACCCAAAAAGTCCCCTCCGTTGTATAAAGAAAGATTCTGATCTTGACAAAAACCTAACGTAAATGGTAACCTGGGGTCCTCAACGACCCCAGCCACACTTTAGATGTTTCCTGGTCGGAGAGACACGCGTAACTGAGAGGGCCAGCCGGCTCTCGAGACTCTCCGAGGGTGAAATTGAATTATGGTTAGGGTCCCGAGTCGTTGAAGTTATGGAGGGAGCAAGGGCGCGATATTCAAAGTCGCCTGGGGTCCTTATAGACCCCAGGTTACCATTCTAGGGTTAACTTCCGTCTTTCTAACACTATTCTTTCCGCGCTTACTGCGGTATCTATTGCCTCGCGTAACGTACGGGGTTCTTCGTTAGCTACTCGTTGTTCTAAATCATCGGATAGGCCTTTTATAAATGATCGTAATGCATTTTCGTTAACATATTTGGTCAGAATTTCTGCTTGTTCGCTGGTTTCTTCGTATTCTATTATTTCGTAGGCTTCTTCTGCTAATTCTTCTATTCTAGTACCGTAAGTTAGTGCGTTCTCGTTTTGTTCGTGGTACGCGTTATTTATTGCTAATTGTACGTCTGTTAATCGTCGTTTAGGCTCATAGTATCTTTTCAGATCATTGATAATTGTTTGTATAGAATCAAGGTTACGTCGCGATAATGTTCGTTCGGTACGACCCTCAATTTTCGAACGTACGATTACTGTCAGAGTAAACAGATCTCGCGGATTTATCAGTTTTTTTGCGTTTTCTACTTTCGAAATGAAGGATCTTATCGTTACATTAGAGCCATTGAATGTTGGAATCATGTCAATAATGACTTCCCACGGTAGGTACGGAACGTTACCCAGATAGCAACGCGACGTCGAAAAGACGTTATTCTGACGTCTTATTTTCAATCTGACATCTTCCAAGTATGTCGTATTATCGTCTAAAAGACGTCTTATAGTCGTCTTAGGGACGTCTTATGTCCCGATTTGCGACGTCATAAAAACGTCGCATTTCTGACAACATATTATAGACGCCCCGAAGACGAATATAAGACGTCTTTTAGACGATAATACGACATACTTGAGAATGTCAGATCGAAAATAAGACGTCAGAATAACGTCTTTTCGACGTCTCGTCTGGGCGACTTCTACAGGATCTCCAAATAAGGATGTTTTTATGTTATTCGAAAGTAAATATGGCGCACGCGCGGTCAATAAATAAAATGTATAGATTCTGATTTTTTTTCAACCAAATTTTATTTATTTAGAAGCATATACACGGAAAAAAATATAAAGCACTGGTTACTGTTCTGCACAGTAATCGGCGAAAAGTATAACGTAAAATACTGTTGAACATGACTGATTCCTATTCAAACAGGAGTGAGTCATGTTTGAACACGTACTATTACTGTTCGAATAGTAACCAGTGCTATGCTACACAGTATTCACTCCTGTTTCAATATGAATCAGTCACGTCTGTCGCCGATTACTGTGCAGAACAGTAACCAGTGCTTTATATTTTTTTCCGTGTACATATGGGATATTCCAAAATATTTTTAACGGTTATTTACCCCGACCCCCATCGATTCCCAAATAAATTATTCTCAGGGTAGCCCTAGACCCAGGTATGATTGCTGAATTATTTTAGAATTTTGCGATTTTTTTTTTAGAAGTTACGATTTTTTGAAAATCGCACTTTTCGGCAACAGCTCGTTTTTCATCCAATTCTAGTTGGCAACCAAGGTATCCCACGGAAAAGTGACTGGTGCACAACTGTCCAGTTTTTCGACGTACTTCGAAATGGAAATATTTGTAGATTTTTTCAGACACCGGAAGTGCCGAAATTCTCGTTTCAAAAATCAAAATCTCGGATTGACAAAAGTCGCCGTGATCGATCTTTTTGAAATTTGTAGACAAAATTCGACATCGAAAGACGGAATTTTTAAGACCAGGCCAAAGTTGGGCCTACATCGGGTTTAGGAGGTATGGCTATTTTAATCACGCGAAAATTCATATTCCGGCGTTATTTTGGTTATTATTATTATGATGATTATTAAAATTATCAAAATCATTATTTTTGTTATTATTATTATTATTATTATCATTATCATTATTAATTGATAACAAAAATAATAATTTTGATAATTTTAATAATCATCATAATAATAATAACAAAAATAACGCCGGAATATGAATTTTCGCGTGATTAAAATAGCCATACCTCCTAAACCCGATGTAGGCCCAACTTCGGCCTGGTCTTAAAAATTCCGTCTTTCGATGTCGAATTTTGTCTACAAATTTCAAAAAGATCGATCACGGCGACTTTTGTCAATCCGAGATTTTGATTTTTGAAACGAGAATTTCGGCACTTCCGGTGTCTGAAAAAATCTACAAATATTTCCATTTCGAAGTACGTCAAAAAACTGGACAGTTGTGCACCAGTCACTTTTCCGTGGGATACCTTGGTTGCCAACTAGAATTGGATGAAAAACGAGCTGTTGCCGAAAAGTGCGATTTTCAAAAAATCGTAACTTCTAAAAAAAAAATCGCAAAATTCTAAAATAATTCAGCAATCATACCTGGGTCTAGGGTTACCCTCAGAATAATTTATTCGGAAATCGGTGGGGGTCGGGGTAAATGACCGTTAAAAATATTTTGGAATACCCCATATATAACTCTAATTAGACACTATTGTAAATTGTAAGTTGATACATTTGTTGATTACATCTCAACTCTTTTCAACCTGGATGTAATTTGCGATGGTCAGTAATGTTCATTAATGGCTTCGCCGTGGTTAACTGTTTTTTTCGGGCTTTTTCGGATACAATCAAATAGAATAATATTATAATATTTTTATAAGGGGTCACAATTATTATTATTATATTTTCGGCCATCGGCACATGAAATACGACTAGAATGGAGTCTCGTTTCCGAAAAAATCTGAAAAAAAGTTAGCCACCGCGAACCCATTAATGAACATTGCTGTACAGATTACTGAACAGTTAAATGAATATTCCGATTGACACTCTAATAAGGCTCCGAGTTAAATACCATGTAATTTTTTTTTCTGTTGGTCGGTCTTGCCCCACCAGCCGGTTTCGCCCTACCTTCCCCTATTACATTTTTATTTCAATCATACATAAACATTTTGGTGGACATATTAAATTATGTTTGAGGTTATGTTATGTAATGTTATCTCATGCTGGTTATGTTAGAAATTATATGTATTCCGGTTACCGACTAACAGGCACAGGATAACATTAATCGCATTGTGATTTTTAATAGCACCCGCCGATATAAGCGAAGACATATTCAAAACTTACCTCAATCTGCGAATCAAACCGTCCTTGGCTATCTCTTCGATCTCTTCTTTTCTCTTCTTTCCTTCTATTATTAAGATCCCGGAAACGGAAGCGTGAGCCGCGCAGCTTGTATCGTGTTCTCGTACTAAAAATGTAACTGTGCTGCCACCTATAGGTCCTAATTACGGCATACTTGCCTAACGACCCTAAGACGACTATAAGACGTCTTTTAGACGATAATACGACATACTTGAAAAATGTTAGATTGGAAATGAGACGTCAGAATAATGTCTTTTCACAGACGTCTTCTAGACGTCGTGATATTGACGACTTTTTGGAGACGTCTTATGGACGTTACGACTCAGACGTCTTAGAAAAGACGGCTCGCGGACGTCGTTCGGACAAGCTTGCTATCTGGGATAGCTTCCTTTGAGTCAGGCATTTTACAAGTTAAGGCTTACAACTAATTATGTGATAAAGTTAAGTGATTCGGTTACATTTAGTGGGCTTACAAACCGAAGAATGTTATGAAAGTTGTAGGGTGAGTAGTATTTCCGGTCTGCATAGCTTTCCTGTTATAGTAATTTGTTGAAATGGTGAAAAGGTAACATCTCGAGGAGTGTAATCCAGGCAGTTCTTCATCGGTAAATAGTTGTCGTGAAGTCGTAACTGGAATACCTCGTTGGAGCGAGTTCTCTCTTTGTGGGGTTCAGATGAGCCTTTGGGGGGCAAGGTGCCTTTGAAGTAAGTCGATGATGATATTCGGTTTCTGCTCTTTGTATTAGCAGCAATTTATTATCGGCAGGTTGATAATAATCACTGATCGTAACGCGAAGTACAGTAACCCTTCGTGTCTGTTTTAGTTTTAGGCAGCAATATACTACTATCGGCAGGTTGATGATAGTCACTGATCGAAACGCGAAGTATAGTAAACCTTCGTGTCTGTTTTAGTTTTAGGCAGCAATCTACTGTCGGCAGGTTGATAATAGTCACTGATCGTAACGCGGTGTGTAGTAGACCTCCGTGTCCGCTAGGTTTTCAGTTGTGCAGTTTCTCGATATTTGGTAACTATGTTTTGTTTCACAAGTTGTAGGTTGATGTGTCTGTCGCACTGAAAAAAAAGTTTACCGATTCTAGCCATAATTATCATTGTTTCAGCAATATGACTGGCAGAATATCGTTGGTGTAAACATACCACTAGGTCATGACAGAAATATACCCAATAGCTCCGCGAGTTTGAGAAGTATCTCCATCTCAGCAATACCATAGTATAGCTGAGTTCACGATCACGAATTATGAATAGACTAACCATACTCGCATAGCTGTCTTATAAACGCTAGCACGCGACGTAGACGAACACCAGCCATACAAGTAAAGCCGAAGCAGGCATATATAATGTTGTTTGGTAAAAAACAGTTTTGCCAGTGTAGGGAGAATTATTTGTGAAAATATGAGTTTAGCTGAATTAGAGATTCTCATAAGTATCTAGGAACCAAAGGAGTATGGCTGAAATAGAAATTCATTTTATATACCTAGATATATTACAGGACATTATACCAATGCTAGTATGGCTGGTTATTTAAATGAAAAAAAGGTTTTGGTGTCAGCCAATATATTTCATAATGAGTACCATTCATTCTAATTATCTGGTATCGATTATGATATTCATACATATAGGTAATTATGTGAAGGGAATTATTTTTGGCGAGTAGGTCGTAGAACAAACAGTTATTTGTTCACACATACAGGTCCCCTGGAATTGACAGATAAGGTTCCATTTTCTCTGGACTTCCATGTTAGGTTTTTATAGTCCTTCATAGATGGAATAAAGTTCCCGAAGATGACCTAAACAATGATCGAAACGTATTGGTCTTCAAATAGGTGTTTGTTCTACGACCTGCTCGCCAAAAAAATTCCCTTCACATTGAACAAGAGGTCGACAAATCCATATTTCATATAGATAATTAATTTAAGTCATGGCGAAAATATAAGATAAATGAAAATGAAAACAAATTTATAATAATTAATTCATATATTAGGGTAAGGGTGGGTAGATCCGGACGGCGAGAACCCTCGGTCACTCCAAGTTTTATACACTAGGAATGAAGATAAGACTGAATATATAATATTTATGATTGGCTTTTGATGACTAGTTTGTACTCAACAATACTCGATCTGTAATGTACGGAGGTAGGCAACGAAGCATCTGTCGCGATTACATTAATTACATTGTTTAATTACATTGCGGAACATGGTTCACTTTACTAAATAAGCCTCTACCAAATAAGGAACACGGTCGCAAGATAAAGCTACATCACAGCCAGCTGCGCGGTGACAAATAATTTCTACCATGTTCAGCAATCATATGTAGTGGCATGGGACTTAGTAAGTCTTCACATTCGACTGCGTTACAATATTCAGAATTTGCTGGTTCTACCTGGTAGGCGTACAAATGTCGATCAAACTGAATCACATCCAAATTTTCATATAACAAATAGATTTTTTCATTATAGATTATAATAAATTTCATGATACCAAATGTTGGGAAACCATCAATCTCGCCAGTGCATATTGCATTGCCAGGTACATATTTCGTCCCCATTGATTTAACCCAAGCAACTACGTGAATATATTTCATCACTGATATGACAGAATCAGGATCTATCTCTACAGCTAAATCTTCTACATCTACCAATTCTTCGGGACCCATTTCCAACATTTGTGAAAAACCGGTTTCGGAAATAAATTGAAATGGGAGTTTCATTTGATGTCTTATTATCAATGTGGCACAAGTATTTTTTGTGCAGGTTGTCACATTCGCAGTAAGTTTTTGTTCTTTATGCTTGGACTCGAATCGCATGCAACACAGGTGTACTAAAGGGCCGCAAGCCTTCATCACAGAGGGGTAGTGGACCAAATGATGTGCTTTGGGTTTCAGAATTTTGTTGAAGAGAGATATGTACAAATTATTATGTTCAGTTATTAGAGATTCCAAAATCGAGCAGCATTCGACTTGTATATGCTTCGCAGTCACGAGACCGACTATTTGACGAAAAATGAGATAAAATTGCCAAACTGGATCATCTTCGGGTACAAGGTCTCCTACCATAATTCCAAAATGGGTTATAAATGTCAACATTTCGGATGCTGACATTTTTATTTTATTATTTTTTACATGATCTTGAGAAATTTTGGGTGGTATATTGCCTTCCGTTGTTCCATAATCATAACCGGAAATTCGCTCATTCAAATCATCTATAGTGAACAGACGCACAACTTCAGTGAAGTACTTGATTATTTCAATCATGTCAAAGATGCATACGCAGTGGCGTAGCTACGGGGAGCGAAGGGAGCAACCTGCTCCAGGCGCTAGCCCCAGGGGGGCGCCGCGCTGTCCAATTTTTTTTTTTTTTTTTAATTATCTACTGATTTTTTCGTGCCACATACATCTCAACTACAGTGTAAAACTCGATGTTGAACTAGAATATTTACGTTTGCAATTAGGTAAATACTAAAAGTTTTTCTCCGAAATATGTGATACTCGTTCCATAATTAATAAAGACTATATTTTTATTCATGTCCGTATATATATATATATGTCTGTATGTATTGTCTATTCCTTATATTTTTATCTTGCGAAGCGCGAAACACCCCAGATCCAGGGGGCGATTCGACAAATCTGCTCCAGAGCGCCGAACACCTAGCTACGCCACTGTGCATACGCCTTCCAATAAATCATGCATGATGTCAACGGCGAAGTTACCCAAGTAGCATTCTGTCGCAAGTGCATGTCAGGGCCATCTATGGGACTCTTGCATGACTTTGTCAGCAGGCCACTATCGGTCTATTTCCGCATTGGTCTCATGGACGTGCGCATGGAGACTTGAAGCATGAGCTTGCTGCAGATTTACGTAAGCTTCGTGCATGGCGTCGACCGGCAGACTTGCTGCATATGTGGCAGGAATCTGCAGCGCCAAGCGATTCGTAGATGCGGGAATAATGGGGTCGATTTTGTATCACGAAAGATACATTAAGTTGGTTATACCGATGCTGCTACTATATAAATATATAGTAGGGCGTCGGTATAACTCTTAACCTCTTTCGTGAAATATTAATACATATTCCGTGAGTTGTATATTTATAACGGTTTGTTTATTGAACAATATGAATATGAATACGCTTAATTGGTAAGTGATAAAAGTTATACTTATATCTATATAATTATATTTAGTAATATATATTCATTTCAACAATTCTATTATTCGTCTTGAGGAGAATCGACGTCTCCCAAGTCTTCGACATTAGCACTATCGGTTTCACTCGTGTCATAGTGTTCGGCCATTTCTGCCAGATACTGTTGTCTGCGACCCGGCCTTCCTGCACGCGGACGTCGTGAGGCATCTCGCAGCCTTTGCTTCGTGCATAAGTCTCGCAAAAGCAGTACGATCCACAGGTTGCGGTACATTGCGACACCCAAGTAGCGAATCTATATAACAAGCAATTAATAATCAACATTTCGATTAGGCCAGCCTGCTAGGTTACTACAGGAGATGAAAATCATATTTTTATAGATTGAATCATAGTCTTACATACCATAAAACACTCTACCCATACGAATATTAAATAACGGTCGCAGCTCTATTCTTTTTTCTCCCACAACGGTTTTCCCAGTCCACGAGAACTTCTTTGTAAGGCTATCATCCATTGCTTCCTTCAAAAATTGGTTGAGAGTATCTCGTGCCGTGATACCTCCGACGTGGGTAAGATACTGCTTCTGTAGTTGATATTTATTAGGCATACATTTCTAAATCGTACAAAAATTATTTGCCAACCAAAAGAGAGCACAATATCCAACACCATAATAATCAAGCCCTAAGATTCTCACAAGAGATTGTTGTTGTTCGACATTCTTTTCAAAATCCAAAAATTTCGTTTCAGAATCAAGAGGAAATCCTGGCGGCCTTTCGTATGGATATAAGTTTTCTGGATGTTTCACCTTCACAATCATTGTCCTATAAAGATAATTATTTCGTGTAAGTGATATAAGCAACGTTAAATCGTTTACACAATTGAAATCAGCTATATCAATGTTCCTTGAAAAATTCCATGGCGACTTTCGATACAATATAAAGTAGATTATTGTGCTCATTATTGATAAAAGATAGAACCTCATATTGAAGTGCATTACTTGATAGCCGTCCGGAACTGTTCCAAGTGTTGGTGAATATGCGTGTCAAGGACCTTCAAATCTTCACGGAATTCACTTCTGAGTGCATTCTTCATCGCTTCGAGACGTCTTTCTTGTTTTTCTTCGAAGTTGTCAAAAAGTTGGGAAACACTTTCTGTCATCATTTTCACAATTTTCTCACATGTCATGTTCGGAGGTGAAGCTGGCTCTACAGAAGGGTTGTCTGAATTGTATACTTGAATTTAAGGAGGTTCGATACCAAAATGCAAATGATAAGAAATCTTTGAAAGTTTTATCATCGAGGGATAGATAAATGAAATGCGTATTCCCAAAATTTCAAGTCGATTCACTACACCGTTTTCAAGAAATGAATTTTTGAATTTGCTTCTTATACACACAGAGGTATGGAGAGCCGATAAGGTTAGTAAGAAATCTACTCTTACGGCGCGGGTGATACGAAAGATTTCAACTAATATTATCGACTCTCCATACCTCTACGTGTATAAGAAGCGAATTCAAAAATTCATTTCTTGAAAACGGTGTAGTGAATTGACTTGAAATTTTGGCAGTAAGCATTTCATTTATCTATCTTTCGATGATAAAACTTTCAAAGATTTCTTATCATTTGCATTTTGGTATCGAACCTCCTTAAAATCTTAGAATACAACTACATCAAAAAGTAATCGTACGAACGATGCAATATAATATGCCAAACAAATATAGTAATTGTCAAACATAGTTATATTAACCTGCTCCGTTCTCTAAATCCACATTATCTTTTGTTTGGCATGATGTTGAATTAATCGAATTCGTTTTAACAGCTCTACCATTCTTGCTTGGTCTAGCAAGTCTTATTACATCACTAAATGTCAGGGATTGTAGGGATTCGGGCTGGGAATTAGCAACGATGTCGTCATCATCGTAGTTGTTGGACGAAGGATTATCTTGCTGCGTATTTATCTGGTCGACTTGGTCTACCATTGACAAGATCTGTTCTTCCATTGGCACGTAAGGGGTCATTGGCATGTAAGGGGTTGGTCGGTTTGGAGCTCGGATTGTTTTACCTGAAGATGTCTGTGTCGTGATGTATCTCTCAGGTTTTTTGATTTCACGTACTCGACTAACGAGCGGAGTTGGCTTTTTGTAGGTGTGCATGTTTTGCTGAATAATAACGATATAACGAGAAAACATATAATGTACATGTCATGTACTGTCGAAGCAAAATTTCTACATAAAGATAATAAGAGAAGTGACAACCAGAAAATGCTAAATCTGCCTCTATATTTTCTATGGAGAAATTATTACGAAAATAAAATCTCATAAGTAATAAGTCCTAATGAAAAATGGAAGGATAGCTCAGTATAAATACATATATATACTAAAAAAAATTGTTGCAGGACTAAATCATGTGTGTAACAGAGTCATTATTATGAACTCTCCAGTATGTGCATCTGTGTTAGCACCAGACCAAGTTGCTGTACGATAACATTTTGCTGAAACTTCTGTAACATCAACCAACTCGAGATGATCTGAGACATCAGAACACTTAAAAATTCCTATAGAAGAAGAAGATTTCCCAGTAGTGTAAAAATCTTGGATGCGATTAAACTTCCTTGCTACTACACGGAGAGAACAAAAACGCACTGGCTGCACCATCGATAGTGGCGCTGCTGTTCCTCGCGTTTGGTAATAGTGGAGCGCGTTTTTCGCACGGCGGCTATGCTAAAATAATGTGTAGCTGCTGTCACAATCGCATGGCTTGCTGGGTGTATCATGAGAAAGATATCGACTATACTGAATAGAAATTCGTTCTGCGTAAATCGTTCTTTTATCTTTTTTTTTGTACGATGGTAATGCTATCACGGCACGCACCTTGCGTTATATCAAGGAGTAACAGCCGTATCTTTGATTGTGACGACTCCTGTCAACCGTGGGATACTCAGTGCGTTTTTGTTTTCTCCGTGTAGAGCGTGACGACCACGTATGTCTAATATATTACAAACTTTGCATAAAGATCCATCTTTTAGCATAATAGTATTGTCCTGATTATCTATGCTGAAAAATATTGTATTGGTTCTCAACCTGCTAAATTGCCTAGCATCTGGGTCGCAATCTACAGGTAAGGGTCCAGAGTCGTGCATACCCAATAACTTGGGTCCGTCACTAATTGCTACTTTTTTAGATGTTATATCACAATCGCGTTCCATTAGACGGCGAGCAAACTGTTGGAGAGGAAGATGTTGGTTCCTCACATACTTTCGAAAGATGGGCATATTATTCTCAAATGGGTATGCTGAGAATGAATCGACAGCACCGAATTTTCTAACATCATCGACAACGTGCAAAAGACCGTGTATATTATAGCTCAGAAATGCAGGACCATATAAATTTTCAGAAGATGCGACAAATAATTTCAAAGCATGTTCTGCAAACAAAAGATCGTCGAGTGAGGCAGATGGAGTTGAAAGAACACGATGAGCCATATGAAGTAGTAAGAAGTGTAGATAGAAGTCTGTGTCTAACACACCATACAGTACTACAGGACCGGTATATAAAATGAACTGCCGAAATTCTGTGGCTTTATATTTTTTGTATTCTGAAATTGGTCGAGGTCGGCGTGAAAACTCTCGTGGACAGCATTTACCAATTTCCTGCAATCTGAGAGATATTATATTAATCTGTCTAGCTGACCACTTAGCCGCTCGAGAGAACTTTCCGTCAACCCCCCCTGCTAATATTTTCTTCACTGCTCCTAAATGACCGAGATGCATAATATCATATGGGACCATTGTCACCCGACCTATTCCAAGGTCCGTCAAAGGGCTACCTCCAGCATTATGATGATTCTCATCAATTTCTTGTTCATATTCTACATCCGTTCGCAGTCTGTGTTCAGTGCCTTGAAAAATCATTGTTCGATTCTCAAATCTTGTCCCTACAACCATGCATTTGGAGCATGGTTTTGCAGACATATGACCCTTGTGATTCAAAATAACCGCTCTAGCAGGAGCGTCGGCTATAAAGCTTCTAAATTTGACTCTTATCAATCGATTTTTAAATTTGATACCACCCTGTGCAAAGATGTCTGCAGCTTCATCAGTGAACATCTTGAAAAAATTCTTTGCATTTTTTGGCTTGCCTTTTCCTCTATAGACACCTGCGATTAAAACATTATCAGAAATGTTCACTATTCTAAATTGAATTGGCCAATACTGAGTTGAACCATTTTTCTCAGCAGCCACTCCATCAGTACTGATATCTATTTCTAAGATTTCGGGAATAGGTGAAGTTTGTTTCGACAGTTCTTTCAAAATTCCAGAAACAAATCCTACGTGCCAATATTTTCCAGGTTCAACATCTATCAATTCTACACAGCTATTGGAAGTTCCGATCAATGTTCTTGAGTCCTTTGGTAAAAAATTTAAACAATCGTGAGATCTTATCACTGCAAGTATTGAATTTCCTTGAACGTTATTGATGTTGTTCTCAATGAACCAATCAGCTAATTTTTTTTTAAAGCAATCACTTGGCTCAACGATAGTTTCCGCATGCATCGACTCGTCACTACTCTCTTCAGAGACCGAAACTGAATGGATTCCTATAATATGAGTTTCCGCATGCATCGACTCGTCACTACTCTCTTCAGAGACCGAAACTGAATGGATTCCTGTAATATTAGCTTCAGCGTTGTCAGTTGGATTGTTTAAACTAACTAAACTTTGAGGCTCATTATGGAGGCTCTCATTTAGCAGGATAGGGATAAGAATGTTTTCATCGTTGACAATTGTTCCCTGCGAACTAGAATTATTCCTGATTGAATCAGTACATGATAACGGATTGACTGTCTGCCTTGCTATCCTATGTTCTTTCAAACGATTACGTTGTTGCCTTGCTGTGAGTTGACTAAAGGCTTCCCTTTTTAGTCTAACCATGGTTAATCAAATAAGTACCCAAAATATGTTTGTTGACAATCTGAATGTATGAAGTGTAATGTTAAGTGTGTAGCTAGAATAAAAAATATGACTGACTTATAAATCTGACTTATTTTATTTTATTTTACTCCAGGCTTGTTTCTAACATTCTACTCGGTGAAAAAAAAACATAAAAAAAGAATCTCCACGTTTTTGATCATGGGGGGGGGGGGGCTATTCTATATCATTCACCCGACTTTTGAGAATTCTTTTGAGATTTTTGAAAATGGGCTTACTAATCAATTTCAAATTTTTTTTTTTTAAATGAAGGCCCTAATAAAATAATAGAAAAAAAAATATCGAACTGTTTTTCACCTAGTAAAATGTTAGATTTTTAGCTTATTCGACGCGAAAAGAATGTAGCTTCTATTTGAAGTATTGAAATTCAAAATATCATGCTTGCTTTCAAAGATACGCGCGCTAATTTTTTTTTCCTGTGGCATCCCAAGACGCAACTTTCCCGCTCTATTACGATACGATCCGCGAAAATTTACCTTTTTCACTCTACCCTAATTTTAAATTACAATAAGAATGATAATAAGCATACTTACTGAAAATACCAGATTTCTTGGCCTAAATTATATAAATTAAATTAAATATGAAATATAATTATGATCCAACGACGCGCGTATTACGTTATTTACGTCGTTATCCTAATTGTTGTCATGCCAACAATCATTTGAATATCGCGGTTTCCACAACGCAAGACTTACGGCAGAGTACGCATGGGTGCTGCTGCAGCCGGCTTTCAGCAGGCTTACCAATATCTATGATAGTGTCGCTACATGTGCAGAGACACGCGACAGCAATACGTCATTCCGACGAAAGTTACTGTCGATCAGAAGCTTACAAGACCTGCCGATACATGCATTGCTACCTGGGTTAGAAGCTGCGTGAAATCCCGATAGAGAATGAAATACACATTCCTCTTTGATACCAGTCAATTTGAAATCATCAATCGCCAAATCAGCTGCGTACATAGTCTGATTACGCATTAGGTTGTCGTTCTGCGTACTACATCGAGCTCTATCCTGTTTGTTCATTTTACAAAATCGGCACGAGAAGAAACTATTGAAACTTTCAACAAAACCCAACATCGAATTGAGGCCCAAATTGTCTCCGATTACAAGTCCAAGCTTAAAAAAGATTCTCTGTTGGCGACCGCCAGATAATTCAATTTCAATACCCTCTTCCTGCAAAAATCTGAGCTCGTCTATGACTTGCTTAAGGGGGTATAGGACTGCTGGAGCCTTTAGAACAATCATGTTCTTCTGGGTGGGATTACAATGAGCGTATTCGAGCTAGGCAAATTATATTTGAGTACATGTTTATTAGACTCAAAATGAACCTCAAAAAAAATATGAATGAAAAAAATATCGATAAATATAGCAATTGAATCAGCACAGGTTTTTTTGCGCATTCGTAGCTGGCCCGCATGATAACTCAAGAACCAAGGCACTGAGAAAGCTGAAACTTCCACGAGATCTTCATAATACCTTTGTGCACAGTGTGAACCAGTCGCATCAACGGCAAAATTCTGTGAGGGATTTTGTAAACGAAAAACAGGATTTTTTTTTAATAAATTCGAAAAATTTTCGTCTTTTTCGAATATTTTTGACATTTTTTTTTGTAAATTAATGAGACTGGTTCACACCATGCACAAAGGTATCATAAAAATTTCGTGAAAATTTCAGCTTTCTAAGTGCCTTGGCACTTGAGTTATCATGCGGGCCAGCTACGAATCCGGAAAAAACCTGTGCTAATTCAATAGCTTCGGATTTCTGTATTTATCAAGATTTTGTTCATCTATATTTTCTTTAGGGTTCACTTTGAGTCCAATAAACATGTACTAAAATATAATTCTCCCATCTCAAGTACGCTCATTGTAATTACACCCAGAAAAATATAATTGCTTTCAAGGCTCCAGCAGTCCTATACCCCCTTAAACACGGCCTTGTTCCCGAACTCTTTTCTATCGTTAGCTTTAAATAATGAAGCAACATAAATTGATGAAAGAAGGGACTGATATTCCGGGGGAAAACAAGGAACGGAGACATAAACACCCCCAATTTTTTGAGCACCAGTATGAGAACCCAAAGCATTCCCTGTTTCGAAGTCGTCATAGTATAGCAATAAAGGGAAAACCTCTTTGCCGCTGCAGTTTGACATTTTTTGTTTCCATAAATCGCCTTGGATAAAATTGCTGAGAATCTCCATCTCGTTTTCCAGATTGGACTTATAAGTCTTGACATGATCGTACACGTTAGGCATTTCGAATACTCTTTTGAGAACAGCTGCCAATGGAACATGTGGTCCGGTTACTTGTACGGGGACCACTATGTGATATTTGGAAATGGGTCCACAGAGATCTAAGATCCGTGTGCATTTTGTTACACTTGAAACAGATTGGCATATTGAATATGTGACTATAATAATATATGAATAAAGAATTGGGTATAATATATATAACAGTGGTATATTGATAAGACCAGCTTAGTGTCGCATCAACGATTCTATAAACGAATAAAAAAATTGTCAAAAGAAGTATGCAGTCAAACAACTTACATGAGTATTTGAGTAAGTTTAACGTTAGGTTTAACTTTAAAAGACTTCTTCAGGTACTACACTTTATATTAGCTAGTAGGTTTACCACACTAGGAACAGTACAGTCAAGTTCACCCCTGATCTCGTATATTCTACTTTGCAGTACCAACCAACTTGTTTCTGCTGCCTTTGGGTACCGCAGTTGCAAGGCGTAGTAGCTTTTGAACGCTATGTCGACTGCCTCTATAGGTGTATTGACCTTATATCGCACATGATTGATACAAACGTACCAAGAATCGATTTTCGTTATGGAAGCTCCAACAGCAACTGGAAGGGGTTGCGCCGTCAAGCCATACAATGCCAATTTATTAGCTCGACTTGTAAGTGCGGTTTCCAAATGACTGGCACTCTAAACATTACAAAATGGAAAAGGTTGTATATCTTAGTATAACAGTTGCAATCTTTTGGAGCATATAACTGCGGTACAAATTATATAACTCACCAAAACATGTAGAAACGCCAATGTGGTTTTTTAGGGGGTCTTATTGAGGGGCACGGCAACAATCGAGGAATGAGTCTTAAGGGGGTATCTACACCTTTGAATTTTCAAAAAATCGTTTTTTTTTTTATAATTTATTTGGAATGCTAGTGACCTACTCTACCTGCAAATAAATCGGTGTCAAGATATCTAGAGGATTTGAGAAGTTACAGCCATGGCAGTGCCAAATTGCAAAAAAGCGCCGCGGCGAGGCGCGCGAACCCTCACATTGGTGCCATAAGTATTGTACAACACCGCTAACACCACTGCTTACTTTTATGAGGTTTTGATATAGGCTACCTTCTTAATCGGAGACAAGCCAAAAAGGCAAAAAAAAAAAATGAGGTTTTGATATATTTCGATTTTGAATTTGATTTTGTGATCTTTTAATTGTTTGTAATTATCATTCTTACACATATTGAATTTTCAATATTCTTTTAAATTGTCATCATTGACAGAACACATGGCTGCGATCTACGTTTTTTCGAGGTTAGGTGTCCACTTGTTTGTAAATATTGTCGTGCTCTCAGTACGAATTCAAACCAATAGTAATTTCCATTATCGGATAAACACAGTGTAGGTATATATATCTGAGATGAGACTTCGGAATCGAAAGAAGATGATCCATCAAAAAGTGCGTTTGAAATCGATGCCAGGAGACTACACATTTGGATTTCCAAAAAGATGAGTATTTCTATAATACATATATTAATTGCAAGGATTAATAAATATTATAAGAAAAAAGGTATGATTGATGAAAGATGAAAGAATTTTCTTAGTATTGACAAAAATTGTGCTAGCATCTTCTGAATCTCAAAAATATTGAAGGTCAAAAATTTTAGAGAATTTTTATGTTTTGAAAAATTTCGATCAGATTTTTTCTAAAGCAATTCATTATTTTTCTAACAGCCTCACCGGAGACCTAATGGACACTGTTGTTGTACAGAACAGGTCAAAACTCACTACAAACCTCCGCCTGGCACATGTGTCTAGACTCGACTCGACTCATAACTCATCGATACGAGAGCAGCTGCGGATCCAGCATATTAGTCATTAGCAAAATCTTGAAACTTGATTTCCTGTAACTAGATTTTCCTCTCTGGGAAAAATAGGAAATAAAAAAAAAATTGAAATAAAAAAGTTTGAAAGTTGATTTCTGGAGAATGAATATTTTGACCAGTTGTCGTAAAGAATCAGGAGCATCGTTGGACCGATTCTGGAGTTTGTGGTCTTCAAATTTGTAGAATCCAAACCTCTATCAGATGAACTGACAACTTTTTGATATCACTATTTTTGGTTGAGATAATAGAAAAAATATAGAAAAAAAATTGAAGAATCAGAAAAATCTCAGTAAAAACTAAGCGAGTCAGGCAGTTTTTGCGATATCAAAAAGTTGTCTGTTCATCTGATAGAGGCACCTCTTCTGAACACTTGAAGACCAAAAACCCCAGAATTGGTCCAACGATACTCCTGATTCTTTACGACGACCGAGTAATTTGGTATTTTTCTATATGGAGCGTAACTACTATTGGACTCAAAGTAATATTGAATGTTAGGTATGGATAATGAGGGTCAAACCCTCCCCAAACTCCATGATTTTTTTGGATTTGATCAGACTCTCAAATTCGCTGTAAAACATTAATATCTTTTTCAGAATTTTAACCCATTCAAAGGTGTGGATACCCCCTTAAAACCATCAGCGTTGTTGAATCTGAGAACAGCACAAATCGTTGGTATAACATCGATTTCAAAATAATTAATGAATACACTATTTCAATTCTGACTAAATCATCTCACCAGTCAAGTTGTTATCTACATATTCTTCATCTATTTCTTCCACGAATTTTTTAACTTGTTTGTTCGCATTGGCAGATATTCTGCAGTAATGCAGTATTTCGTCAACCAAATCTAGCCACTGAGCATATAACTGCAGCGTCTTGTCGGGGTATATGTATGTAAAATCAATGTTCACCTGAAATTCAACCGAATTGAATGAAAGACTCACCTAGATAGTATAACCCAGCAGCATACCACACTTTATGGATTAGTTATTGCTTATAGCAGTGGCGGGCAGTACATTTTTATTCAATTCTATAGCAATCTGAATATGTTATGCCAGTGGTCAACTTGGATTTTCATAGATATAATCGGAGGCTTCCAAACTTAATTACAGCCACGATGACCTGATTTTATATTTGAGAGATAATCTTACCAAATTGTAGCCGAGTGGCTGGCACAGAGCTTTATAGGTTGACAGGTACTCTACCCTGGCGGAAATATTTTTACGAATTTTTATGAATATTTTCAATAATTTCTACGAATCAAACTATGACGTTTTACGGAATTGACTACGAATTTTCAATGCATTTCGGACAAATATTAGTTTTTTCGTAGTAAGCTGTCGTCGAAAATCTTAGAATTTCGTAATTTCTGGTTGAATAACGTACTTCCCTAGTTGAAATAATTTCTATGACAAACTACGAATAATTATGAATAACCATGGCCCGATGACCTGATCATTATATTTTTGTTTATTTTCGATATTTTCCGAATAAAAAATATTTTTTTCGCCTGTTGATTCTTTTTCGAGCGGTAGAGCACGCAGTTAATATTTCCTGGATGTTAGAAATCATCTCTTCGACAACTAATTATTTTTTTTTTTTTTTAATTTATGTGGGTCACCCATCCAAATTCTGGCCGCAGTCGATGGTGCTTAACTTCGTTGATCGGCTGACGTCCGGTGTTCACCTAGAGCTAATCGGCGCCTGTGATAATACGTAACACTTTTTGACTCGATAGGTAAACTTTGATTTGTGAGAATTTACATCAATGGTATGTACTTGAAAAAAATAAATGATAGCAAAATTTCACGGTCAATTCGAAGATTTCTGATGATTAAATAGTATATTATAATTTCATTCGATTGCATAGAAACATTCTTTTTCCGGTAAATTCCGTGAAAGTGCTAGAAATACTGCAGTCAGCAGAAAAGCTTATAGGGGCGAGCGGTTCAAAGAAGGCACATCGGCCAAAAAACAAAAAATTCTTGGAAAATTGTCGATTTTTTTTTTTCAATAAAAATTGTTTCCCGAAGAAATCAGTATAATCACGAATTAGGATGTCCTTCACGTCATAAAATACCGCGCTCTGATTGGTCAGAATCCGGATGCTAAAAATAATCAGTATAATAACGAATCGGGATATAGGTACTTCACGTCGTCAAATACCGCGCTCTGATTGCCAGACTAGCACCCGGTCAGTCCCCAGTCAGGCACTTTGACAAAAATACTACCCGGCTAGCGCCTGGTCAGAAACTTTGTTGTAGCCGGGACAGACCGGGAAATTTCCACACGGCATATTACAGTAGGAAAATCGAATTATTTGTAAATTGTTGTAGAAATTCGTAAATTTCTATGAAAATCGATTGAGAACTAAAAAAACAAATTTACATATTTTAGGGTCGTGAATTTCCGTAATAGATTGTTGAATGTTTTAATCATTTGTAAATTGTTGTAAAAATTCGTAAATTTCTATGAAAATCGATTGAGAACTACAAAAAAAATGACAAATTATTTTGAGGTCGTAAATTTCTGAAATAGATTATAAAAAATTCTGGTTATTTGTAAATTGTTGTAAATATTCGTAACTTTTCATAAAAATCGATGACAAACTACAACAAAAAAATTTACATACTTTGGGGTCGTAATTTTCCGTAATAGATTGTAGAAAGTTTTAATTGTTTGTAAATTATTGTAGAAATTCGTAAATTTTTATGAAAATCGATTGAGAAGTACGAAAAAAGAATTTACATATTTTAGGGTTGTGAATTCCCGTAATAGATTGTGGAAAGTGTTAATTATTTGTAAATTGTTGTAGAAATTCGTGAGTTTCTATGAAAATCGATTAAGAACTACAAAAAAAATGACATATTTTGTTATCGGGAATCTCCGTAATAGTTTGTTGAAAGTTTTAATTATTTGTAAATTGTTATAAAAATTCGTAAATTTCTATGAAAATTGATTGAGAACTATAAAAAAAAATGTACATATTTTGGGGTCGTAGATTTATGTGATAGATTGTAGAAAGTTTTAATTATTTGTAAATTGTTGTAGAAATTCGTAAATTTCTACGAAAATCGATTACGTACTACGAACAAAAATTGAGATATTTTGGGGTCGTGAATTTCCGTAATAGATTGTAGAAAGTTTCAATTATTTGTAGATTGTTGTAGTAATTCATAAATTTCTAAGAAAATCGATTACAGACTACAAAAAAAAATCCGTCTATTTTGGGGTCGTACATTTTCGTAATTGGGTGTAGAAAGTTTTTATAATTCGTCAGATTTTGTTAAAAATGGTAGGATTTCCTAATTATTCATTGAACGTAATCAATTTTCATAGTAATTCGTTAGTTTCTATGGCAAACTATTACGAAATCTACTATTTGTTACGAATTTCAACGGAAACGTAATTTTCATGTAACGTAATAGTTTGTCGTACAAAAAATTTCCGCCAGGGTACCCCAGAGACTTCTGTCGAGCGAATGAGCTGGTTAACACGGACTTTTGATGTAGCTTTCCAGTACTCTTCCACTGTTAGCCAAGGTTGGATACAATTTTGTAACCACTGTAACTGCTCCTTTGATTCCTCTCTTTGTTCTGTATTATGAAATAGTTTATTTTTTGAACATATGTCGAAGAAGAATCACAATACTATATTCTAACATGTACACACGAAATAAACAAATATACCTTCTTCAGATTGTTCAAAATCTTGTCGAAAAGCTAAAACGACAGGTCGTTCTGGTGTTTGGACTCCATTCTTCGCATGACTTTCTGTGACGATGACTCCGCTTCGACGTAGCAGTGCACGATATGTACAATATTTATCGCAGAGCTTGCCTTTAGCCAATACTCTCGTCTTGGTGACTTTATTGAGTTTGAATGGTACGTAGTAAGAAGCAACGGACTCTTTTGGAAATGTCACTTTTATCGATTCAGCCAATTGCGTCAACCGTTTACTGGATATCCTATGTTTCATGAAGAATGTACGACTAGAGCAAATTTCATGACTGATATTGTAGAAACAGAAGATTAATGTAATTTCAATTCTTACAGATAATCCTTGGAATCATTTATTTCTTCAGAAATAACTGCTCCGGCTAACATGAGTTGGTGTTAATCACTGAGCTTTACGCTGCCCCGAGCACTCGCTTGCAAAACAATCTTGCCCTCAGGGGAATGTTCTAACATATCCCTAATGTTCACCGCTTTTAAATTGGATGCCTCGCATATGTCAGCGGATGTCAACGTGGCTTTTGATCCTGTCATTGTTCAAGTTAATTATAAATCATTCCGAAGAGAAGAATCAGAGGGGACAAAGCTAATTTACCCCTTTGACGGCAAAGAAAACTCAGTGCTCATAAAAACATGTTCATTTCTTGCCGCCTAAGGAGAGAAAGAGATTGTTGAAGAACTCATGACTTCAATTTTACATAGTTTATTGGTATTTCTAATTATCTTCAAAATAAGCTACTGTTGTTTTAAGGGGGGACAGTACTGAAAATCAAAAAAAAAAAACATATTTTATTTTTCCACTACTCAAAATGCTTCAATCAAAAATCGCCTCCAGCAGGTTTTAGATATTAGTAATATGTATATTGGAAAAAAACATAAACCTTCTGCGATGAAAGTGTATGCGCAAGGAACCTTTCGCACAAGATTTCCTTCGAGCCACTGCGAAAGGTTCCTTGCGCATACACTTTCATCGCAGAAGGTTTATATTTTTTTCAAATACACATACTACTAATATCTAAAAACTGCTGGAGGCGATTTATGATTGAACCATTTTTAGTGGAAAAAATAAAAAAATGTTTTTTTACAAATTTTCAGTACTGTCCCCCCTTAAGGTAATTGAAATACTCAGTATTACAGGATGGCTCAGTTATAAGTAGATATAGTTTTATTATAGAAGTATCACGTTTCGTTTTACAAGAGCAGGAGTTTCTTAGAGACTAGTTTTTATACAACAGGCTACGCGCAGGTGCTACATGCGCATACCTCATCACAGTCATGCGCAGAAGGCGCCAACTATTTGAATTCCTTTACTGTGTCGTCCTATTTTCAACAGCTACTTTGAATAAAGTTTTCCATCAAAATTATAATATGTGATATTTACCAGACGCAAGAACTGCAGAGCCTTCCGAAGACTGTTCTGCAGCCGGTTTGTCTGGCTGGATATAGATGGTATTTGTTGGTTTGGGAGACGCAGTAGAGCTTTCGGCGATTGGTACCTCAATCTCGATGGGTAAAGGTTGCAGATCGCCTAACTCAAGCTGTTAAGGATATGTTTGGAAAAAATCGAAGGTTTTATTTATAGTTCTACACGTGTGAACGTCAAATTGCAGATGTTGAAGTTTCATGGAATGACTTTATATGAACACATTTTTTCTGGTATGTAAATGAAAAAAAAATTCTTACACTTTTAAACAGACTTGAATCCAAACTAATGGTTGCTAATGTTAGATTACGTTCTGCTTCGTGGTATTTGCAAAATTTCATTCGGGGGCTCAGTTTTGGAATCAAAGTCGCGATAACGTCAACTGTTAAGCATTGAAATGCTTCCTCGTCGATCTCATTTTCTGAAATTGTTGAAGTTTTTTATTCCTATACAGGGTGACCCAGAACTTCCGCACCACCTGGAACAGCTGGGTTCCTTATTGAATCCTGAGACGAAAGTTCCTTCACGAAAACTCTCTGAGACCAACTTTTCTCGAGTTATAAAAAATCGTAAATGACCAATCAGAGCGTCTCTCTATGACCATAATCATGGAGCGAATAACCTGGACCGCTGAAACTATGGAACGGTTGACCTAGACGGCCGATAACTATGGAGCTAATGACCTGGACGGCTAAAACTATGGAGCGCTTGACCTAGACGGCCGATAACTATGGAGCTAATGACCTGGACGGCTAAAACTATGGAGTGGTTGACCTAGACGGCCGATAACTATGGAGCTAATGACCTGGACGGCTAAAACTATGGAGCGGTTGACGTGAACGGCCAAAAACTATGGAGCGGACGACCTGGACCGCTGAAACTATGAAGCGGTTGACTAGAAAGACGCTCTGATTGGTCAATCGCAGTTTTTAATAACTCGAAAATTGTTGGCCTTAGAGAGTTTTCGTAAAGGAACTTTCGTCTTAGAATTCAACAAGGAATCTGCCTGTTCAGTTCGGTGCGGGAGTTCTGGGTCGCTCTGTATAGTTGAATTTAACTTCAGCTCTAAAGTCGGGTCACAGAATAACAATTGGCAAATCCAAAAATGGAATCAAATTGAAGATACTTAGTAGCTGGATATATAAGGGCCACCACCGTCCACTACACTGAGGCAAACACAACCACGTGTTTTATAACTACGAAAAGCGACAGGGTAAGAAGTAGACGTATGACAAAGAGGTTGCAGGTTACCCTGGTGAAAATCTCTACTTCTACGAATTTTTAGGAAAATTCGGACATTTCATAGTTTTTCATAAAAAATTGTAGATGTGCGTCGTTTCTCATAAAAAATTGTAGATTTTCTCAGCATTTCATGAAAAATTATAGATTTCGGTGGATCATCATAAAAAATTGTAGAATCTCGTACCTTTTCAGAAAAATTCGTCGTTTTTGTCATTCACTTTAAGAAAAAACTACAATTTCTTATGAAATGCTACGAAATGTCCGAATTTCCCTAATTGATCTTAAATATTCGTAGAATCATTTTCACCAGGGTATCAGGATTTTATCCCACAGATAACAACGCCAAGGAAATATTTCAAAATCCCAAGTGGTGCTCGATCCGTCTCTATCAGTTTTTGAGTCGGCAGATATTCAACGTCGAAAATATTCATTCTCTCACTCGGGTTTCTATACGTCCCTGTCAGGTTTCGAATCGGTACATTTTGAGGTAATTGAAATATTGCCACGAAAATATCTCAGAGTCCCACGCAGCCCTGGTGAAGAAATGAAGATGCATATAGACTATAGTTACACAGGTCTAGCGGTCGCACGCAGTTTCGTATAGGCGTCACAGCTATACTGCAGCGAGAGAAAAAATCCGGTATATCCAACAAAATTTTTTTGGTGGGCAATTTTAGTCAATTCAACAAATTTTTTCTGTTGGATTGACAAACTGTTTTGTTGATATCACCAAATGGCTGAGATTTGCTCGTTCGCTACAACAAAATTATTCTGTCACGTAGTTTTTATTTGAATGAACAAATAATTTGTTGAAATAACAAAAGCGGTGGAATATATTCAACAACACTATTTTGTGTATTCTGATTTTGTTGGAAGGCCGAAATGTTTTCTTGATTTTACATGGTCATGTACATTACTTTAATATTTTCTCGTAAGGCGGCGACCATCGCTTTCGATATTCTCACGAGTACCACTTATAGGAGCTGGTTAGTATATATAGTGGCAGAAGATCTCCTCTCTAAGCGTCGCTTAATTCCTGTATTGGTTATGTGTTGTAAATATGTATGTTGTCAGTATATGTTAGTCCCCCTAAAGCTGATCCTATGTTAATTGATGTAATTTTCAGATACTGTATTGTACTTTGTAAAACTAATAAGCTTCAATTCATGTACCTACCAGTATTTTTTTGGTTTTATGAACAAAATAAATTTAGTTGAATCAACAAAGTAATTTAACTGATTTGACGAAACATTCGTTGATTTCACCAAATGCTTTTGTTAAATCATTCTGGTGTATTTGTTGATCAAACTAAATCAGCCAGCAAACAATGTTTGTTGAAGCAACAAAGCATTTTGTAGACTGTATATCTACCAAATTTTTTTGTTGATTAAGCAAAATTATTGTTGATCCCACGATACTTTTCTCTGAGTGTACGAGGAATTTCGTCGCGATATTGAGCCTTATTTACGAGACGCAGATGGGTGAAATAAGTTTTCCTGAAACAAGTGTGTATTTCTACCTTGCGCTTGCTTACTGTGTTTAGTGATAGACGTATTAAGGTAGTTGTGCCGCGAAGTGCATTTCTATAGAATTGTCTGAAATTTTTACCATAGTTTTATTAACGTAATATCTATCTCAACGAATTTTTTTAGAATTTTCTACCGTCTAAAACGCAGTATAATTGCACTCGAAGTTGATACTTTTTACACGTGTTGCCCATGTTGAGCATGTGAAAATCGCACATTTTCAATTTTAATATCTAAACGGTTCTATAGATCTTTACGAAAAACAAAGATATGGTAATAGTATATTACATACCTAGGGCAGTAAAATAAGGAAGGTCCCAGATCACATGTAATTGTCGTCCGAAGCGAAGCCGAGATCGACAAACATGTGATCTGGGGCTTTCTTATTTACTGCCCGAGGAGTGTATACGATTTTTCGCATCGACGGAGCCGAAAAACGGGAACTTCGTTCCGCGCAGCGGGACGAAAGTTGTCGCTTTCGGCCCGGAGGTGAGAAAAACAATATTTCATGATTATTCATAAAAAAAATCAGATTGATCGACCGCACAGTTTTTCTGATATATCAATCAAAGTAACTCAATTTGAACTAAATTCTGCATGGCCATATCGAGAGGTGGGAGCTTAGCAACCGTGTACGTGTACACATATAACGGTATAAGAGATATACATATGAATATATTTGGTTACACTTGCAGCAAATAATAAAAGAACACTACACGAAACAATCAGTCATAGTGTGCGTGTATCGGTATAGGATACATTCTCTCTGTGAGAGTGCTTCGACTAGAATCCAAGACAAAAGTTTTCGGTACGTAGCGTATACTATTCGGTGATTCTAACACGCAATACGCGCATGAATTTTGGGACAGACTGTCGCGGCACAACTACCTTAATCTCCTGGATGCTGCGAAAATACGACAAGTCGGTAATGGCCGGATTTTGATGCCGCCATGTTGGATATATATAAACGACCTGTCACTTTTTTTTATTCGCAATACACATCACTGGGTAATCTATGCTGAAAATCACTAAGCAAGCGCAGTACAGATTAATTTAAGCTTCAATAGAAAAATAATACCCGTGGAATTCGTTTCCTCGTTTAGGCTCAATATCGCGACGAAATTCCTCGTATTTCACGATTTTGACGTCACAAATATATATAGGACATGTCACTACTGTGGCACCTTAAGTTTGAGATTTTTCGGAGCTACACTAGGAAGAAAAACAATTAAGTGCGAAACGTCAGAAATCGTGTTTTATTCAAATTGGAAAATTCGAATGCTTTGGGGCGGTACTTAGAATTGAGATAGAAACCTAGGGTTTTGGCTCCTTTTTTTTTTAATGTATATTTAAAGACGTCCTGTTTCATGGGAGTATTGAAATTCGAAAATGATCGAATTAAGAATTACCCAAAGTACATATATACAAATATTATATGCGCTTAAGTTATGAGAAAGGTTTGTCATTATAAGTGAAGCGATTGTTAGATATGATTTATAACAGGAAATGGGAGATGGGTGATTTATTGAAGGTTGATCGTATTAAGACGATTTGTCAATATAAGTATTTATTTAAACAGTGTTAAGACGTTGTCAGTTAGAAGAAGAGTGAAAGTCCGAATATTGCAACTTAGGTTGCCACCCATAAGTCAGCGAGATGCTGACACAAGGTAAATTGACATAGGCGTATAGGACGTCGTTAGAGTGTCTCAAAGGCATGAGCGGGGATGAGCCCGAAAGGCAAGGTGTTTCATTTTGAACTACTCTCTACTGTAGTTCGCAGAAGCCAAGATGAACGAGAATAATGAAATGGAGAATTATTGTTATCGCGATGTTTTGTCTTCGGTAGAAGGCGAAACATCCCGATCTTGTCTATAAATTTATTGGTTATTGAGTTGAATTTTGTCATTAAATAGAAACGATTTGATTATAACACGATCGAAGTTCGCAGAAAGCCATTCATGACCCGTAGTTCTTTTCAACCTGTCCGAGCATTATAGCCTATAGGAAACTCTTAAAAATGTTGTTAATCTAGTCACTTAAATATTCTTATCGGTTTTATTCAAACATTATTACCGAATCTTTGAAGATAATATTTGTATGTATGATATAAAGAAGTTATTTGCGACTCTAAATATATGGCTCGTTGGTCTAGGGGTATGATTCTCGCTTCGGGTGCGAGAGGTCCCGGGTTCAAATCCCGGACGAGCCCATATAACTATACAAATTTTTGTCGTTTAATTTTCGAATCCTCTAATCGTGGCCTTAGTCCATCTCTTTGATAAAGTTATTTGCGTTTAAATTTCCGTTACGAATTACGTATATCCAAAGTATATATTTTTTTAAATCACATCTTTTCCCCGATACAAGTCCGAGCTCATATACGAGTAGTGTATGGTGTAATTCTTCAATATTATTCTTTGGAGCATCCAAAAACTCCGAGGGCATATATTTTCCACAGGATATCATACTATACATATAATGAAATATATAAATATTTTCTAATCGTATTGCCACTGTATCAATCAGTCCCGTAAATCAAGAAATGTCGACACTTGTGTAGCTCAGGAGCTGCATAATTTTGTTTCAAATATCGAGAATCGACCCGTGGCTCCGTTCGAATGATCGACTATCATTCGACTATAATCGAGTTTCGATACTTAGCAGCAGTATTCCAGCACCAAACAGAAACAAGTGTTAAAAATGGCGCTAGCTTGGAGTCCAGAGAAGAAACACAGCGATCCAGAAAGGTATGTTTTCATCATTATTTCGATCCCCAGAATTTGGAGAATGTTTAATGCGCAATAATTCATGCATCATTTTTCTTTATTTGTGTTATTCTGACTACAATCGATTCGACTTTGACCAGCCATCTGTTTCATAACCTCACTCTCTTGTCATGACATGATTCACATATGATTTTCAGACTTTATACACTGAGATTCAAGGATATAAAATATCGAACTATAACCATCCTTAGATTGTGTTTATAATGAAAGTTTCTTTTTCCTTCACATAATGTGAATAAAGGTTTCCAAAATCATATCAAATGAGCAGATTTTCTGTCAGGAATTGCTACTCAGAAAATTACCGAAAATTAATAAATTTGACTTCCAGCCGAACAAAAATTACATCAATTTTCTGACATTCATGTTTTTTTTTAACCAAAATCTTTGATCTCTTTTCAGATGGGTGTGTATCTATCCTGCATACATTAATAGCAAGAAAACATTGGCCGAGGGTCGTAAGATAGCAAAGGATAAATGCGTAGAAAATCCAACACATCAAGAAATTCGTGATACTTTGTCAGCAGCCGGACTGAGAGTAGGAGTAGAAAACAAGTTGCATCCGAGGGAGCGAAGCAAGGAGCTATTGTATCGAGGTCGCATCAGAGTTCACCTAAAAAATGATGATGGTACACCAATTAATGGAAGCTTTCCAACAAGGGACTCTATTCTGTTACATTTGGGCGCTACTATTCCTAAGCTAAAGATTCGTCAGACTAGACAAGCCTCTGGAGATCAATCTTCTCAACAATCCTCATCTTCATCTAAGAAAGGAAAGGGAAAGGGGCGAAGATAAAATTGTATACTTTTACTAGTTGTCAGGCGTGAGGAAAAATATTGTGAGCTGTACTTGTTCTTTAGAACCACTTACAAATACAAACCAATTGCAGAACGTAGAGCGTCAATATCTTACAGAACCTGAAATTGTGACGAACAGAATGGGAAACAAAAAAAGATCCAAGAATTGACGTATTGAATCATGGAGCAATAATTTATCCATATATGTCATCTATTTTGTTCCATTGTATCAATAGTATATAAATTGAATACATCAAGTTATACCAAAATAATTTATGAGGTTGAAGTTCGTAACGTTAACGTAATGGAATTTTTGTTGAAGAAATTCAATATTTCGTGATTCAAATGTTGTTAGAATTGTAAAATGTGCGAGATGAACACGTTTCACACAGTTTGAGGAATTATGCACGGTTTTTGATCCATTTGAAACCTTCGAGCCTTGAATTTCAAAATTTTGTAGTGAATATTTTGTTGCATTAACGTTATGAACTTCAACCTCGTAATAATTTTGTTATTGTAAAGCTAACATCTCGGTATATTGAATATAGGTAATATTGAATTCGTTGATGTGATTTATGAATTAATGAAGCGATTTATATTTTTTGAATACTGAATACAACTGTTGAAGATACAAAAAATGTACATCCTGAATATGGTGATCGATTACTGTACATGTTACACACAATTGTTACATGAGTAGATGTGTACTAGATATGACTTGTATAACATCCAAACCAATAAATCCAAATAATTTTGGTTTCTGCTTGCATTTACCAATAGACAATACTATAAACAAACATATAGCCTAATAGCACAGCGTGTGCACATCACATTAGGCTTAACGGTGTGTGCTCATTCCTCAGTCAGCGCCAGTTTTAGCTTGATTCACTTTCATTCGTAGTTCCGGACTTGGCATCACTTTGTTTTGATCTGAATCTGTTCTGTCTACGTTTTGTGCTAACAACTGATTCCTCAACCTTGTTATTGTTGGCCTCTAACTCCTTTGGTTTGTCTTGAGAATCAGTGTCCTTCTTTGCCTCGAGATTTGGGTCTGGCTTGGGCTCTCTAAGCAGGTCCTTATCTGCCTTGGTACTTTCATCCAGGGTACTTTCTGGTACAGCAACCGGATCTGGAAGCTGTGGGCTGCCTGCTCCAACTGGTGATGTGGGGTTGTTCCAGAAAGAAGATGGTCCAATGTTATTAACTCCCGGTAATTGAGGGTTCTGTGCTGCCACCATAGAATTATAGGTGTGTAAGTACGATTGCATTGGCGATACTTGAGATCCATCTTGTAACTGAACTGGATTAGGAGCACCGCCAAAATATGAATATGGTGGCATGCCCATCGTTCCAGCTGGGTATGTGCTGTACAAATCAGTATCCTGATGAAGTGAACCCACCTAATGAAATTCAATAATTAATCTTTTGCTAACAACAAAAATGTAAGAAAAATCAAATCGAAATTCAATGTATTTCCGACGAGTCTCGTATCCAAATGAAGTTTTCAGAAAAATTCATTAAAAAAATCAACTCTGGATTTCTTCAGAGAAATATAGATTTTTTCTTCAAACTCCACATTTCTTCTGGTATGTGAGACCTCCAGAATTCGTTCAAAAAAATTACGTATTTCAGCGCTTAAGGTGGTTCTTCATCTACAGTCCCACCAAACGTGGGTTTCAGAGAAGATTTTTAATACTTCTCGACGGAGAAAAAATCTGAAAAAAATCAAGCATGTAGAAGATCCTCATGAGATTGATTTTGCATAATAATAATTCAAAAAGTTATCAACAAATTGATGGAAAAAAAACTGTTCAAGAAATTAGCCGATGACCCAAAACTTTTCCAGGTGAAAATGATTTGTCAATTTTACTGAATACGTATGAATTTTTTGAGAATTTTCAAAGATTTACCAAAATTCTCAAAAGAATTTTTGAGAATTTTCAAAGATTTACCAAAATTCTCAAAAAATTCATATGTATTCAGTAAAATTGACAAATCATTTTCACCTGAAAAAAGTTGGGTCATCGGCTAATTTCTTGAACAGTTTTTTTTCCATCAATTTGTTAGTAACTTTTTTGAATTATTATTATGCGAAATCACTCTCCCGAGGATCTCCTACATTCCGCATTTTTTCAGATTTTTTCCCCATCGAGAAGTATCCAAAATCTTGTCTGAAACCCACGTTTGGTGGGACTGTAGGTGAAGAACCACCTTAAACCCTCAGAATTTTTGTTCTAACAAACTCCCAAAGTTCTCAAGTCACATATTTTTGTAGAAATTATCAATAAATTTCGAACAAAATTGCTTTATTTTTCGAGGAGACTGATGGTTCGATAATCTCAGACGAATTGCATAAACCTATTTTTTTTTTATATCAGGTTACGTATAAAAATCATTCCTTACCAAATTTCTGTCTGTCGGATCTTTTTCGGATTGATGATTTATTAAAGTTGACATTAAATTTGGGTTCGGCTGTCCAACTATGCCTTGCGTCCCTACGCCCTGCAATCCATTTCCTATAGCAAGCAGAGTATTAGGATGTAGCCAGGTGGCTGCTGCTCCCAGTAAAGGGCCGAAATCCATTAATTGACCAGAAATCGGATTTGCAGCACTCAAAGGGTTCGGAGCACCAACCAGATCAGGATCAGAGTCCGAACTGGTTCCACTGCTCGTTGTCTTGTCACCAACATTTTCAGCTACAGATGCTGAATGATGGTCCGCTGTTGCGGAAGACGCCTCCTCCGTTTGGGATTTCGCTGATCCCAGAAGCGAGCCAAAACCTCTCAAGCCGTTGCCCATGAAATATTTTGCGATCAGATCAGCATCGCCTATCGAACATTGCACATGAGTAATTGAAAGCTTAGTCTGGATTTTTTTCTTCAAATTTGAATTTATTTACTTATTTTAGGTGTTTGGAGCGATGGAAACGGTAGAATTACCAATATTTGGCAATTGCACGGATGATGCTCTGTGCATATGCCCACTGTTATTTTATATCTAGTGAAATTCAGGGCATTGGAGGTCAAAAGATAATAGACTTGAATTATATTCAAATTAATTCATTACTTCGACTTCTTAAGTGACGAAATGGAGATACGATACAGCGAGCAGCACGATCTGCATCGGGGTCAGCGAGATCGCAAGATACTATGTCCAATCCAAGTTCCCCTGCTTGCCTCTTTATTCGACCAACGCATTCGGCTCCTGTTAAATAAGATTTACATTGAAACATTATGTATCAGTATTCGGTAATTCTATAACAAGTTAGGAAAGAAGCGGATCACATCCGTGGAAGTTATTTGAAATTAACAACGGTACGGCGACGCCGATTGAATATACCCTGGAGCTCCCCAATATTGTACGCTCAGCTCACGGCTTGCAATTATATTTCGAATAAAAAATGTCCATCTATACATCTCATGCATGTAGTAGTCAAGAATCACGCAAATTATTCCTTTTTTTTGTGAATCTACAGAATCTTATCACCGGTTTCACCAACGTCGAATAACTTTATTCATAGATTAAACTCTTATTCATCGAAAACAAAAGACTATTTTACATTGTATTTGCGAATTTTATTCGATCAATAGCGTTATTCTATGAATAAGAGGTTATTCGACGTTGGTGAAACCGGCCATTATATATATAGAATCAATTTATTGTCAACTTGAGACGCCCACGTACGACGAGTATAATATATAGGTATATATTTTACACGTCAACCCATTAATATCCAGCTTATATAATTGCCTCTAATCTTCAATCAATCCACCAATCGTAGCGAAATGGTCAAACACAGTTAAGATCGAAAGCCAGGAGTTTAACTAATAAGCTAAAGGCTTGTAATATGCAATATATCATGTAAATTTGTAATAATACCTCGTTGATTGTCATCAGCAACGTAGCATTGACAGGTGTTGTATAGGAAAGTTGCTGTACCCTCGCATTTATTGCACAAATTCATGCAGGTCTGCTCGTCAATGGCTTCTAGGAAATCTGCTTTACCTAAAATTCAATTCAACAATCATTGAAAAATTCGAACAGTAAAAACACGAATTCCGTATAAACGCAGGGTACTAGAACTCCGATTTAAGGGGGAAAATACATGTGAATTATGATAGAAGCAAAAAAAATTCAACAATTGATGGCTGAACATCTGAAAAATATCGTCCGAAAATTTTAAAGCGCAATTCTGCGTTCTATAGATGCTCCAGCCTGTGAAAGTTGAGCGCTTCGCGTGCAGAGCAGATACAAGGACGCGCGTTGGCAGTCGATTACGCGTTTTTCTCGAAACCACATTTTCGAAATGTACGGCAGCGATAAAAAAAAACTATACAACCGATTTATTCAAACCAAAGTTTTTCAGATACAAAATTCCAAACCCTCGTCGATAAACCTAAATGTTCAATGGAAAATTAAATTGAACAATAGTTTTTTGCATAAAGAACACCAAAATGCATGGTAAAAATCGCATTTTTTATGTCTGAGTCCCGCGATTATTCAAATTAAACTTTTTTATCCTTTTTTTTTTGGATATATGGGCAAATCCTCAAAACTTTTAACTTTCAGCGAGGTGTAACAAATTATCTGATTATGCTAAAACTAATAACGTCACCCATCCAAATTTTTTTTTCAAGTTTCTATAGATAAATATCAACGTTTTGTTCCACTAGATGTACCAAAATGTCGTTGACAAGCTCATAAAAAATAGGGGAAAAGTGAAAAATTGGAAAAACGTCTGCGAGTTTTTGCAAAATCTTCCACTCTTAAAGATTTTTTTGGGATGCCCCTCCAGATTCCGTTATGCTCTTCGGTTTTTCAGATACTTATTCATACAGTGTAATTATATCTACGAGGTCGTGCATGTGCCCATGTTCATTCAAAAGTTATAGGACCACGAAAATGCGAGTCTCAATTTTTTCATTTTTCATTTTTTAGCAAAGTTATGGTATTTACTTGCGCGCCCTCTTGTCTATCAACGTATCGACTAAATTTACTTCATCTCAATACAAAAGGAAACGCTTTGCATGTGATCTCATAAGTGTGCTATCAATAATCTGTATACAGCAGCTATTACAAATTGATTATTTGAATCGTAAACACCTGCAATAATTCGATTTTTTTAAGAGCACACGAAAACTATTTGAAATTTTCATTTTATACCAAATGTAAATTCAAGTGTTTGATGTGCATAACTGAAGGAAAAAAGCGCGTTAATATTCCATGCATATATCATAAGTGAATCACTTAAGGATAGTCTCAGTTTTTGATAATCATGACATTAAATGACTTGAAAAAGTATTACTAGCACTTTAGCCATTCTTACACGTACTTGGCCGCATCTTTTATATTTGTTTATTGTTTGTTATTTTCATTATTATTTTTTCAAACATTCTTTGATGAGTTTCGATTTTTTTTTTTTGGTTCGAAAAACAAATATTCATGTCTGTTATCATTTGTTCATTGTTTTTTTTTATCATGTATTAAACAAAGTTACCTAGGTTTGTTGTTTTTTTCAGTTTTTCCCGCATTCAAAGGTTGTTCAATGATGTATTAGAAACGTTCAGATAAAGAAAAATTTATTTTTATAATGATGACGTCATAATTTTTGCGCCCCCACTTAGAAATGATTAACGAATATTTTATGATCATCTCGAATGCTAACCAAAAGTGTTCACCAAAGCTAAAGTGTGTGCTCTTAATTTTTTATTTCATTTTTTTATTTCTGGAATATCAAAAGTTTTGAGGATTTGCCCATATATCGACAGTGTAATTTCATATAGAATACAAATATCTTCTGCTATTCGGTTATATAGAAGAAAAAGGGTGCTACAACTGCCGCAGTTGGCCATCTCGAGGAAAATTCGTGCAACAACAATTCTATCCCGGCTGTTTAAAAACATTCATTTTTCATTGACTAAATTTTTTTTCATATCTCCCAATGTTCCATAAACCACCCTCAAAATTTGAAAATCAATATTTCAATAGTTGCGTTGCAGGCTACCTCCCTTTTTGGAGATAAAGTCAAAGGAGTAAGAAGAAGAAGAAGAAGAAGAAGAATAGTTGCGTTGAAAATAAATCAGGAAATGTTGCCTTGTTTTCTACCATTTACAAGTATCTCCCCGCTTAAACAGTGGGAATTCTCATTACCTCTACAATCTCTATGACTATACATTTCGGCACTTGAATTCTCCAGTTATTCAGCTCGTAATTTGGCAATTAAGAATGAATGACTTATTTTGATACATACCTGTACTCTGTAACACTATTATTCCTAACAACGTTAAAAGGCACTGCGCGGGAGTCATGCTGATGCTGCTGTGTTATAAATCAATTTTATCACGATGCCGACGCGAGATCTGCTTCTTTTATAACGAATGGGCACAGCGTGAACCTCACTTATAGTCTTGTCGCTTAGGAATCTGCTGACTAGTACGTGTTTGATTCATTCAATACGTTGCTACACTTTGCATTCAACGCTTTTCGAGTGGACGGTGTTTTTGCTTTCGAAGAAATGTGAACATAAAGTAGAATTATGCAACTGTAATAAATAATATTTCAAAGAAAATAAGCGCTTTCAAGAGATTTAAAAACAAAATGCACAAGAATCAATAACTGCGGGTGTGGATAATGTTTTTTATTACACAATATCGCGCCAATTTTATTCGAAAATCGTTCTCTTCAGTATTCCGATCAATACTAATTATGACCACATGAGGTTCGAATATTTTATTTTACAACGATATAGTTTCCAGTTATCGATTTATGATCGCATTGGATCAATTAACAACGGGACTAACCTCATGTCTAAGGTATAATACAATCCTGTCCCCAGTAAACACTAACGTATAAAAATGGTAATAATGTCCGGCGGATAAACGTATATGTCACGTATAAGCGCTTAGCAAAGTTCAATATACGTTTATCCGCCGGACATTATTACCATTTTTATACCGTTAGTGTTTACTGGGTCATTTGTAAAACTATCAGCATGTACCGAGAGGATTACTTGAAACTATACAGTTGGCCACGCATGCGCGAGTCTTATTGTCTGCTGAAGCGGCTAGCCATTTCGAGTTTTGGCTGTCAAACTTTGTTTTTGGCGGTAATGTAATTGATGCAGATTTTTTGGGTTAAAATCTCAATTATTGATTCGGAAAGGCTGAGAGAACCGTCGCAGTTGATTCCGAACGGCTGATTGCTTGCTTCGATTTAATGTATCGGTTTATTCATAGAGAATTTGTTTTATCCAATTACAATTGAATACTAACGGTCTAATTGTAAATGATGGGTGCGTGGAAGAATCTTTTTTTTTTCAGATGTCAATTCCAAATCCCAAGTGATGCCAATGAGTTTCTTCTTTCAATACTGACGATGGCGCAAAGTGTTGAGACATTTCTGGTACAGAACTAAATTGAAATAAAAGCCAGCGCCGGATTTACAGAGGTGGGGGCCCCGGGGCAACAAAAAAGTGGAGGCCCCTAAAAGCAATAAAAAAAGAAGCATATGGGGTATTCTACGCCAACTCGACCTGCCGCAGACCCTTACCATTTTTGATTTCTTTTTTCTTCGAGTACGATGGAAAAGAGGGCGAAAAATTAATGTCTGAATTATTTCAGATTTTTTGGACCCCCGGTTCAAAAGTTGACTTTTTTCAGGCAGACATGTATTTTGAGATCCGTTAGTCGTACGAAAAAATCACTCGAATGAAAAAGTTTTCCAATAATATAAGGTGACGAAAACTTACTTTTTAAGAATTTTTCAATATTCGTGGATGCTGTTTTTTTCGATAAAACACTATTAATTTGGAATTTCCACTGCGTTAACCATTATCGATTTTTGTGAAATTTTCACCATAAATTCTTTATGAAAATACGAAACTTTTGAGACTATGACGAAAGTGGAAAGAGTTTTGAGAGTACCAGTTATTACCCAGCAAACACAGGTATATTGTCGCGACGTTGTATTAATATAACCGAATGTAACGTGCAATATAACGTAGATGTTGCATGTAAGCTGCAGGTAAGTTATTAGTTCCGACTCAAGAACAGATTCATGTAACAAGAAAGTTATATTTTTGTTATGTTACAGTTATGTAGTGAACTTGTAACTGTAACAAAAAAGTTATATTTCTGTAATGTTACATTTATGCAACGACTGTGTAACTGTAATAAAAATGTTACGTGAACGTGATTTGGATTGAGAAATAGCTGTCAGAGCATGTGCAATTTTCCAACTGTACGCCAGTTTTTTTTATACAGAAACAAGGCACCGATGTGACCTTAGTGGCTCTCTAATGAACTGTCGTACCATTGGAAATCACTGAATTTTCTAGTTCACTCAATATATCGCTCGTTGTCCATAACTTGATCAAGCCAGTGAAGAAATCGAACCTTCTATGAAGATCTGAAACTGCGTTTCGTCCGGGTGTACTCGGTGAGAGCCGAGCACACCGTGCCCTTGACGCGGGGTGTCCAGTGGTGGACATGGGTATGTAGTAGCTTCGGATTGGTATATATGCGAAGCGTGGTCCTAATTTGGTGCTAGCGAGAGCGAAGCGAGCTGGATGCGCCGCGTAGTGAGCGTGGAGAGAAACTCTGCGATAATATTATGTCGCCACAGAATTATTTTGATCATTTGCAAATATTTTTACGAGACGTATTAAAATTTATTCGAAATATGTAAACTTAAAAGGGCCAATAATATATATAGAATGATATACTTCAGAATACATTTTTTTAAAAGAATTACCTTACCCCAAGGGGGTGACACGTCCCTATACCGCCAATGTTAACCAAGTGTCCCCCTTACTGTCGCCGACGCTACGTGGCGCTGGGGGTACTGTGCCCTGCTGGTGGGCGTGGTTAAGTCGAAAAATATTCAAAAATTTTAAAAGGTGATGACGTAGGTGATGACATAACCTCGAACGTCCGCCGAATAACCTAAAAATATTACACTCTCTGTGCCCAGTGCACGGAGTATTAGACAGGAGAACAAACTATGGTTACGGATATGGTCCCCGTTTTGTATGGAATCCAGGCAGCGCTGCGTTCGGTACAGACCCTATGCTTCCGGCGTGCAACCGTCATGGCGGCCGGTGTGACAGCTCGCAAATTGGCGGTTATGTATGTGGTGCTGACGGGTTCACGGAAAATACGTGTTAAAATATCAAACAGACATAATAGCACATGTTCCTTTTTTCGCTGCCAATATTGCAAGCTTTTTTCGTGTCTCTGGCACACTGTCCAAATAATGTTGTTCTGATAATCAAAAATCTAGATTCTAAATATTAAATAGGTCACGGTTCTGAATTTTCGCGCGGAGATATCACAGGCGGATATCGAGGGTCTGTACCGATGACAGCGCCGCCAAACGTTAGAATTTTCGGGGACCGTTTTTCGACTCAATCCTCGGCAAAGCTTGTTCTCCTGTTTAATACTCCGTGGCCCAGTGTAACGTCCGAGCGGACGACATACCCTATTCACGCTCTCCACCACCAGAACCTACCGAACCAACACACGGTACGTACATATTGTCCACACAGTAACCAACTATGGATATACACCCTGCATCACCTTCAAAACGAATAACCATAACGTTCACATCCTTATACTCACTAAACCTACATTACCCAAATATTATTACATACTTATAACCATTATTATAATTATAAGACTTACGTTTTAATCGAACCTAATATGTACTTTAACAATATTATATATTCACCTAATCATAAATTATGACATTTACCTTTTAAACCCCCTGATCTATTCACGTACATACTACCCATAATATAAAATAATTATTGTACCATTATTAGCACAACGTTTAACTCATCACTCTATTTCATAGAGGACTATTGAACGCAAATACTATATAAACAAACATAATCAACTACATATTGCATTAGAACCATTCGTTCGAGATGGGCCAATATTACACTATGCTTCAGACTTAGTTAAGCCTAGACGTAAGCACATTCCTCCAAACTACGATGCGCACTCAGACATCCCACACAAACCCACTCGCGCACACGGACAACCGAACGGCAGTCCCAAATCCCTTACACATACGCAAACCACCCAACAACCCCCTCAAGCCACCTACCCACCCAACGGTCAAAAACCTATACGACACTAACCATACGCAACAACTCAAATACTAACAAAATAATATCCTCACTAACCCTACAATACCCAGCCTGGCTCAACGACCATATATCCCCAACAACATCATATCATCAACTATTCTATAAGCGATATCAATCCTTCACATGACCAGATCACTACAGATCTGTTATTTGAATATCATATTCATACTACACCCTAATCCCACATTCGCATGTTAACTATAAGTTATACTCATATACGAAACACCCAGTTATATCTTTACGTTGTTACTTTATATATAATCGAACTATTACGCATTTGTTCCATGTCTTATAATCTTAACAAATGCCATAACGATACATATATACTCATATATTATAACCATATACTCATTTAACCATAGTCGCTAGATTATGCTATGTATACGCATATTATTCTTTAGCAATTACTCTTTTATGTCATCTACCTTATAATATTGTATTCGCATGCTAATCGTTAAGACAATGTTAACCCGATGTTCGGTTGACACTAAGTTAAGTTACCATACTATAATATTACCTAAATAACCATACTATATTATATACCATTACCGACATATATACAGATGACCAAACCAGCAAATTGCCAATCACTCTGTGCTATTTAATAACACCAACCCGTTGCGTAATTTCTCGAATTCAGTAAAATACACCTACCTCGCCTATTCTGCGATTCTAACAACGTTTGATTCATGAAATAGTGATTTTGTCCTAAAAATTCTGTCACGTTAACGATACGAACTTCAGCTTTATAACATATTTGCATCATGTTGTCATGCAATTTTTTATTGTTTCATTCTTTTATACTTAAGCCCTCGGCACACGATGCGTGTTTTCCTGCTGGATTTCTTGCTAGCTTTCCTGCGTGCTGCTGAGCTAGCCACTTTGCTTGATGCAGGGCTCGATCTGTTGCTAGTAGCCGCATCACACCGCGCTGCCTACCTTGCGCGGTGACCAGAGCGCGAAATCATTTTTTTTCAAAATCATCACTTTTTGTCATAATTGCGACAGACCAGTGTCAATATGGAGGCTATAGTAGACGCTGTGCACAGAAAAAGATCGGCAGCATTAGCGCTTCTGCTGGCTTTACATAAAGAAAGAAGAGAGATGAAACTCAAAAAGAGAAGAAGAATATGGAGCAGAAAATGGTTACTACGCAGAAATATGGGTCTGGGTGTATTGAATATGTTACAGGAAGAGCTAAGGTGAGCATACCTTTTTACTGCATTTCGGTATGCTTGCTATGCTTGCAGACTAAACTGAACGCGATTTTCATGACAAACGATCATTATTTCTGGCTTCACGCATGTAGCTCAACATGTCTATTGATTACGTATTCGTGTCATAAATTATAGCTTTGAAGATCCCAAAGCTTTTTGCAACTACACACGAATGGAGAAGAGCGTTTTCGAAGAGCTACTTGTACTCGTCACACCTTCAATTAAGAAACAGGACACCGTCATGAGAGAAGCCATCTCCCCGCAGGATCGACTGAGTGCTACCTTGCGATATCTTGCTACCGGTGAATCATTTAAAGATCTGGCGTACTCAACGCGAATTGCTCCAAATACGCTGTCGAAGCTGGTGCCTGAGACATTAAACGCAATAGTCACAGTTCTCAAGGACCATGTCTTTAACTGTCCATCAAGTCCAGCCGAATGGGAAGTTGTTGCAAGCCAATACCAGGCGTTATGGCAATTTCCTCATTGTATAGGGGCTTTGGACGGTAAGCATATTAATTTCAGACCTCCACGCAAGGATGGATCACAGTTTCGAAATTACAAAGGCAGAGATAGTATTGTTCTATTAGGTCTTGTTGATGCAGAGTACAAGTTATTGTTCGTAGATATCGGGAAAAACGGCCGTATGCACGATGCATCCGTGTTTAGAGAAAGTCCCTTATCGGAAAACTTGAATTCGGAATCACTCAATCTGCCATTGCCAACAACGTTACCAGGGTACAATTTCAATCTACCCTATGTGATCGTGGCAGATGATGCTTTCCCGCTGAAGGTCAACATCATGAAGCCATATCCTGGGCCCGCACTTACTAGAGAGCATAGAATATTCAATTATAGGTTAAGCAGGGCCCGCAGGACGATTGAAAATGCGTTTGGTATATTAGCAAATAGATTTCGCATCCTCCTGACCGTTATACCCCTTTCCGTAGATAAGGTTGAACTAATTACTTGGGCCTGTTGTATCCTACATAATTTCATCCTCAAAAAGAAGGTACCTGAATATATTCCATCTGAATTTAGGGGCGGTAACAATGTCAACTCAAGGTCAAACTTAGACAGTGTATCGCATCAGGGTGGCAATCGTTGCACTGACAGAAGTACCTTAGTCCGAGATCATTTCTCAACGTACTTTAATACGGTTGGTACACTGCCTTGGCATAATGTTGCTATTGAACAGGGACACTAACGTTAATTAAACTGAAGAACTTCAATAAATATAGAAGATTCTGTTAAAATTATTATAAATTAATATTAATTATTATTACCTAATTAATATCAATTTATCAATTATCCAATTATTATTATTAATTATTATGATTGTTTGTTAAATTTATTCATTATTCAGTAAAACTATATCTGCTATGTGTATTAAACTGCGATGAATATAATTCTGTTTTGTACACAAAAATATGATTGTTCATTAATCTTTCACATTTTCGCCAAAATTACATCGTCTGTGCTTTAATGAATAACATATTCAAATTATGAATTTTAAATTTGAATTTAAATTAATTAATTAATTTTTGTTTCCATTCTTATTTTAAATAAAAATAGGTAATAAAAATAAAAAATATACTGCACGGTAGTGAAATTATTGATAGAAGTTGCAATACTGCAGAAATAAAGAAATAGCGGTATTGGATCTATTAAATCTAAGGTCTTTCAAATTCAGTTGTTCTAGCATTTATTACTGTTTGGACCAAAACTTGCATCACCTCGAGTTTTAGTTTTTCCGAGACAAACCCCCTGAGCATAGACCCAATGAAACCTACACAATTTTCGACCAGATCTGCAGAACTTACAGCCATGTTCGGGATTGCAATAGGCTGCTTTAAAGAATCTGCAATAGATGCCATAATCCCCACGTATTCATCGTCATTCTGATTTTTACGCTTTTTTGGAATGCGAGCACTATTTGGGGGTAGTGGTATCTCGATTATACTGGATGATGTCGAAGACGTTTGACTCGAACTCGTAGAAGGTCTTAAAATATTTGTACTAGAGGAATCCCTGGATAGTCTTGGACTCGAAGAAATTAATAGCCGAGTGTTATTGCAGGCTTCACAGCGATCACTCCGTCAAATTTTAGGGGGAATAGGGGACAGTTTAGGCGAAAATAGGGGGGTTCTAGGGTCCTCACATTTCGACATACATACGACAAAATAAAAGAAAATTGGATGCACAGGCTTCATGTAGACTTTATTGAGAAGTATTTATTAGGGTGTGACAGGAAAAAAAAATTTTTTTTTGCTACCTGCTGAATGGATAGTTCTCGTCAAGACGAAGAGATTCCCCGCTGGAAATGTCCTATGTCAAAGCTAAGTGGTTCCGAAGTTTTTTTTAGTTTTCCATTTTCCTATGGAAAATTGGTGTGGTTAACTTAAATGGAAAACTAAAAAAAAGTTTCGGAACCACTTAGCCTTGACAAAGGACATTTTCCAGCGGGGAATCCCCTGTCTTGACGAGAACTATCCGTTCAGAATGTAGCAAAAAAAAATAATTTTTTTTTTCTGACGCACCCAAGTATTTATATTTTTTGACAACTTAAAATTGGTTAACTAACTACTGCACAGGCGTGCCACGCGTGTCAACTGGGAAGCTATTCTGGTTTAGGAGTGGGACCGCGAAATTTAAAAACCGAACTCGAAATAACATAGCTGTCGGCCAGAAATAAGGTGGTTCTAGGGGGAAATGGTGTGCTTTAGTGTACATTTAGGGTAAACCCTCAAATGTAGGGTGTTTTTAGGGGAGGAAAAAAAAATAGGGTACTTTTAGGGAAATAGGGGACCCACTGTGTAGCCTGTTATAATATCCCGTAAGAAACGACGAAATACATTACTCGCCATATTTGACATAGGAGATACCTGCTTCTGCGGTATATCATATAATGTAAGAAGTTGTTTATTATGTCATAGGTCATGTGGTATCTGATAGTATTCAGACATGACATCAATTGAGATCATAGAGATTCAAATTACTTCAATTTTCTCACAGAATGGTCGTTTAACACGTAGTAGCTACTTTTGAACAGTATAAGAATGATTCTCATACTGTTGAGTTTCAGTCCTCCAATGACATGGCAGCAGTGAGCAGATTTAACTATAAAATTGAGATCATATAGAGGTTTAAACTATTTGAATTTATCGAAAACTAGTTGTATAACACGTACGAGCTACTTGTTAACAGTATGAGAATCATTCTCATACTTCCGAGTTGCAGTCCCCCACCGCCATGCCCCGGCTACTCTAGCATGAGTGCCCACCGTGCAATTGGTCTCTGGCTTCCGAGCTAGCACGATAGTCTGATCGGTCGGTTTCCAACTAGAGTGCTTCGTCACGTTCGCAGAAAATGTGCAATTTTTCAAGTACGATAAAACAGGCCCAATAAGCAACATGTATACTCAGGGTCAGGGTACAATGTATATTTGAAGAAATTGAAATCTCCTGAGACGAGAATTCAGACACAGAGAACCATCCGTAGAATAATAAGAATCCTTTGAACTTGTGCAAAAAGGGTCTCTGAGAAAGGTATCTTTTGTCTAAACATTCATCGCAAAACGGTGTCATTACGATACACCAATCTAGGTATCCTTTTATATTTTATGAATTGGACTTTTTTTTACCAATGGCCCCATGTCAAATTTATTTTTCAGAATTTTATGGTAAATCCGATACTGAATAAAAAAAAGAATTATAAACACTAGTGAATGGCTTGTTGTATTTACAGTATTCCATAATACCTATCACATGAGTAACGATTTGAGACACAGCTATATTCACTCACAGTCCATACGAGGACAATTTGAGAGGCTCGTATTCCCGCTCACAGTCTCTACAAGCCTATATGCCACTGGTCTTCATAGTATTCATAGGAAGAATCCTTATTTCGGCTGATTATGACTTCAAAAGAGTATGATAGCCGTCACTATACGGTATGGCGACGTGTACTATGCCAATCGTGCAGAAAACAATAATACTAGTAGCCGTCGATTCTTATACTGACTGGCTGGCTTTACTGAACGGTATGGTAATGGGTGCTATACTACTGTTCCAGAACACTACTATATTGATGATGGTGCTCTTTCATACAATCTCATCGCCACTATAACTTATTCACGTATGTGTATTATGTGACGTTGGTAATCTTTCACTTCATTATATATGAATACCTATCACATTTCCGCGAAAAGCCAATCGTCCTATACAGTATAGTACTATTTATTATATTTTTGTGAGAGTGATTTGCATGAAATTCTCTCCGTGTACACTGTTAAAAATGTTCGTGAATTTACTACACATTTACTATACAAAATACTCCTAATTTTACAAATTCGGCGAAGCAATGTGAATTACTATGGATTTCTTTGAAATTGGCAATCAAATTCTCAATTTCACCAAACTTGATAAGAGAAACCCAAAAGTGTATCATAAATTTACTAATGTGTATAGTAAATGCATTGTATTTGTGAATTTAATGTACACTGTTTAGAATTTGCTGGACGTACTTCTAAATTTACTAGACAAGTGCATGCGAATATTCTTATACATATTTTTGATATCAAAACTTCACCTTAGCAATGTCTATTACCAAGCCGTTTTTCTAACTTTGCAAATAAATTTTCAATTTCGCTGAACTTGATAGGAGAAATACAAAAGTGTATCATAAATGTAATTATTTGTATAGTAATTGCATCGTATTTGTGAATTTGCTATACACTGTTCGGGATTTGCTGTACACTGTAAAAAATGATTGTGAATTTACAATACATTTACTGTACAAAAATCTTGGGAAATCACTAATTTCACGTAGGGAAGTCAATTACTATGCATATTTATTACATTCACAACAAAAAAAAAATTAATTTTACTATACTCAGTACGAGAAATACGTAACGTCATCCTAAATACACTAAACGTGTATAGTAATCTCATTTGTTTCGTAAATTCACTACACATTACTAGAAATTTACTGAGCAGTTTGCTGAATTCACTACAGACAGGTTAAAGAAAATTAGGCTCAAGTATATTGAAATTACAAATATGGCTAGTAAAGTAAATTCGATAAGCATTTATTTCAATTTAATAACCAAGTTTTCGATTTTACAAAACTGGACAGCAGAATCACCAAAACGTTTATGAATTTTACTCTCAACGATTCGTCAACGTTTGCCGAGGAACATTTTGTACGTCAGTGCCCCAGTGATTAGTACTGCTTTATACCGATAGATGCTTCAAAGCCTGCCTGTCTTTCGCAAGTAAATCTATGCCCCGTTGACTAGAAGTATGCATCGCCAATTTACTCTGACACTCTCAGCTCCCGAGTCAGACCACATTCTTTACCGAATGTGTTTCTTTTGACCGACTTGATGACTGCGGCATATATCTTCAACCAGAATTAGAGATATCATGTTTTCCAACGTGAATTGGAGATATTAAGTTTTTCAGCCAGAATTTGAAATATCATGATTTTTTTTTTTTTTTTTTCAACTATCATGATATTCTACCACAATTTGAGATACCATAATTCTACGTTGAGGCGTCGCAATGTTCAGTAACTTGACTCCGAGAGTAATTAAATTTAATGTACACATGCCTCGTAAAATTGCGTGATCAGTGTGACATATTCAAAATACATGCACATCAAAATTGATAGACTAATACATTTTAAATTTGCAAATCATGAGTGGATTTATAATACTCAGGTTAGCTAAAATTACTACACTATTGCTCAGTAACTTCGCTGTAAAAGTACAGTAAATTTGAGATGCAAGTATTTAAAATACCTTCACAAATATGTAGTAAATTTACAACACCGTATATGCATAAAACTTCCAATACAATCTTAGTAAATTTACAACAAACATTTTTTACAGTGTATGGTCATTGGTCATGTACATTACTTTAATATTTTCTCGTTAGGCGGCGACCACCGCTTTCGATATTCTCGCGAGTGCTACTTATACACGGGGAGAACTCCGGGCAGTATATGTTCCCGTCGGTATAACAGACTCCCCGCACGAAAGAGGCTTTTTTTACCGTAAATTCGGGCGCAAAATCTGCCCGCGCGAGAAGGCAAACGTCTCGTCTTGTATTTTCGGTGACGCCACCTTCCCCACATACGGTGAACTATTGGTCCTGTCAAGACTTTCCGCAACTGCGGGAAGTTAGAGCGTGTAGTTCTCCCCGTGTAGAAGTTGGTGAGTATATATGGGGGGTTCCATGTCATTTCATCTAATCGGCGAAGGTCACCGACGCCGATCTTTTTGTCGATTTCTTCCACGGTTGTACTTTCAAAAAAAGTGATGACGTGTTTGGCCGTTTTCCGAATAGGCGACCTCTATTGTTTTTACGGATTATTCAATTTATCCACATTTTCGGCCACTGACATTTTTGAACTGGCTCTAACATCAAGAGCAGTGATATTTTTCAAACAATGGCCGGAACAAAAAATGCGTCGTAGGGTTCAAGTTAACAAAAAAACAAAGATTCAAATTTTTCCAACAAAAGGTTCTCGAGATTTTTACATTCCAAGAAATAAATCGTTTTTTTTTCGAATTGCGACACCGTCGATTTTTTCGAAATTTTTTTCCAGCATTTCTCTAGTTATAAAGAAGATTTTCCCCAAAGGAAATTATGGGCCTCGATCTAGTTCAGAAGTTACACTGGTATAAGTGCTGAAAAGTCGTGAAGAATTTCACGCAAATCAATTTAAAGTTCAAATAGAAGAGTTTTCTTGTTCAAAAAATAAATTTTCGATGAAGAATGAAGCTGTGGGTGTCATCATGAAGAAAAAAAAAACAAATGGAAAAACCAAAATCACACATAACCATTTTTATCAAAATATTTCAACTATGAAAATATTTCATTTATTAGAATATTTCAGTTTTTTGAATTTTTTTCCCCCTAATAACACCCACAGCTTCATTCTTCATCGAAAATTTATTTTTTGAACGAGAAAACTCTTCTATTTGAAGTTTTAATTGATTTGCGTGAAATTCTTCACGACTTTTCAGCACTTATACCAGTGTAACTTCTGAACTAGATCGAGGCCCATAATTTCCTTTGGGGAAAATCTTCTTTATAACTAGAGAAATGCTGGAAAAAAATTTCGAAAAAATCGACGGTGTCGCAATTCGAAAAAAAACGATTTATTTCTTGGAATGTAAAAATCTCGAGAACCTTTTGTTGGAAAAATTTGAATCTTTGTGTTTTTGTCAACTTGAACCCTACGACGCATTTTTTGTTCCGGCCATTGTTTGAAAAATATCACTGCTCTTGATGTTAGAGCCAGTTCAAAAATGTCAGTTGCCGAAAATGTGGATAAATTGAATAATCCGTAAAAACAATAGAGGTCGCCTGTTCGAAAAACGGCCAAACACGTCGTCACTTTTTTTGAAAGTACAATCCCGGAAAAAATCGACAAAAAGATCGGCTTTGGTGACCTTCGCCGATTAGGTGAAATGAGATGGAACCCCCCATATAGAGGCGGAAGATCTCATCAATAAGCGTCGCTTGATTCTTGTATTGATAATGTGTTATTAATATGTATGTGACTATGTATGTTTCTCCCCCTACAGCACTGATCTTATGGTAATTTATGTAATTTTCAGATACAATTGAGGTACGATATTGAGAATAATAATGTGCAGGACACCGCGAACTATCCAGGCCCAACAGATTAATCAAAAAGCCCCCCCCCCCCCCCCCCGCCGATATGAAACCATTTTTTCTTTTACTTTGAATGGTTTTTTTCGTAATTGATATTACCTCTACACACCCTGTTTTATGGTAGAATTGTGGTTGTATCAACCATATTTTTTTCAGTGTACTAGAAGGTTCAGTAGCCATAACTATAAAAATAGATTAAGTCAAGTATCTGGATGATCATTTTCAACATAAAGAATCGTTAAACGAACAAGAGACTTCATTTGCACGAACAAAAGCAATATAGTATCTCCAACTCAGATTCTGTCGTAAAATGCGAAATGTAACGGTCACAATATCCGTATAGTAAACCATATTGTTAACAGCATCATTTTTTATAGTTCACTGAACAATAATTATATCTGTTACCATAACTAAAATCCTATTGTTGTGCCTTTATTTCACCCATTATTAATATTAAATTATCGTTACGTTAACTATAAATTTTTCTGGGCGTGCGCGCTCGAAACCAGATTTCTTTACGTTTCCTCACGGTATAGTAGGTATTTTATGAAAATTCGACAGGTTTTCAATCATATAATTTTCGAAGCTACATCGCTTCACAAAAAATGTCTTATCTCCAGATCTCGATAAATGAATATTTGTCGTTAAAAATCTGTAAAATTTTCAGGGATACTTACTACTATAGGTAAGAAGTGTGCGGAGTTTCAGATTATTCTAAGCGATAATGCGATAGGAAGTAAAAAATAACCCCGAAGTTCTAAAAATCGTGGGCCATTTAAATGAGAAAGTTCGAAGGCTCTGGGGCAGTATTATGACCGAATTAAGAACCACCCTAATCTAGACATCCACAGGATGTCATCACGCGTTTAAGGATTGTTTGTATTTCCTATCCAACAATTTGAATAATACCGTGAACAATTTTTTCGTGGTTTATATTAGTCAGCTGGAGAGTGAAACAGCACCGAGAATTATTGCCGGTTAAATGCATCATAGTTTCAGATGAAATGCGGTAACGCGCTATTTTAAACAACGTGTTATGTCAGTCGCCCTGTGCTGTGGAATAAATAGAAGAGATAATACAAAGCCTTGACGTATGCGATGGAATTCTATCAGTCAAATTAATCTCGCTGTAGTTTCCTGGATTATATGTGTAGTAATATATATACGTACATTTCCGTTTGTGCTTTACAGCCACTTTTACAGCCAATTGCATCCGCTTTGAAAAGCAAATTCATTTGTTAAGCATCTCCACCTTTATGACACAGCCAATTGCCAACGCAGTTTTGAATCCCATGCGGTCTTCAGGTACGTCAACCTCTAATAATTTGAAGAATTGTGTCCTGTACAAGTGCAGTGTGTAAACGTGGCATAACATTTATGGATACTGAAATAGAATATTTTTATCGCTATATGGTTGAATAATTACGGTAATGTATTCGTTTGTATGGTGTGTATTAGGTTGGTCCTTATTTGGGGTACGTTCGAATTTTTTTCGACGATAGTCCTAAATCGGTTCCAAAAATATAAAAAAAAAATTCCTGCCAAGTTACAGCTCTTAATAATAATATTAACCCGGCCCCCAAGACGACGAAAGTTTTGAATGGGAAATTGCATGCATTGTTTAAAACTGAAAATTGAATTTTCATAACCTGATGATTATTGATGAAAAAATCTGAAATTTGGTATAGTTATTCGTACTTGTATGCTGTACAACATGGTGCATTAGAACAATTTTCAGATAATTTTATACTTACTTTTCAATGTGATGGAAAAATAATTTTCTTCAAAACTTGAGCATTAACCCTAGAACGCATGTACGGCGTAGAAATCTACCCCAGTGGACTTTCAAACTGCGCTCCTAAACTGGAAATTGAATTACGTTTAGTTATTCAAATCAATTTTTCACCAACTAAACTTCGATGAAATTGAATTGACTTTCCTCCATTCTCTTCTTTATGAAGAAACGAAGAGATTGGCGTACTTGCGAGTCCCATTATAGCTCTAGAAACGATTCTATGCACAAGAAACGCATGGGGTAGATATTCACCCCAGTCATGAGTTAGAAGGTAGAAAAAAGATATATGAGTTCTAGGGTTATATTATCCCAATTTTTAAAAATTGTCTGATTTTGGAATGTTTCGTGAGAAAAAAGTTGAACTAAATTTGAAAAAAGTAAAAAAAAAAAAAAAACGAGAAAATTTTTGATGGGTTCCACTACGCCCCAAAGGCCTATTATACTCCGCCTTACCGAATAAAAATATTCTAGAAACATTCTATAGTAATCGGACTTGTGCTTTCAATTTTTTTCAATTTTTCTTGTCTAAACGGTAAAAAAAAAGAGAAAACAATAAAGCGAATGTCGGCCCACTTTGGTTTTAGGCTAAAAATTTTGATATTTGACACTGGATTTTACAGAATTGTTCCAGATTAGTGTACCCCTGGTGCAAAAACCTTTCGCCAAGTACATTAATGTGGTCACTACCCCCAAAAAAATCCACCAACAAAAATTCCTCCTTAACAAAATTGGTACTATAAAATTGTCTACTTACAAAAGGATTGAAATCAGATACAATTGCCAAGTACATATCTTCTTCACAACAAAAGTTTACAACAGAAGAACAGAAAACTGAATAGTCTTGTATCGTTCACTCGATCGGCTCTTGATTATTACAGGAAAGAATATCAGGAAAAAAAAAAATTCAGTACGTGGTACTTGCGGGCCATTTATGAGTAAGTAAAAGAGTATTCACTTAGGTTTATGTATTATTTGTTCGATACATATTGCTATAATGGCCCGCCAACAAGTACCACTTCCTGAAATTTTTTTCCTGATTTTTTTCCCTGTAATAATCAAGAGCCGATCGAGTGAGCGAGCGCAGCGAGTGAACGATACAAGACTATTCAGTTTTCTGTTCTTCTGTTGTAAACTTTTGTTATATAGAAGACATGTACTTGGCAATTGTATCTGATTTCAATCCGTTTGTAAGTAGACATTTTCATAGTGCCACTTTTGTTAAGGGGGAATTTTTGTTGGTGGATTTTTTTGGGGGTAGTGACCACATTAATGTACTTGGCGAAAGGTTTTTGCACCAGGGGTTCTTTTTGAGGTTGATATCACCATTTTTTGTACAATTTCGCTTGACTACCTAATAATTGTGCTCGCTCGCTATGCTCGCCCGATTGGGTTTTCCTATATCCTCGCTCGCGAGGCTTGCTCACCTGTCAGCATTCTGCCAATTGTTCCTATGAACATCTCAATGCATATACGGTGATGCATTTTGTATCATCCGAATCCCTCAAAAAGGAGCAATGTTAAATGTGGTAGTATAATTTTCAATGAATAAAAATAATGTAATAATATACACATATGCCCACGTAACATGTATTCTTTTACTAAGTTCTACAAATTGTTTCGTTAGAATCCGGTATAATTCTATACGCTTAAACGTGTAACCCTGCGCGCAGCCCTCCTCCTGTCACATCTGGGCCTGGGACCGGCAATGGTGGAGTTACTTGCCGCAGGGTTATAGTTGCTGCTCATGATTAAATATATCGATACCCACGTTCTAATATGTCGTAACCCACATTTGTAAAATTGTTCAGGAGGCCATGAAAACGCTTCACTATTATCATTGAAAAGATCGGACTTGACGGGATGGAATATTTATTTAAAAATAGTGAATCAACGATTTGACCACTAAAACTTGAACATAAGCTGCACAATATTATTATCATTCAATTAAAAAAAAAAAAGTCAATTTCTGAAATTTTGTGGCCATGAAAACGCTTAACTATCACCATTGGAAGGATAGAACTTGACGGATTGGAATATTTATTTAAAAATAGTAAATCAACGACTTGACCGCTAAAACTTGAACATAAGCTGCACAACATTATTATCATTCAATTTTTCAAAAAAAGTCAATTTCTGAAATCTTGTGGGTTACGACGTATTAGAACGTGGGTATCGATATATAAATTTGCGATTCATGTATTGCAATTCTTAGGTAGTTTTTTTTTTTTAATGCAGCTAGGTCCTCTGCACAAAGAACATGTACGCGTCCCGTACTCATAACGTCAACTTCAAATTCGGGTCTGAACGGAAGGTATCAAAATATATAGAATTGAGCCTATTGATGCAAGACTAGCGTAGAGCATAAAATGAAAGTTTATAAAGTCAAACACTTGCATTCTGTTCTCTTCGTCTGACTCTTGTCGTTTCTTGTATTAAATCACACTATCCCGATATTTTGCAACCCTAGCGTTTTCTCTCATCATCCTCTCTTCTTATACGGTGACCCGCTACAAAATTATACAATTCATAAAAAAGGTTTTTCTCCAATAATTACATTCACAGTCGATCGATCATTTCTTTAATAGCGAATGAGTATTTTCCTTCTATTTGTCGTGATAGCACTAATCTGGATTTGAAGAAAGCTAAGATAGACGAACATACAGACGCAGGTTGTATACCAAAATCTAACAAATTTATGTATTGAAATTTGACATTAAATTACGAATATATAGTTTGTACTATTAATTCATATGTAATCATAAATGGTAGATCGTAGGATTTATACAGACTTTGAGACGAGGCTGAAGCTAGCAGCCAGAGTTAGCAGCCGAACGCTACTGCGCATAGGAGTCAACGTTGATGCCCATGCGCAGCAGCGTTCGGCTGCCAACTCTGGCTGCTAGCTTCAGCCTCGTGACTTTGAGATCGTTCTGAACGGAGAAACTAAGCTGTTTGTAAAACGTGGATTGAAAAATCATCTGCACCGAAGGTCAAGGCACTACGTTGACGTGGAGTGTAGAATAAAGCCTATCGCAGTCCAACACACAACGTCCACTTACAGTCTCGTTTTGACTAGATGATACAGAGATAGATTATAAAACTCGTCGGAATCCTACGCATAACGTTGACTCAGAATTGGAGTCTGAGCAGGCGAGCCTTCGGAGATGAGCTCAACATAGAGCTTGAAGGGAAATTCGTTGCAATCCAACGCTTGAACTCGGCTTTATTGGTCTGGCTCCTTGACGTTCCTTATATAAAATCATGCTATCCTTATATTTTTCAACTTCAACATTCTTTCTTGATTTTCTATTGTCAGACTTTCTCAGGCGGTAACTTGCTAAATAATTGAACCCAAAATACCGTTTCCTCCGATAATTGCATTCACAAATGAAAACAAGCCAAATCTACAATGTACAGGTGAATAAAATTTAGAGGTAATAGTCAGTTAATAGTCATCTGACAGTCTTGTGTCATGCAAGGTAAACCAAACCTAATCGTAAAATTATCCGTTCACAATTGTTATTTTATTTATCACCATGAATTTTATACGTTAGTCGATTCGCATAACCTCCAAATCTCGAGATCGTAGGATTTAAGATTAACCTATCGAGATATTTTTGTTGGCGAATATCACATTAATGTACTTGGCGTAAGGTTTTCGCACCTGAGTGGCTTTTGGGAGGTATTCACTAGTTTTTGTACCATCAATTTTTGTATTAAGCATTGCTTGTACACTAAACGTAATGGATTCTGATCCGGACGAGTTGGACAATTTTATAGCGTTTTCGGTTGGGACAATTTTTCGTGCACCGTGCTGAACTGGTGCTGCACCGTTACACTGAATTCTAGTTCTGCACCGTGCCGTTCAGAGGGCGCTGTTTCGTATTTCACTGTCGTGTTCCGTGCTCCATACTCTGCTCCGACAATTTACTCAATTTACTTAACGACTCGATGGAGGCGGGAGAAATTGAATTCTTCGAATCATCCTTATCATCAGAAGATGAGGAATTCTTATGGTTCTTGGTGCAAGACGAGTACGTAAATGATGAAATTGAAAATAATTTATATTCGTTAAATTCATCATCATCATCATCATCATCATCTAGTGATGATTTAGAGTTTGTTGTGTTGAAGAGAGATAGGCCCAAAATCCACGATTATGTTGAACAAGTTGTTCATGATTTCACGGATGAAGACGTGAGTAAACTCATGTAATTTTCAAATCTTTTGCTGAATTTCAACAAACACGTAGGTACGAGGTATATGGGGTATTCCATGTCAACTCGACCAAGTCGTGACCGTTTCGGATTTAATCCACGTTGTTTTATGTCTTTGCACCAACTTAATGGTACTCGCATTTTTTTGAGATTCTTTTCTTCAACCGTTATTGTATTATGAATTTTTTGATCAATTTGAAAAGGCTCTTGTTGATTTAAAAAAAAAAATCGAGAAAATATTGTGTTTCACAACGATTTTTTTCAGCCATATCGGAAAAATAAGGTACCTGAATTCTGTTCTCGTTTTCTTGGATTATGTTACTTTTTTGAACTCAGGTGAATCACTAGAAGGAGAATTTATAGGTCCTTTCGTTTTACAAATCGAGGGCTGCCCCGGGCTGCACTGAACCAATCAGCTTGAAGCTATAGTCTAGTATACTAGTCTAAGCTTCAAGCTAATTGGTTCAGTGCAGTCCGGGGCAGCCCTCGATTCGTGAAACGAAAGGACCTTATGTTTCACTTTTGGACATGGCTGAGAATGATCGTTATAAAACACATGGTTCTGTGATTTTGTTCAAAAAAATCAAATCCGGCATTTTTGAGTTAGCCAAAAAATTCGTAATATCATTGCACCAACTTTGAATGGCACTCTCACTTTTTTCAGATTTTTTCCACCAACCTTTGTATTACGAATTTTTTGGCTAATTCAAAAACGTCGGATTTGATTTTTTCAAACAAAATCACAAAACCCTGTGTTTTACAACGATCATTCTCAGCCATGTCCAAAAGTGAAACATAAATTCTCCTTCTAGTGATTCACCTGAGTTCAAAAAAGTAACATAATCCAAGAAAACGAGAACAGAATTCAGGTACCTTATTTTTCCGATATGGCTGAAAAAAATCGTTGTGAAACACAATATTTTCTCGATTTTTTTTTTTAAATCAACAAGAGCCTTTTCAAATTGATCAAAAAATTCATAATACAATAACGGTTGAAGAAAAGAATCTCAAAAAAATGCGAGTACCATTAAGTTGGTGCAAAGACATAAAACAACGTGGATTAAATCCGAAACGGTCACGACTTGGTCGAGTTGACATGGAATACCCCATATACCTCGTACCTACGTGTTTGTTGAAATTCAGCAAAAGATTTGAAAATTACATGAGTTTACTCACGTCTTCATCCGTGAAATCATGAACAACTTGTTCAACATAATCGTGGATTTTGGGCCTATCTCTCTTCAACACAACAAACTCTAAATCATCACTAGATGATGATGATGATGATGATGATGAATTTAACGAATATAAATTATTTTCAATTTCATCATTTACGTACTCGTCTTGCACCAAGAACCATAAGAATTCCTCATCTTCTGATGATAAGGATGATTCGAAGAATTCAATTTCTCCCGCCTCCATCGAGTCGTTGAGTAAATTGAGTAAATTGTCGGAGCAGAGTATGGAGCACGGAACACGACAGTGAAATACGAAACAGCGCCCTCTGAACGGCACGGTGCAGAACTAGAATTCAGTGTAACGGTGCAGCACCAGTTCAGCACGGTGCACGAAAAATTGTCCCAACCGAAAACGCTATTAGAAACAGCCCCCTAGCGGATTCATTTACACCGTTATTTCTGGTGTCATTTTGGTGTATTTTTGGTGTGGTTTGATTTTGGTGTAATATTGGTATGATTTGGGTAAAACCCTACAATGCGTCCGAAATTACACCAAAATCACACGGTGTATCTCAGAATTGTTCACACCACTTTTACACCAATTTTACACCCGACCGATTTTACACCGATTTTGAACCCGACCGATTTTACGCCAATTTCACACCAATTTCACACCCGAATTATACCTCGCCTCAAAAGCATGTCCTAGTCCTACGTTTACCGGCCAAAAAAAAAAAAAATCGCAAAAACTCTGAAACGATTATCAAAAGTGATGTATAGTAGATTTATTCGATGATTAGGGACGGATAGGTTTCATCCAGCACACGAGATTCGTCAAAATCAAGAAAAATTAATTTTTCATGGTCTGCTAGGAGAAAAGACGTGTTTCTAAGCTAACGAGCAGACGACGCTTTCACGAAGGCGGTTTCGCATACGGCTAGCATGCTCGACGGTCAACGTCGATACGTCAATCCAAACAGCAAATTATTGGATTAGAGGAATCAAAAAATATTGTGTGGTGAAGACTAATTGCCAGTTCTTATTAGGAAAGGTTTTGTCGCAGCAGTTTGTTCCTAAATCCGGCTGTTGCTCATAAACGATTGATCGGACAACTAAACCTCACCTACTGTACCACAAAGTGCCATTTCATGAAATAAGTATACCTGACTACGTATGCAACATCTTTCAAGTGCGAACAAATCTTCGGATTCACCGAATGAATGTTGTATGAGTGATAAACGACAAGAAGCAATATGTCAATAGGCGCAGAATGAAGTGATGTCCATACCTGCGATGATAAATTTCAGGGATTCGATGTACAATAACCACTGAATTCGATGTATGAATATTTAGTGCTATGTAGAATCTCATAACGCCGTATAAAAACTGGTTATCTCATGGTAATTTGCAAAACCCAGGTTACGCTGATTTCTATTGTACATTTAGGTGAATTTATAGAGTAAAGGCCCATTCCGGAGAGTTATTCAGCCGGTACTTTATATTTTGGTCCGAGTAAACACCCCTACAGGTTTGGGCAGAATCCATGACCCAAAAGCCTGATCGACTCCTGGTGAGTTCAAATTCTAACGGATGATATCTTATTTACGTTTCATCACATATTAAATATTTTTCTAGAAATTACTCGAGCAGGCACTGAGTAGATTAGTGAGAAAAGCTGACGAAGCTGTTATGCAGGAATCGACGAAGGCTAATGAAGAAATGCCCTGTGCTACTGCGACAATCTCTTGCCACTATGACGAGAGGATAGCCGGAAGTTAAGTTCAATCGATTCATAAAGTTGAAAACTTACTGCGAACTTCAGAATTTAATGAGGGTTAATTCCTGACGTCGTACCTTTCTGGTCTATGAAAAAGTTTACAGTTATTCTTTAAGCGTGTTATCAAAAAATGGCTGGTCAAAGTTCAAAAGTGCAGAAATCTTCAGGGTCACAGTTTCTTTATGTTTGTCGGTATCGGTGGAGGGTGATTAAAAAATACATGAAATTTTTAGCGACACAAATTAAGATGCAAGAGACCTTTCACGAAAATCCTTCAAAGCCCGCCGAAGAGGTTCTGCAAAAGGTTACTAGTGTGATCATCTCCGTGGCAGAACAGTGGAAACTATTTATACCTACCTACTCTCATCTCCTAATAGAATTCTGACACGCTTCTAGCATATGAATTTTGTTGTTGTTATTTTAAGGGGGTATATACACCTTGAAAATAATTTTTTTCAAATGACTGCTATGCTGTCAGAAACATTTTAATGACTCAGTTTTTTTACAGTTGATCAGTGCTATTTTGATACATATGATTTATCTAGATTTTATGTCCTCCGCTGAACAAACATGTAGTCCATCGAAGAAAAAGGAGTTGTCGTAGGGTACATGCTACTGCGTTGCATGAAACTTCTTCAATTTTGGAGGAAATATTCTGTGTGAATGTAATTTGGGGGCAAGCCAATAATATTTCATGAATGCATGTTCTGGACATGGAAATTTTTGATTGTAAGACTTTTTTTCCCATTATTTTTGAAAAAAATATTTCAGAATCAAAAATTTCTATATCTGAAACTTGAATTCATGAAATATTATTGGTTTGCCCCTAAACTACATTCACACAGAATATTTCCTCCAAATTTGAAGAAGTTTCATGCAACGCAGCAGCCTGTACCCTACGACAACTACTTTTTCTTCGATGGACTAAATTTTTGTTCAGCGGAGGACATTATATCTGGAAAAATCATATGTATCAAATAGCACTAATCAACTGTAAAAAAACTGAGTCATTAAAATCTTTTCTAAAAAATTATTTTTAATATTATTATTTATTCAATTCCATAACAAAAGTTGTACCATCTCTTGAAAGAACATCAATTGACAATTGACATCTGAAAGCGATCAAGTCTCACTGGTCATTAAAAAAGGGTAATTGTCATGAGATCAATCGCATCATATATGAATAAATTTAAATAATATTTCTATGGTTCCGGTAATCAACTTGCTCTTGTAGATGTCTTGAAAATCACACATGACCAGATCCATTCTTCATCTTACAAGGATAAAAATTGATCAGTACTAGGTATAGGCCCTCCGCCTCCAAGCAATATTGTGCTGTCTTGAAATCTGATTCTTTTATCCATAAAACAGGGCAAAAAATCTTGAGATATCGAGTTATACAAAAACAAAGAAAGGACTTTATTGGCGCCTTTTTTATTTTTTCCATTTTCCATTTGAATAACATTTCGAAAAAATCTTTAAAATGGAAGAACTGGAATAAGCAGTTCTGAATATCAATATTAAAAACTCATATTTGGTTGAGATATTCTGTTTAAGATGCCCCACCGAAATGTTGATGCGCGTTTGAAGAAAAAAAAATTTTTTTCTGCACACCCTAGTGTGTATGGTTTCTCTGTGGCTCAATAAGTTTTCGTGGGACTTTTTCAATTACATTACATCCACGTCGTCTCTCAATGAAACGTTAATAGTTGATCTGTCATGATAGAAATTGCAAGCATTATTATTATTTCTAATTTCTATAATCAATCACAGTTATTTTAATTTGTCTCATTTTAAGCTGCTCTATACTTTATTCTGTATTATAAACTTCACTCCAATGTTCGTACTGCATGTATCTATAAGCTGTGATTCTAGATATGTGTGAGGCTGTGAGCTGCTGGATTCTCATTGAATTTGTTTCCAAGCCCTGTACTAATTACTATTAGATTCTCATTTGTTTTGTTTCTGAGAACTGTTCTAATCGTGAACTATAAGACTGATACTGAGTTCACATAAGCTATGATTCTATATATTTATAAGGCTGCAAGCTACTGTAATACCATTTGATTTGTTCCTGAGTACTGTTCCAGTCGTAAACTATAAGACTGATACTAATTTTACATAAGCTGTGATTTTATATATTTATAAGGCTGCGAACTACTGTAGATAATATCATTTGACTCGTTCCTGAGAACTGTTTTCATCGTGAACTATAAGACTAGTACTAGGTTTACATAAGCTGTAATTCTAGATATTTATATGGCTGCAAGAGACTGTAATACCATTTGATTCGTTCCTGAGAACTATTCTAGTCGTAAACTATAAGACTGATACTAAGTTTACATAAGCTGTGATTCTATATATTTATCAGGCCGCAAACTACTGTAGGTAATACCATTTGATTCGTTTCTGCGAACTGTTCTAGTCGTAAACTATAAGGCTGATACTAGGTTTACATAAGCTGTAATTATAGATATTTCTAAGGCTGCAAGTTACTATAATACTATTTGATTTGTTTTTGAGTACTTCACCAACTATAAACTATGAGATTGGTACTGAGTTTATATGATCTCTGATCATGGATATTTGTAGGCGTTAAATCGAAACGACTCGAGTACGTGAAGAATGGAATTGACGCGAATTGATTGTAATTAAAAGGATTTGTGAGCCAATTTTTTCTAAGTATGAAGAGATAGCACATTGGATAGAATTTGAATGGAAATTGTGTGCCAGTTTTTTTATAATCATCAAATTGGCACCCAATTCCGTGTACTTAGATTGAATTCCAGCGAATTCCTCATTTTACATACTGATTCCACATAGCTTCATTTGGGTTTATTGGATGAAGCTGTATGCTACTGGATTAGCATTCAATTTCTAGATGTGTAGACTCTAGTTCGTACCTGGCTGTTGTACAATACAGAATTAATAAACTCATATGGATTTATTCACGCATTTATCTGACTTTGTTTTCGCCATTTATCAAGAACATTGTTTTACAAATTTTTAATATTGGTTTGGTAGGAATATTTTAGGTGTAAATTTGGTGTAAAATCGGTCGGGTGTAGAATTAGTATAAAATCGGTGTCAAATGGGTCAGGTGTAAAATTGGTGTAAAATGGGTCGGGTGTAAAATTGGTGTAAAAGTGGTGTGAAAAATTCTGAGATACACCGTGTGATTTTGGTGTACTTTGGGATGCATTGTAGAGTTTTGCCAAAATTACACCAATATTACACCAGAACTACACCGTGTACTTTTGGTGTAATTTTGGTGAAACTGAATTCACTAGGGCCAATCGGCGCTCTGGATTTTTTTAATCCAGAGCGCCGATTGGCTGTTTCTAGAATTGTCCAACTCGTCCGGATCAGAATCCATTACGTTTAGTGTACTTTCTTTTATTTCCTTTATTTGGATCTAAAAACATCAAATGACAACACGCGTCACGCGTCTGCTAGTGTTGCAACTTGCAGACGGCTTCAGGCCGGGTTTTCATGGACAGCAAGTTGCTGCAACAGCAAATTGCGTCTCATCGAGAACAATTGTTGACGCTATCATTTACCCGAAACGCCATCTACCCGAACGCCGAATTAACTGATTAAAAATTAAAATATTAAGAATCAGAATAAACAGAAATGAGAACCGTTGGCGAAAACACGGGCGTTTGACAAGCAGTGACTTGCTGCTGCTGCAAACCTCATTTTCATGCGCAGCAGCAGCAACTGGCTGCTGCAGCAATTTGCTGTTGCAGCAACTTGCTGTCCAAGAAAACCCAGCCTCAGCCTTTAGCCTTATGGCCAGTCCACAATCAACCGTCCCGTACATAGAACTTATATTCCTGGAATGGGAATAGCCCATTTGCGCAATGAGCGGCAGACTGACGCCAACATGTTGAGACAGAGATATATCTCTCTCTCCTTTCCTAACGTGCAGTCCCCTCTCCGCGCATACCCCTCGCCAGAATAGTACCGCACGAAGATTGATAGGTTAGGGTTAGCGTAAATTGTAATTCATTATGTATCACAGAAATAGTTTAGTTATACATTTACTGACAACGGTTATAAATTGATATGCTATTCGAAATTATCATCCAAGCAAGCAATCTGACAATGGTTATTCGTGGTTACGATATAGGTTAGGAATGACTACGACTAGGGCGGTGCGCGCCTGCGTGGAAAGGAAAGACGCCACGTTAGGAAAGGAGAAAGAGATATATCTCTGTCTCAACATGTTGGCGTCAGCCCGACAGGTCCTATTCCCCTTCCAGTAATATAAGTTCTATGTACCTTAGGCTCAAGGATACTAAACTATAAAGTTTAATATCCTTGCCTTAGGCTGCCGCCCCATGTCAAGGATATTAAATTATGGTTTAGTATCCTCATGGAGGTATAATATGGAGGGCCAGCTTCCCCCCGTTCGACCGTAATTTTGGATCCCCATTCGCGGTCGCCGAAATAGTTCGGCAGGCCGCCACTGGAGTGCGTCAAGGGCGGCATGGCTATACTTTTGAATGAAAAGCGTAGCAATTCAATGGCAATTGCACGGGGTGTAACAATTAATAACTGTATAAAAGTGATTTATCGTTCTCGTGCTCGATTTGAAGAGTTGTCATATCCTTCAATACGTAACAGGTAATGTTCTGGTAATGTACTGCGTGAGATCGAGAGTTAATTCTGGTTAATACGGGCAAAACACGTCGTAGCATTACATCTACTCAAAGGAGGGGTAGATGTAACACTTATAATCTGGACTTTAGTGAATGAAACTGCATTCGAGACAATTCTCGTGTACAATTCTTCCTGAAGATTTGAAGTGAGGGTCTCTAGTAAGGTTAATTCCGAGACGCACTCTCTAAAATGAAATCAGTGAAATTTTCACTAATTGAAAAAAGTTGGTAATCACTAATTACTAGTTGTATGCTTCGGACATTTTTAAAAAGTGAATATTCACTATTAATTAGTGATTTTCCATCAATTCACTTTTGAGAGCAGACGAATAATTACGGAAATAGCTATCATGGTTATACATTTATATAATTAATTAGTCATTATACATTGGAAGGCTGCAAGGGAGGTCAATATTCAAGTTTACTTTCATCCAAACTAGTATATTAAGAATTTTTAATTTTTAACCAATAGTTGTTCATATATTGAAAAAGTTATCAACAAATTTCCAATTCAAAATCTTCATATTGTGCGTAGTTATTCGTATTTTGACGTGACCTCTTTGGTACCTAATGGAGTTCGAAATTGTACCTGATCAATTCGTCCCTCGACAAAGGGGTTTATACCTACCTACTTAATTATGCAATAAAAAACCTTTGCCCGACGCAAATAATCGAATTTCCGCGATTCCATCAGTTAAAATAATCCAAGTGTGTCAAGCGCGCCTATTGCCACCATGTATAATTCATGAGTCTTTATAGCCAAGCCGACGAGAGCGCTGCCTGCCGGCCACGGCGCGAGTTAATTCTCCGACCGCGAATTGGAGTCAGGTCCGCTGGCGCAGCTGGCCCTCCATATTATACCTCCATGGTATCCTTGGTCCCATGTAGGCCCGAAACGGAAAAACGGAACGGAATCTAGTGAGTTTTTCCATGTATTGCGTGTGTGTATGGGGCATTCCATGCCAACTTGACCAGCCCGTGACCTCGACGTCTCCGATTTGGTCCGCGATTTTTTATATGGTTATTCTACCTCATAAAAGTCACTCCAGATTTTTTTCAGATTTTTTCTATTATGAGGTTATTTTTAAATCGATTCAAAAATTAAAAAAAAAACGCCACTTCCAGAACATATGAAAAATTTCACAAAATTTCTAAAAAAATATAACAAATTTTTTCAAATTTATTTCAGAATGGAGAAATCAATAGGTAGGCTAAAAATATACATTTTTATTTTTTTGTATTCAGAATATAATTCACATGAAAATAAAAAGTCAGATTGTCAACAATGCATATGCTCATATTATAGCCTTAAGGCTCTGTCCGACACAACAAAACCCCCTCATTCTGCACTTCATTTCACACAAATCATGGAATATCTTCTTAAATAATCGGGATACGAAAAAAAAGTCATGTAACGACATTAGCGCTAATTTTATCGAGGAATATTTTTTCTCTGAAACTTTTCTCGATATCTCCACCCATTCCAATCGAAGATTGATTCGAATAGCTGTAAAATCATGATACGTAAAAACTATCTTCGTATGCGAATTCAGCGCGCCAAAAAACATATAGAAAAAATATCAAAAAAATTTTATTCCTTTGTTATGTCACAGTGGAGATCGGTGGTGGAAGTTGGTGGAAGTTGGTGTAGATTGACGTAGACTGATGTTTATTGAAGTAAAATAGATTTATTTAGATAATCCGTATAGTCGGCGGTTCTAATAGTTGGTACTAGCAGTTGGTTGGTCGCTTATTAGGTTACGAGATAGGTAGTGTGAAATGGGAATAAGTAGTTACGAAGTGAGTGGTTTTAGATTGGAATTGGAAGTGAGTAGTGGAGATGAGGCGTGGAAAAGGTAGACTCGGTTTTGAGAGGGGTTTTTGGGCGAGTTGCACATCCGGTGTCCGTGTGCAACTCGCGTGATTCTGGCGGAAAGCGAGGATCAGGTAATTTGATGATCAGGCGAAAGGAAGTGATGGATCGGGTGGATGTTGGGGAAACGGAGTTGCGACGTAACACCCCCCCCCCCCATTAGAGGGAACATAGGGGTGCAATACCTATGTTACCATATGCGTAACATGAAGAAATATGTGTGATTGTACATAGTTTTGAATGTAATAAACTTAGTACTAGGTATGATCGTGTGAATAGTCAGTATAACATATTGCATTCTTATTTGGTATGATGTATGATAGTGGACCAAGCAATGTGGTATAAACCTTCATTTTAGTCCGATGGTACATACCGGGAAGAAATCTTGATAGTATACAGTCGATTGCGCATGCGCCAAATAATTTATTTTCATTGGTCAGTAAGGTCGTCCCGCGGCAGTATTATGACGTAGTCGATCTTACCGACCAATGAAAATAAATTATTTGGCGCATGCGCAATCGACTGTATACTATCAAGATTTCTTCCCGGTATATGTATTATGTGTTGACTATGGCAAGATATGTATTATTTTTAAATTTAGGGTTGCATCTTGATAATATTGGTAGTGAGATAGAGTGAGCTTATGGTCTAGGAGAAATATAACATAATGCTCAAGCGTAATGTAATGAGATAACAATGCGTATAAAGGTAATATTAATAGTGAAGAGTGTTGTAATTCTACTAATTCTACTCCCTTTTTACTATATAGTTATGTTAGATATAATTCTACTAATTCTATTCCCTTCTTTTTACTATGCTTTATATGTTTCATACATTTTTTTTTTTTATTTATTTATTTATTTTTTTTTTTATTTCCCAATTCTTATCTACTTCTTATTCCATAGTATATCATTATCCTAATTTTATAGCTTATCATCTATAGATCTGTTTAGATCCACTTTCTAACACTAAACAATGCTGACATACCGTTGTGGCGTGCCTTGATATTGAAATAGGAAATACCAGGCGGATTTGTGGCTTGCCAGACTTGCAACACTGCCCAGGCCCTAAAGTGGCGCTAGTATCACTGTGCGAAGAACCGAGTTAGATGAACTGTTGCGTTCCATCGATGTGCATGTTTATTTGAGGTTAGGATACCGGTATTCATGAAAACAGAACGTTATCGTTATTGATAAAGTTCAAAGTTATATATATATATCAGTGGTGAAAATTCAGTTTTGATACGAGAAGACTCACTCTTTCTATAGTGCTGTACTACCACCTGTATAACTTCATATATATGTACGCGAGTACCTATTTTAATTATTATTTTATTTCATTTTTTTTTCTACCTATTTTAATTATTATTTTCTATTATTATTTTCATTTTTCTCATTTTTATTTTATGGGGCGCGCCCGTAAACTGTTTTTGACTCGAATAATGATTTCAGGACTTACTTGCGGCCGGCCTTCAGCTCGCACTGAAATCATTATCCTCGCGGAAAAATACTTGGTTCATGAAATAATTCATTTCGCCTTGACAATGATCAATCATGATACTGATCGATGAGATTGGAATGGCTATTAGCTCCTAATTCGACACTTTGATCATAAGTTTCGACAAATAATAAAATATGTGGCCAAGAACCATAGGGTAGTTTGGCGTAGTCGGTAGAGCGTGCGGCTAGTAATACATTGAATGCGAGCGGACTTGGGTTCAAATCCCGATAGGGTCGAAAAAATCGGATAGTGTTTTTCTCAGCGAGGTAACAATGCTTGTTGATCTACGTGGGTAGTCATATAATGTGAAATCAAATATTCACACGTACGTAAGTATTTTGTTTCTTTTCTCCAGAAACTGGCAAGTTTACTAGCCAAAAACTCCTCAGTCCTCGTACTTGCATAAAGCACGGCTACGGTCAGGCAAAGAATCGTGGCGCAAATGTGGTGCGATTATTGCTAGCCTCATTAGCCCCCGGCCTGGCGCGGTATCTAAAACATGAACATTTAGCCAGGCCCCTAACAGGCTGCCATAGCTCGGCCAGATCTGGGCCCGACTTGTGATCTGGCAGACATTATCTGGCCCTGGTCAGAGCCACAATACATTTTCTACACGGGATGTTACGTGTAAAACCTCAGGTTTCGATAAGGAATAGATCCATGTATTTGGTGTTTGTAGTGTGGACCAATATGGCCCGTCAAAGGACGTCATTCTGATATTGCAGGTGCTTAAGTCAATAGGTGGGTTATTCAGGAATAATGTGACCTCACATATTTGATGATTGTTGGTACGGTATAACGGTTGGTGTTGTTTGCATATGTATACACTTTGTGAAACCTTACAGTGTGTTAAATCCGTCTCTGTTATCTGGAAATATGAACTGCGGTCCAAGCTTATCGCGAGGTAGTCTGAGCTTGGAATTATATACGCGAATTTATTTTGTGAGCGGTCGTAGTTTTGTTTAACTGGTATTGGGAGTAAATGATAAAGATGGAATATATCTTCATTCAGTATCGGTATTGAAAGCACGTATATCATGTTTGGTTCGCTGTACATGATATTTAATTCTGATAGTCTCACCAATTCTTCTGCGTATCCGTTTTTTATAGGAGTAGGGAATTGTAGAAGTGGTTCTAGAGATTGGATGTATTGTAGGCTAGCAATGATTTGTTCGGGCGTCAGTAGTTTCGGATGTAGTATTCCCTGCTTTGCAAACAAAATTGCATCTATTATGTTATTCAGGTCTAGCTCGTATTCATTCATCATTTTGTCCAACCTATTAAGATGTTTCAAAAGTCCTATCGTTATCAAGTTTTGATTTGTCTGCGAATTTAATGTTGCTGCCGCTTGAGTGAAAAATACTATTTGGTGATCTATTTCTTCGATGTGCTTATTGATTTGATCTATTTCCCTCTGTTGAGTGCCTATCATCGACTGCACGATGTGCGTTTGATTGACAAGTAATGTTGCTACGTGCGTCGTGTCGTTGAATAACCTGTCGATCTGTTTGTTGTAGTACTTTCCGTCTTCGTATGATAATGTCCCGTAAAGGGTTTTTTGTATGGCTCCGGTGAAATCGTACCAGCTCCGTTTAACGCGTATGTGTGCGAATTCTGCTAGTTTGTCATGCGTCTGGTCTGTTTCTTGATATCCTAGTAGGTTTTCGATTTGGTCCTCGTACTTTGCTATGGTTAATAGTCGGTTTTTTGCCAGGTTAATAATGTCTTGTACGTCACATGCTTTTCCTACCTCGTTACAGTGTTGACTAATTATGTCGCAGTATTTTCGTAATGTGTCTGACTCGTCTGTGAACTTCCGTATGCTCAAGAAATTGACTAGCTTCCACTTGCTGGTGAACGTCCGCAAGTCTTCCCATTGTTCATAGTAAATTCCCGGGTTCTCTTTGAATTTTGAAACCTCATATGGCTTGTCGGTCGCGTTCGGTTTCGCTAGCCCGACCCTGGAAATTATAAATTTTATTTTCAGAACGTGATTTCGTTCGGGTTGAAGATTTCGGTGCTAGTATTCTCATTTGTAGACTATAATTTTATGTGTCTACTCAACGTTAATCGTTATCGTCCCGTATATGTGCTAGTTTCAGTTTGTTGAGGTGGACAATTTTAGTTTTACTAGGTGTCAAGTAGATTTCAGCGTTTATTCCGTCAATTATTCTCTTAATTACATACGGGCCTTTATATTGGTCTTCGAATTTTGTGCGATTCTCATTTATTAAAAATACTTTCTGTCCGGCCTCAAAGAGGTGTTCATTGATTCTCTTATCATAATATGCCTTTGATTTTGATTTTGCGTCTTTCAAATTTTGTGCTGCCCTTTTACGAATTTCGGTTAGATTTGTTAGTAGGTCGAGGATAAATGTGTTGTATGAGTTTGTGATCGCGACGGTTGCTCGTAGGTCCGATGGTAGTCGAGCTTCTTTACCAAAAATTAGTTGGTGCGGTGTGAAATTCGTACCTTCGTGTATCGCGGTGTTATAACAGAAAATTGCGAAACGTACGTATTTGCCCCAGTCTTTGCCTGTTCTTGTGTAATGTTTAATGTGTTCGATGAGTACAAGATGGCTACGTTCGAGGGAGCCGTTGGATTGCGGTCGGTATGTGGTAGTCCTTACTTGTTTAATTTTGAATAATTTGCACTGTTGGAAAAAATATGTCAATTTTAACTCATTTCGTATGTCCCATTAGGTCCACTAACTTTTTTTAGTTAATTTTACAGAAACATGATATGTAAACCGTTGACATGGGATATAAGTTGAAACTTTAACATATTTGTAGTTTCATTCGACGCGAATCATATGTCAATAATACACAACAAATATGTTAAAAGGAAAACAATTAAATGTCCATAATGAATGACAGCTGAGTCAAATAAACTAAAAATACAGTTAAAATTAACATTTTACTTATGTTACTTTGACAGGCAGATTCACTCGAATTTACTAATTTCAAATGTTGGGATAATCAAATTTCATGTCAATTTTGAGTCTCTTTTAATGTTAATCCTAACTATATAAAAATGTTAATTTCACTTCTTTTTTATGTTATCTAATTGTATTGGAGAGGGGTGTGATAAATAGCTCGGAGCAATTTAAACTGCACTGAGAAAATATGATCTAGTTAAAAATATAATAATTTTTTTCCACAGTAATACAATATTTGACAATTTATTGTATGAAACTATGGAAAATACAATAATTTTTCAAACTAGATAATAATTTTTCAATCACTCTTACAATTGCCTTGTGTTACTTTCGACTTCACTCTTTCCTATAGTTTAAATTATTTATGGTGAAAGGGTGGATGACTTGGTTAAAAAAAAAATTTCAAATTTTGTTATTTTAGTATTGTTCATTAGTAGCATTTTTTTTTATTTCAAGTAAACAAACTTCTTACAATTATATAGACCTTCTGATTATAATATTTTATATAATATATTATAGTATTGTTAATTGTTATAATTCTTTTGTATCCCAAGTGAAAAATTTCTTACAATTATATATTATTTTCAATTATCATATTTCAGTATTGTTCATTATTATAATTTTTATTTTTTTTTTCAAGTGAAAAATTCCTTACAATTATATAATACATCTCAATACCCACGTTCTAATATGTTGTATCCCACAAAATTTTAGAAATTGACTTTTTTGAAAAAATGGAATGATAATAATGTTTCGCAGCTCATGTTTAAGTTCTAGCGGTCAAATTGTTGATTTACTATTTTCGAATAAATATTCCTGCTAGAAAATTTTTCAAATGTGGGTTACGACGTATTAAAATGTGGGTATCGATTTGGATCACTTAAGGGGACCAGTACAGCGACTTTTCGAGAAATTATCATAGTCCGAAATCAATTTATTTCATACCCAAAGTTCATTTCACATCAAAATATTTTTCTTTTTCCAAATCACGTGTCGTAAGGATTTCGGCACACCGTTGGTCCAATTCAATCTCTTGACGTCTCATTTTCTCCGGTAAACCATTCCTCATCTTGTGAATGTAGGGATTTTAAAATAAAAAATCATGTCATAAGTTATGATCAATTTACCAAATTTGCGAAAATTATTATCACTCATTTCTGAAATAACTTGGCCAAAACTAAAATTTTTCAAAATTCCTACATTCACATGATGAGGATTTGTTTTCTGAAGAAAATGAATCCAAGATGACTTGAATCGGTCCAACGGTACTCTACAATCCTTACGACACATGATTTGGAAAGAGAAAAATATTTTTCTCACCTCCGGGCCGAAAGCGACAACTTTCGTCCCGCTGCGCGGAACGAAGTTCCCGTTTTTCGGCTCCGTCGATGCGAAAAATCGTATACACTCCTCGGGCAGTAGATAAGAAAGCCCCAGATCACATGTTTGTCGACCTCGGCTTCGCCTCGGACGACAATTACATGTGATCTGGGACCTTCCTTATTTTACTGCCCTAGGTATGTAATATACTATTTATGTGAAATGAACTTTGGTGATGAAATAAATTGATTTCGGACTATGATAATTTCTCGAAAAGTCGCTGTACTGGTCCTCTTAAGGTGGTCTGTACCTACAGTCCCACCAAACGTGAGTTTCAGACCAGATTTTGAATACTGCTCGATGGGGAAAAAATCTGAAAAAAATCAAGCATGTAGGAGATCCTCGGGCAATTAATTTTGCATAATAATAATTCAACAAAGTTATTAACAAATAGTAACTTTTTTTAATTATTTAATCACGCATCGTGTAATGTGTGGCTGAACTCTGCCGCCGACTCTCATATTCATGGACCCGCAGGGCCAGATTTGCGGCAAGGCAAACCTAGGCACTTGCCTAGGGGCGCGCGGTGCAAGGGGGCGCTGGTCAGACAGTATCGAAGTCAAGTATACAAATTCCCAAATTCTAACGTGACCAAAATGTATATACTGTCGAAAAATACGGGGAAAGGGGGCGCAGCGGAGTTCAGTGTCTAGGGGCGCGAGTTGTGAAAATCCGGCGTTGTGGACCCGAGGAAATTGCCATTCGAATGAAGTAAAAACCATCTGTAGACTCTATCTTCGCATGAAACGAACATTTTTTTACGAAAAGGAGGTGGGCGACTAGTGGTGGGAAACAAGACATAGGAACACAACTGTTAAATGAAGCGTTAGCGTAAATAAAGCTATACCTTTGAGTACAAATCTGGGATATTCATGAGGTGGGGCTAGTTTGACCCATTCTTTTCGTTCGCCGTATTGGAAAACGAAAAATAAAGGTGGTACCGATGTCGGGAAAAACCCTTCGTGGGATTCCATCTAATAATAATGATACATTCAAATAAAATTCCACAATCATTAATTTTCACACTACTGGGAAGAACTGAAGACTTACCTTGTAATAATCCTTACGGCGTTCGTACGTGTTGCTCGCTTGCGTCCGACACTACGACTGAGGTTTTCGCTACCCCCACACGCACTACCAACTCCCGAAGCTTCGACCGAACAAGCACGGGTTTGTCCGAAGTATCGACTTTACTTCCAAAATATGTCATTTTAACACTTTTCTTTAGTGATGAACCGAATTTTTACATTATATTTGTGTCAATTTAACTGGCCTGATAATGTAATAAAAGATATGAACAAATATTCTTTGTCAAAATAACATATAAGAAGAGTTGAATTGACTTATATTTTGGATCAAATCTTTCCGTCAATCTATAATTGAATGACAAAAATTATTAGTTCTCGTATACATAAACTACATGTTATTTCAAAGATTTAACATAAACAGAAAGTTATTTCTCTATTATCCTAAAGTTAACATGATAGCTGTGCCAAATTCCGCGTGAATATGTTAATAATAAAGTTCAACATAAAATACCAGCTTAACTTAAATCGAATTCGTTAAATTAACATTCGAATATGTATAGAATTTGACATAATATTTTTAACTGGGAATTTTTTTAACAGCAATACACAATTTTTCCAACAGTGTGTGCAACAGCTGTTTTAGTCTGATTAGAGTATCATAGAGATCTTTTACGTCTATTCTGTCTGAGTGTTGGCTTTGGATTACGAGAGTCATAATGTACTTGTTTCTGAATTTTGATAAAGCTATTCCGCGTTTGCTGAGATTGTTGATAGTGAACGTCTCTTTTCGTAACATGTCTCTGTCTATTAGTTGTTTTGTCAGCTCGTCGTTCCACGCGCAGTCAGCTGGTACGCAGTGGGCAATATTTGCGCTTTTCATGAATATTCCGTCTTTGGATTCCGTCACGTTAGCCGTTGGTATTATATTATTTATGTTGTCTATAAATTCATCGAAGCTAAGCGTATCTTTGTTTTGCTGCTGTGGGGGGCCCGGGGCGCACTGCGGTCTTTGTTCGTACACCTGAATCATAAAAGGAGCTATGAATATTTTTTTTATCATCTCTTTGACTCTATTCCAGTCTAAGTTGTCTACTTCGGTGTCTAATTTCGTCATTGCTAGGTTATATATATGTTCGTCCCCGCAAATGCTTCGTAGCGTTTTAAAACATGCTTCTAATGTCTCGTAAGTTGTCTTATCTCCGTCTTTCTCCCTTGTTATTAAATAAAACACGAATCTATCTTCATGACTTAGGGCTCCTACTCCGCCTACCTGCGTATTAAAGCTTCTCAATCTATCTATTTGACCGAATCTTAGTTTAAATTGTTTTCCCAGTCCTTTTTCCATTACACAGTCCTGTGCTGCACAGTGCACTAATGAATATGTTACAGGTGCTCTAAATATGTCATCGGCGATTTCTTGTATACCGACTGATTTGGGGGACTGCTTAGTTCTTTGATATGTACTTTCGTAATCGGTGGTACTGGTATTATCTGTACTGTCTGAGACCGTCGGGTCTTCTGCTGATGACTCTATTAATTCATTTTCAGAGTTTGAGATTGCCTTAGAGTCTGTGGGGTTTTGTATGTCTAGTTTCGATACAGGGTTACGTTTGTGTACTTGTGGTGCTAGTGTATCCGAATCGTTATCTGTCGATGTGAGGATAGCTGAGGGAGTGTCTGGTATCGGAGCGATCGGGGATCCCGTAGGAGATCGGGTAAAGCTTTTTGTCGCGGGTTTACATGATTTATCTCTGATTCGTTCGTAAGGTAATTCGTGTGTGATTGGGTTATTAATTTTGCAGATGTTGATTTTGATGTCGGAATCCTTGAATACATAGTGAATCATACGGCTCACCATATCCCAGTCAAGCTTATCTAAACCGCAACCGAGTTTCGGTATCGAGAGTGATTTCTTTTTATCCCTAATTAACGCCGTCTTCAACTTCACTAATGTGTTGTACATTATTTCGTTTGTTGGTTTGTCGAAGTGTCGTTCTTTTGTAACTAAATGGTAAATTGTGCGTCGGGGGTACTGAACTATAATGATGTCTGTTACTTGTGGATTCATTGATTGCAACCTTTTGCGCTGTATGAGTCCGTTCCTTACCATCTGGCCCGCGATGTTTCGTGACGTTTTACAGTCAGCTGAGATACAGTGGGCTAAATTGTCTTTTTGCTTTAGTAGATCTCCGTCTATTTCTCTGATATTCCTATTCTGTGTCAGGGGAAGGAAATCTAAGTCTTTAAGGAACTGCCTGTACGATGGTGTGGAACCTGGGGATTTGTTAGTAGATGTACCGGCTTGCGGCTCGCGAGTTGAATCTTGTAACTTGACTCCGCGTTTCTTATCTATTTCTGCGTTGTGCGGGTCTTGTGTAGAGTCTGTAGTAGATTCGCTGTTTGACTTGGACAATTTCCTATATATTATTTTACGTTTATATACCGAGGTTGTTGCAGTCTTATTTGCTTGGTCTTCAGTCTGATTGTCAGTACAACTGTTCTGGTTGGTAAAATCGGTTTTCACTCGGTTCTTTCTTTGTATTCGGATAGTAGACGAGTCCGTGTGTCTTTTTCGTTTAGGTAGTCTCACTTTAACTGGAATAGTTTCCACGTCTGACTCATCTGTCGAGTCAAGGTAGTCTAGTTGTTTCGTCAATTTCTTTCGTCGCGCGGGGTTACCTGAGGATTCAGTCGTTCGGGATCGTCTGAGCGGTTTTATTGTTTCATGTTTTCTACCGTGAGTTATTTCTGTATCCGAGTTTTCTGATGACCACAGGATTTCCTGTGAGGGGAGTCCCATTGATGTTCCCTGTGTCTTTGGCATTTTGATAGGTGCGGGATTTGTCGAATTGTCGGTATCTTGTCTAGGACGCCGTGGGAATTAATGTGCTATTTTTCTGCGTTTATTTATTTCAGTTTCCGCGGTACCTGACTCTGACCGAAGGCGTTTGCCGTCTATGGGTAAGGCTTGGATTACCTCGGGAGGAGGGTTCCTTGATAGTGCGTCTGCGTTTGCATTTGTTCTTCCTTTTTTGTAAACTACAGTGTACGTATATTCGTCAAGTATTAATCTCCATCGCAGTAGACGCGATGTCGGGTCCTTGGTGTTACTCAACCACAGGAGCGGTTTATGGTCTGTTACGAGTGTAAATTGCCTTCCGTATAAATATGGTCTGAAATGTTTTACAGCGGCAATGATAGCTAATAGTTCTTTGTCAGTTGTTGAGTAATTAATCTCCGCCTTTTGAAGGGCTCTTGATGCATAGGCTATTGGTAAGTCCTCACCAACTTTACCTTGGCTAAGGACCGCACCGATGGCAAAATTTGATGCGCCCGTTGTCAGTACGAAGGGTTTTGTAACATTCGGATATTGTAAAATGGGTTCCTTGCAAAGACTGTCCCGTAAGGTTTCAAATGCCGCTTGGTGTTCGGATGTCCAAATGAAAGAAATATTTTTCTTCAACAGGTTATTTATAGGTTTCGCGATTCTAGCTAGATTAGGGATGAACCTACGATAGTATCCGATTAGTCCCAGGAATTGTTTGATTTGTTTAGCATTCCTAGGGATCGGGTAATTCTTGATGGCTGCTATTTTATCAGGATTTGGTTTCACTCCATCCTGAGTAATGATATGGCCTAGATATGCTACCTCCGTTCGTAGAAACTCACATTTTTCTGGTTGAAGGGTTAGTCCTGCGTTTGATAGCCTTTCCATTAACTTTCTGAATCTTACCGCGTGTTCTTCCAATGACCTTGCGTAAATAACTATGTCATCTAAATATACGAAAATCTCGTTGCCTTGCAATCCTGTGAGCACCTGGTCCATAAGGCGTTGGAAAGTGGAGGGCGCGTTTTTCTGGCCAAAAGGCATTCGGGCGTACTCAAAGTGTCCATTCGGTGTTGAAAAGGCTGTTTTAAGTGTGTGATCGGGATGCATAGGTATTTGGTGAAACCCCGAGGCTAAATCGAGTGTTGTGAAATATTTTGCGGATCCTAGTTGGTCCAGAATGTCTATGATGTTTGGTAGGGGGTATGCATCTCCTATGGTTTTTTCATTCAATTTACGGAAATCAATTACCATGCGCCATTTTTTATTACCTTGTGCGTCTGGTTTTTTCGGTACGACCCAGACAGGTGAATTGTAAGGAGACGTGGAATGTCGGATAATGCCCTGATCGAGGAGTTTAGTCACTTGTTTTTTAATTTCATCTTTGTGAACCTGTGGGTGTCGGTATTGTTCCGTGTGTATTGGTATGTCATCTATAGTTGGTATAGTGTGACTGACTACTTGGGTGTGCCCTAGTTTATCACCCGGTAAGAAAAATAGGTGATTATATTCAGTTGTGAGATCGATTATTGACTGTTTTTCCTCTTCGTTTAGGTGATCTAGTCTGAGGTTTTCTCTAAGGGTGTCCAGGCGTTGCGCATCATGATTAGTTGAGGTTTGAAGTGTCTGTAGGTTTTTATCAATGTTAGTGCCGCGATGGTCACGTGTAACCCGATTTGCTTCGCTGTAAGCTATGTGTGAATCTGTGTTTGCTGCAGGTTCGTCTACCTCTTCTAGAGTTACTACAGGTCGTCCTATGTCTACAGCTGTTTCGCTGCAATTTATGGCATAAGCATATGCCAAACCTCGTCTATTCGTCACGAAAGCATTGCCTAGTAGGATATTTGGGCCTAAGTCTAATTTGTTAATTATTCCTGTTTTTGGTGACAATTTTGTTATTTTCAACGCTATTACTACCGCAGTTCGGGCAGGAATTGATATGATATCCTCATTGAAAATTCTTAGTATTCTGTTGTTGGGAGAGGTCACCGTATTCATTGGAAAAGAAATTGTAGCGTCTTCGTTACGTAAAAATGTCATGCTTAATATCCCTGCCTCTTTAATGGGAAATGAATCATCTACTATATGGAACTCGTGGGTATTGTTCCCGACTTGGACATCCATTGCTCCCAAAGTCTCTGTTGTGTCATCTGTAATGCCTATTATTTTGATTTTGTCGGGTCGCATACGTGTATCATCTTTTACCGCGCCGCGCTTTATTATGTTTATATCGGCTCCAGTGCCAAGAAGGAATGTAGTGGTTTCGTTCATGAGTTGCGGAGTTGATACCTGAGTCTTGGGCGTGTGCAGAGAGGACGTTGTTAATACTCGACAAGTGTCGACATTAGCACCGTGATTTCGATAAGATAACGGAATTCTACCTGTGTTTTGTGAGAACATTTGATTGGTTTCAAAACATATAGTCATATTTTCAGATCGTAAAAAGCCTGCGCTTAAAATTCCGTCTTCTTTAATCGGGAATAAATTATCTACCAAATGGAACTCATGCCGTGTTCCGAAAAATTCCAGATCGATACTTCCTAGAGTTTTTACAAATCCTTCACCTATTCCCCAAATGTTTCGCGTGTCCGTTGGTGTAAAACGAGTGTCTAGTGAGATGACTCCGACTTTAATTACGTTAATATTCGCACCCGTATCTACTAAAAATGAGGCAGTTTTTCCCGGTTCCGCTGCCACCAATTTGTTATGTCACAGTGGAGATCGGTGGTGGAAGTTGGTGGAAGTTGGTGTAGATTGACGTAGACTGATGTTTATTGAAGTAAAATAGATTTATTTAGATAATCCGTATAGTCGGCGGTTCTAATAGTTGGTACTAGCAGTTGGTTGGTCGCTTATTAGGTTACGAGATAGGTAGTGTGAAATGGGAATAAGTAGTTACGAAGTGAGTGGTTTTAGATTGGAATTGGAAGTGAGTAGTGGAGATGAGGCGTGGAAAAGGTAGACTCGGTTTTGAGAGGGGTTTTTGGGCGAGTTGCACATCCGGTGTCCGTGTGCAACTCGCGTGATTCTGGCGGAAAGCGAGGATCAGGTAATTTGATGATCAGGCGAAAGGAAGTGATGGATCGGGTGGATGTTGGGGAAACGGAGTTGCGACGTAACACCTCAAATCTGACTTCTCATTTTTATGTGAATTATATTTTAAATAAAAAAATTTTAAAAATGTATAATTTTAGCCTACCTATCGATTTCTCCATTTTGAAATGAATTTGAAAAAATTCGTTATATTTTTTAGAAATTTTGTGAATTTTTTCATATTTTCTGGAAGTGGCGTTTTTTTTTTTACCTTTTGAGTCGATTTAAAAATAACGTAATGATAGAAAAAATCTGAAAAAAATCTGGAGTGTCTTTTTGAGGTAGATTAACCATATGAAAAATCGCGGGCCAAATCGGAGACGTCGAGGTCACGGACTGGTCAAGTTGGCATGGAATGCCCCGTATACACTCAACGCCAAACTTACGATTTTGCCGCCCTAGGCACTTCTGGATTCCCGCCCCGTTCTTAATGTTACGTCGCAACTCCGTTTCCCCAACATCCACCCGATCCATCACTTTCTTTCGCCTGATCATCAAATTACCTGATCCTCGCTTTCCGCCAGAATCACGCGAGTTGCACACGGACACCGGATGTGCAACTCGCCCAAAAACCCCTCTCAAAACCGAGTCTACCTTTTCCACGCCTCATCTCCACTACTCACTACCAATTCCAATCTAAAACCACTCACTTCGTAACTACTTATTCCCATTTCACACTACCTATCTCGTAACCTAATAAGCGACCAACCAACTCCTAGTACCAACTATTAGAACCACCGACTATACGAATTATCTAAATAAATCTATTTCACTTCAATAAACATCAGTCTACGTCAATCTACACCAACTTCCACCAACTTCCACCACCGATCTCCACTGTGACATAACATTAATATGAAAATATTAATTATTTTTCAATAAAAATTATTTATTTCATAGAAGAGAATTGATCGGACAAACCAATTTTGAATACTTTGTCTTTTGGCTGAAAAGACATTCTTCCTCTAATCGAGCGTGCGATCCCCAGAAAGACCGAAAAAAAGGAACAGTGCATCATAATGTTTTTGTGTAACACATGCACGATTTTTGCGTTTTTTTCACCTAACAATGGGGCGTAAAATAAACGTTTTTGCCCGCTTCTTTGAAATCGCTCAAAAAGCTCACCTCCGACTCGTACTGCAAACTCCACACTCGATCTAAAAAAGCCCACTTTACGCCCTTGATGCACAATATAGGGGAAGATGGCCCAAAGTGGATACACGGAGAAAAATCTCCGGTTCAGAGTACCGTAATTAATATAAATTTTACCGGAGTCGCTGGTGCGTATATGGATAGAATGCCTGTACGGTAATCTCTACTTCATTTGTCTGGTAAAGCTTGAATTCGAAATTGTCAACGAATTATAGTCGATATTACTATACCTATTAAGTAAATTCAGCAATGAAAATAATCAAGTATACTCTGCAGAGCATTTAGAGCTACCGAATTTGTGGGTCACGAGTACTTCCCATTATAGTCAATACAACACAACGCAAAGAAAACTATATTTGATATAACTACTCGAGTAATTATCACAACTTTATTTTATAGTGCTGGGTACGTACGAAAAAAAAAATTCGAAGTGAAAAACTAAAATTATTTTGATATTAGCTGGGAGTGGGGGGTTGGATCAACATGGTTAGCAAGTAGGCGATGAATCGGCCGGGCCTGGATATTCGCGGTGTCTCGCGCGAAACTATTTCCAATGTCGTACCTAGAGTCTCTGTAATTACATCAGTTATCATAGAATCAGTTTTACAGGGAAAGAAACATATATTTACAACATACACATTATTAACATATCATCAGTACAGGTATTGAGCGGCGCTTACAGATGACATCTTCCGCGTCTATATATACTAACCAACTTCTATAAGTGGCACTCGCGAGACTATTAAAAGCGGTGGTCGCCGCCTCACGAGAAAATATTGAAGTAATGTAGATGACCATACACATATAGTTGCAGTTACTAGCAGCATAATTTATTTTTACATAACGAGGAGTAGGAGAGTTTTTACTAGAACGATTGTCAGACTCACTGCTATTATATAGTACAATTCGTCACATCGTGTGGCAGAACTTACAAACTGATCGGTAAATCATGCGCTCGTCTTTGTCTAATTAACTCGACCATCCAAAATGTATATTATACAAGAATATTGGTACAATCTACCATTATAACATCGGTAGAAATCTCCGTACCTTCATAGCACTCTTTACGTTCACGCATGTACTTCAGAATATACACACTTATAAAGGTGAACAAAACTTTAGTACTCAGTACCGTAAAATTTTTACCTGCGTTGGACGGTAATCTGAACAGGGGGATTTTTCTCCGTGTAGGTTAATGTTCAGCGGCAGATATTTTTGGGAAAAACGCAAAAAATTGAGTGAACATCAACGACTGATTTTCTCAAGTTTGTCAATAAACTATGCAAAACATCAATAGAAGTTGTGAAATTATTGATGCTATAGCGAAACAATAACATAAAGTAAAAAATCGAAAATTATTCACTTTGCCCGTAAGCTCGGGCAAAGTGCATACTGATTCCGGGCAAAGTGAATATCAGTGTTTTTTTTTCGCAATAGGCATGCATCACAAACGAATGCACCTTTTCCGCCATACGTAGTGCATTTCTCATGTCCCTAATGCTTACACATGTTGCACTAGATCCAATTTTCAATAGGCCTGCCGCCTACTTCAGAGTAGGTTTCGCTACCCACGATGCCCATGCAGTCTTCGTATTGTTCTGCTAAGGCTCTACTAACTTTGTTTTTCTTATTGAGTGGATATCTATCCACTTCGCCCGGTTCACTTTGCCCGGCAGCACATTGAGAACAAATATGATTAATCTCTTTGAATATATTTGATTGTAAACAAATCGGCATATGGTGTTTTGCTCGAGAAAAGGACGCCATTTAATATAAAAAATACAACAATTAGACCGGAGCAATAATTAGGCGAAATACATCGCGATACATTCCTAAGGAAAAATTTTAACAATTCGAAGTGTTTCAGTTAATTTTTTGCGTAGCTTTCGCACTAACACGTCCGAGCTCATTTGCCACTGTTTTTGACTGATATTCTGACGTAAGATGATGCAATATATATGACAATACGCAGGCGACTTCAGACACCGAGATATACACCGAATTCGCTTTGCCCGGGGTATCCACTTTGGGCCATCTTCCCCTACTACTTTGTACTACATGCACGATTTTCGCGTTTTTTTGACCCATTAAGCGGGCCTAAAGTGACCGGTTTCAGACGAGCGGGCAAAAAATAAAAAATAAAAACGCCCGCTACATCGAGCAGCGGGCGTTTTCAGGTTATTACGCCCGCTTAAATATTTTTCAATATCTTCAAGAAAATTATTAATAATGAAGAAAAAATGCGAAAATCGTGCTGTCACACAAAATATTGTGTGCACTAAGGGCTAAGTGGGCTTTTTCATGTTGTGTGGTTGCACTACTCGTATTCGACTCGTGCCAGCTCGCCTCCGACTCGTACTACAAACTCCACACTCGGTCGACAAAAAAAAACCTACCCTACTTAAAACGCCGGATAGGAACCGACGAACCGGTTCTATCCGGCAAAACTCCGTTTTTTGGATACGGTAATTTTCCGGATCCTATCCGGGTTCGGCGTTCGCTCTCTATCCGGAGCTATCCGCAACCGTACTGGAATTTCTATGCGTTACTGCACTGCGATTTTTAGAAAAATATCGGGTCGCCTCTTTCACGGTCTGATACGGAGTGTACGATGCCCTGCGCGTATACGGGTTCAAAGCTTATTTTTACAAAATACGATACAGTATCTGCAAATTACAATGATTATGTAGGAACAGTTTTTTTCTCCTTGATTCATTCATTTTTTTTTTTTTTTTTTAATTAATTCATTCATTTTTTTTTGTTTTAATTTATTCATTCATTTTTTTTTATTTTAATTTATTTATTCATTTTTTTTTTCAATTTATTCATTCATTTCTTTTTTTTTTTTTTGGCTTCATAGGGGGCGCAACATATAATGGCAACATATACACTAGACTCTGGCAATAAGGGCTCTGGCAAAAAGAGACAAATCTCGAGACTGAGGCTCGACGCGCTCCGTTCCGAGAAAAACTCAGGAGCGTATACGCGTGTCGTTGACATTGTATGTGGCAATTTGTGATTTGGGGCCCGGCAAAGTTTTACACACGGCTCTGTTCCAAACCGGTTCAGTCCAAAGCACTATATCTATACATATGCCTCTGGATATAAGAGACAAACCCCTGGCGTGTCTCTTATATCCAGAGTCTAGTGTATATTTATAACACATAACCAATACAGGAATTAGGCGACGCTTATAAATGTTATTTTCTGCCTCTATATATACCCACCAACTCCTTTAAGTGGCACTCGCGAGAATATCAAAACCGGTGATCGCCGCCTTACCAGAAAATATTGAAGTAATGTACATCACATGGAAACCCGACAGGAACGGATAGAGCCCTGCGTGGGACTCTGAGATATTTTCGTGGCAATATTTCAATTACCTCAAAATGTACCGATTCGAAACCTGACAGGGAGGTATAGAAACCCGAGTAGGACTTTGGAATATTTGCATTGCGTGGCAATATTTCAATCACCTTAAAATGTACCGATTCGAAAGCTGACAGGGACGTATAGAAACCCGAGTGAGAGAATGAATATTTTCGACGCTGAATATCTGCCGACTCAAAAACTGATACACGGAGAAAAGTTTATAGGAAATGTTCCCATACTTCGTATCGTAATCGTGGAATATACTTGCAATATGGCGATTGTTCCCATATTTATGCATTTTGCTACTATAAATATAGCAACCACCTGGTTATATGATAAATTAATCGTTGCTATAGGTGATCCACAAATAGCAATTCTTCCGTATCCTGTACACAATTAGACTGTCTGCAGAACTCAAGTTTTAAGTGTCCCTAATTATTTATTACAGTCTCCTTAATGGTTTTAGAATATTTATCATACAAAGAATATCGACTTTCAAGAGACTATCGTATACGATGAGTTGAGCTCCAACGTAATGCACGTATTATAATAGTTGTAGCACTTTATCCCTACCGTATAGCAATCGTTGCCCTACTGGCGATATTATTTTGTGAGAAACAATGGAAGCTGAGGCGATGCAACACCTATTATAACATGTTTTGATAGAAAGATCTATCACTCTGTGCCCATCGTATTGTACCAGCTATTACCATACAGAAAACAGATATTCTTCCACGAACCAGCAAGTGAGTCAGTGCTTTGCATACATTTGTATGGTTACGTATACGTATAGCAATGCATGAGACTTGTATGGCACGGATTTCCATACTGCACCGGAGTCACTGGTATTACGCGGGGTAGATTTTAGGTTGTGCGGGTTTTGACTATTTTTTCCGTTTTGGCGCTGCACATAGAGCCTTCTCATTCGTCAAAAGTCTTGTGTCGTAAGGAGATCGTTACGAATCGTAAATCATTAATTTATATTTGTGAAGAGCAGCAGAGTTCTTGCATCGAGAAGAAAGGAAAAAAGTGCAAAATTTCTAGTAAGTATTGGTTCAACTGCATTCTAATATATAAATGCACACATACAACCATCTTCATATTTCATTTCTCACAATTATACATCGAATATTATAATATCGGTGATATTTTGTGTGAGATTATCATGTACAGTCGCGCATCGATTATCCGAACTAATTAACTAATTAACTAATTAACTGTACCATCTGATAATCGAAAATTCGGATAACCGAACCCTGTGAAAAAAACGCCGAATCAACATTAATATCTTATCAATATGTAGGGCAGCGATTCTGAATCTTTTTTACCGCTCATAGCGAAGTTTTTCATTGCGCTGTCGATTGCAAGCGAGCGCCGCGTAATGTTTTGGACGAGCCCAGCCAGCATTTATTATAAAGGCCGAAACACATTAAATGCCATAAGCCATAAGCAGAATGCAGAAGGCATAGCGCATGCGCAGTTGTGGAAGTCCAGTGAACAGTGCGCATGCGCATGCTCTCTGCATTCTCTTATCGCTTCTGGATTTTCAATCCACACAAAAATCCATAATCCATGCCGAAAACTAAACCGCGAACGTATAAATTCAATATATTTCTGCTAATTGCGTATAATTTCAGCAAATCGATTCGATATCTATCTACAGGTAAGTAATCCAATTACATGAGTTCTGTTATGCTACTGAAATTCATTTTCCAAGAATATACGGAAACGGAATCTCATTTAAAATTGGCGCGCTTTAGGTTAGGCGTGCAAATGAGGCGCGTTTAGTCAGGTGTTTCAAATTGACGCGTTTCTGTTCACCATGTCTTGCATATCAATACTGAATATTTTTTCATCATTAATAATCATTTATTATGTATTTATTGTCAGAGATAAATTTTCAATCCTTTCGCAAACCACGATCATTTTCCGACACATAACAAATTTTGAGTTCGTGAAAAAAAAAAACGGCATCTTATTTAGAATTGACGCGCTTTTGGTCTGGCGTTTTACCATCAACAGCGTTTAAAAATAAAAATAAATCAATTTTGATCTTTACACGAATTATATTGTTATAACACAGAAATGGACGAGTTCAATTTACTGGTAATTCAATTACTTAATTTGGGAGCAATTTTGGTTCATCGTCGTAGAAAACGAATTGATGACGGTCGTCATCGTCAAAAGCGTGAATGGGTACGACCAATAAATATTCGTAGAACACAGCAAGGAGCATATCATAATCTTTTCCAAGAGATCAAAAGGGACCCCCAGATGTTTTACAAATATGCACGGATGACGCTTCCATCATTCAACAACTTGATGGATATAGTGAATCCAAGTTTGCTGAAGAGAAGTCCACGTGCAATTCAGCCTGAACAACGAGTCGCTCTTACCTTGCGGTATTTTTTCAGATCATTCCACATCTTGCCTACATCTTTAGTGATTTTATATAATATTTCACAGGTTTCTGATTGGTGATAAAGTTCCCGCAATTGCCTTCGCTTACCGCTTGGGTCAATCGACCGTACATAAAATAATTAAAGAGACGAGCGATGTATTCGGAAGAATTCTCGGACCGAAATACGTTCAAGTTCCTTCAGAAGAAGACTATTTAAAGATTGCCGAGGGTTTCTCGAAAGTGTGGAATTTTCCTCATTGTTTAAGGGCAATCGATGGAAAACATATCGACACACAATGTCCTCCTAACTCAGGGTCGCTTTACTTCAATTATCACAAGCGGTACAGCGTCGTGCTGATGGCTGTATGCGACCACAATTATAAATTCACCTTAATTGATATTGGTTCGATAGGAAAAAATTGCGACGGTGGAATTTTCTCACGTACCGATCTAAATCCGGAAAACGGTCAACTAGATATTCCGAGAGGATACAGTAGATTAGACGAAACAAATATACACCTGCCGTATTTTTTTGTCGGTGACGAGGCGTTTCCTCTAGGTAAACATTTGATGAGGCCTCATTCTGGAAAATTTCTTGGTGAACGTAAAAATATTTTCAATTGTCGTCTGTCACGAGCACGGCGTATAATAGAAAATTCTTTTGGGATTTTGGCAAGAAAATGGGCAATCTTTAATACACCAATAGCTGTGATCCACAAAAATGTCAATAAATATGTTCTAGCTACGATATGCTTGCATAACTACTTACGGACCGAAGAAGGCGAAAATTTTGAGTTCATGAACAATGATAATATTATTGAAATCAATGAAAATGGAATTGCGTGTGGAATTAACATCCAAGAAAAATTGAATGATTATTTTTTAACTCCTACAGGAATGCTCGACTGGCAACACGATTACGTGACAAGGGGTCAAAATCGTTTTTAGGTAGCGCAATATAAAATAATGTTTTTAGCGCAATAAAAACAATGTTAAAAAAATGTTAAAGGTCTGTAGTAATTGAATTTTTTGAACATTGAACAAAAAAAAAAAAAGAATTAAAATAACCGATTTCAACAGTAATTGTTTATAGTTATTTATTTTTAAATAGTAATCAACTGAACACAGAATTAGTTTAAATTTCTAAAAATTTATAACTTTGGGATATAGCACCTATATATCAGCCATAAAATGAAAAAAAAAATGATAAATCGAAAATGTAGATATCTCCGAATGTCTTAATTCAATTTATGGATTTTTTTGGAACAATATGTTTAAAATTTCACGCTTTTTGATGCTTTTTTTGGTCATCATCCATGGCCTTGAGTTCTGACATTACTAAATTACAGAATGAAGCGTCTGCATCGCAGGACATATTCGTCTCAATTTTATTATTTTTTGATTTTAATTGTTCAAGGACCGCCTTGTTTAATTCAATGAACGACTTCTCCAATGCGTCATTTTCGTCTTCTTTTAATTTATGATCTTTTTTCATTGAATGATAACCGAATTCCCCCTTTTTTAGCGGTGGCACCTTGAAGCTATTGTGATCGGTAGCAGGTGATGACTGCAGTTGCGATGATGATTCATCCGTGATTTTGATATATTGATCATTGTCGCTTTCCGAAAATGCATGCGATGTCGACGCTTCATTAAAAGTTTCTGAAATTATTGGCATGTCCGTTGTCCGTTGTGTCTGTCTTTCTTTGTGCGATACTTCTTCAACAAGCTGCGCATACTTTGAATTTACTGCAACTTTATTCTTCGAATGATCGGCAATATTTCGCTTCTTGAAATTAGTGTTGGTAATCGAACTGAAAACGGGATACATACACATAAATATGCATATTATGCTCTATTATTTTGAAATCAACACATTTCAGGTTTATTATAAGATGGATTTGATAGATTCAATTCTACGGCGAATACATCCACATCAAATTTTATGGGTTTAACTTAAAGTCAATGATTCATACTTGCGATTATTTCTCACCTCCTAGTTATCACAAATTTATCTATAAATCTCATCGACTCGTAATATGCGAATCCTCGGCGGTTCGAGGCTCCACTTCTACTTTTAGTGTCGGTGAGTCTTTTTTTTTTTTTCTTCTGAGAAAGATTCTCTCAGGCGAGTCCACCGATTAACGCAAACCTTAGCTACAATTACATTCATAATATGAATAAACCAAAGGCATGAGCCGTACAAGGCATTGAGTATGAAGTATGCAGCATCCTCGTCAAAATAATAAGTCATAAATTATGACTTATACTACGACTGCTTCTAAGAGAAAGAACGTAACTCGTGAGTCCCACTAGTAAGAACGTATCTCGCGAGACTCTACAGCCCGTGAATACAGATTTCTATTGTCGGACTATAGAGCCTCGCGAGATAGGTTCTTACTAGCGCGACTCACGAGTTACGTTCTTTCTCTTAGGAGCAGTCGAATATAAAATTTCAAAATTAAATGGATTCGGAATATGAAGTACAGTTATGCACGCGGTGAAATAGATAAAAAAAAACCAGTGATTTAACTTACGAGACACGTTCAAAACTTGGGCTATTTCGGACCAAGAGTTTTCTTTTTTAATTATGTCTCGGTAATCCATACAACTAGTGTCGTAGAGATGCGGATAACTTTTAATGGAATCTATTAAAATTTCATCGAAATTTAGATCATCCGAAAGTCGCACTTCAGGATCGGAATTTCCATCATCCTCCCTTTCGTTGATTCGTGAATTGCACGGATGATGGTAATTTTCATGGTCATTCGTCATGTTCGTGTATATTATTTTGAATTTCACGCCTAACCTAAAGCGCGCCAATTTTAAATAAGATTCCGTTTCCGTATATTCTTGGAAAATGAATTTCAGTAGCATAACAGAACTCATGTAATTGGATTACTTACCTGTAGATAGATATCGAATCGATTTGCTGAAATTATACGCAATTAGCAGAAATATATTGAATTTATACGTTCGCGGTTTAGTTTTCGGCATGGATTATGGATTTTTGTGTGGATTGAAAATCCAGAAGCGATAAGAGAATGCAGAGAGCATGCGCATGCGCACTGTTCACTGGACTTCCACAACTGCGCATGCGCTATGCCTTCTGCATTCTGCTTATGGCTTATGGCATTTAATGTGTTTCGGCCTTAAATCGTAGCAACCCTCAAATGTTACGGTAAATAAATATCACGTCGGGGCTCATAGCAGTCGACAACGCTGTGGAAAAAGTCACTATGAGCGGTGAAAACATCCAGAATCTCTGTCCAGAGCATGGTGTAAATATTAGATGGTGTGCCTAGAACTACCAAGACACGCCCACTTTTCGAGGCCAAACAGATTTAAGTAAGAGCGAGTACCAACTGTCTAAGAAAACCCTATATTGCTGGGGAATAATTTTTTATTCAACTATGGCACCACTTCTTGGTGACGTCACAGCACATTGAATACACGCCGCGCTCGTGAAATTTGAAATTTGAAAACGCATCGTCGCGCCGCGTTGACTGATCGCCAATATGTTGTAAAACAAATTGTGCATTTCTCTCCCGTTGTTTGCATGCATGATGCAAGACGTGATAGAAGTTTGATTGCGGTTGACGGTTGCTGAAATGGCGTATACGTGTATTATCGAAGGCTGCAAAAATATTCGCATGAACGTTCGGAAATCTAACGAATATATAAGTTTTCTTCGTTTACCAGAATCCAGTGTAATGCGTGAAGGTTGGTTGAAGAAGATTGGGAAGGTGAAAATGCCGGTGAACTCTGAGAATGGTGTGTATCAATTATCGGTACAAATGTAAGCAGTTATTTAACCCTTCGCGGTCGCCCGGGGTCAATACGACCCCAGTAATTTTCGTCGTTCTTTGTCTCAGTTCACATTTCAAGCATTTTCCACATTTTTTTCAACGTATGTTGTCATTAGTTTCTTATATATTAACTTTTGCTACATATTTTACAATGTTCAAAGTACGTTCCATAATTTTTTGCTCCGGAAGGGACAGATAATTTTCATACGGCGAGCGTTTGCAATCAGCCGGGGTCCGTTCAACCCCATGTGGCCATCCGATAAATGTATAGGAACGTGTGACCGCAAAGGGTTAAGATCATAGACCATATTCCTTGGCAATTATAGGCAATTGTCTGTGAATTGCCTACCAGTTATTGCTTACTGTGGAGTTACGAGAAGCCATACCTCGTTCAATTATAACAATTTTTGTCTTATTCTTTCAGTTAGAATATATCAAATCTGAATGAAAAATCACATGGAAAATCTGAATGGGTACAACTAATTTCGAGAGTCCATCTCATGCAGCCTTCGAAGAGCTGCTCCATGCAGCGAGGATTACGGAGAAGTGTTTTTTCTATCATGCAGTGAAAACTTCGACTCCGACCGACCTTATTTCTCGACTGACCGAGAAATTCATAACTTGGACACATCAAACGAAAATATTCAGTATATTATTATAGTTATTATAAACGTGATTCACAAAATAGTAATTTTGCCATATAATGATTTTTCATCATTTCTGATCGTCAGAATAATAATATAAAATAAATACAAAAAAAATAAGTTTGTACTGTAAATTTTATGAGATTCGTAATCTCATTATTATATTAATCATAAGATATCTTTACGTTGTTAACTTTTACGTTGTACCACTGTATTGTATATTGCTCACTGATGTGTTATTTTAATACTGTTAATGGTGTTCCACTGAATTATATAATTGATTACACGTTTTTTCAAATATATAAAATACTGTCTCGTGACATTGTGCGCATTGCATTATACCAAATTTGCATACTTTATTTTATAAGCCCTACCAATAAAATTGTAATTAGTAATTACCTATTTCACTCATTTTTATCATATCCACAAATTAAATTTCTGAGTATACATCAAATTTTTGTAGATTTTATGATTTCGCAATATTTAAAACACTCGCTCGTGAATTCCCCAGAAAAATCCAACATTAGCAAAACTAATCCCTAACGATGTAGGGATTTTCGACGGTTGGTTCACTGTCGTACTTAACTCCATCGCCAAACGAGAGAGAAACTTTTTTAGAGAGAGAAGCTGCACTCCTAGGCACACCATCTATACTCACACCACGGTCCAGAGGTGAGAACCAAAGCCATATTGGCGCAAAAGTTCATTACGACTGTTTGAGATTGCAAAAGGCACATGAATATGAAGTTAAAAATTTTGATCGTATTATTTAATTTCATCCACAATTTCTGTTTTGTATCAGAGACAAAATGAAGTTGCGGACAACTGAACTTTTGGTACCCATTTGTTTTTCAATTACAGTATGAACCACAACTTCCGACATTGAACTTGATCGATATAGGTCAGCATTTAGGCGATACGGATACGGATGCTGGTATTGAAACTTTCGTGAGTACATCCTACGTATGTTTAATGGAAAACCAATTTTTAATTTCTCGTTCGTACCTTCATACATTAGGGTATTCAATATTTTCAATCGAAAAGACATTCGGCGTGACGAATATACTAATTATCAATTTTTCATAAGAAAATAAGTGTGATGAGTTCCTAGAAGCTTGATTGTTCTTATTTTGAAGTAATTTTCAATTTTCAAAATATGATAGTTACAGACCCAACTCGTAACATGTAATTCGGAAAAATCAAATCCGTTAAACCGCAAAGAATTGGGGGAAGGGTTATCCGGCATTAATTTGCTATTACCTCCTGGAAATGAGCCGCAAGAATCAGTACGTTGGAGGTTTTACGACTTTGATTCATTCTTATTGTAGATTCACGTTATTCAATCCTAATATTGAATAATTTTTCAGAAACTGGAAACTTTGTTGAAGATATACAGCCAGGGTAAAGTTATAAAGAGGTCATACAAGTTCAATAATGGGTTTTTAACAGACACAGCTAGAGCACTTCTTGTTCACTTGATCATTCAGAGCGAACTCGATACGGCATTAGCCACATTATCTGACAGTGGCACCGAAAAGTTGAAAGAATTTAAGTAAGATTAAATGTATAAAGTATACATCCCGGGAAAAACGAATTAGATCTGACCATATCTGATCAGAACTGGTCAGATCTGGCCGAGCAGATCTGGTCAGATCTTTAAATTGTCTCTATCTGACGAGATCTGGCCAGATATAATCAGATATGTCTAACTATATCTGACCAGATCAAATATTTTATTTTTATTTTTAAATAAATTGTTTACATAAATTATCAATCAAAATGACTTAACTTTGACTATAATTTAAATAAAACTATTTTGTTATGATGAAAAACAATCAAAAAAATAATTGAACTGTAATTGCATGACTTTATTGTGACGGTCACTCATCCACGTACTAACCACGCTCAATGCTGCTTAACTTCAGTGATCCCCGTGTTCCTTGAGCTGTCCGGCCGCTGTACTGCTGATGTGATAGTCTTGACGAATTTGTAAAGTTCATGACATAATAGATCACTTTAGCATGAATATAATGTAAACATCAATTTCATAATCCATTTTTATCTTTTTCCGAATAGTATAATTAATAATCATTGATTTATTAGAAGTCAGGGGGGGTAAACGGATAGCCGCATAAATTTAGTGACAAATTTTGTTTATTCGGAATGTTTTTGAAGTGATGTTCGACATTGTTGATTATTTCTTTCAATTTTCGAAAAATAAAGTTTTTATACAATTTTTTCGAAAATTGAAATTTTTTTTATTTTTGTTATTTACATCTGGCCAGATGTAATCAGATCTGATCAACCTTGGCGCTTTATTCAGTATGAATACAGTAATATCTGATCAGATCTGACGAGATATAATCAGATCTATTTATGTTTGATGGTAATTACAATTCCAAACATAATTATATCTGACCAGATCTGACCAGATATAATCAGATCTGTTCATGTCTGATGTAGTTTTGAGTCCAGATATAGTTATATCTGATCGGATCTGGCCAGATATAACTAGATCTGATCATGTCTGGTTGAGATTTCAGCCCAGATATAGTTATATCTGATCAGATCTGGCCAGATATAACTAGATTTGATCACATCTGGGGAAGTTTTCAGCCCAGATATAGTCATATCTGATCATATCTGGCCAGATATAACGAGATCTGATCATGTCCAAAATGTCATATCAGACCAGATATGAATAGATCTCACCAGATATAATTAGATCTGACCAGATATAATTATATCTGGTCAGATCTAATTCGTTTTTCCCGGGATGTTGAATGTGGATTAGTTATTATTTGTGGGACAATTAGGTTATAAAATGGATTTTTTTTTCTATATTTGAGTAAATGAGAAAAAAATAATTGAGTCGTATTTTTTACTGGAATATTCAATTACCTATAACTTTCGTAATGATGATTTTAAACGAATAAGAAAAAAAAACAACCTAATTATTTTTGCTCACTCTACGTTAACCGCCTATGAAAATGAGGACAAAAAAAAAAAATTGACAAACTAATTCTGATTATCTGTTGCACGCAGAATTTCTTCGGAAACACTTGCCAGTTACGCTGCCGACATAGAGCAAGTCTTTCTTACTGAATGTCGTGGCACATATTTCAATGCTTTCAAGTCCGTCAATGGGATTCGAATACTAGCTCACGGAAAACTGTGGGAACATTTTTCATACATTAAAAGTGTATTGAGACAGCAAGGGGTGCTTGAGCCACGATCTGCGAAAGACACCAATTTAACAAAACCAGTCATTGTGACCGGTCAGTAGTTTGATTGTCACTAAATGTAGATGCTCGATTCTCGTATAATTATTGTAATATTTTCAGACGATTTGAATCTCAAAATAGAATGGTTGAAAACCCACTGTGAGCCATTAGAAAATCTTTTAGATGTGTGGAGAACAACGTACGAAGTACGAAGGCAAGCTATTGTCAACGACCGTAGGGCAGCATACAAAATTTTCAACGACATCTTAGCGCTACGTTTGCAAATAGGATCGAAGCTAGTACGTTTCTGTGACTATTTTATTGCTAACCGTACATTTGAGCTCAGAAATTATTTGAATGTGTTAATTATGTATACAGCTGGAGTGTGATTTTAATCAATTATGGCCGAATAGAGAATTAATACTTTTTAATACATGGAAAGATGTCAGACCTCATTTAATATTTAAATTGAAGGGTGCAAAAAATATTAAAAACGTGGAAGACAAATCTTACGTGCACTCACTTTCAACTTTGTCCGAAGGTAGACGTTCATATACAGTTTTTCATATTTTTTCGGACTGATTCACACGTCTATAAATACAACATGCTATCGCGAATACGCACACTATGAATTAATGGTTTAAACGGTTTGTTGAAAATGGTTGAAATCATTTTCAGAACAGCAGAACTCTGTCATTTTCTCACTTCTGCCATACCTCCTTCCATCCGAGAGAGCAAGAAACGTAAAAAGAAAACTAAACACAACGGAAGATACCTCTAAGGAAAATAGACCTACCAATACAGCGGGTGCGCGAAAATTAAGTCTTCATGAGCGGAGGAAATCATTTACATTGACAGTCCCGGTAAATAATACATAGCTGCATTTCACACTCCTAATTAGCAAATACACGGAGAGAAATAAAATTGCTGTATTAGCTATCGGTGCTTTGCTGACGCTTAATTTGTCAATAGAGCAAGCCTGTTTGCTGATGCAACATTTCATCTTGCTCCATTAGCTGGGGTACGATTGTTAGAATCACAAGTGTTTCTTGCCAACTCAAAATTGCTGTCCTAGCGAACTACTATGTCTGTGTGACAACCGGTTGTCAGATCTCGTCATGAGAGCAAGTCACGTCGGTAGCCGAGCGAGCGCGCTAGCTGACAAGGTCTGCGACCTGTTGCGCGCGCCGGCGGCATCATAGTCGTAGCATCATGGCGTGATCATGGCGTTATAGCGTTAGCGTCAACAGTTGTCTACTAAAGTGCAGTGCATAATTCATTAAAGTGGAAAAATATATATAATGGAAAAGGTGAGTCGCATATTGGAGGAATGGGGGATGAAACTGGATGTCATTCACAGGTTTGAAGGTAAGAATCAAGCATCTAAGGGTGGTGTGTAAGAAGTGCCATCGCGTGTGTAACCTAACTTCTTATCATACTTCTTATTTTAGGATCTACAAAAATGGTCCTTTGGCCCAAGCTGCTCAATTAAACCGTTGACGAGTTACAGTGGTTTAAAAGTCATATGTATAGTTGATTACTACTTACTTTTCGACAAATTAATTTAAATTATTTTTTTCATACATTTTCTAAGAAATTTTTTTCTCTACAAAACCGTATATTTACTTTATTCTTATCAGTTGAATAGAGAGAGTTATAAAAATAAAACTGAGATAAACAAATTTTGCCATTTAAAATACATGGGAAATCTTATTTTCAAATGCGCTAATTCTGTGTTCAAGCTACATAGCTGAGCCTTGGGGACGATTTTCTTTATATTAAGCACTAACTATTTTCGAAAGGGCCCGAACAAAAAGAAGATGTCGATTTTTTTTGACACAGTCTAATATATATATATAATATATACATATAGGGGAACGTGGGGCAGAACGGGCAGCGGGGCAGAACGGGCACCAAAACAAAAAAAATAATGTGCTCGAAAATGATTTTTTATGAAATATGGCGACGTATTTTGGATCGATAATGAAAAAAAAAAAAAATCAAAAAAAAATATTTTTTTTTCCGTTTTATTTTACTTTTTGAAAAAAAATGTTCAATTTTTTTTTTTTTCATTATTGTGTTACGTCCGGGCATCACCGCCCGTACGTTCACCCCTCACTCACCTAGTACCGCAACTCTTCACACGCTTCCCCCCTTTTCCCTCTACGCCTCCACTCTTCCTATCTGCCTGCTACCAGATCCTACTCCTAGAAAAGACTCGTTGCACCCGGCACTGCCAAATGCAACGAGTCAGCAAAACCTTTTATCTTACTGTCCTAGCAACTACCTACCAAGCTATGCTTCCCTCGTCCCTCACTCACTTCTCAACGATCCTCTTTACTGACAACAAGGGACTCCAAAATTTACTTTACCTATTCCACCTACAGTACTTATTAATAAATATTAGTTGCTTAACCGAGTTACTTTTGTTCTAACCATCAACAAATCCCTCAGTTATATTCTGATATTTAAAACAGGGGACAAGACCCCAAATAAAGACGTAGCACTGGTGGCAGCGGTGGTCCCCCTGTTACTGAGGGTATTTCAAAGAAAAGTGAACGAACGAAACCAATACCACGACAATATCAACTTCAAACTACATGAATTGTGACATAAACCAGTGAACTAGTGAAAAAAAAAAAAAAGAAAAATTGAGTGGTGTGAACCTATAACCTGTTCCCGACTAAAAGATCTCGAAGGACGCAAAACTAATATAAAAATCCAACTACGACAGACACATCAACCTACAACTTGTGAAACAAAACATAGTTATCAAATATCGAGAAACTGCACAACTGCAAACCTAGACGGACACGGAGGTCTACTATACACCGCGTTACGATCAGTGACTATCATCAACCTGCCGATAATAGATTCCTGCCTAAAACTAAAACAGACACGAAGGGTTACTGTACTTCGCGTTACGATCAGTGATTATTATCAACCTGCCGATAATATATTGCTGCTAAAACAAAGAGCAGAAATCGAATATCATCGACTTACTTCAAAGGCACCTTGCCCCCCAAAGGCTCATCTGAGCCCCACAAAGAGCGAACTCGCTCCAACGACGACCCGAAACCTGTTGACAACTCCAAGACACCAATATCACCAACGCTATCGCTCAACCCTCAGATCCAGAGTCAAGATCTCTACAGCAACAATCACCACTTTAGAGATATGCTAAGGAAAATCACTCTCATTGTACTCACCATAATTTCCAGAACGTAAGCTACCCTTAACATACGTATACCATTTAAGATAAGTCATAAGCCCCGCCGGAAACCATGTCTGACACAGAGATAGCATTCATGAATTTGAAAGTCGCGACCACAGCGATTCCAACTTTTGACGGAACAAATATCACAATAAAATCTTTCCTTAAAAAAATCGAAAACATAAGATTACTAATAGCACCGCGAGATTTACTCCTATTCGCTGCACTCGTACGATCGAACCGAAACAAAGACTATCAGACGTGCAATGTGCTATAGCGTGTGCACGCCAAGAGAAAGACGAGTCCGCATTAGATTACGGAACTAGGATAGAAGAACTCGTAGATACGGCCATTGACATTATAGAGTCAAAGGAATCCACTGAAGACGCGACTATACTAATAAGAAACGTTGAAGAAAACGCTGTACGCGCATTTATAAAGGGTCTGTGTGACACGCTAGAACAAAGGGTGTTAAATGAGAAGCCAAACACGCTGCGAGCGGCAGTCGATAAGGCGGTGAGCGCGGAAAACATAGTAACAGAAAGGCAAAAACTAAGAGCGCAGACACCAAAAACAAATGAACCGACTCAAAACCGTAGCATTAATAGCTCGAAACGAACACCGCCTCACGACCCGTCGCTGAACTGTAGGTTCTGTAAGCGTGTTGGGCACTCAATAGATAACTGTAGATCACGAGAGCGTACCGACCATCTATCTTGTACATACTGTAAACGTAAAGGTCATACGGTTGAAAGGTGCCGCGCGCGAAACTACCAAAACCAACAAACACCCCAGAATCCTTCATTTTACCAATCAAACGCTCCACAATACACCCAACAACCTCAGGCATACAACAGACCTCAACATAACAACTCTGGTCAGCGACCAAATCAACCTAATAACCAAAACCGAAACCAACCAAACTCCGAACAGCCAAGATACGCACGCGTAAACCTTACAAACACAAATACTAACTTCGCGAATACCGACAACTTCCCATTAGAATCGCAGACTTTAAACGAGTAACGGGACCACCATACGGACGCAACGACGTCCCGAACTCTAGAAATGCGTCCGAATACGTAAAAAGGATCCTTTTAGAATCACCGACTATTAGAATTCAATCACCCCAAATCATCGGCAACACTGGAACACTAATAGTAGATACCGGTGCCAATTTAAACCTAATAACCCGACATTAAAAACAGGATTCATTGATAACATAGACCTTGGCCCCAGTATTTTTCTCGGCAAAGCCTTAGTCACGAACAGAAACGGTTTAGCATATGCCTACGTGATTAACTCCAGCGAAACAGCTGTAGAGATAAGGAGGCCTGTAGTAACCTTAGAAGAAGTCGACGAACTCGAGGATACGAGACCCCAGCTGACCGACACAAGACTCACCAGCGTTCGATCAATCCTACTAACCAAGGCTCGGGAAACTAATACCAATAACACTTCCCGTTCGCTTCACTTCTCCCCTAACTACGACTCGGAACGCCTCCACACCCTTATGGAAAACCTTCGATTGAACCATTTGAACGACGAAGAAAAACAGTCGATAACTGACCTTGCTATAGAATTTAACCACCTTTTCTTCCTACCGGGCGACAAATTAAAGCATACACAACTGGTCAGTCATACCATCCCTACCACAGATGACATTCCGATTCATACAAAACAGTACAGATATCCTCAAATTCACAAAGAAGAGATAAATACACAAGTTAGCAAACTCCTTGATCAGGATATCATCAAACACTCTTCTTCACCATACAACTCCCCGGTTTGGATAGTACCCAAGAAAACAGACGCCGCCGGCAATAAGAAATGGCGCATGGTCATAGACTTCCGTAAACTAAATGAAAAAACTATCGGCGACGCCTATCCGCTACCCAACATAACGGACATTTTAGATCAATTAGGATCCGCCAAATACTTTTCCAAATTCGATTTGGCGTCAGGTTTCCACCAGATACCGATGCATCCTGATCACAGTCCCAAAACGGCTTTCTCAACGCCACATGGCCACTATGAATTCAACAGAATGCCCTTTGGCCTAAAAAATGCACCATCAACCTTCCAACGTCTAATGGATCAGGTACTTTCCGGACTCCTCGGCAACGAAGTCTTCGTTTATCTGGACGACATAGTAATCTATGCGAGATCATTAGAAGAACACGCCATTAAATTCAAAAAACTTATGGAACGATTAGCCAACGCCGGACTAACCCTTCAGCCCGACAAATGCGAGTTTCTACGTAAAGAGATAGCATACCTAGGCCACGTCATCACTAAAGACGGAGTAAAACCGGATCCCAACAAAATAGCAGCCGTCAAAAACTACCCCGTCCCTACGAATCCGAAGCAAATCAAACAATTCCTCGGACTGATCGGCTACTATCGCAGATTCATACCTAACTTATCAAAACTCGCAAAGCCCATAAACAACTTACTAAAGAAAAACAACCGATTTCTTTGGACGTCCGAACACCAACTCGCATTCGAAACACTACGCGATAGCCTTTGTAACGAACCTATCTTACAGTACCCGGACTTTGAGAAACCGTTCATATTGACGACCGATGCCTCTAACTGCGCCGTAGGCGCAATTCTCAGCCAAGGAGAAATCGGCCAAGACTTACCTATCGCATACGCCTCGAGATCCCTCGAAAAAGCGGAAGTCAACTACTCGACGATTGACAAAGAACTCTTAGCAATCATCTTCGCCGTGAAACACTTCCGACCATATCTTTACGGACGAACATTCACACTCGTCACAGATCACAGACCACTAGTTTGGATAAACAATGTGAAAGACCCAACCTCACGACTGCTACGATGGCGCCTGACACTCGACGAATATTCTTACAACGTTATCTACAAAAAAGGAAAGATGAATTCGAACGCAGATGCGCTATCCAGAAACCCACCACCTGACACAATCCAAATCCTACCTCTTGACTCAAAGCGCCTTAGAACCGATACCGAACCCTCAGAGGGAAATAAAAAAAAGATAAAGATAACACATCGACTCCCAAGACGTCCCCGACAAACCACAGACGAATCCACTAACCCTGCCCCAACTAAAAGACCTAAAGAACAACAAACGCCAACTATGACAACGTCAACTCTCTCGGACAATTCAGATACTGAAGCTACCCACCAAAAACCTGAACCCCCAAAAAAAACGAAGGACTACCGAGTCCTCTAGTAACCAGCCCCCACGGAAGAAAGAGACCCTTCACCTATCCGAGTTCGCTCATGACTCAACACCGCCAGAAGAAGACAACGATGAACGAACAAACTCTCCAGAAACCTACTCTAGCGTTAAACAACCGAATAAACGTTATCGCGATACGCAATCTTCAGGTAACCCGGCACCACGAGGTAAACCGAACGTAGATAATGACTCAGACTCTACGGACGACTCAGACACTCAGATACACATCCGCCGTAAGCGCATTATCACGACCTCGTCCAGCTCAAATCGAAGGGTTCACAAAAAAGTTCGCAAACAAACAAAACGTGAACTCCCGTACACTCATACAGACCGTAGTACAAATGAGCAAAACAAACCACCCAATGCTGAACCGGGAACGTCGAAAAATAATAAGCCAAGACCTGCGCCCTACGTACGCAAGAAAATTTATAAAAAACTCTCGAACACAAATCCGATCACGGACTCAGAGTCAACAGCAACACCCACTAGATCTGATATAGGAGGACGAGAAGACATAGCCGGAACCTCCACCAACCAGAATCCAGAAAACACACCCCCATACGGCCAATTTCTCGTAGATCTAGAGTTTCTACCTTTGGCTTACAATAAACACATTACAGAGATAAACGCTGACATATCAAAACAAAAAGACAACCTCGCACACTGCATTTCAGCAGACTGTAAAGCTTCACTAGGTGTCGCGGATCAGATGGTGAAACAGGGATTGATACAACGTAAACAACTTCTAGCCATGAAGCCTGAAGTGACAGACATTATAACAGTCACATACCCACGACGTATAATCTATAATTTAGTAACAAAAGAACATCACTACGACAAACCTACGAAAGAAGTCATGTACAAGACACTAGCCAAACTAAAAATAGCACTTATCAAAGGAGGAGTGAAATCACTATCAATACCAAGATTAGGCTGCGGCCTAGATGAACTTAGCTGGGACCTAATTAGTCGTATGATCCATTACATATTCAAGGACACAGACATTAAAATCACCATTTGTGTATACGAAAATCCGATATCTCACCAACCAACCCTCGAAATCGACGAACGACCAAACCCAGTAACGGTCACCCCACACCCAACAACAGAACATAACATCATTCCACCAACAGAAGTAAATAACACTACCGACTACACGACGAACACAGACTATTCGTCAGATCCCGAGAACTCAAGATTAACAGAAAGTGACGACACCGATTCACCAATAGACACCCTAGATTTTCGAGACCTACCCAACAATGATTCTCCCATCCCAACCCGCACTAACACTCTACAACATACAGGTATTCAAAATAGCGATACCAACAGCACACCTGATGACTTCAACCATTTTATAAATAACCTGGATGACATAATACCTGTAACTAACGTCAAGGAATCAAAAGACCAAATGTTCCTAATAAACGACAACTACGTTCACTGCGTCTCAGCGGACCACCCTACAGATGACCCATTGGCAAAACGACTAATAGACAAGGGCATGCTCAACAAAAAAACGTTCACAATTCGAACACCGCAGAAACTAGAAATAGCTCTGACAAAATTCAGAGAAAGATATATCCTCACACTTGTAATCAAAAACAAACACACAGACAAAGATAATCTGGAAGACCTTTATAACACACTCCTCAACTTGAAACATATCCTAATACGCAAAAATATAAACTCCTTCACCTTTACAAAAAACAACGTAGAGCTACGTAACTTTCAGTGGTCAACGATTAAAAAACTGTTTTACTACATCTTCGCAAATACGAACATTAGAATCACACTCTGCACCGAAGAAATTACCACGCCCGACGAAACCCTACGCCACGAGATAATCAAAGAATACCATGAATCGCTAATCGGAGGCCACCAAGGGGTAACGAAGACCTTTAACCGGATAAGAGAAAAGTACATTTGGCCAAACCTCAAATCTCAAATACAAACCTTTATCAAAACTTGTGACAGTTGCCAAAGGAAAAAGTTAGTTCGAGTTAAGACGAAATTACCAATGATGATCACGGATACTCCTGCAAATGCATTTGATAAGGTGGCACTTGATATTGTTGGACCACTGCCACTAACAAAATCAAACAATCAATACCTTCTTACTATACAGTGCAACCTGACGAAATTTCTTGACGCTATACCACTTCCAAACGCGACAGCTCAAACAATAGGCACAGCCTTCGCTAAAGATTATATTACGCGCTATGGAACTCCGCAAACAATCCTAACGGACCAAGGTCAAAATTTTATGAGCAACACGATCAAACAAATCAGTAAACTTTTCAAAATTAAACAAGTACGAACGACTGCCTATCACCCACAATCGAATGGATCCCTAGAAAGGAGCCACCTCGTACTTATAGAACATATCAAACATTACACAAAGAACGGTCATGACTGGGACGAATATATACGATTCGCAATATTTTGTTACAATACTGCAAAACACGAAAACACTAGCTTTACTCCACATCAATTAATTTTTGGTCAAGAAGCACGATTACCATCAGATATGACCCCAACAATCGGGATGACTAGTAGTTACAACACATTTATTCTCGATTTATTAACGAATCTTACAGACATTCGTAAGAGAGCTATAGAAAATTTAAGAGAAGCAAAATTAAAATCGAAGTCTTATTACGATAGGAATATTAACCCACAGCTCTTTGAAGCAGGACAAAAAGTTTTTCTACTAAATGAAACACGAACAAAATTTGAAGATCACTACAAAGGACCATATATCATTAAACGAATAATTGACAATATAAATGCAGAAATCTACATTACACAAAATAAGACAAAGATAGTTCACTTAAACAAATTAAAGTTAGCACACACACGAAACTAACACGACAAATAATTACAGATACGGCACGGCACTCGAAAACGATGGAAACCAACCTTATACCTTGATACCGTTCACAACAAACCCTGGGATTTATTATGAACAACTGGAAGACTTACGTACATCAAACAACAAATGGAAGCTGATAAACTTCTTAAATATAAAACAGTTTATAGACATATCCGACAAGCTAGGAAGATACTGCGACCTAATTGATAAAAGGTGCAACACGACAGGAAGTGAATGCATCGTACGAGACACAATAAACATATCAAAGAACCGCCTGTCAACCATAAAACAATACCAAAACCAAATAGAAGACTTGATAGGATACCACGAAACAGACGGACTCCATGAGAAATTAGCAGAACTAACCCATACACGCGTCAAACGGGGATGGTTCAACTTCGTTGGCCGCATTCACAAGACGCTCTACGGAACGCTAACAGAAGCAGATGGTGATTATATTAACACACAAATCGATAGACTATTTAACGATACGAACCATGTAGCCATGTTACTAGCAAATCAAACGCACATCATCCAAGCAATGCTGGGCACGCAACAGAAAGAAATTGATAATATAGAAAAGCACATCATACAACTAGACAACCAAGTATTATTTTTCACTTCTACCTTATCAGCCATAAAAAAATACCAAACAGGGAATACAATTACCATAACATTACTGCATCACCTTAACAAACTAGACAAAATGCTAAATGAATACGAACTAGACTTAAACAGCGTAATCGACGCTATTTTATTCGCGAAACAAGGAATTGTACACCCAAAACTATTATCACCAAAACAATTGATTAACAGCCTGCAACACATACAAACCTTAGAACCGCTCCTACAATTTCCTACCCCTTCAAGAAATAAATACGCCGAGGAATTAATTAGACTATCGGAACTTGACATTATCTATAACGAACCCAACATAATCTATGCCCTATCAATCCCACTATTAGACGACGACACATTCAACTTATACCATTTACTCCCGATTCCAGTCAAACAAAACTTCGACAGAACAAATACTTTCGCCTGCATAGCCCCCAATAATGACTACATCGCAGTTTCAACAGACAGAAGTTCCTATTTCCACCTATCAAAAACAGACTTCACAGAATGCAAATTCTCGCAGAACTCACACATCTGTAAACAGACTAAACCAATCTATCACAACAACAACCACAAATCGTGCGAAATGCAATTATTCTTAGGTAATACGCCTAACCAACTCAACACATGTAACATCAGGATAAATTCATTCGATGGATCATATTGGTCAAAACTGAGAGCACAAAATTCGTGGATCTACTCCTTAGCAAACCCAGAAACTATTCATATCCTGTGCCCCAATATGCCTACAGCACGTGTCACCCTTTCTAAATCCGGGATACTAAAACTGAGGAGTAGATGTTCAGGACACTCAGAAATTGTAACGCTTAGTACCTCTAATACCATGACGTCGATAGAAATGCACTCATACGTCCCAGAATTCACTCTAAACCTAACCGAGATATATCAGGACCTAAACAAAAACCATACCGTAAACCTATCGACAATTCCCATATTCCACCAATACAAAACCACACCCCTAAACGCCGACGACATAAAATCTAACAGCCTAGCACTGGAGGATATAATCAAACAGGCAAATGAAATAAGTACACACAAACGCACACAGCAAAACACCGACAGCCTAACGACTAGTCTCTCCTACGCAGCCATTGGCCTAGGAATTATAGCAGCCCTGTTCGTGGCATTTAAATTTTCAATATTCGGAAAAATAGCAGCGGTCTTCTCCTGCCTGGGGAAGACAAGACGCGACAGCGGACGCTCAAAGTCACCCACTTACGAAAAACCTATCAAATTGAACATTATTCACCCACACCTAAACGAAAACACTCCTCAAGAGGCAATCCCACCACCACTTCCGCCAATGGGCCCGCCTGTGCACAAGAGCAAGACCCGAAAGCCCCACCTACTACACCGGACAGCGACAGGCTCGCACCCGCTCGAACCGGTGAAATACTACGATTAAATATACAAGTCGGTACGCTCATTTAATTTTAACGATAGATTAACGATAGATTTAAGTCATCAAGCCATTACCAATGTTTGAACAATTACTTAGACGCATAAGCATTTAACATGTAATTCAAACCTTTGTCATTAGGATAATAATATTACTCACGTATTGTTAGACATAAATCTTAGATAATATTCGATAACTACGTTAAAAGGAAGCATACCGCTTGAATACAAGCGATATGTTTCCTCTAACGGGGGGGGGTGTTACGTCCGGGCATCACCGCCCGTACGTTCACCCCTCACTCACCTAGTACCGCAACTCTTCACACGCTTCCCCCCTTTTCCCTCTACGCCTCCACTCTTCCTATCTGCCTGCTACCAGATCCTACTCCTAGAAAAGACTCGTTGCACCCGGCACTGCCAAATGCAACGAGTCAGCAAAACCTTTTATCTTACTGTCCTAGCAACTACCTACCAAGCTATGCTTCCCTCGTCCCTCACTCACTTCTCAACGATCCTCTTTACTGACAACAAGGGACTCCAAAATTTACTTTACCTATTCCACCTACAGTACTTATTAATAAATATTAGTTGCTTAACCGAGTTACTTTTGTTCTAACCATCAACAAATCCCTCAGTTATATTCTGATATTTAAAACAGGGGACAAGACCCCAAATAAAGACGTAACAATTGATGCAAAATACGTCGCCATATTTTATAAAAAATCATTTCCGACCTCATTATTTTTTTTTGTTTTGGTACCCGTTCTGCCCCGCTGCCCGTTCTGCCCCACGTTCCTCTATACTGCCGTGCTAAGCACAGAGATGGTAACTTACTTTTTCGTCAAAAACGAGTTATGACTCTAAGATGATATAACAACAATCGATGAATATTTTCATCATATTATTAAATGATCTAGTTTATTTTTTCATGATAAAATCACTTTATTAAAGTTGCCGTATCTTCGTTAAAGTTGTCAATTACTATACAACAATTAGTCATATTTATTATTATATAATAATAATATAACATTAATAAATAATATAACCTTTTATCTTTTTGATTCAAATCAAATTTGAAAATTTTTAGACTATGAATATAATTCTTAGTGACTGTGAAAATTGAAAATTGAAAACTATCGAGATCCCAAGATGGCAAAAATACAAGTTACCACTTCTGCGTGCTTAGCACGGCAGTATAATGATCCTGGAATTGTAACCGTGTTTTAATTGCGGAATACACTTCTAATGATATATCTGTGCAATAATAATACGTGAACTACTACTTGTTGGATGTGTGATGACAATAAATCTGAAAGAATTTATTCTCAATTAAATATCATTTATTCATTCTGAACCTGTATATCTAGCATGCAACATTCTTGCAAGACCAGCAAAGTGATTGCTGCTTCAGCCAGATACTTGCTGAACATTTATCCTGCGCTGCAGCTAGATATTAGATGAATTAGCAAGCGATTTGCTATGCCAGCATGCAAACTGCTCACCACAGCATCACATACCTGCTGAATGAGCTAGGCTGGGTGGTATAACCAGCAAAGCAATTTCAGCAATCGAAAATGGTAGTTCCAGCATGCTGCTTTGCAAGCTGTATGTTTACAATCGGAAATTGCTAAAGTAGCAATAATCTAGCTGAGACAGCAATTTATTTCTCTCCGTGTACATCTTTTAACAACACTTTAGTGTGTCAACTGAGACACGACTCGTGGAATCCATTGTTACTGATAATTTGTGTATGTGTATATTAATTTCCATGTTCATGGTTGATTATTTCAGATTGCAGCTGATCTGAATACGGCCATAGATAAATATAAAGAGTACCTACGGGTACGCGGATTGAGCTTCCAACCAACTCCTGTAATCGTGGGGTCAGTAACGGAAGTCCAGGCGTGTCACGTAGTCTTTGACGACATCATTTACACCGTGCCATCTTATTTACATGCCATTGACTTGACATTTAAAATCTTTTACGCCGTCAACTGCGAATATCCCGAAGAATCCAGAAGCCTATGGCTTTTTTTGCAAAAGGGTGTTTATAATATCGAAACCCCCAGTGAAAGATTTCCAGTAGCCGTAAATGCTTTAGCCGGAGAGGTGAAACAGATACTATCTAGGAAAACGTAAGGATAACATTTCAGCCCTCGTTAAAATCGTGAAACACAGTTCCTCAAAGTTTTTCATGGATTGCTTTGCTTGCAAGTATGCTTTTCCAGATAATAATAGTCTTCTACGACACATTTCTTTACTACATTCTGGATCATTAGCCTATCAATGCGCGGAAAACGAAAACTGTGACAGAAGTTTTTCATGCTTCAGATCATTCAAACAACACAGAATTAACAAGCATGCACTAATAACTAAAGGTGCCATTAACGACACACTTGATAGTATTTTTTTGAACAACGATGTTGCATCTGCGATTTCACCAGAAATTTCTAGTCAGGAGGACAAAAAATTTCGTACTTTCGGAGTGTGAATCGGATGATAATACAAATGTTTGTGAAAATTTTGATTTGGACAATGATTTAGATGATACAGAATTTTTTGAAAAATTAAAAGATACTGCAAATTTAAAATCTCAAACTGCAAATTCAGAGTTACACCCAGAGGGTAGTACAGCAAAAAACACCCTTCAAGAGAAAGCATTGCTATTTGTGGCAAAAATGTATAATTATCCGGAAATTCCACGAAACAGAGTTCAAGATATCGTTAATGAAACCTCGGGATTTATTAATGAAATGGTGAAAATGATTAAGGAACAAGTTCAGATTTATTTTAAACCTCGCAACGATAGTCCCGAAGACACTCTGAAAGTCCAAGAAGTTTTTGATAAATTTGCGAAACCATTTGACAATTTACATACAGGGTATATCCGAAATTATGATAGTAATAATTATGACCCTTTATAAAAATAATATAATATCATTTTATTTGATTGTACTATCCTAAAAAGTCCGAAAAAACAGCCACCGTGTGACTGTACGGTAGAACCTCGATTATCCGATCCAATTGGGACCGGGCCTAGTTCGTATAAGAGCAATTCCACGTCAAACCGGACAGCTTTCGGACCTCGAGGTCACCGATTTCGCTATAATTCTTTTTACGGGTTCTATGGAACAAATGAATTCATCAAACAATTTTTTGTTTTTTTTTTGGCCCCTATTTTCCAAGTTACATGGGGGTGAAATTCAGCAAAAAGAGCCAAAAATCGAAAACATACTCCTCTTCAAACGGTCATATCTTTGATTGTATTCATCCTATAGACTTCAGTCAAGAACCATTTTAAAGCTATTGACTGACACTATTATTATACATTCATTTGATTCTGTGGTAACAAACGATTTCATTTGTTATAAACAAATATATTATTCAAACGTGATTTCTAAAGCAAGAACTACGCGATAAAATTCTGAAAAAAATATGAGCGTATTCCTTGATCAATTCTCTACAAAATCGTTAAGTCAAAAGCATGCAGAAACGATGGAGACTATGTGAAAACGATTTATTTATAGGCGGCGGCGCGCGCTGCCACCGAAAAATCGTACCCGAACCGGGTCTCTCAGCGGCGGCGCGCGCCGTCGCTTATAAATAAATCGTTTTAGCATGGTTTCCATCGGTTCTTGATCCTTTTGACCCAACGATTTTGTAGAGAATTGATCAAGGAATACTCAAAAATTTTTTACGAATTTTTACGCGTGGTTCTTGCCTTGAAAACCACGTTTGAATATTGTATTTGTTTATAACAAATCGAATTGTTATATATCGTGAAATTCAATAAATATATAATGATAGTGTCATTCATTAGCTTCAAAATGGTTCTTGGAAGAAGTCTCTAGGATGAAAAAAACCAAAGATATCGCTGTTCCCTAACAAGAAGGTTGTAATGCAGAAATCAAAAAAATAGAGTCGCTGTTCAGAGAATGAAAAAATAAGGTTGCTATACAGAAAGTGAAAAAATAAGGTCGTTATGCAGGAATTGAAAAAATAAAGTTGCTATTCAGACGCGAAAACAATAAAGGCGCTAAGCGCGAGTGGTGATGATTGTGCGGTTGGCATCACTGATCTCGCCGGCTGAATAAGGGTGAAGAGAAAATTTTCGCGATTGGGAAATTTATGATTAATTTAAATTGAAAATTAAAATATTCTGCAGGAATTTTGTGTAACCAAATAATAAAATGCTCTACTTACTTACCTTACTCATCCATATATGGATGAAAATAGTTTAGGCACTAACGCGAGCACAAACTGGCACAGTAAATGAAGAATATCGTATTGCCTGGCAGAAGAATGACTTAAATGCAACTTTTCAGAAGTTTGGCTCATTTTTGATGCACCTATGTATCGAAAATATTGATTAAAAACTCTGTAGCGGAATGTCTTCATGATAAAATAATATAATAATAGTAGATAATATTATATAATAGATAATATTGAGTAAAAACTCTGTGAAGGAATTCATAATGTATTCTAGATTTTTCTTCGAATTATTGCTGATTACTGCTAATTAATTCGCAGAAAAATCTAGAATACATTATGAAGACATTGAGGTTTTCTTTACTTTTGAAAAAACATTTATTTCTTTGCAATATGTTTATTTTGAAAAACATAATGTCAAAAACCATAACAATTATAGTAGTTTTTTTGTAATCACTAAAAAAGAAAAGGTTGAACAAGTAAAACTTTTATACCTTAAATTACAATAATTTGCTATGCAAAATATTTATTTTAAACCTCTGAAATGCTTATACATTAGACTGCCTCAAAAAAAAATTCATTTTTCCTTTTTCGATCTCCCACTTAATAAAATCATAGTTTTTAATATAATATTGAACCTCGTGAAAGGAAATTACCGAGACATTTTGTTAAGCGGTGTCGCATCGAGTTCTTGTATTTGCCATTCGATTAACACGTAAGAAATCCAATTAACGGTTAAAGGGAGATGACAATTTTTTTATACAACAGACTGTATGATTTCATGAAGTGGGAGATCGAACAGAAAATTTTTTTTTTCTTGAGGCAGTCTATTGTACATATAATTCAAAATATGATTATATCTGAATATAATATATGTCAATTCTTATAGTTTATATAATTTAATTGTCTTATTTTAATTGCTGTTAAGATTTCTCCATATTTTCTTATCTTCTATTATTTTGTTTGATAAGAGTATTAGTGCCGTCTTGCAGTGGAAGCTTTTTGGGCTGAGTCTTCTTAGACTTCTTTTCAGTTTTGTTTGGAGTCTTTTTATTCTCAATGGGGTTTACAGTAGTTGTCTTCTTATTGACTTTGGTGGGAGTTTTTTTTCTTCCATTTGATTTAGCATCCATCTTTACAATATTTCCAGCGCTTTTCTCTGATATCTTCTTTTTAGAAGTCTTTTTAATTCCTGCTTTTGGAATGGATTCACTCTGAATTTCTCTTGCAGTAACCAAATGTTCTCGTTTGTCTAAGGTTGCTTCGTTATTTTTTTTCTGTAGTTCTTCATAGAAGTTATGATATCGGTGTGGAATAACATTTGATTGGCACATACTCATCAAGTCTTTTATTTTGTCGCTATTTATTTTCAAATTCGAAGAGTAACACATTGTTAATTCTTGTCTATTCAAAATCCTTGATGAGCCATTCTGAACAATATTTATGGAAGAATAATCTGAATTATATTCAGTCTTATATTTTAATAGTCCTGGCGAATTTCCATCGACGCAAACTTCCCGAATTTTAGACCATGGTACTTGCATATTATTGTCATTTTTATTCCAATGTTGATTCTCGACGAGATTTTTCCAATTGAAAATTATTTCTCTTTGGACTTCTTTCACTACGAACTTGCTGTTTTTCGCATCTTTTGCCTGTTCTATTAGGCTATACCATTCTGAAGGAGTGAAAAGTTTCTTCCTTTTGCTCCGACGTTCGATAATACTATGGGTCAGATCGCAATCATTTTGTGTGTGACCTTTCTCAAGAAACCGGTGAATTATGTTAACTTTTAGTTCGTTCGCTACGAACAAATACATCGCGAAAACAAACCTATTGCGGTTTTGTCCACTACAGTTGTCCGAGTGAAACCGAAAATTCTTATATCCTTCATTAAACTTGATTTGAATGAAATCGTAGACGAAACTGGCAACTTCATTTGAGCCTTTATTACCAATGGATTCGTCATAACAGTAGCAAATGTCTTGTGAATGGACTTTATCCGCGATCGTAAAATTGTACAAAGAAAGTTTGCGCTTGTAATACAAACACGAAACTTCCGATTTGGGAACGAGCAGTACTTTCTGGTAATCAAAGGCGGCTACTACGGTGTTGTTAATATTTGACTTGTCTGATACATATTTTTTATCGAGATTCTTCAATTCTCGGGCTCTCTCCTTATTATTGAAATGGATGTCATACGCCTCTTGCAATTGTGTTCTACCTTTAAGATCACTTTGTTGGTATGCACAGCATTGATCACATTGATCTTTCTTAGGTTTGTGGAAAACAATATTGAAGTTAGTCGCCATAATATCATTGTACTGCCTTAGGTTTGCAGGTTTGAAGTCGTGCTGAGATTCACCTAAATTTTCCATGTACAATCTATGTAGAGCAGTTATCGTCAGGTTCTCTTCAAAAACTTCTCTTTTGGAATCTGCTCGCGTGTAATGTCCTTCGACTCTTGGTATTGAATTGATATGATCGACAACACTCTGTTTTGTATTCTCGCTGATTCGATTGACACGATTTTTATGTTTGCCTCGACCATCTGCAGTTATGATATTTTCGTTTTCTATTTGTTTCTTAACGAGTGTTTGAAGTCGCTTATCGGAAATGTCAAGGGTTGATAAAAACATTTTCTTGCACACTGAAACCTTTCGCTCATTAATTCTAAAAGAGTACTGTCTGGGCTTTCGTTGATAGGTTTCATTATCATGTATACGCCGATTACCTCGACTTGACATTTCTTCGTTCGAATTATCTTTCGATTTTTCTACGTCGACTTTGGAATCTTCTTTACTCGTGTCATCGTCAATATCGTTTTTCTTGAATTGCTATCACTTATATCGTTTCTTTTGATTTTGACACGCATGCAGGAGGCAAGGTAATTCATTTGCAAATCATAGTTTGCTATTTTCCAAAAATTCTTATGAATTTCATTCCTATTTTCGTCAGCAATTCTGTCCACGCATTTCAACCTGCAACTTTCATCGCAAGAAGGCTGTACTTTTTTGCAAGGTACATTTTTTCCTCCTTCATTCAAGTAAGACATGCCAGAATTAACGGCGTGCTTTTTGACATTTCGTAACCATTGGATTGGATTAACAGATTTCTTGCGTGTTAATTTAGGGGGAGCATTGTATATGCGAGTTCTTTTTTTCGCAGGGGGTTCATTTAAATCGCGCTCACTACTAGTGCGCTTGAAGGTTTGCCTGCCATTTTCATCAGCTTGAAGATTTTCAATGATTATCGTTGAAGTTGGACACTTTTCGGTATTCAAAACTTCAGCGCATTCATGCCTCATATCTGGGGACATGAAAATAATTTATTTATTTATTTATTAATTAACAGATTCGTTAAATTCACTGGTGGACGAAGAAGAACAATTTTCATGTAAATTTCCAGATGTTTCCATTAAATACTTCCACTCAGATTTATCTGAAGGATTTTTAAAAATTTATGATTAATTAATCCGAAAAAAAGGTTTTTGGGTTGGAAGAATGTACTATTTATGGTGATTTATATCCTTGCAAAAAAGTCTACCATATACCTAGTAACAATTACCTTGGAGCGGTACTGGAGTCAGGTCAGCATATTCTAAATTCTCCTTGTCAATGATATTCGTCTCATATGAAAGTACTTCCTTACAAAGCTCGTAATGTAAAGGGGAGAAGGTATGATTTTCTATGACATCAGCTATGTTTTCTTCCATGGCAAGAGGAGGTTCTTCTTAGGATCTTCTACACAATTGGAAGGAGATAAAGATTCAATTCGTCGGATTTCGTTGAATTTCGATTCATTACGAGTTATGTTTTCAATTATTTTCCTATTAATATACTATTAATATTTATTAATCGCGGCGAGAATGTAATATCTCGATTTGCACGAAGTTATTTGTTTGCGCTCTTCGAGGAAAATAATTGAAAATATAACTTTTGTTTTACAAATGTGAAACTTTCTTTGGTTAGTTTTCTCGCAATGAATCGAAATTCAACGAAATCCGGCGAATTGAATCTTTATCTCCTTCCAATTGTGTAGAAGATCCTAAGAAGAACCTCCTCTTGCCATGGAAGAAAACATAGCTGATGTCATAGAAAATCATACCTTCTCCCCTTTACATTACGAGCTTTGTAAGGAAGTACTTTCATATGAGACGAATATCATTGACAAGGAGAATTTAGAATATGCTGACCTGACTCCAGTACCGCTCCAAGGTAATTGTTACTAGGTATATGGTAGACTTTTTTGCAAGGATATAAATCACCATAAATAGTACATTCTTCCAACCCAAAAACCTTTTTTTCGGATTAATTAATCATAAATTTTTAAAAATCCTTCAGATAAATCTGAGTGGAAGTATTTAATGGAAACATCTGGAAATTTACATGAAAATTGTTCTTCTTCGTCCACCAGTGAATTTAACGAATCTGTTAATTAATAAATAAATAAATAAATTATTTTCATGTCCCCAGATATGAGGCATGAATGCGCTGAAGTTTTGAATACCGAAAAGTGTCCAACTTCAACGATAATCATTGAAAATCTTCAAGCTGATGAAAATGGCAGGCAAACCTTCAAGCGCACTAGTAGTGAGCGCGATTTAAATGAACCCCCTGCGAAAAAAAGAACTCGCATATACAATGCTCCCCCTAAATTAACACGCAAGAAATCTGTTAATCCAATCCAATGGTTACGAAATGTCAAAAAGCACGCCGTTAATTCTGGCATGTCTTACTTGAATGAAGGAGGAAAAAATGTACCTTGCAAAAAAGTACAGCCTTCTTGCGATGAAAGTTGCAGGTTGAAATGCGTGGACAGAATTGCTGACGAAAATAGGAATGAAATTCATAAGAATTTTTGGAAAATAGCAAACTATGATTTGCAAATGAATTACCTTGCCTCCTGCATGCGTGTCAAAATCAAAAGAAACGATATAAGTGATAGCAATTCAAGAAAAACGATATTGACGATGACACGAGTAAAGAAGATTCCAAAGTCGACGTAGAAAAATCGAAAGATAATTCGAACGAAGAAATGTCAAGTCGAGGTAATCGGCGTATACATGATAATGAAACCTATCAACGAAAGCCCAGACAGTACTCTTTTAGAATTAATGAGCGAAAGGTTTCAGTGTGCAAGAAAATGTTTTTATCAACCCTTGACATTTCCGATAAGCGACTTCAAACACTCGTTAAGAAACAAATAGAAAACGAAAATATCATAACTGCAGATGGTCGAGGCAAACATAAAAATCGTGTCAATCGAATCAGCGAGAATACAAAACAGAGTGTTGTCGATCATATCAATTCAATACCAAGAGTCGAAGGACATTACACGCGAGCAGATTCCAAAAGAGAAGTTTTTGAAGAGAACCTGACGATAACTGCTCTACATAGATTGTACATGGAAAATTTAGGTGAATCTCAGCACGACTTCAAACCTGCAAACCTAAGGCAGTACAATGATATTATGGCGACTAACTTCAATATTGTTTTCCACAAACCTAAGAAAGATCAATGTGATCAATGCTGTGCATACCAACAAAGTGATCTTAAAGGTAGAACACAATTGCAAGAGGCGTATGACATCCATTTCAATAATAAGGAGAGAGCCCGAGAATTGAAGAATCTCGATAAAAAATATGTATCAGACAAGTCAAATATTAACAACACCGTAGTAGCCGCCTTTGATTACCAGAAAGTACTGCTCGTTCCCAAATCGGAAGTTTCGTGTTTGTATTACAAGCGCAAACTTTCTTTGTACAATTTTACGATCGCGGATAAAGTCCATTCACAAGACATTTGCTACTGTTATGACGAATCCATTGGTAATAAAGGCTCAAATGAAGTTGCCAGTTTCGTCTACGATTTCATTCAAATCAAGTTTAATGAAGGATATAAGAATTTTCGGTTTCACTCGGACAACTGTAGTGGACAAAACCGCAATAGGTTTGTTTTCGCGATGTATTTGTTCGTAGCGAACGAACTAAAAGTTAACATAATTCACCGGTTTCTTGAGAAAGGTCACACACAAAATGATTGCGATCTGACCCATAGTATTATCGAACGTCGGAGCAAAAGGAAGAAACTTTTCACTCCTTCAGAATGGTATAGCCTAATAGAACAGGCAAAAGATGCGAAAAACAGCAAGTTCGTAGTGAAAGAAGTCCAAAGAGAAATAATTTTCAATTGGAAAAATCTCGTCGAGAATCAACATTGGAATAAAAATGACAATAATATGCAAGTACCATGGTCTAAAATTCGGGAAGTTTGCGTCGATGGAAGTTCGCCAGGACTATTAAAATATAAGACTGAATATAATTCAGATTATTCTTCCATAAATATTGTTCAGAATGGCTCATCAAGGATTTTGAATAGACAAGAATTAACAATGTGTTACTCTTCGAATTTGAAAATAAATAGCGACAAAATAAAAGACTTGATGAGTATGTGCCAATCAAATGTTATTCCACACCGATATCATAACTTCTATGAAGAACTACAGAAAAAAAATAACGAAGCAACCTTAGACAAACGAGAACATTTGGTTACTGCAAGAGAAATTCAGAGTGAATCCATTCCAAAAGCAGGAATTAAAAAGACTTCTAAAAAGAAGATATCAGAGAAAAGCGCTGGAAATATTGTAAAGATGGATGCTAAATCAAATGGAAGAAAAAAAACTCCCACCAAAGTCAATAAGAAGACAACTACTGTAAACCCCATTGAGAATAAAAAGACTCCAAACAAAACTGAAAAGAAGTCTAAGAAGACTCAGCCCAAAAAGCTTCCACTGCAAGACGGCACTAATACTCTTATCAAACAAAATAATAGAAGATAAGAAAATATGGAGAAATCTTAACAGCAATTAAAATAAGACAATTAAATTATATAAACTATAAGAATTGACATATATTATATTCAGATATAATCATATTTTGAATTATATGTACAATAGACTGCCTCAAGAAAAAAAAAAATTTCTGTTCGATCTCCCACTTCATGAAATCATACAGTCTGTTGTATAAAAAAATTGTCATCTCCCTTTAACCGTTAATTGGATTTCTTACGTGTTAATCGAATGGCAAATACAAGAACTCGATGCGACACCGCTTAACAAAATGTCTCGGTAATTTCCTTTCACGAGGTTCAATATTATATTAAAAACTATGATTTTATTAAGTGGGAGATCGAAAAAGGAAAAATGAATTTTTTTTTGAGGCAGTCTAATGTATAAGCATTTCAGAGGTTTAAAATAAATATTTTGCATAGCAAATTATTGTAATTTAAGGTATAAAAGTTTTACTTGTTCAACCTTTTCTTTTTTAGTGATTACAAAAAAACTACTATAATTGTTATGGTTTTTGACATTATGTTTTTCAAAATAAACATATTGCAAAGAAATAAATGTTTTTTCAAAAGTAAAGAAAACCTCAATGTCTTCATAATGTATTCTAGATTTTTCTGCGAATTAATTAGCAGTAATCAGCAATAATTCGAAGAAAAATCTAGAATACATTATGAATTCCTTCACAGAGTTTTTACTCAATATTATCTATTATATAATATTATCTACTATTATTATATTATTTTATCATGAAGACATTCCGCTACAGAGTTTTTAATCAATATTTTCGATACATAGGTGCATCAAAAATGAGCCAAACTTCTGAAAAGTTGCATTTAAGTCATTCTTCTGCCAGGCAATACGATATTCTTCATTTACTGTGCCAGTTTGTGCTCGCGTTAGTGCCTAAACTATTTTCATCCATATATGGATGAGTAAGGTAAGTAAGTAGAGCATTTTATTATTTGGTTACACAAAATTCCTGCAGAATATTTTAATTTTCAATTTAAATTAATCATAAATTTCCCAATCGCGAAAATTTTCTCTTCACCCTTATTCAGCCGGCGAGATCAGTGATGCCAACCGCACAATCATCACCACTCGCGCTTAGCGCCTTTATTGTTTTCGCGTCTGAATAGCAACTTTATTTTTTCAATTCCTGCATAACGACCTTATTTTTTCACTTTCTGTATAGCAACCTTATTTTTTCATTCTCTGAACAGCGACTCTATTTTTTTGATTTCTGCATTACAACCTTCTTGTTAGGGAACAGCGATATGACCGTGTAACATGCCCACCGATGCTTCTTTGTGCTAGCCACACGTACCCGAGCCGGGTTTTACGGTGGCAGCGCGCCGTCACTTATAAATAGATCGTTTTCACATAGTCTCCATCGTTTCTCCATCATTTTGACTTAACGATTTTGTAGAGAATTGATCAAGGAATACGCTCATATTTTTTTCAGAATTTTATCGCGTGGTTCTTGCTTTGAAAATCACGTTTGAATAATATATTTGTTTATAACAAATGAAATTGTTTGTTACCGCAGAATCAAATAAATGTATAATAATAGTGTCATTCAATAGCTTTAAAATGGTTCTTGACTGAAGTCTCTTTTTGCTGAATTTCACCCCCGTGTAACTTGGAAAATAGGGACCAAAAAAAAAACAAAAAAATTGTTTGATGAATTTATTTGTTCCATAGAACCCGTGAAAAAAACTGAAGCGAAATCGGTAATATCGAGGTCATATTTTGATTTATTTTGTCCGGTCTGACGTGGAATGGCTCATAATCGAAAATTCGGATAATGGAACAGTAATGTTACACAATGTGAGTTTACCTGGAGTTAAATAAAGACTATCGGTAAGAATGAATATGCGAGCTTACTAATGCCCTGGGCCCCTATTCAGTAACTTTTCGTTAACGAAACAATCGAATTAGCTTGTTTTGTCTTGTTTTCTATTCGGTAGATTTGTCTTTCCTGAAACCTTATTGGTCGTTGATGTCCAATCCGTGCGGAAAGTCATCGAATCGATCAGATGAAAAGTTACAAAATATCCCAGATAACAATCGTGAGACGCACAGAGCCATCACAACGTGCGGCTCACGTCGTGCGGGCGAGAACGCGCCATTCTTGCTAGCACGAAGTGACGCCAACACATGTGCGAGCATAATGAGTCGCATCTAGCCATCACGCGTGCGGAGTCATACAATCACGTGTGTCGCTGTTGTGCGCCGCACCGCATGCGGGCACCATGATGTCAGTGTGCAATCATCCGATATGAGATGATCAATATTATTTTCATCATAAAACAGTTCGTAATATTTACTCGATGTTTCAGAATTCGTGACAAATATTTTCCAAGATCAAACCTAATTGTCAAGATTGGGAGCAAAATTTGTTGAACTTTTGTTGCGAAATGATGTTTTTTATTCACTTGTTTTCTTAATTTTTTTTCTCATTTGTCACTTCTGCAAAATTCTGAGTGACGCTTGTACAAAATGCATTGTCTTCTCTTCATTTTAACCCTCTCAAGCATCTCAGTTGTCCCCACTCATGCGGCGAGCGATAGTGACGCGGAGTGGGGAGCGCTCGGCCAGGGCCGTATCTGCAGCTCGCAGCGCCTGTTTATGTCAAATATTTGGAATTACGTCTGTTCCAACTTGAATATTTGAAGGATTGTGATCTTATTCTGAAAAAGACACATTTCTCTCAAAAATAAAACAAACAGGTTAATAGGCACGTTGACAATCATTTTATTCATTTCTTTTGTGCAACAATACGTTTTCAGAACAGTAGAAACTTTCTTATTTTTTCTTTTATGCAAATAAACTTCTATGATAGAAAACAATGAATAAAATTACGAATAGAATTAACTTTTTGGTGAACAAACAGACTAGTTGAATGAATGACTGATTGTTTGATCATCACAAGAGAGGAAATTAAGGAATAATATTCATAATTTTATAAGCTCGAGATGTTTTGTAAAACAGGGAAATCTGCAGAGAGTTATTTGACACTTTTTACACTGCCACTTCGATTGAACTGCATAACCGGATGGTGTACTTGTTCCTGTATCACGACAAAACTTACAATGACGTGGAGGGGCTCGTTCCAACTCATGGACATTCGATGACATTGTTTCAATTTTTCGTGGGATCTGTTTTTTTCTTGAAGTGAAGTCTCCGACTAGTTGTTGTACCAACTTTAGGCGAAAATCCAGTTGAGTGGGCGGCGAAGATTTGTCAGGTGATTTTCTTGCGATAGAAAAGAGTAAAAATGAATTAATCACGCAGAGATTGATAACATAGTGAAACACGTCCTTCCACCACTTGTTACTCGCTCGACCAATACTGTAATAGGACCGATATTGGTCGTTCAAATCTACACCACCCATTCCTTTGATATAATTATCGATAGGCAGTGGACACGTCAATGATATTCTTCCATTTTTGGTAATTTTTTCTTTTCGTATCACTTCCTCGGTTGGATTACAATTGTTGGATAGAAGTGATACGTCTCGTTTGTCATGCCACACTGTCGCTGTAGTTTGATCATGCTGCCTTTGAACGAATTCTCCAGGTTTGAGCTTCAACGACGCTGGTTTTTTGAACTCTGCAGGCCAATTGGTCCTGTTCGTTCGAACAGTACCACATCCATAAATTTTTTTCTCTAACAAGAGATCAATGAGTCGCACTGACGTGAAGAAATTGTCGAAGTACACGTGGTGATTTTGGTGAGCAAAAGGTTCAATCAGGTTGATGACTACCTGTTCTCCTAAAAGTAAATCTTTGTTTTTGGGTTCCTTTTTTCCCAAATAAGGGATTATCTTCAGCACGTAGCCAGGAACACTTTCGGCAAGAGTCCAGACCTTGATTCCCCATTTGTCAGGTTTCTGCGGCATATATTGTTTGATCCCCAATCTACCTTTGAAAGCGATCATTGCCTCATCCACCGACAAATTACGTCCAGGTTGAAAGTGAGTGGAAAATTTATTCGTGATATTCAGAGCAGGTCGTACTTTGTACAGAATATCAGTATTATCTTGAGCTTTACTTTCTTCATCACTCAAATGCAAATATTTACTAATATCTGAATATCTTTGATAGGTCATTGCATTTGTGAATAGTGGACAGGTCACGAGTGATGGATTGTAAAAGTACATCCTTATGGTAGGCAGCTTGACGATTCCCATGTAAATTAAAATTCCAACATACGCTTTTATTTCTCGTGCTGAAACTGGTGTCCATCGTGTGTCTGATCTCCCTATTTTCTGTTGTACGTACTGTGCATAACGATTTGTTTCCTCTGTCACGAGCTTATAAAATTCTGCATCCAAAAATAATTCAAAAAATTCATTTTCTTTACTTTCCACAGGCAAAGTATGTAGAGGTCTTCTGTGAGGTATGAAAGCTTCGATATCATGGTTGTTAATGATTGTTGACCATCTAAACGGTGCACTTTTCTCTCCACTTACTTCATCCTCTGATGAATCGGAATCCCAAGGACGTTCTGAGAGATCACTGTCGTTAGGATCATTATTCTCACACTCTAATCTTGATTTTTTCACTTTTTTACGTTTTTTTGTATTATTTACATTTTCCTTTTTATTAGAGGTAACAGACTGTACTTTCCGTTTCGTTGATACTGCTGTAGACGATTTTTCACTAGTGAGAGGGTTCTTACCTTTTTTAAGACAACCTGCATCATTGTTGCTAACAGAAGTTCCATCAAGTCGTTTTTTTGCGGCATTCTGAACGGACTGAGCTGCACTGAAATTTTTTTTTTGGCAATTTCTTCGTGTCATAATTCTCTGAGGTATCATTAGAGGGTTTTGTAATACCTGATTAATAGAATCAAGTCTCTTACTTTTGCGTGACATGAGATTCGTCGTATAATAATTTTAGGATAGAGAAAAAAACAAATGAAGTGATACAAGTAACAAAAACACGAGACTTTTCAATTCTCAGTCGGTAAGCGTATGCGCCCACTAAGTAGTGATAGATACGTCCCAGTGGCGCCTGGGAGTGGGGACACATTCACGCACCGATACAGACGCAGAGTACTAACACACTCATGCTAGACGCCGTGATTGGCTGTGCCCTCTCTCCTCGCACACGGATACGTTTCGTGCTTTTGATGCCTGAGAGGGTTAAACTTATCAAGATATATGAACAACCAAATTCCTGACTCAAAAAGATTATATATAATTATATGTCATTATATAGATTTATATAGAATTTATATAGAATTTAATATAGAATTTATATAGAATTTATATAGAATTTAACACAGAATTTATATAGAATTGTATAAAATTCTATGAAATTCTATAAAATTCTATTAAATTATCCACGGCCTTGAAAGACTTTTTAATTAGTTGAGGATTTTGATTCGCGAAAAGTCCAGAATGTTTAATCTTATGTAGGTGATAAGGATTTATTTTTGATGAAGAGTCGCGAGTAGAATTTTGAATTCGTTTCGTGGAGTTTTATTATTCTCACTAATTTAAAAATGATTATAATAAATGATTATTGTACAGAGTCAATTATGATATTATTGTTGAACGAAAAATTGATCCAATTAAATGTCCATTAGCTCTGAATTCGATAGCTTGATCATGGGTTTTGACAAATAGGAAAATATGAAGCTCAACACAACACGGTAGTCTGGCGCAGTCGGTAGAGCGTGCGACTAGTGGTACCCATGGGAGTATGCGAGCGGACTTGGGTTCAAATCTCGGTGCGGTCGAAAGAATCGAATGACATTTGTCTTAGCGAACTGGTGATGCTTGTTGATCTACATGTATGTGCGGATGGGGTTAGAAGATGTAGATCTGAATATTTACACTTGAATAAATTTTTTTTGTTTGTGCGGCCCGCACGACGTGCAACACATATGTAAAGCATATGCGGACACAGCTGTGTGATCACCTGATGACACGTGGTGCGGAGAAATCGGCACGCGTGCCTTCCCCATGCGTGCACTGTGCGAACTTTTTGTTATCTGGGTGTGGTCATTAAATGCATGAAGTGGGATGCTCCGAATTGCAGTGGCCATGGCAGGGCTATTGCCTATATTTTGGGATATAGCAAAAGTAATACACCTGTGTAAATACGTAATCCCACCTTTGGTCAACTCCTTAATCTTTTTCTCCAACCCATAGAGTTCTTTTTTAATCCCCCTAGAAGCATGATTCCTGTCTGATTGCTTGAGGATTGGGTGGTCACTCGCATTTCGACAGGCTGCGATAGTCGAGCTGTCGTCATCACCTATTAGCACTCCAACCTCTGTATTTTGAGATTTTAAAATCGAACTCTCGACAACTAGTCTTCTCCCGACGTGAGGCTCCATAGCTTTAGCCGAACCATAAAAATTTCAACGACAATTGTGCTCTGGGTGGCTATCTTCGCCACAACATGAGCTGCATTGCCGGTTGCACGTTGAATACGCCCACTGCGTATCGTGGTTCGCCTGCCGTGGCGCCGTCTAGCGGATAAATGGCCGCATAACGTAGACGCGCGGCTGCTTGGGATCCGTACCGTGGAGCACGGCAAATGTAGGCCCCGTTACAATTATTCAATAAACTTTCGATCGATATTACCGAAATGAGCTTGGCGTACATACAATGTGGCTTCCAAAGCATCGATATTAATATTTTTCGTGGAAAATCCGTATCAAAAGGTAAGTAAATCGTCTCAAATAATGAAAGTTTGCGAAGATACCAAACTGCATCTTTACTTGCTCACGCATTCAAAATATCGCACAGATAATGATATGATTTTCGATCCATTTTTGAATCAAATTCAGGCAAAAAACTGTTCGAGAGCCGTCATATCACGGAAGTCCAAGAAATTTTAAATTCAGAGGGCCAACGAGTTGTGACCGGTAAAGTAATCCCGCAAACTAGGGTGAATAATTCTCCGTATGACGTAAGAATAGAGGTATTCACAATGAAATTAAAATTGTACTATTAAAATCTAATCCCAAAAAACGATTAATTAACAAATGTTTATAGTTTATTGCTATATGTGAAAGATATGAAAGAACACACACCAACAATGAAAACTACAGGAATAAGTATTTTAAACATAGGCTTGTATCCACCTATTTCTTCGGTCAATCTCGTAACTTTTTTTCGGAAACGAGTGAAATTTTAGATGTCGACTATTCTGTTCGGTATTATTGCAACCAATGATGCAACAATATCTACTAGCTGGCATTATTTATCTATTTTCAAGCGATTTTGAATCACAAAACCCCGGATTCGTGTGGTAACGCCGTACAGTTAACGACGCTTGAGCGTCTGCAAAGTTTCTGATTTGGTCGGCAGGGCGGCGCCACTAGAGTTAAGCAGCAGGCGTATAGTCTAAGATCATTCCAGTGTTATATCCAAAAATTTCACCATCGCCATTGAAGCTATCGTAACTTCGGCCAGATCCTCGTGTGCTCCACCCCATGTCGTACGAGACCATCAAACGGACTACGTCATTGAAAGAAACTGGTGCATTCTCGGACTGTGATTGTGATCCATTATCGTCATGGGCTAGATTCGCAGACCTCTTTTTGATTATAAATCCTTCTCTGTACTCTTCAGGTCTAAAGAGGGGGAGGGAATCAAAGAATTTACACATCAATAAACGAAATTGAATACATTCAAATAATTTTATTCCTTTTTTTCCGTTTAAAAAAAATACAAGAAAATAGCATTACGTAAAATAGCTTATATAAACCAGTGGATGGATTATTGCGACTTTATGATAATTCAGACGAGCTCGTCAAGGAAATTCACATGTGTAAAAGGGGAAAAATATGTAAAAAAATACCCTCTAAAATAATAAAAAATGATATATCACGCGACTATTATGCCGCGTGATTCCTCGATTGCACCTCAGTGATTTGGGTAGCAGACCGTCAGGTATAGTTGGCATGAAAAAATTATCCGTGATCGTAGCGGCCAGTTCTTGTTTGTTTTATTGAGTTTTGACGGGTACGGTGAAGTGGTGTCATATTATTACGGAGAAGAATTATTACACGCTCAAAATATTCTTTGTGCACCGAATGATCGTTATCCAGGGGATTGCGACTGATTAGCGTGTCGATAGATGAGTAAGTAAAACTATTTTTCATAATTACGAGTGCATCTGTAAGAGCGTAACCTCAAAACGGCAAGTAATCTCAAGGACACGTGACCGTTCTCAGGTAGGCCGAGGGGCTTTACGGTCCTAGTAATTGACACTTAGAGTCCGCGGGGCTCTGCGAGCCCGGGCATGCCGACCTGGCACTACATGACCCAGAACTGGCCAAAGTCAAAAGTTAGTGCAATCTGTCGTCATGATTATGAGCATTAGGTTGAATCTGTTCTTGTGGTTACTTACGTATTTTATCAGGGTATACAAAAATGATAATAACTCAAAATTCAAGTTTTTTTTACTTTTCCTAGTTTAGATCTAGGTGTGCGATATATTTAACGAGAAGGACATCCAACTGGGACGTTGGTTGCACAATGCTGAAGAGTTGGGGCATTTTCCACCGCATACCAATTGACACGAGTAACATGCTAAGCTAGCATGTTCATAATCAAAAAACAAGGCGGATTAATTAGGTATGAAGAGAAACATCAACGGGGGTATACCCACCTTGAAGATAATTTTTTCAAATCACTGCTACGCTCTGATAATAAATTTTAGTCACTCAGTTTTTTTATAGTTGATTAGTGCTGTTTTGATACAGAGTTTATGATTTTTTTCAGATTTGGTGTCCTTTGCTGAACATAAATTCAGTCCATCGAAGAAAAAGTAGTTATCGTAGGGTACAGGCTGCTGCGTTGCATGAAATTTCTTCAACTTTGGAGGATATATTCCGTAAGAATGTAATTTAGGGCCAAACCAATAATATTTCATGAATTTGAATTTTAGACATCGAAATTTTTGCTGGTAAGACTTTTTTCCATCGTTTTGGAGAAAATGATTTAAAATCAAAAATTTCCATGTCTTGAAATTAAACTCATGAAATATTATTGGTTTGCCTCCAAATTACATTTATACAGAATATTTCTTCCATAGTTGAAGAAATTTTATGCAACGCAGCAACCTGTACCATACGACAACTACTTGTTCTTCGATGGACTGACTTAGTTTAACGGAGGACACGAAATCTGAGTAGAATAAAAACTATGTGACAAAATAGCACTAATCAACTGTAAAAAAATTGAGTCACCAAAATGTTTCCTCAGAGCATGGCGGTGATTTAACCCTTCGTAGTCACACTGGGTGGATTCCACCCAGGCCTTACTTTGGGCCTGAATATCTTTGGGTCCTGGTATAAATTGGGCATTCTCCTTCCAGGGGGCGAGGGTTTGAAGTGTCTCCTACAGGTACAGATCGTTGGCAACTCGAAAGAACCCTCAGTGTTGAATTGGCAGCTGTCAAGACAACATCGTGCGCCGCGGTGGGTGAATTTCACCCAAGTGTGACTATCACGCAATCTTTAGTGGAAAAAAAATGAATTTTTTTTTTTTTCTTCTTTCGAGAATAGGTGTACAAACCGTAAGTATGAGTGTGGCAAACGTTTTTTTTTTTTTCGACAATGTATGTAATAATAACGCTGTTATTTGCTGTTAGATGACATACAATCTACGAAGCCGGGCGTTCCAAGCGGAACTATTGAATGAAGCTGATGTAGAAGATTATGGCGATGAGTTATCAGAAGATAAAGGGGATCATGTTTCCGAGATAGGTGTCCCTTTGAACACGATGTATTATGAATAAAGTACATATTTTTGTATAAATCCGCATTTATTTCCACTCCAAAATCGATCCTCTTCACATGTCGAAATAAATACCTTTTTTCAATCGCGCACTATGCCACTATTTTTTTCATACAAGTACTATATCCGACGAGTAGCCCCGTTGAAATTTTACTTAAAAATATTGAAAATTCAAAAAGTTATGATTTTTGGAGTGAAAAGGTGTATTTTTTGACAAATTGACCTATTTACGATTTTTTTTCAACACGTTGCCATTTGAATTTCGACATACCGACTTTTGATACATATTCTAGAATGTTCAAAGTATTTTCTAGTATTTTTTTGATCCCGATCGGATTGATAGTTTTCACACAGCAACCATTTGAAACTCGACTGGGTGGATTCCACCCAGTGTGACTACCGTGTGATTCTACAGAAGTGTGACTTCGAAGGGTTAAGGAAAAATATTTTCAAGGTGGGTATATCCCTTAATCCAGCGAGGGGCATATGTGTGTATTTGATAGTTATTGGATATGTATTCTATTTCAAGCAATATATTAGGTATGTATTCTATTACAAGCAATATTCCACTCACAAAACCTGTAATTGGATGTTACGTCGATGTAGTTATTCCGAATAAATATATTTGAAGAAACCAATATCTTACCAAATATTTAATACTATCTACAGGAAATTGAAAGTTGAGAATGTTATGGCTGATTATAGCAACTACGGAACGATTGATTTTCCGTGGAAATATCAGGGGAACAAACAAGAATTCGGAACACAGCTGTTGATGGCTTTAATATGATTTAATTGCAGACTGCACGAGGCTTCATTAATACAAAGATAATACATCACCTTTTGCAGAATCTTAAAACTATGACCAGTTCTGTTAGACCAAGCTAGCTCTATTGTACTGTATCGGTGGCCTGAATCGCAGCTTGGAGTTTCACCGCTGATCAGAATTAAAGTTTAGGGGAGCCATCTGTATCGTGTGTAGGTGAATATATTTTTTTTTATTGAACATAACTCACAGGTGCTGTGCATCTCTGCAGTATACAGGATTATAGTGTATTGTATTGTATTGTCACCGCATGACCTGATTAGATAAATCGTTTCGATGAATAAAATAGATAAATATATACCATTATACAAGTATACAATTATCTACTACGAACTCCAATCCCAATCCTTGCACCTTCCGACGCAGTCATGGTTGACTTAACCATTGTGAGCATTGAGAACTGTGACTGCATCAATATTAAACTCATTATTTATGTTCAGCGAAGGACACAAAATCTGAAAAAATCATAAACTCTGTATCAAAACAGCGCTAATCAACTATAAAAAAACGGAGTGACTAAAATCTATTATCAGAGCGTAGCAGTGATTTGAAAAAATTATCTTCAAGGTGGGTATACCCCCGTTGATGTTTCTCTTCATACCTAATTAATCCGCCTTGTTTTTTGATTATGAACATGCTAGCTTAGCATGTTACTCGTGTCAATTGGTATGCAGTGGAAAATGCCCCTACTCTTCAGCATTGTGTAACCGACGTCCCAGTTTGATGTCCTTCTCGTTAAACATAGTGTTCCATCTGTTCCTGCACACGCTCCGTAGAATGATTTGGCAGCAGTAAACACCTTCACACCCTGTGTTAGTACGAGTCGAGCTATGAAGATGCCAGGTCAAAGGAAATCCGAGGCTGATACATGCTCTCTGAAATAATAACTACTAAAGATGCAAAAGCTTGTACGGCACAAAGTATGAACTGATACAGGGATGCGAATTGATGTGCGACACTAAACCCTGCGTGTGTTCACAGGTTAAACTTTTGACTTTGGCCAGTTCTGGGTCGTGTAGTGCCAGGTCGGCACGCCCGGGCTCGCAGAGCCCCGCGGACTCTAAGTGTCAATTACTAGGACCGTAAAGCCCCTCGGCCTACCTGAGAACGGTCACGTGTCCTTGAGATTACTTGCCGTTTTGAGGTTACGCTCTTACAGATGCACTCGTAATTATGAAAAATAGTTTTACTTACTCATCTATCGACACGCTAATCAGTCGCAATCCCCTGGATAACGATCATTCGGTGCACAAAGAATATTTTGAGCGTGTAATAATTCTTCTCCGTAATAATATGACACCACTTCACCGTACCCGTCAAAACTCAATAAAACAAACAAGAACTGGCCGCTACGATCACGGATAATTTTTTCATGCCGACTATACCTGACGGTCTGCTACCCAAATCACTGAGGTGCAATCGAGGAATCACGCGGTAGATTCCAATGAGCAATATTATCGACGATATAAGGATTATGGTGAAGAGATTCGTGATGTTTGGTATTTTCTTTTGAAAAAGGGAGAGATTACGGAGGAATGGAAGCACAAAGAATACAATGCGAGTAAATGGTCTGCTCCAAAGAGAAATTTACAGTGATGCCTGAATAGTATCTGCTCTTTCCACTGTCATGTCTCTCTCCAGTTGTGTTGCGCTTTCACAGCTCGTCTTTGCCACTGTCTCAGCTGCTAGTCCAATGTCGTCCTCATATCGCTTGTACGTTTTGAAATCGTAACAAGGCACGTTCATACACGATAAGAATTTATTGACTTGTGTCCAGCCGAACCCACTGTGCAGTGCACCTACCCTCTAAATCTGAATCAGCGGAAATTCCGCTATTCTAATCAGTGAACGATATTTTCACTGGAAATCAGCGAACTTCGCTGTTTGAATCAGCGAGTCTCGCATATTTGACTCTGTTTCAATTTCGAGACAGTGACATTCGTTTGTTCTTTGTCCTTCGGTCTTCTTTCGTCGCGTCAGTGAGGACTTTCTGTTACAACATTAGAACAGCACAAGCTAGGTAACGAAACTCCTTATACAGATTCCAGTACGATTTACTTGATATACGATTTATACACACACCAGTGATTGAAATCTTTGACGCAAACATAACCTCCATCAATTAGGGAAGCTGGCTTCTTCCGTATGACCTAGGGTCTTGTGACATCATTACTTGAATAGTCGTATTTTTTTTCAAGATACAATTACTATAATCTGCCCCGAAGACGTCATGAACGAGCCTTACGAAGACGACGCTCGTGAAAATCATTTCATGCGAGATCTGGAATTTTGTTTCACTGATTCAAATGTTGAAACTTTCACTGGTTGAATCAGTGAAGTAATTTTTCACTGATTCAAACAGCGATTAGTCGCTGATTCTCAGTGGTATACTTATAGCTATTTCAATCAGCGACTATTCGCTGACAATCAGCGACATTTCGCTGATTCAGATTTAGAGAGTAAAAACAATAGAAAACATATTCATCAATGAGAAAAAATATCTTCGACACTTTTTTCGCATACTAGAAATTCACTATATCGAGAGCACTTTTTGCATTGACATCATAATGTCTGACTTGCCAGCTACCACGAGAAAATCTATGGCATTTACTTGTCGATACCTGGTTTATCAATAAACATTTGTGACACCTGATTTTCAGAATCGAACACAACCCACGACGCAATTCATCCTGAATGTATTGAAAGGATAGATATTCTCTGCACAGTGTACACCACATTTGGTCACCCAGTAATTTCAACTTAACAATGCGTCTTCCTTCACCCGGAACAATCTTTAGACTCTCGGCAAAATTGTGTGATCCTGTATTCTGTCTGGGAGTCTGCATTATCTCACTTTCATTGGGTAGATTCGTTGATGGTGGAGTTGCAGGCTCCTCATCGCTATTGTCACGTGTTGCACTCCCTTGAAGATCGTTTCTTGGCTCATCTGATGATCCACTTAGTGATTCTGTCGAGTACGCAATGTCCGCAGGTGCCGCACAACTATCCTCGCCACTTGTTGCAGCCCCTTCGAGATCGTCTTCCGGGTTCTCCAAAGATGAAATACATTTCCGTCTCTTGGCCCCATTCTGCTGACGGATTAGTCGTGTTTGATGTTCTATCGATGATACGAACTTTCGTCTCCAGCGGTGCATTATTTTCGAACTGATCAACTGAGTTTGAGGTTACTTCGGCTGATAAACTTTGATAGTTGACTGAGCGCGTTCAAAATCTTCGCCTCTTTGTTTACTTGGATACACGAGAAATGTGTGCGTCAGGGCTGCCAACCCCACTCGACAAAATAATTCAGATGGCCGCGACATTGCCACATTTTCCTCTCGTATAAATTATAATTGACGGTAAATAATAAAACGAAGTGGAAAAATTGTCGCATGTTTATAAAAAAAAGATAAAAATTAGGAAAATCATTTTAAAAAAATTCCGACCATAGAAGTCATCAAATAAGGTCGGAATATTTATGTTAAAAGTAATTTTTTTTGTTGTTCAGGAATTGGTTTTTGCAGAAGAACAATAGTTTCCCCTGCGTCTCACCTCCTACAAGCTCTCCTCGCCATAACATCCTTAATGTGATTATTTCCCACAAAAAATATATGCAATTGTTATTCCATACAAAAATTCCTTCCTTCTAAAAAAAGATACGAAATCAGATGTTACTGCCAAGTACACTCACGGAAACTGAACCTGAAGCGCCGTCGGTAAGGTGATCGAGCAGCCCGTACGTACACGTTGATACACGTTGTTTTTAATTGTCTTCAAATTGTCAAAGACAATTAAAAACAACGTGTATCAACGTGTATGTGCGGGTTGCCTACGGGCCGGCGCCCAACGCAATTTTTTAACCGGCTGTATTTCGCGAACACGGATTCGGAGACCACCTGTTCTTTAGGTCAATTTACTCGGCTCGACAGCCGCTATTCACTCTATCATTTCGCGCATTTAATCATGGGACACCCTTTATAATGGTGCGAGTAACTTTAAATCAGATACCTGTTCGACCTTTGTGATAACTTTGTGAAGGAGATGGAAATTTAATCCTTCAATTCCACGACCATTGGGTACGAACAGTTCCATTCAGATGGTATAATTCTTTTTATTTATTTTCGGTTTTGGGATGACGCGGCTTCGGCCTTTTCCGTCTGACCAGCCATCTTTATTGCATCGTGTCTCACGGAGGCAGACTTCCTGCACCAAGCAACGACTCGCATCGGAATTATCTATACGGGTTGACCTCCTAGGTTAAAACGGAACGATAAATGTTTACGTCTGAAATCGCTACTTTCTTAGCACTCGAAAGTTATAGGTCTCATCTCGAAAACCTAATTTAGGCGGGATGATTCCTATAGGATCCCGTCATCAGTTGCTGAAATGTGACTAAACTTAAAGTTTATTGTGGGTATTTTTGTCAAGTTCTATTCACACAAATATAATGTATACCTTTCACTGAAATGCAACCTCAGCCTATTTTTGTATGAAAGTAACCCAGAACTTATCATGTCGAATTCAATCCACAGATAATGAATAAATTAATGTTCACACCTAATATGCGAAAGAAATGACATTGTGCGTTTCCGGATGTGGCGGCGTGTGATTTTCGAGACGCCATTCTCGTAATACGAATCAAACCTGCTCTTGCTTTTTAATTTTTATCCACACATAAATCATAATCCATTGTTGCTGGTAGTTTGCTTATGACAACTGACTGCCAATCATCTAAATCAGTATAATCTTTGCAGTAGAAATTTTTTGATGGTAGATACTTTGAACAGTCACGATCAGCCTGTAAAATCGGCTTTACCTTATTTCCGGTCACCAAATCGAATCATCAAAAGACCCCAGTATTGCGATACATCTTTGGTATTGATTTGACTAATTTTGCAGTTTCAGTCCGCCATTTTTAAGGTGAAGTGAAACGTTTGTCAAAACCTCGAAAACGGGAATCGTGAATTATCCGGAACTACTGAATCAATCGCGATGAAACTGTGAGGGCCCAGATAAGAATCGTGCGACGCACGTTCATCCTTTCTATTGGAATGCCCAGGGTGAATGTATTTTCATATTCACCACTAATCCATTTAACTAGTGCTAAATTTTTCTTTTCTTTCGTCATATTCACAATTTTAGACAAGAAATGAATGGTTTTATATTGCGCCTGAAGTTAACGATAAGACGTTCAGATTTTTATTATTAGGGAAGTGGAAAACGTCTGCATACAGGCAACTCAGAAGTCACTCAGAAGTCGAACGATTAGGTTTTGTCCTCCACTCTGTAATTCTCGACGTCCAGGTACTCGGCTCCGCAATTTTCGTGATCCAGGTCCTCCGCTTCGTAGTTATCGTAGTCCAGGTCCTTCGCTCAGTAGTTCTCGTCGTCCAGGTACTCGGATTCGAAATTTTCGTGATCCAGGTCCTCCGCTTCGTAGTTATCGTAGTCCAGGTCCTCTGCTTAGTACTTCTCGTCGTCCAAGTTCTCCACTCCGTAATTCTCGTGGTCCAAGTCCTCCGCTTCGTAGTTTTCGTCGTCTAGGTCTACCGTTCAGTCGTATAGGACTTCTATGGTCCTGGACTACGAGAACTACAGGCTTCACAGCGATCACTCCGTCAAATTTTAGGGGGAATAGGGGACAGTTTAGGCGAAAATAGGGGGGTTCTAGGGTCCTCACATTTCGACATACATACGACAAAATAAAAGAAAATTGGATGCACAGGCTTCATGTAGACTTTATTGAGAAGTATTTATTAGGGTGTGACAGGAAAAAAAATTTTTTTTTGCTACCTGCTGAATGGATAGTTCTCGTCAAGACGAAGAGATTCCCCGCTGGAAATGTCCTATGTCAAAGCTAAGTGGTTCCGAAGTTTTTTTTAGTTTTCCATTTTCCTATGGAAAATTGGTGTGGTTAACTTAAATGGAAAACTAAAAAAAAGTTTCGGAACCACTTAGCCTTGACAAAGGACATTTTCCAGCGGGGAATCCCCTGTCTTGACGAGAACTATCCGTTCAGAATGTAGCAAAAAAAAATAATTTTTTTTTCTGACGCACCCAAGTATTTATATTTTTTGACAACTTAAAATTGGTTAACTAACTACTGCACAGGCGTGCCACGCGTGTCAACTGGGAAGCTATTCTGGTTTAGGAGTGGGACCGCGAAATTTAAAAACCGAACTCGAAATAACATAGCTGTCGGCCAGAAATAAGGTGGTTTTAGGGGGAAATGGTGTGCTTTAGTGTACATTTAGGGTAAACCCTCAAATGTAGGGTGTTTTTAGGGGAGGAAAAAAAAATAGGGTACTTTTAGGGAAATAGGGGACCCACTGTGTAGCCTGGAACTACGAAGCGGAGGACCTGGACCACGAGAACTACAGAGTGGAAGATCTGGACTACGAGAACTACGAAACGGAGGACCTGGACGACGAGAATTACAGAGTGGCGGACTTGGACCAATAAGTTCTATAATTTCATATATAAATTATGTATGGCAAAAATATATTAAGAAATATATAATAATTGTATTTTTATATATGAAATCATATATAAACTACCCAGATAACAATCGTGCGACGCACGTTATTTTCACGACGTGAAGGTACACGTCTGCGTGCGAAAATGCATCATTTTCGCCGGCATGATGTGACAGGCACTCAGTGCGAGCGCAATGTGTCGCATCCTGCGGTCACACGTGTCAACACGCAATGCAAGACCGTGAGACGTGCACTACGTGCTCGCACTATGCCTGCACGCTGTGCTGATCGCACGCGTGCGGGCATAATGTCCATCAATGGCGCGCGCATCTGTCTGCTTAAGGGGGTATCCACACCTTTGAATGGCCTAAAATTCTGAAAAAGATATTAATGTTTCACAGCGAATTTGAGAGTGATCAAATCCAAAAAAATCATGAAGATTGGGGAGGGTTTGACACTCATTATCCATACCTAACATTCAATATTACTTTGAGTCCAATAGTAGTTACGCTCCATACAGAAAAATACCAAATTACTAGGTTGTCGTAAAGAATCAGGAATATCTTTGGACCAATTCTGGAGTTTTTGGTCTTCAAGTGTTCAGAAGAGGTGCCTCTATCAGATGAGCAGGCAACTTTTTGATATCGCAAAAATTGCCTGACTCGCTTAGTTTTTACTGAGATTTTTCTGATTCTTCAATTCATTTTCTATATTTTTTCTATTATCTCAACCAAACATAGTGATATCAAAAAGTTGTCAGTTCATCTGATCGAAGTTTGGATTCTACAAATTCAAAGACCACAAACTCCAGAATCGGTCCAACGATGCTCCTGATTCTTTACGACAACCGGTCAAAATATTCATTCTCCAGAAATCAACTTTCAAACTTTTTTATTTCAATTTTTTTTTTATTTCCTATTTTTCCCAGAGAGGAAAATCTAGTTACAGGAAATCAAGTTTTAAGATTTTGCTTATGACTAATATGCTGGATCCGCAGCTGCTCTCGTATCGATGAGTTATGAGTCGAGTCGAGTCTAGACACATGTGCCAGGCGGAGGTTTGTAGTGAGTTTTGACCCGTTCTGTACAACAACAGTGTCGGTTAGGTGTCCGATGAGGCTGTTAGAAAAATAATGAATTGCTTCAGAAAAAATCTGATCAAAATTGTTCAAAACATAAAAATTCTGTAAAATTTTTTATCTCCAATATTTTTGAGATTCAGAAGATGCTAGCACAATTTTTGTCAATACTAAGAGAATTCTTTCATCTTCCATCAATCATACCTTTTTTCTTATAATATTTATTAATTCTTGCAATTAATATATGTATTATAGAAATACTCATCTTTTTGGAAATCCAAATGTGTAGTCTCCTGGCATCGATTTCAAACGCACTTCTCGATGGATCATCTTCTTTCGATTCCGAAGTCTCATCTCAGATATCTACACTGTATATACCTACACTGTGTTTATTCGATAATGGAAATTACTATTGGTTTGAATTCGTACTGAGAGCACGACAATATTTACAAACAAGTGGACACCTAACCTCGAAAAAACGTAGATCGCAGCCATGTGTTCTGTCAATGATCACAATTTAAAAGAATATTGAAAATTCAATATGTGTAAGAATGATAATTACAAACAATTAAAAGATCACAAAATCAAATTCAAAATCGAAATATATCAAACCTCATAAAAGTAAGCAGTGGTGTTGGCGGTGTTGTACAATACTTATGGCACCAATCTGAGGGTTCGCGCGCCTCGCCGCGGCGCTTTTTCGCAATTTGGCACTGCCATGGCTGTAACTTCTCAAATCCTCTAGATATCTTGACACCGATTTATTTGCAGGTAGAGTAGGTCACTAGCATTCCAAATAAATTATTAAAAAAAAAAAACGATTTTTTGATAATTTAAAGGTGTAGATACCCCCTTAACTGCATGCAGTCGTGCGGTTCATCCACACGCGTGCGTGCATAATGTATCGCATACTGCACGCATTTTGTTATCTGGGTATTATAATTGTATTGTTCCTTCCAATTAGTTAGAGATGAGATTATAGTTCATTTATACGTAACAGATTGTTGTCACAGTGTGGACAAACGATTTGGATGTATATTAATAGTAGATGTATGGATGACTATCTCATATCATGCATAAATTTCAGGAAGTAAGAAGTAAGGAGACCGATCTCCATGCTAGAAAACCTGCGGCGATATCTGAGTTTCTTTAGTAGTACGATATTCTGCCACTCGCGGTGTCGGTGTTCCACGTGGGGTCGGTTAACGTACCGAGGTGGGGGTTTGTTTACGCTCGAGTTGAAATCTTTGAATTTCAAATAAATTCGAATAATTTCAAATTTTAAATCATTTGATGTAGCGTAATATTTGTTAATAAATATTTGCTGTGCACAAAATTGATAATATAAATTCGCCGAGTACTAAAGTTCTTTCGGTTTTCAAAACGTGCCTCCTGAGTAATTTCTTCAGAGATACTATGACGTGAGAATGAGCACGTTTTATATTCAAATAACGCACGTAAAACTGACACGGTTCTTCTTTCTCTTTTCTCCTTTATGGCTTTATCCCCTTCATAGCAAAAGCTGGGGCAAGTGCCATGGCCGGCAAGTTATCAATTTCCCGTGTGTGGAACAGTACGCTGCGGGGGGGGGGGGGGGGGGGGGGGTTAGGGGTAGGGTAGGTAATAAAAGTTAACAAAATTTCATTCTTTTTAGATTTTTAATTCAGTCATTGCAAATGTTGCCCTCCTCACAGCATTCCTACTTATAAAATCATCAACCAGCTCATTTGTGTTCAGACTTTTCGTCATTTCCCGGTGAACTCGGAGTCTCATGACCGAAAATTGAACTTCTGTCGACTTGCGATTTTATTTGTAGTATAAAATTTGTAGTAAATCATAAATTTTGGTTGGCAATGATCGAATTTCGTGTGTGGTAAAACCATACACGGAAAATGTCGTGTGTGGTCATTTCCTTCGCTCCACACTATACTTGCCGGCCATGGCAAGTGCTATTCAGTGAAACGGTTGAAATTATTTTCTTTAACTTCTGTGAGGTGACAACGACAATCGAGGACTGTCAGACGTCAGTGTCATATGGGAAGAGGTAATGGCTGCCGCAGCTGTGTATTCACGTCACGTGACGACCCGACGTGGAACACTGGCACTGCGAGTGGCAGAATATCGTACTACTAAAGAAACTCAAATATCGCCGCAGGTTTTGGCGAGTAGCGAGCATAGAGATTTGTCTCCTTACTTCTTACTTCATGATAAATTTCAAATATAAATGGCCACCTTCAAATCACGTTTCGGAAAGTGAAAATCAGGAGCTATTGCATTTGAACGGTGCTTTTGTTGATAGTTGACTTATACTTACCTATTTTTGGATGAAAATAATAGCTTATTTCCGGCGTTCTCCAAATGTGATTCGATCGTCTCTTGTAGTAAAAATCTGCAACTGCAGGGCTGATAAGTTATTTAATCTCATGAAATTGTATGACAAACGTATAGAAGTCTCATTTAACATGTGCCAAAAATATAGATTTCGCGCTTTGTTTATTATTTTCGTATTTCCTACGTCGAATTGGCCGAAAATCCAATTCTCGCTGATATGATGAATGATGATAAGACTTTTGAGCATTGCACGTGTCCGCATCGCCTATCAGCTGCTGCAGCTCAGGACCACTCCTGTCTGATTTCGGCTTCAGAGACAGTTGAGGACAGTTGAGAACGTCGGTTTTCTGTCTTCTAATTATATATGCGACGCTGCTCACGCCAGGCGAGCCTTTCAAAGCACATATATAAAAAGCAAATTTGTATTCACAGCAACGATCTAACTTAGAACTGGTTAGAGAGCATGAGCTAAGTTATGCCTTATAGCTCCTTGACGAGCGTTGAATCGTTTTTATTCGATTTCATCCGAAGGTGTATCAATTCTATAATGAGTCTGTGCTGAGAAAATGTTATACAGACATATGGAAATTCAGTTTATATCAATAACCTGAAGTCGCAGTGGCGTAACTATACCTCCTCACGGGTCCGTGTACAATTATTCGATCCAAGCCCTCAATACACCTATTTTATACCTGTTTCTCTCATTTCAATATCCAGACTAGGATCTTAATCTGCGCCAGTAGACATGCCATGAGAATTTTATCCAGGAATTTAAAAACAGACAGTGAAAAAATGCTGTTAGTTCAGCACAGCCTTTAATTAATAAACAGCTGACGAAACACGGTATGCCGTTGATGGTAAAATATTTGTATAATTTGTCGCCAAAGTTTTGTCATCAACGTACATCATTTATAGAATTGTATTCAATAGAGAATTAGATAGAAAAACTTCAGTGCAGTATTAATGAACCAGATTTTGAATAACCGAATACTATAGATTTCAAGTACATCTAATGAGCTCATCTCATTTGTGAATAGCCCGTTATGCAACAGCGAATATGAAACGCTGAAAAAGAGAAAGAAATTAAAAAATTGTAGGTTCCCTAAAAGCATGAAAAATGAATTTTCACTCATCGACACGGATCACATCTATTATAGATTATGAGCGATTTCTGTCAAATGTCATGTAACAGAAATAAATATCAAAGGAACACACCGTGGAATGTTTTTTTTTTTTTTTGACATTGGCCTCTAAACCTAGTTATGAAGTACTCATACGAATCTATACATCTGTCTGAATTCTTATTTTGAAAATTGGTTGAATTCTTATTTTGAAAACTCCGAATAGTTACGCCAATGTATTAAATATTAAGTTAAGTCTCAGAATTCGAAACATGAATCTGGCAGGATCTGAAACATTTGTTTATAATAGTCATATTGTAGCCAATTCAAAATAATATAGTAAAGTCCAAATAAATCTTGTGATCTTAATCACATAAGATATTTCAATGATGCTCACGTTAATCCCAACACCTGTAGCAACTACTTATGGCTAGCCTTGAACGTTTGTATTTTCTGTTTAAGCCGGCTGTCAACTTAGTCCATTGCGTTTCCTAAAATCCATGACATATAGACATGACGTATAGTATAGATACATGAAGTTTATTCAGAATTTTTGATAAACAACTAGATATACAAAGCTATTAATGGCACACGTCAAAAACTTTATGCCACGTCCGAGAAGACAAATTTTTCAACACACGATGAACTATTCTGTATAATTTTACAATAATTGAATGTGGAAATATTTGGCAATTATCAATAAATTTTTCAAACGTCTTGGACTGAAAAATTTAGAAAAAAAGGCACAGAAAAGAACATGGTGTGCTTGAGCGGTATGTCGTTATTACAGTTTATAGCATGTATTATTATTGTAGAAAAAATGATCTTTTATTTCACATCAATGTGGCATTAAATATTCTATATAATGTTAAACATTTTTGCAGAAAAATCTACTTTACTAATTTTTATTTTTATGTCTAGACTTATCTTTTACGGTATCCACTTTTATTTTTATGTCTAGTTTCATCGTTCACAGTGGTGTAATAAAAGTATGCAGTTATAGGTATGAGGTCACCTGATGAAATGCCGGTGCATATGCTGTTGAACATATTCATAATATAGTTATATGCGCGTATGGGGGGCATTTCGGGTGAAATGTATACTGGTTTCCGCCTCACTCCATTTGATTATTTCTTTTATTAATTTTTGTCAATAAAGTAGACGATCAAAGAAGACTTTCCGAATTTTTTCAAAACTTGCAGTTCATAATTGAGAGAGAACCACATTTGCAACAAATGATTGCACTTATATACAAAAAAATGGAAATGGAACGGTTTTCCACGGGGTGGTATTTCGCCGAACATTTCATTGAAGAAGTCTGATGTGCTTCATAGAAGCCCTGAAGAGGGCATTTCACAACATTTATATTTATGATATGTAAATCGATTACACAAACTGGAATACGCAAAAGAGTATTTTTGGCAATACTTTTTGGCTACCTATATCTATCTGTATCCAACAAGTGTTTCTGTTTCAGTTCTTTTTTTTTGATCTCTCTTAAATTCGTAATTTCTGTGAGTTTTTGTGGAATCAACTTCTTCACAAAACAAAAAGAAAAAACGAAAATGAATAATACTTTTGGACTCCTTGTGACTGGTTCAAGGGGTGACTAAAGTTAGAAGAGAATCGGAGACGGTGAGAACCCCAATTTGGTTGATAATTCGTGGAGCACGCTTGCATATTAAAATATGGTCGTGCTAAAAATTCAGGTACGAGGGCCTAGTACTCATTCATTTAGACAACGTAAAATCCAAAAAAGTTCAGGAAGTCTTTTCTGATAGCAGACTGATGCCTGGTTTTATAAAAGAAAGTTATCCCTAGGTTAACTCATGGGTTAGCTAACCCTAGGTTAATTTTAACCCGTGGGTTAAGCATATGTATCAGACCGGCAGTTATTTTGGTTATGGACGAATTTTTTCGCTCCGAGTACATGAATGGGTTCGAAATAAATGATAAAAAAGGATTCGCTAAATTTCAGCCTTTAATTTTAATATTAAGCCGTGCCAGCAGCCCCTTACTTTTCCTCATTTGAATAGCATGGGCTTTTCGACTGTTTCAATAAAAAAAAAATTCGGAGGCCCAATTATTCGTCAAAAAAATCTAAGATCGAGCAACAATGTCGGTGATGATACTCCCTTTCAGTCGAAAAAAATTTGGCAACATCCGTTAGGAATTTCATGTTGGTTCATTTCATTGTTTGGAGTCTAACAATGAGATTTCAGGGATGAGAACCAACATGAAATTCCTAACGGATGTTGCCAGATTTTGTTCTACCGAACGGGAGTATCATCACCGACATTGTTGCTTAATCTTAGATTTTTTTACGAATGATTGGGCCTTCAAGAAAAAAATTGATTAAAACAGTCGAAAAGCCCATGTTATTGAAATGGGGAAAAGTAAGGGGTTGCCGGCACGGCGTAATATTAAAATTAAGGGCCGAAATTTGGCGAATCTTTTTACTCATTTATTTCGAACTCATTCATGTATTCGGAGCAACAAAATTCGTTCATAATCAAAAGAACTGTCCGTCTAATATGTATGTATTACCCTGGTCCTCATTTAGGACCCGGACGAATTTATCAGCAGGCGCCGGTCAAATCGGCTTCAAATGATTCAAAAATAATTCCCTAATTTTGTCAGAGTCTTATCTCAACTCTACCCCCTCCCACCAAAAGGGTGGATTTCCCCACTTAAAATACTCGTGTTTCGGCTATTGGGAGCGTGCATACCTATACATACTCACCAAAGTAAGAATGTGTAGTCGTGTACATGCATACTAGTGGCGACGCCTATGGTAGATATCGGCACTTTGGGTCCGGAAAAAACAATGTATGTACACGAATATACATTCTCACTTTGGTGAGTGTGTTAGAGATGCACGGAGCGAATATTCTCAGTGCATATTTTATTTTCAGAGTAATAATTCTTGTAAAAATCTGTAATTGCGAGATTCTAGTGGGCATTGGTGCTGCTCATGAAAGAGAAAATACGAAACACTGATTATTTTCATATTTCGATACGATATTTTGTTGAATTGAAAAAAGAGTCAGATTTAGAGGATACGCAATTCGTCTAGATTGCCTGGTATGATGATATGAATTTTTTATCAGATAGTAGTAGCACCAATGCCCACTGAAATCTCGCAGCCACGATTTTTTTTTCTCTCAATTATTACTCTTTCAATAAGATACACTGCGAATATAGCCGAAACACGTGTATTTAAAACAGGGAAATCCACACTCTTGGCGGGAGGGGTTAGAGTTGAAATAAAAATGTGAAAAAATTAGAGAATTGGTTTTGAGATATTTGGAGCTGATTTGAGAGGTGCCTGTTAAAAATTTCGTCCGCGTCCTAAATAAGGACGACCCTAGTGTGTATACCTACATCGAGGAGCTGCTAATGATTCTTGTAGCTTTAGACGTCGTTCAGGTAATTTGAGTTCTGCGAACTCGTGACTATCATACTCATCCAAATGCGGTGGGCCATTATAACGGCTTTACGGAAGAAAATGGTTCACTTATGAGTCCTAATTACTGTAGGTAATTATTTGAAACATACTACGTGTCATTAAAGATATTCTGTTAACGGCCTTGAATTATCTTGTGTGTATATATATATATATATATATAAGCGACGAGTATATATATATATATATATATATATATTTATATCTGAACTCGTCGTTGCATATCCTGTATTTGTCTTGACATGTTTTTTTCGAAAGAGATTGATCACGTGAGTGCATTTGTCTATAAATAAAAACAAATAAATATACTTTAATTATGTACATCTGTCGGCGGTGAATAATGTAGGAATTTTGGGTACGGTTGTAATGTCAGTTCTTATCGTAAAATACACTTACTTATGATCTTCGAACGAGACGTGTCAGCTTGTAGGCGGTCTCATCCTAAGTGTATATATAAAAGTTAGAGCCCAGTCGATCTCGCATAATCCATCTAGCTAGCCTACTAGCTGCTACTACGACCACCAATTCCCTCCTTTGGATCAAAGAAATCTCGATTCGTGATTCCGTGCACCAAGTTAAAAAGTGAAGTCTTGTTCGGTTCTGGCTGCAGGCTACTTATACTCTCTGTAGAAAAGTATTTGGTGAGTATAAGTTTACCACGCATACTGTGCAGATCAAGTACCTGTCATCATTGTTCATAACAGTCAGATGTTTCCGTTTCCTAATCGCTAGTGTTAAATTTTGGATTCAGACGACGGAATTTTCAATAATTATCGAAAAATCGTTCGTCTATCTTTAGAACAATTATTGTGTATGACCTCCAGGATTTCTGCATCTGCAAAAATGAACTTTGGCCACCCGTAGCTCCGAAACGGTCAGTCCTAGAGAAAACTTTGGTGCATGCTTTTTGTTGCGACAGCCATAATCTAGATGCGCATTTTTCGTTTCTTTTTTATCGATGCATTAGACCTGTTTTTTTTAAATGAAATGCGGCTTTGTCCATACGTAGCTCCGGAACGGTCAGTCCAAGAGGAAACTTTGTTTGATGGTTTTTTGCTGCTCTATCGATTACCTAGATGCGCATTTTTCGTTTATTTCTTTTATCGATGCATTTAGACTTGTTTTTTTTAAATAAAATGCGGCTTTGGCCATCCGTAGCTCCGGAATGGTCAGTCCAAGAGGAAACTTGGTCGGACTTTTTTTGTTGCTCTATCGATTATCTAGATGTGCATTTTTCGTTTTATTTTTATCGATGCATCTAGGCCTGTTTTTCAATGAAATGCGGATTTGGCCATCCAAAAACAAAAAAACGAAAAATGCGCATCAAGATTATGGCTGTCGCAACAAAAAACATGCAGCAAAGTTTTCTCTAGGACTGACCGTTTCGGAGCTATGGGTGGCCAAAGTTCATTTTTGCAGCGGCAGAAATCTTAGAGGTCATTCATTGTTTCTTCTTTTATCTTACAACTAATTTAGTGAGATGTTGTAACAGTTACCATCAGTGCAGGTAATGAGAAGGTAAAAGTCTTCATTATTTTAAAGTGACAAGGAGTACATTATAGTTGTAAATTAGAATCCAGAAATGATCGTTAATTATTGATTTCAATCAAATACTTGTCCGTTCACCTGTGCTGCTATTGCTTGAGACAGTTTAGGTATCAATTGATTTCCATGCAGTATTTGTTATCTAGCAATATTAGTATATTATGCATCTAAGGAATAAAGTGTTCTTTTTGCCTTGTCACCCGAGCGAAGCGAGGGTGACCTTCACACTCATCTAGAAGAACACTTTATACCAGGGGTCGGCACGGCCGGGCTCTCGGAGCCAACCTGGCTCTAAGTGTCAATTACTACGGCCGTAAGTCCCCTCGGTCTACCTGAGAACGGTCAGTTGTCCTTACCTGAAAGTTCGATGGTAGGGGCAGCGTTCAGGAGAAATAAAAGGAACTAAGGGGTGTGCGGTCTAGTTGGGACGGCAAGAACTGCGTCTGACTGTCCAAGTCTTTTCATACCTGCACATGCCCACCCATGTATGTAAAAATCCAAGAAATGGCGTTAAAAGGATTAGTGCCGGTGAGTGGGTTAAGTGGATTTACGGCTTTGGCTCTTTGGCCCAATGAGTGTGCCGACCCCTGCTTTATACCATGGTGCATACGATATTTTATGCATCCAAGGGCAGAAGGGGCGTTGTTTATGCGCGCAGGCGGGAATAAAGTACGCACTTTATTCCCTAGATGCATAATAGTATTTTTTGCAACACCTGTTTCGAAAGTTTAATTTTCGAGGGTTGTGTAGCGAGCGTAAAATACCTTATTTCCGAGGGGCGAAGAAAAGGAGAGTTGGCGCATGCGCACACCGCGAATACTCTACTCTGCGCGCTGGTGCTTTTGTCGCGCATGCGCACATCGCGAATACTCTACTTTGCGCAATAGTGCTTTTTTCGTGCACTGTGTCATGGCGGTGGACAGTCGCGATGTGAGGTTATATTGATTAATCAATCTGTCTCTCAAATCAAACTTTCTTCGCAGGGAGTTACAAAAAATATCGTGTGATACACGTGCGGATAGGCAATATCTGTCTCGTGTCGTTTACGGCACTCGCCTTCGGCTCGTGCTACAAACGACACTCGTCGGATATTGCCTACCTTCCACACTTGTATCACAATATACTATTTCGTACCTAGGCCGGAAAGTAGGATTTTACGGCCAAGTGAGGATTACGCGTCCGAGGACCAGCGAAGCCGTTGACACATTGGAAATTAGAAATGACAATAATTTATAATCTAGAATAAATTACAAAATACATTCCTAATTTGCAATTGAACCGAAATTAAAGTACAATATGGATTTGAAATTTGTAACTCAGCCGTAATCAATTGAAAAATACATTTGGAATTTTTAATTGAATTGGAATCAAATACAAAAATATAATTTTTATTTGTAATAAAATTGAAGCGAAATCATTTATAAAACAAATTTGTAGGGGTGTGCGGGTGGTCTATTTTGTCGGGTCGGGTCGGGTCGGGTACCCGAGGGCGAAACCCGGGCGGGCATCCGGGTTTTCGGGTACCCGAGTCAAGACCGGGTACCCGGTTTAACTCCGGTACCCGATTTTACCAGAATTCACGTTAACTTTCATTAAAACATGTTAAAACCCGCCAAGACGTACATACAACCCCATCAAGACAGCGCGGCGCTGCAAGCCTTTCGAAGAGAGCGATCGTTCACTCCACGCAGTACCTACATTTCATGCCCAACTCTTTGAGTATAATAGCAGGATCCGACTTCGGTTTCGGGTACCCGATTTATCCGGGTACCCGAATGTTACCCGGGTACCCGGTTTTGACTCGCTTACAGCAATACCTGACCGATATTCACCCGACCTCGATACCCGACTCGGGTACCCGATTAAATCGGGTACCCGCACACCCTTACAAATTTGTAACTTGTCATTAAACCGATGAGTCATAATAACAAAGTATACATATTTTGTAGTTCGTAATTGAACCAAAATCGTATGATATTGTATGGTATGTATTTATTGAATTGTAATTAATTACTAAATTTAGTTTCCGTCAACTGAAAACAATTAAAAAGTATATTTGTGTTTTGCAATTGTAGTGAAATCAATTACATAAGATATGTGTAATTTTTGATTGAACCGGAACCGCAATTATTTACTTGTTTCACTTATCACAATTTTGCAATTTGTTTATTTTCATAGTATAACAAATTACAATTGTATTTTGTAATTCATTCCGTTGCAATTGTAAATTACAAATGTTGGTGTAATTGATTTTTTAGAAATTACACATTACGGTTATAATTTGTAATGAAAATTTGATTGCTTACGAACTGTAATTGAGGATGCGCATAACTAATACCGGATCTATAAGACGAGTTAATTCAACACATCATAATTGATATAAATTTTCATTTAGGCAATAATAATTATGAGATTTGGTGACATGAAAAAATTCTCAAAAATTTTGTGTCAGAAATGAACATTTTCAAACCAAAATTCATATTGTCACGACTTTCACTTGAAGCTGTTTTTTTAAATCTTTTTTGGACGAAAAAGTTCGAAAAAATAGAAGCGGAGATCAATACACCGTGGACTGCTGCTTGAATATTTCTAACGACAGCCAAGGATTTCTGGAAATTTTTTCAGATTTTTCTGAACATTTGATTTTTTTTTTCTGGAATATCAACGTGAAATCAGATTAGAAAGCTGGAAAAACAGGTTGGAGCAAAAGCCCAGACATTATAAATTTGACTTCAAAAATTTGAATTTCTGACACGAAATTTTTGAGAATTTTTTCCGATTTTTCGATCACGGCCATCGAGGTGTTGAAGAAAAAACTTTGAAAATTCATGGTGCACTCAAATTTGTTTTGAAAAATCTGAAAAAAATTTTGATTGTTGTTTAGAGTCAGAAGAATGATACAAAAAATCGCGGACCAGATCTGAGAGGTCAAGGGTCAGGGGACCACGTCGATTTGGCATGGAATGCCCCATATATATGTATAGTGAAACCCACGCAAATGATTCATCACATACGAAGAATATGCAGTCATGTTAATAATTGACAAATTCATTACTCGAACAATTTATGACCCGTTGATCATATAGCAGTAAAATTAAAAGCCATAAATAGGTAGTATAACTGCATCAAAATTGTATTCCGTATTAACTATAGTTAATGGGTACCCAAAAATCACGACCTAATTTTCGCTTCAATATTTTCGTTTCAAGACCGAGGCTATCACTATCACAACTATGACTGTTTTTGTCTTTTTTTATCTTATTACCATTGGACTTTTGGCAAAATATCATTTAATGACAAAATGCTTATACGAGAACACTGCATTTGATATGAGTGTCCATTATACAATGTTCAATATTAGTGTCCCCCGGACCATATTGTCATAGGATATGGGGTAAGTTGTCACATAGATCAGGGCTCGGCACCAACGCCAAACTTACGATTTTGCCGCCCTAGGCACTTCTGAATTCCCGCCCCGTTCTTAATATGAAAATATTAATTATTTTTCAATAAAAATTATTTATTTCATAGGAGAGAATTGATCGGACAAACCAATTTTGAATACTTTGTCTTTTGGCTGAAAAGACATTCTTCCACTAATCGAGCGTGCGATCCCCAGAAAGACCGAAAAAAAGGAACAGTGCATCATAATGTTTTTTTGTAACACATGCACGATTTTTGCGTTTTTTTCACCTAACAATGGGGCGTAAAATAAACGTTTTTGCCCGCTTCTTTGAAATCGCTCAAAAAGCTCACCTCCGACTCGTACTGCAAACTCCACACTCGATCTAAAAAAGCCCACTTTACGCCCTTGATGCACAATATACTACTTTGTACTACATGCACGATTTTCGCGTTTTTTTGACCCATTAAGCGGGCCTAAAGTGACCGGTTTCAGACGAGCGGGCAAAAAATAAAAAATAAAAACGCCCGCTACATCGAGCAGCGGGCGTTTTCAGGTTATTACGCCCGCTTAAATATTTTTCAATATCTTCAAGAAAATTATTAATAATGAAGAAAAAATGCGAAAATCGTGCTGTCACACAAAATATTGTGTGCACTGAGAGCTAAGTGGGCTTTTTCATCTTGTGTGGTTGCACTACTCGTATTCGACTCGTACCAGCTCGCCTCCGACTCGTACTACAAACTCTACACTCGGTCTAAAAAAAAAACCTACTTCACGCCCGCACAATATACTAATTCTTCACGAAGGTCTAATTGGATAAGGCGTCGCAGTAGAGTTTCAAAGTTCTGGTTCAAACCTGGGCTGAAGGAATTTTTACTCGAAGAAGAAGATTTCTTCTTTCCGTTTTTCCGGTATATCTGGGGATTACCTACACGCTCGATAAGAAAAAAATCTCTTCTCAGTTAAAAGATAAAGTATTAAAAATTGGTTTGTCCTGTCCGATAAATTTTCTTCTATGATTTGAGGTATACAAACGATGGAGTCACCATTCAATAAAAATTATTTATAATCGGCCGCTTTGGAAATCTGCCGCCCTCAAAATATGCCGCCCTAGGCAAATGCCTAGTCTGCCCATTGATAAAATCGGCGCTGGGCACACTCATTAGTCCAGAGAGCCAAAACTGTAAATTCACTTAACCCGTTCACCGGTACTAATTCTTTTAACGCCATTTCTTGGATTTTGGTAGGTATGGGTGGGGATATGCAGATGTAAAAAGACCCGGACGGTCGGACGCCGTTTTTGCCGTCCCAAATAGACCGCACACCCCTTAGTTCCTTTCATTTCGCCTGAACGCTGCCCCTACCGACAGTAGTAGCGTAGTGCTAGCACTCGAGACTATGGAGCGGGAGGACCTGAGTTCAAATCCCCAAGCGAGTCTAGGAATGCCTGAGCGGCAGCCTGCAAAAAAATGTAAGACGGGTCACGCCGTTCAGGCGCAGACTTGACTCACGGTGGTTTGAGCTTGGATCCGGCTACACCTGGACAAGGTTTTTCGGCGGTTTCCCTTGTCTCTCGTGCGAATGCGGGTGTTTCTATATATGTAGGTATATTCATATACCTATGTATACAACCTGTCTGCTTGCTCTGTACTACTACGTACCCTCTCTCTCTCTTTACCTAGCCTTAAGTATTAGGTTGAGCTTACTCTGTGCCTACCCTGTATACTCAATTGTAAATACAGGGTGGCTTGTCCAACATTGATATGGATAAAAAATAAACATTCTATTCTATTCTATTCTATTCTATTCTACCATCGAACTTTCCGGTAAGGCAAAATGATCGTTTTCAAGTAGACCGAGGGGACTTACGGCCCTAGTAATTGACACTTCCCAGCAAACCAATACATAACTGATACATAACTGTAAGAGCACATCTAGAGATCGGAATAATGTAACATAGTTATGTCTCTGATATGCGACATATCTTTAGAATTTAACATATTGTTTACATAACATTAAATGCATGAATGATACGTAATATTGAGGGCATCACGAAGTAACAATGTAATATAACAAAGTTACGTAGAGGAGAAATAACATAACTTCAATTCCGTGATGTATCATGTATATTACATGAGACCCACAAGTGATACATAAAATTGAAAGCATCTTCAGGGATCCGGAAATATAACATAGTTACATACATGGGACCTAATATTTCTGCAAATATGACATGTGTCGTATATATAACATCAGACCCATGGATGATACGTAGCAGAGATGGCAACACCAGGGAACAGAGTCACATAACATAATAACATCTATGATACGTGCAATATCTTTAGTTCTGCAATTAAAACATCGCAAAATAGGATATCCGTATCTGCTGGCGATAATTTCTGAAACGTATGTGAGTGACTAACATGATAGTACGCATCAATCGAGGCATAAACGTTTCAGAGCTGTTAGATAGCGAGATCGAAAATATAGAGAAATCTGGCAGTATTCACTACACGATACTGTGGTGTAGTGGCGAGAGCGTGCGACTACTAATCCAAGCGAGTCCGAGCGATCACGGTTCGAGCCCGGGTTAGGTCAAAATAATGATGTCTTGAATGAACTAAAAATGCGTTTTAATCTATCTGTGGTTGATTATAAATTGTTACTATGTTATATATACACCATAGATGATGGAAATTAGTAATAATAACGGCTTTTTATTTAGCTTTTCCAGTGTGATAGTTAATTGTATCAGATGCATCTCCAATATGTATCTGATACATCTTTCAACATGTCTTTGACATATCTTTGATAGGTCTATGATATATCGGTGAGCCGTCGCTGATATGTATCACCAGCACATATCTAATACATTGATGATACATCCAATGTTGCTGACATCGTGCTGTACCAGTAACATACTTTCTTATGAGTTTGAGACATAACGTGTAACATTCGTTACATAATATATACGTATTTGATACATATTTTGGTTTGCTGGGTTAGAGCCAGGCAATAATTTTTTCTTTTTTCGAAAACGGCGAGTACGGTTTAAATACCTAAAGTAATTTTCATTTTCTACAGCAATTTTTCATTGTCAATATTGAATACTAATTACTGCCCAAATTTGAAACGGAAAATGAATTCGTGCTTACAGGCACCCTTTTCAGTCGAGCCATAAGGCCGAAACTTTTCTCAAATTATTTTTGATTATTTTGAAACCGATCTGGGGGGTGAGCTGGTCAAAATTCAAAAATGACCTTTTTAAGGACCACCCTGAATTATATACCTATATATTCAATGGACGATGTGACTTCGTATGGTTTCGGTAATTGGAGAGTGAGAATGATTAGAAACCGAAATACTCGTGCATGTGTTCAAGGATACATACGAGCAAGTCCACCAATTCTGGACGTCGGATCCGGCCTCACCCTCTCAGATCATTTTGAAATTTTGTAACCCAAAGTCCTCATCGAAAAACAACCCAATTTGTTTCAGATTTTTATCCCTTTCATTTCAGAAGGTATTATATGGGGTATTTCATATAGTTTTATACTTCTTGTCTTAATCATTTTTTTTAAAGTTGTTTCGCCACTATAGCACTTTTTTGAGGGACTAGGTTTTTTGTTTAAAAAAGTCTCAGCTTGCCAAAAAAAATATTTTATGCAACGCAAGCATGTTTTACGCGTTTTTCATGCTCGATTTCGGTACACAAAATTGGCGTTTTAGAGACAGTTGAGCGAGTCTGCGAATGCGCATGCGGACAGTTCACTTTTCGCTACTTTTGAGTCCTAGGAGTTAAAAATGGTCTCTAACGTACGCGCCGTAGCCTTCAAATCGCGTTGTTATGCGCTGCTATGCGTGTATGTCCGTCGACTTTGTGTACCGAATCGAGCATGAACTTGTAAAACATACTTTTGTTGTATAAAATATCGTGTGTACCAAGGAGGCGAAGGTCTTTTACGCCGAGCGTATTTGCAATACTCGTCTTCGACTAGTCTTCGACTCGTCTTCGACTCGTCTACGACTCGTATTGCAAATATACGCTCGGCGTTAAAAGACCTTCTTTGCCTCCTTGGTATACAATATACTATTTTTTCCATTCACGCTTGTAAAAAGCTCTTAAAATTCAGTTTAAAATAAAAAAAGCTGTTTTTTTGCCGTTGCCCAAATTTTGAAAAAATTTTCAAGACTTTCTTAGAAAAGCTGAGAAAATTTTACAAGGACCACGTAATTTTCAGAGTGGGATCTCGATAAATACACGAGAAATGGATTAATGAACAAAAATTGGAGAAAATCTTCAATTGATTTCCAGATTTATTCCATATATTTATTCCAATTATTGTCCATTAATTCATTTCTCGTGTATTTATCGAGATCCCACTTTGAAAATTGCGTGGTCCATGTAAAATTTTCTCAGCTTTTCTAAGAAAGTATTGAAAATTTTTTCAAAATTTGGGCAACGGTAACAAAACAGCTTTTTTGATTTCAAACTGAATTTTAAGAGCTTATTACAAGCGTGAATGAGAAAAAAACTTTTTTTTTGGCAAGCTGAGACTTTTTTAAACAAAAAACCTAGTCTCTCAAAAAAGTGCTACAGTGGCGAAACAACTATAAAAAGAAATGATTGAGACAAGAAGTATAAAACTGTATGAAATACCCCATATAATAACTTCTGAAATAAAAGGGATAAAAATCTGAAAAAATTGGGTAGTTGTTTTTCGATGAGGACTGTCAGCATACAAAATTTCAAAAATATCTGAGAGGGTGAGGCCGGATCCGACGTCCAGAATTGGTGGACTTGCTCATATATAGCTGAGACAGATCGTAGACTGATATTCAATGAGTGTGCACTGCAGTTGACAGTCAGTTGTTTGCTTATCAAATCAGGAAACAAACGCCATTGAAAAAGTTACTCAAATCTGAGTTCTTGCAGATGACGAGTAGATCAAAAGTTCAACATTGTCTATAAGCGAACAACATGGTATTTATGATGTTACATACATAACATACATAACAGGACTCGAAAACAAGTTGACGTAATAAATGTGGCTAGAACAATATGTCATGCGGGTACAACTCCTTGATAGTTATGATCAATGTCTGCGTGGAAATTAACCGGTTCACTGGTAATGGCACATATATCGCACACCTAGATCTAAACTAGGACAAGTAAAAAAACTTGAATTTTGAGTTATCATCATTTTTGTATACCCTGATACCATACGCAACTAACCACAAGAACAGATTCAACTTAATGTTCATAATCATGACGACAGATTGCACTAACTTGTTTTTGCTGAATTAATAAATAATCAATAATAATTTTATAATAATATAATTATTATAATATTATTGATAATAATTAATGATAATTATCACTGAGGTTTTTTCCTTAATCAGTCTAAAAAACAAGCTGAGTAAAATAAATAAGGAAAATGAAGATCTTCAGAGTAAGGCAAAAAGCTATAGAGCCTCATATAATGAAGCTAGGGAAAGCTTGGTCGAACGTGTCAAGCTGCATGAGAGAGAAGTGGAAACTATGAATGTCTTAGTAGAGGAAATGAAGGATAAAAACAAACTTCTTGTAGAAAAAGCTGAACGTCTGGTAGAAGAATTGAATAATAATAAAGCCGTGAAAAGCTCACTCTCCTTTGCTGCAGTAGCAACAAACAATGAGCCTAGAAGATACGTAAGGGCCCTAGTCCCAGTAGCCACTCCCGTTTTAATAACAGGTAAAGACAAGAATAGTGAAAAATATACTAAATCCAATATTGAGAAGTGCGTACACCCTGGTGAAATGAAGGCGCAAATTGTAAGCCTAAAAGAACTCAAAACAGGAGAAGTAAAGATATTGTGTAGTAACAATGCATACGCGCATAAAATTATTGAAAAAATAAGCAAGGATCTAGGGAGCAGGTGCAACGCTACCTTTGAAAAATTAAACTTGCCTAAGCTGAAAATAGTCGGCATTAAATCAGAATACAAAAATAAGGAGTTAGAAAATAGTATAAGAGCGCAGAACTTTGCAGATCTGTCAGACAAAGTGTGTAATGTCACCTATATACAGAAGATAACAAAATCGCAGGCTTCAGAGGAAGATGCTGTTAGCTTTACTGCTTATCTTGAAGTAGATCCTGCTATATACCACCTTGTCTTGCGAACAGGCAAAGTCTACATCGGATGGCAAAGGTGTAAGGTCTATGAAGACTTGAATTTAAAGAGGTGCTACAACTGCTGTGGCTATGGACATAATAGCAAGAAGTGCACTAAGAAGCAAAAATGTGGATATTGTGCTGAGGAGCACGAGTCAAAAAGCTGTCGGCAAAACCTTGACCTCAATTGTATAAACTGTATAGAATCAAATAACACATTCAAAACCAAGAGAAATTGTAAGCACTCAGCTTTTGATCATGAAAATTGTGAGACATTTAAAAGCAGGGAAAGTTTTCTAAGAACCAAAATTAATTATACAGTACCTTCAATTTGAATCACATCAATGTAAACGAAGTTTTAATAAAAAGCGAAATAATCTGTGATACGGTAACCTGCCGAAATGGTGCTGTTACGGTGAACCCTGGACAAATCCTTATAATGTGTGTCAATATTAGAAGCATAGATAAGAATTTTGAAGAATTGAAAGTGCTTCTCGCTAGTCTAAGGTGTAAACCACAAATAATTGTTTGTACGGAAACCTGGACAGTGCATGCAGAAAGTTTGTTTGAGCTTGATGGCTACAACCTAACCTACAATAGATCGTGTATAAATAAAGCTGACGGTGTGATAGTGTACGTCATAGATGATATAGATGCTAACACTAAAGTTGTGCCTGTAGGGAGAACGAAAGTTATAGAAGTTCAGGTTAACTATGCGAATAATGAAAGAACTATTGTAACTGCCATATACAGGTCTCACATGATAAACGAGAACGCTTTCATCGCTGATCTGCAGAGCTACCTAAGAACGCACGCTACAAGCAAATCACACTACATCCTTGGTGATATAAATATCAATATACTGGCGTTTGACGGTGACGCTGAAGAGTACAAAGTTAACTACAGCGAACTCGGCTACCTACCGTTCATAAATTCAGTAACAAGACCAAATGATGATAATGGAACATGCCTACTGTCGGCGCGTAAAGGTTTGGCCCCTCTGTTTGAGTGCTCATAACTTCTACAGGAAAATTGGTAGAGCATCGAGTCTGGTAAGATCGGAAAGCGCCAAGTTTTTTGCGTCTAATGGTTGTTTGCAAATTTCCGTGTGAAAATCGTGAAAGCCGTTATGATCTCCGAAAAGTTAAAAAACGTAGTTTTTCGGAGTCCATCGCCGTACGTCAACTTAAACTCGTCACCGTTTGTCTGAAATAAGTGTAAAAAATCTGGAAAAATTTAGAAATATTCCCTGAACATTAACGAACCTGATAGAGTTTGGAAATTCCAAAAATATTCACAAACCTGGACGCCAGGTGCAAAACGGTCCAATGGTGCGATTTGGGGAACGGATTGGTACGGGTGAACCTGAGATAGCTCAAAATTTTCGTAAAAAAATACACGTTTTGGTTCCGTGATCAGTTTTTGGTTCGCAATAGCGAAATTCCAGTAATTGACGTCAACAATTTTTCAAATTTGAGCGGGGCCGCGTGTGTCCCAGCCGCGATATTCTTCGCTGCATTCACATTGTTGTAACAGTGGCCGCGAGTAACAATTGCGTTTGCGACGGGCGCGGCGGGAGGGAAATGCAGCGACGAATATCGCGGCTAGGATATAGGCGGCCCCGTGCAAATTTGAAAAATTGTTGACGTCGATTACTGGAAGTTCACTATTGCGAACCAAAAACTGATTACGGAATCAAAAAGTGTATATCCTGACGAAAATTTTGAGCCGACTCAGGTTCACCCGTACCGATCCGTTCCCCAAATCGCACCATTGGACCTTTTTGCACCTGGCGTCCAGGTTTGTGAATATTTTTGGAATTTCCAAACTCTATCATGTTCGTTAAGGTTCAGGGAATATTTCTAAATTTTTCCAGATTTTTTACACTTATTTCAGACAAACGGTGACGAGTTTAAGTTGACGTACGGCGATGCACTCCGAAAAACTACGTTTTTTAACTTTTCGGAGATCATAACGGCTTTCAAGATTTTTACACGAGAATTTGCGAACAACCATTAGACGCAGAAAACTTAGCGCTTTCCGATCATACCAGACTCGATGCTCTACCAATTTTCCGGTAGAAGTTATGATCACTCAAACGGAGGGGCCAAACCTTTTTGCGTCGACAGTAGATCACATCTTCGGCAAGGAGACGATAGGGAACCAAGAGTCGCAGGCTTTCATACTCAAAAATAACATCTCAGACCACTACTCCATTTTCCTAAAGATACAGCCTCTCACTAAGCTATTGGACAAACCAGAATCCGCCACATACAGCTATGTAAATTTCAAAAAACTAGAAGACAAAATGAGAAACATAAACTGGGATAGCTCTATTCTCTGTGGAGACCCTGAAATAAGTACCAATTACTTCATTAAAAAAACTCAAGAAGCAATTGCCCTGGTCACCATAACGAAAACCAGAAATAATAATGCTAAGCTTAAACGGCGTAATCCCTGGATAACTAAGGGAATTATGACATCCTGCCGAAAAAAGCAAGCGATGTATAATAAATTAGCCAAGACTCGCAACAACTCTCAGCTGAAAGAATTGTATAAGCGATACGGGAAAATACTGAAAAGCGTCTTGAAGTTAGCAAAGGAAAGGCATGAGAAGATAGAAATTGAAGCTCGTCAGGGTAATCCCAGAAAACTGTGGAATTACATTAATGGTAAGCTGGGTAATAAAAGAAAGGAGAGATGTAATCTGAGCAAATTGAATATACATGGAGAAATAACAAATGATAAGAACAAAATTGCAAACCATCTGAATTACTTCTATAGCACCATTGTACAAAAGCTCGCCTCAAATATGCAAAAGGACAGAACTTTTGTTCCACAAATAAATGCCTTAGAAAACTCTATCTTCCTCGAACCTACGCCTTCGGAAGAGATACTGGATATTCTTGGAACCCTTAAGAAAAAAGCTGCCGGTGGAGTTGACCAAATTAGTGTGCCAGTCTTACAGAGGATAGGGAAGTACGTTGCACAACCACTCTCAGACATCATTAACAGCTGCTTTGATAGAGGTGTTTGCCCCGAGCACTTCAAACAAGCAGAAATTACGCCGATCTTTAAAGCTGGAGATAAGCGAGAGGCCACCAACTACAGGCCAATCTCGCTCATTTCCAACGTAGCAAAGATCTTCGAGAAAGCAGTAAAGAACAGGCTAGCGAAGTTCATCAAGAAGTACAACATCATTCACGGTCTACAGTTTGGATTTCTAAAAAACGCCTCAACGAGTAGTGCACTGGCCAGTTTTTCAGAATACATATATGCAAACCTTGATAAAAGTAAACCTGTCGCAGCAATTTTCCTGGACCTGGCCAAGGCTTTCGACACGGTTAAGCATGATACACTCCTGCAGAAACTCAAGGACTATGGAATAAGAGGGAGCGCAAATGATTTGTTACGCAGCTACCTAACAAATAGAAAGCAGGTAGTTAAAATTGGTGAAGTGAGAAGCTTTCAAATGGGCGTCACATGTGGAGTACCACAGGGCTCCATTTTGGGACCTTTCCTATTTGTTGTATATATCAATGATATGCTACACCTATTGGATAATGGAAAAATGATTGCCTACGCCGACGACACCGTGATAATCTGTGAAGCTGACAGCTGGGAAGAAGTGCAACAAGGACTCAATCGAAATCTTGGCATAGTGTATAAGAGGCTGTGCCACAACGAGTTATCACTCAACGTCAAAAAGACTGTATATATGACCTTTGCAACCTACAATGATAAGTTGCCAGCTGATCTTGAAATAGAGGTTTTCAGTAACAATACGTCACATGCACTCTCTAGAGCAAAAACGAAAAAGTACCTGGGGGTCTATATTGACCAAAACCTTAGATGGTCTGAGCATATAAAATCTATTATTAACAAATCTAGATACCTAACATATATTGTGAAAAAACTAAAAGATATTCTAAGCACAAATAATCTAAAACTAATTTACTTTGCTTTTTTTAATTCCTTGATTAATTATGGCATTGTTGCTTGGGGCAACGCTTATGACAATGCTTTTGTAAATCTTGAAAACCTGCAAATCAGGCTGATCAGAAAGATCTTTGGGTCTTCGAAAAATGCAAATGAGGTTTACATAAAAAACTCAATTTTCAAAGTTGGAAACCTATACTATATGAATGCTCTGTTAATGGACTACGACAAGCTGAAAAGATTGTATGGAGCGAGTGAACAAGTTACTAGGCGTAAAGAAGTGAGATTGCCACTGTGTGAATTAGAGGTGGGAAAAAAGAAGTATAGCTACACGGCAATTAAAATTTATAATATGCTCCCATTGAAACTCAAATGCTTGGACTTAAGTAAAATAAGCAAAAAAATTATTATAAAGGAATGGCTAATTAAGTTAGAATATATATAATCTTTTGATTCAAACTGTATCAGGATTCCAACGCAATATGCAGACACTGCACTCGTTATGTATTTCTAGTCACGATTTTTATCTATATATTTTGTTTTTTATTTTTTATTTATTGTTTGTATCTCTCTAATGATAGTTTCTCCTTTGTATATTTTATTCTCCTAACGCGTATACATAAGCAAACTAGGCCTGCACACAGACTTCTATAAGTCTCGCAGAAATTTTATGTTAGAGCCCTCTTCTCAGCGTAAAATTTGTATCCCTACACCTGGTTAATAAATCTAAATCTAAATCTAAATCTAAATCTAAATTAGTAACATTATATAATTATATTTATTATGAATAATAATTATTTAATCAATTAATTATCCAAAGGCATAATTGGAGCAAAACGTTTTTTTCTCATACTGAAAAATGAGATTTTTCGACTTGTCCTAGTTTAGATCTAGGTGTGCGATATGTGCAAAAAAAAAGTGTCCTAAAGTGCATATAATTGCATATTATGGTTAACCCGTTAATCATGAACTTGTACGTTTCACTCAAGAACTTCACTTGTAGTGGCATTAGATGTATTTACTGAATTGTGGTAAGTCTAATAGACACAAATGCAGATATTAAACTAGAACTATATTGAGAAGTAATGAGGGTATATTGAATCGGAAGTCGGAACAGAAAAGCATGCACCAGTTGGACACATTAATCGTAGAGATAACTAGGTTTCCTTTTATGGAGTAAGAATAATAATACTTATGATATACGATACGATATACGATATTTATCGATTTTTAAATTTTGAATCAACAGGGTGTGAGGGTGTTCAGCAAAGGTGATGTCGAGCTCATAATCTCTGTTTCTTTGAAGTAAACAATATAATTTGATAATGCATAAAGATATAGGCATGCATTCCACAGTGATATCTGGCATGCTAATTGTTTTACGAAAAGTAACTTTATCACAAAATTTGAAGATAAGACCTGCCTGAATCAAATAACTGAAAAAGAAACGAAAAATGATGAATGAATGAAAAAGGAACGAATTTCATTCGAAATAATGGAAGTAGCATCCCAATAGCTAAAACGGTACTTGAAATAATTATATTTTCCAGATCTACGGTCCTACCCGGTTCGGTCTCAAAATTCCAAATAAGGATTATCGGAGTTTAGATGGCAAAGAAAGTAGTCACTTGGGGTATTCGAATCGGACATTCTGTAGATGAATAATAAGACCCTATAGGATATTTTCTGTGAGACAGCGATTTGATGACGAAGCAACAACCGAAACTGCACCACACATATGAAACGAGCTGATTATGTATTAGAAGATATAGTGTAATTAAATCTACATTCTAAAACGTCTTTATGCAAACATTTGGATATATCGCCATATCACTAATACCGCCACATATGAGTCAGTCCACGTCAAGCGGGACGGATTTGGCCAAAAATTTACCTCAATCTTTCTGATTCTTCTGCCATTTTTTTCACATATTCTCTGGGTAAAATAGATGTATGAAACATTTTTTTTTTTTCAACTTGAAGGGATTCGAAGCTACCGGGGGTTGAATTTTCGAAAAAACCACCAAAAATCGGAATCGCGCTCTCCTTTAAACGTTAATATCTCCGGATTCCTTTGTCGTACAGACATCAGCAAAAACTCATTTTGAAGCTCTTGAATCGCACTTTCATGTTATGAATTGTTAATTCATGGAATAGACAATTTTCTATTCGTTATTAACAATTATATTCTTCAAACGTGATTTTCGAGATGACTACCGCCGTCAAAAATTTTGAAAAAAATATGAGCGTGTTCCTTGATTCATTCTTTACGAAATCTGTAAGTTTTGAAATGGAACTCCGATGGAAACCATATTTAAAACGCGATTGATCCGTGCGGGACGTCGCGCGCACTGTCTACGCGGGCGCGCCGAGACCGAGGCTCTTTGCATGGCCGGCAAGTATAGTGTGGAGCGAAGGAAATGACCACACACGACATTTTCCGTGTATGGTTTTACCACACACGAAATTCGATCATTGCCAACCAAAATTTATGATTTACTACAAATTTTATACTACAAATAAAATCGCGAGTCGACAGAAGTTCAATTTTCTGTCATGAGACTCCGAGTTCACCGGGAAATGACCGAAAGTCTGAACACAAATGAGCTGGTTGATGATTTTATAAGTAGGAATGCTGTGAGGAGGGCAACATTTGCAATGACTGAATTAAAAATCTAAGAAGAATGAAATTTTGTTAACTTTTATTACCTAACCCCCCCCCCCCCCCCCCCCCCCCCGACAGCGTACTGTTTCACACACGGGAAATTGATAACTTGCCGGCCATGATACTCGACCTCAAATTACAAAAATATAAATATGGAGGTACTACACACTTGACTTAAAGTCTTGAGAATAACTGGACTGGTGAATATAACGTATCTTTTTATTCCATCAAATGGAATACGTCAGCGTATCATTCGATCAGTCACGTGCTGAATTATTGAATTTAAAATAACTCAATCATAAACCACGAGAACTATACATTTCTTTGACATCTCAAGAGGGGACTTACACCTTCAAAACAACTTTTCTTCGAATCACTTGTACACTGTTATAAAATCGACTCACAATCAGTTTTTTTACAGCAGATTACCAATATTTTGAACTGTGTTTCAGAAATATTATACAATATTTGAAGTTTACCTTACGTAGTTCTCGTAGTTCATGATTGGTATGTAATTTCAAATGTATCAATTTAGTAAGTGATTGATCGGAAAATACGGTGTCGTATTCCGTTTGATGGAATCAAAAAATAGCCCGAGTCGAAATTTTAGCCCTCCTTTGACCCTCCAAATCATCTCGATAGTTGGTCGAATCTTGGGAGTACAGCGGAGTCAAGCGAGGGTACGACGTATTCGGTACCTTTTATGTTAGACCCTACATGAACCTCCCAAAGTGGCAGAAATTGAACATTGTCATTCAAATCAGGGTTTGGAGGGTGTACAGAACCTCCTTTCAACCTAGGTGAACCTCGTTTAAACGCTCACATCAACCCTCCTAACCCTCCTTTGAGCCTATTTCATGTGCCTCGCAACCCTCCAAACCCTCCTTTGGGCCTATTCCGGGTGCCGTGCATACCCTCCTAACCCTCTTTTGGGCCTATTGCAGATATCTCCCAAGACCTACAGACCCTCTTTTCAGCCTAAATCGAATCTCGCGTAGACCCTACAGACCCTCCTTCTCTAGTAGAATTTCAGCCGGGCGCTAGCGACGGCCAGGGCCAGTTAAACTCATGATTAATCAGCACCTAGCCAGACAATTAATAATTATTAATAGTCGAAAAAAAAAGAAAAATACGAAATTTGACAGATATTATCGTCAGGTAACCCAACCTACGCATTATTATGTTGAGAAAATCGCATTTTAACGCACTGAAAAGATCGCCGCATTTTTTGTCCCCGCCGGGATTTGAACCCACGTCCGCTCGGTTACTAGTCGCACGCCCTAACCACTACGCTAAACTATCGTATAGCATACACTCCACCAAAAAATAATCAAAGGTTGTGCTCGCTCACTCGATTGGTTGATGATTATCAACATACAAAAGCATTGAAATCAGATACAACTGCCAAGTACCTGTAGAATGATAAAAGTTTGGGATTGAAAAATTTGTTCCAACTAAATAACGTTGTACTCGTTCGCTCGCTGCGCTCGCTCACTCTATTGGCTTATGATTATGGGTTGAAAAAACAATTCGGATGAAGAAATTGAAGATGTCAACATTTATCAAAAAATATTCATAACGAAAAAATAATTTAAAAAAAATTTGAAAAAAAAATTTGGAGTCCGTGGTACGTTGGCGGGCCAATGTTTGAATATCTATCAGATGACATTGACATGGTTCGCGATCGATATTTTATATTTCTTTTTCTACAAAAGGCCCCCCAAGTACCACTACCTCCAAATTTTTTTTTCAAATTTTTTTTAAATTATTTTTTCGTTATGAATATTTTTTGATAAATGTTGACATCTTCAATTTCTTCATTCGAATTGTTTTTTCAACCCATAATCATAAGCCAATAGAGTGAGCGAGCGCAGCGAGCGAACGAGTACAACGTTATTTAGTTGGAACAAATTTTTCAATCCCAAACTTTTATCATTCTACAGGTACTTGGCAGTTGTATCTGATTTCAATGCTTTTGTATGTTGATAATCATCAACCAATCGAGTGAGCGAGCACAACCTTTGATTATTTTTTGGTGGAGTGATCTACACATTAATGGACTTGGCGGAAGGTTTTTGCACCGAAGGTGCTTTTTGGGGTTGATTTCACTACTTTTTGTAAAATTTTGCTTGACCACCTAATAGTTGTGCTCGCTCGCTACGCTCGCTCGGTTGTTTTGTGCTATTTCATACCGCTCGAAGTCCCTCGATCAGCAGGAACGTCAACAGCAACGAGCACGCGTGTGCTCATACATTTCCCCAAGTCTCAAATTTGTAGAGTGACGCGTAATGTACTTTCATAGCGTTTACAAATTGTTCCACTACAATAATTTTTTATACCTACAACATCTAACCCTACGTGCAGCCCTCCTCCTGTCTCATCTGGGCCTGGGACCGGCAATGGCGGAGTTACTTGCACGCAGGATTATAGTTGCTGCTCATGACTAAATATATATAAATATCAGATATATGTATTGCAACCTCTGCAAAAAGAACATGTACGCGTCCCGGACTCATAACGTCAACTTCCAATTCGGGTCTGAACAGAAGGTATCAAAATATTTGGAATTGAGCCTATTCATGCAAGACTAGCGTAGAGCATAAAATGGAAGTTCATGAAGTCAAACACTCGCATTCTGCTCTCTTCGTCTGACTCTTGCCGTTTCTCCTATCGAATCACACTATACCGATACTTTGCAACCCAAGCGTTTTCTTTCATCATCCTCACGTCTTATACGGCAACCCGCTACAAAATTAAACAATCCATAAGAAAGATTTTTCTTCAATAATTCCATTCATGAATGATTATACGCTGAGTCTACAAATAATAAATAAATATAAATCAGAATCTCTATCATCTGAGAAAGAGGAAGTCGATCGATCATTTCTTTAATATTGAATAAGTATTTTTATTCTCACCATTTGTCGTGATAGCACTAATCTGAATTTGATTGAGCTTCTGAGCGGAGAATCTAAGCTAATTGTAAAACATGGATTAAAAAATTATCTCCACCGAAGGTCAAGGCATTACGTTGACGTGGAGTGTAGAATAAAGCCTATCGTAGTCCAACACACAACGTCGACTTACAGTCTCGTTTGGACTAGAGGATACCGAGATAAAATATAGAATTCGTTGAAATCCTACACGTAACGTTGGCTCGCAGTTTAGGTCCGAGCAGACGAGCCTCTAGAAATGAGCCTAACATTGAGCTTGAAGTGGAATTTGTTGCAATCCAACGCTTGAACTCGGCTTTGTTGGTCTGGCTCCTTGCCGTTCCTTATATCAAATCATGCTATCCTGATATTTTTCAACTTCAACATTTTTTCTTGATTTTCTATTGTCAGACTTTCTCAGGCGGTGACTTGCTAGAAAATTGAATCCCCAAAACACCGTTTCCTCCGATAATTGCATTCATGAATGGAAATAAGCCAAATCTACAATGTATAAGTGAATAAAATTTAGAGGTCATAGTCAGTTAATAGTCATCTAACAGTCTTGTGTCATACAAGGTAAGCCCAATCGTAAAATTATCCGTTCACAATTATTATTCTATTTATCACTATAAATTTTACACGTCAGTCGATTCGCATAACCTCAAAAGCTCAAGATCGTAGGATTTAAGATAATTAACCTATCGAAACATTTTTGTTGGCGGCTATCACTTAAATGTACTTGGTGTGAGGTTTTCGCACCTAAGTGGCTTTTGGGAGGTATTCGCTAGTTTTTGTACGTTCAAATTTTGCATTAAGCATTGCTCGTATTTTCTTTTATTTCCTTTATTTCGATTTAAAAATATGAAATGACAACACGCGTCTGCTACTGTAGCGGACGGTTTTTGTCTGCGATACTGGCGCTATCTACGTCGGAACTATCTCGTATACTGACGTCACTCTATACAACTTTTGAGTGGTTTCCCGTCTAGTGATTTTATATGGGAATGGTTTGAATTTGCTGAATCTAGGTCTGAAGAACACTAAGGAGAAGACCAAACATTGTACGAGGAAACGGGGTATCAGAATCTGAAGTTAATTATATCTCAGTACTCCGGACACCGATTTAATCGATCTAGGGCTCAAATGAAAGCTTTTCATGCCCACATCCTAGATTACATCAGTTTTTATTCGTGTATGTTGTGAGGTGAAAGAAAACGAAGATACTAGTTCGCGTTATAGGTTAGGGTAGTTGCCTCTCGGGTATATAGACTCGTTGAGTCTCGCGCTTGAAAAAATGTTTTTTTAATGTACTTGGCGCGAGACTCTACCGAGTTTCTTGATGTTTCAATACTCTCCTACTTGTTCGGGGGCCATCAAAGTGTCAAGGTATTACTCGAAATATTTCAATGTCATCAAAATTTGGCATTTGCAGGACTATAGATTAAAGTCCTTGCATAATATATTATTAGTATTACGAATCTGTTTATCTGAATGAAATATGACATTTTGTTAGAAAAAAAAGGTCCAGGTGGTACACTAAAATTTTTATGTTTATTTTGAAACAGTGTTGAAATTACCGTAAAAATTTTAGTGGACCTAGGGAACATTTTTGTTCTCTAACGGTGTACCTTAGGGTCGCCTTTAAAAATTGAATTTTTTGATACGCCCCCTAAAAAGTTTCCTTCTTGTGCGAAAACATGAGGGATATTTGTTTTTTGTTAAAAAAATGAAAAAAAAAAACACGTGCCGGCAGACGATCAAAGTTTTTGTTGTGATGAATTTGTAGTTTTTCAAAAATGTGTCACAAAATATGCAGATTTGACAGAAGACCGAAGAAAAAAAAATTCAATTGTTTCGAATTTTTTTTCAGTTTTTTTTGGCGAATCTGCATATTTTGTGACACATTTCCAAAAAATTGCCGATTCCCCAAAACAAAAACTCTGATCGTCTGCGGCACGTGTCCTTTCCATTTTTTCAGCAAGAAACAAATTTTCCTCATGTTTTTACACAAGAAGTAAACTTTTTAGGGGGCGCAAAAAAAATTTTCATCCTCAAGGACCACCCTAGTGTACCTATATATTCCATATTTCACAAATCCGGTAAACCGATCGAGCAGTGATATAGAGATCTATTATTGTGGAATCCACAACTGATCCTGATAGGGGCCGTTGTGTTGTTAAGGCTATAGCGTTGAGCGCACGCTTACGAGGTTTCATTGCACTTAAATTTAACGAGATATGCGTTATCAATATCTGTGGATTACGTATTTTTGTGTAAACTACAGAGTTATGGATGTAATAAACTAAGCCCCGAAGTTGAAAGTAGCAGAGTTTCAAAAAAACATATCCCAAAGTCCAGATTACTGCCTTGACCCTACGTAACCTCCTTTGAATCCAGTCTCCTGCCTTGACCCTACATACCCGGGAAAAAATAGTTGTATATGAATATAAATAATCATATATGACTTATCATTAATGATCATAAACGAAATTTGTCTCTATATGACCATATATAACCATATATAATTGTATATAGCCATACCTGGGAAAAAATGATTTTCTATGATCGAATATGATTATTAATCGTATATGATCATAGAAAATCATTTTTGGCTATATACAATTATATATGGTTATATATGGTCATATATGGTTATATATGATTATTAATCATATATGATCATAGAAAATCATTTTTTCCCAGGTATGGCTATATACAATTATATATGGTTATATATGGTCATATAGAGACAAATTTCGTTCATGATCATTAATGATAAGTCATATATGATTATTTATATTCATATACAACTATTTTTTCCCGGGATAGCCTCCTTTGGATCCAAAGTTTTTGGTCCTGATTGTTCTTGGCCAGCATTGGATCCAAAGTAGGCTATGGAGGGTCAGAGTAGGAGACTTTGGATCCAAAGGAGGCTACGTAGGGTGACGACAGGGATCTTCGGATTCAAATGAGGCTACGTAGGTTCATGTCCGCGAGATATTTGAGGTCTAAAAGAGGTCTAGGAGGGTCATCGTAGGGTGAAGTGAAGTGAAAGGAGGTTCACCGACAGCACTGAATTCTGCAAATAGGGCCTAGTAGGTTCAACGGAGGGTGGCGGCTCATGCATTACAAAGAAAAATAGGTTCAAGTGGAGTCAAAGGAGGGCTAAAATTTCGACTCGGGAGGTTATATTCACCAGTTATTTTCAAGGCTTTAGTCAAGTGTGTACCTCCATATTTACATTTTTGTAATTTTAAGTCGAGTATTCAGCATGAAATGGAATAAATAATTCCGCAAATTGATGAATTTGATGGATTTGAACGTATAATATGCCCCCCTATATTCTTTGCATGTAAAGCAAAGAGCCATGGCCGGCAAGTTATCAATTTCCCGTGTGTGGAACAGTACGCTGTCGGGGGGGGGGGGGGGGGGGGGGGGTAAGGTAATAGAAGTTAACAAAATTTCATTCTTTTTAGATTTTTAATTCAGTCATTGCAAATGTTGCCCTCCTTACAGCATTCCTACTTATAAAATCATCAACCAGCTCATTTGTGTTCAGACTTTCGGTCATTTCCCGGTGAACTCGGAGTCTCATGACCGAAAATTGAACTTCTGTCGACTCGCGATTTTATTTGTAGTATAAAATTTGTAGTAAATCATAAATTTTGGTTGGCAATGATCGAATTTCGTGTGTGGTAAAACCATACACGGAAAATGTCGTGTGTGGTCATTTCCTTCGCTCCACACTATACTTGCCGGCCATGTCGAGTATTCAGCATGAGATCAAATAAATAATTCCGCAAATTGATGGATTTGATGGATTTGAACGTATAATTGCCCCCTATATTCTTTGCATGTAAAGCAAAGGAGCCTCGGGTCTTGGCGCGCCCGCGTAGATAGTGCGCGCGACGTCCCGCACGGATCCACGGATCAATCCTTTTTAAATATAGTTTCCATCGGAGTTCCATTTTGAAACTTACAGATTTTGTAAAGAATGAATTAAGGAATACACTCGTTTTTTTTTCAGAATATTCGAAGGGGGCATTCATCTCGAAAATCTCGTTCAAATAATACAATTATTCATAACAAATAGAGAATTGTTTATTCCACGGATTCAAAATTAATAACACAAAAGTACAATTCAAGAGCTTCAAAATGAGTTTTTGCTGACGTCTTTACGACTAAGGGAACCGGAGTGTATAACGTTTAAAGGAGAGCGCGATCCCGATTTTTGGTGTTTTTTTTCGAAAATTCAACCCCTCGTAGCTTCTAGAAGCCCTTCGAGTAAAAAAAAAAAAACATGTTTCATCCGTTTATTTCACCCAGAGAATATATAAAAAGAAATCACCAAAGAATCAGAAACATCGACGAATATTTTTGGCTAAATCCACCCCGCTTGACGTGGATTGACTCATATTGGACAATGTCTGATGGGATGTAACAAGTCGTGAAGACGTCTTGCGGTTTTTGAGCGATCTTGAATTCATTTTTATTCTTTATTTGCAGTCTTTCATTCTACAACACTATTTCTCAACCACTACATCTTAAACTCGTGGATATCTGATGATCAATTAATTAATTGCTGCAATTGCCGCCGCGATACTTTCTGGTTATATTTATGATTGTTTCAAGGTCTCGAAATTTCAGTATAACTACCGATCGAATGAGAATAACATAAATGCTGTAATAATAGTAGAAAGGTTTACAGCTACACACGTCAACTATCATTAACCTTATTCTCAAATGTGTCTAGATAATTTTATTTATTATCCCTAGCTGTCAATTTCAGTAAGTTTTTGCGTGTTCAAGGCCTGCAATATATGGTTAATTTGTCGGTTCTAATACAAGCTGCTTTTAAGAGTGAAATTGAAATTTAATATCTGACACTTGATGATGTATGTATAACTTATCTTTCACTAGATAATCACCATATGTACAACGGCCAACGACCCCTTTCACAAAATTTCAAATGTTGCCTTTCGTTTCAAGTCTACCTATATGATAATTAATGTATAACTGCGAACAAGTGCTTTCAAGGCACCTTATTGTAAGATTCTTTAATCAACCGGAGTAAGATTCAACTTCTCACAGAGTTTATCATTAATTTAAATCACTTGAAGCAGTTGCCAATTAATATACCGGGTGTGCCATTTTATTCTTCCACCCGATTTATTTCGGAAAATATGACTCCGATCGACTATTGAGTGTAATGAAACTTTGAGGGTTCAGAGGGGGACGTTTAAATTTTTTTTTTGTTTTAGTCCAAAATAAAAAATGGCGGAGTTAAGATGGCCAATATGTTTTCCTTAAATGGAACCGTAACTTTTCTTTCGCACCAAAAAATTTGTCAAATTAAAACGAACAAATTTTGTAGGAAATATTTTTCCATTCAAGTACATAATTTTTCCCGAGGGATGTTCTGTTACGAACAGTTGATGGGTTCGAGAGGAGAGTTCGGCCATGTTTGAACATGAATAGGGGAATATTTGAACACCTTTAGGAAGTGTTCGGAGTACACTCACATGAAGGGTTTGGAGTCTTAAAATACGACGAAAGTGACGAGCAGCAGAGACCTAATCCTTTTGAGTGTCACACGCACACGCGCACCGAAAATTGTGCTCACGTAAAAATTATGAACTTTAATGGAAAAATGTTTCCAACAAAAGTTGTTCGTTTTTATTTGACAAATTTTTTGGTGTAAAAGAAAAGTCACGTTTCCATTGTAACGTGGCAGATTTTACATCTGTCACTGACCGCGCCTCCACTCGCAAACGTGAGCGACCATGCCGCTGCCGTACCGCAAATTCTTCACCGAAGCGCAAGTCCAACATATGTCTTTTAAGATCATTGTCTGCCTTAAGTTTTTTTTATTGTGAGACGCAGGTCTCACCGCCAGGACATCGCGGGATTCACCTGCATCCGTCGATCGTCGCAGGATCATCTGGGGGATGTCCTGGAAGCCGCGGCACTAGTACCCGCACCTACGTCATTGGCCTTTGTCATTGTCATCTTCTGCAGCCTCGTCACCTGCCGGCCGGGAGAGGGCTGCACCTCCCAGCCTCATGAAGCCGCCAACACCTACCTCCCGGCCAGAATTTTGAAAATGTTCGCCGTTTAGGTGCGGCGAACATGCCGTGCGTGGAATGGCTTCCCCTACCCTTTTTGGATCGCCGATCGACGGACACTCCGTTGCCGACCACCGTCGAATCTACGTCGAGTTACCGTACCTTATAGCGGTTATCTTATCTTTATCTTTTGGGGGTTTATCGTATCTTTCTTTTTCTTTTGGGGTTTTCTTTAATTTGTTTTTGGGGTTTCTCTTAGTTTCTTTCCTACGTCTCTTTAGTTTGTTTTTTTTATTAGTTTTGTGTGTGAGCCTTTTTCTTTGGAACCACCTGGGCTGCGTCCCTGCATAAAGGTAGGCTTTCCGTTCACGACCTCGACCGTCCGTTCGCTACCCCTCGGTTGTTACCGCCGAACGGTTTGAATTCAAGATCCAGCGAGAGACGGGTTGTCGTGGTCGTCTATGTTTTTCGCTAGGCTATTTTAACAACCATTACGTCTATTATCTATTTATCTATCTTTTCTGGACTTGCGCTGCTCGGGGAAGAATCTCCGTGCCGTATCGCCCCGTTATCTCTAATTACTTTGAATTTTGTCTACGTGCGTTAATCTGGTTTAATTAGTGTCTAGCACTACCTCATATCTTTTTTTCTGTATTTATTTCCTTATGGCCTAGCTTATCTAGTACCTATTTTATTATTTTCTTTCTCTGCGTTATCTTTAATTTAATTTGACCTGTGTTCGGCCTGACTGGCCTTGCCGTCTTGTATTATTTATTTATTATTTTTTTTGTATCGTTGCCTTCTGAGTTCAAATTATATTTATCGTTATCGTTTATCTGTACCGAGTAAGTGTGTTATTTCTACGCCCCCACGTTCCCCTCACCGTCTACTAGCCGAGTATATTTTGAATTTATCTATTTCTTAGTCTTTCTTTTTCTGGTTAGTATTTTGGTTTTTGAATTAAACTGTTTTCTTAGTATTTTCTTTTGTAGTTAATTTTTGAATTTTGAGTTTAGTCGTTTAGTAGAGTTTCTTTTCCTGATTAGCTTTTCAATTTTGAATCTAACGGTTACTTTGTGCATTTCTTTTTCTTTTTTCTTCTGTTCACTTTATCTGGCACATTCGTGTGCCTGGCGCCCAACCTTAACTTTTGTTTATTTCTATTTTTCTTTTCCTTTTTGTATCGTACCGTTCAGTATCTTTTCGTGAGAATACGTTGGGACCTTTTTGAGCGGGATTTATTTTTCTACTCATTTTTCCTCCGGGTAGGAAAATTGCTCGTTACACCATTTAAGAAAAACATGTTGGCCATCTCAACTCTGCCATTTTTCATTTTGGACCGAAACCAAATTTTGTTTCGAACGTCCCCATTCGAACCCTCAAAGTTTCATTCCACTCAATTCTCGATCGGAGCCGTATTTCGCGAGATAAATCAGGTGTAAGATTAAAATGGGACACCCGGTATATATGATTGACATGGCATATTTATTTCACTGAATTATGTATCAAACACGATGATATTTAGTCAGACTGGTTCATATTGTTTTTTAATGTTCTTTTTTGGTTGGTAAAGAAATAAATTCAACCATATGGTATAACACTGAATAAATCATACTGCAAAAAGTAGTGTGTCATAATGTTGTATGCGCTGTAAAAAAAACTGCTCAATGCATAAGGTGTGAAAACAAATAAGAATAAACGAATTGGCTTTGATTTCACTTTCAATGAACCAGATTTAATACGGATGTCAAGAAAAGTGACTGTTCTATCAACTGACCAGGTTTTTATTTCAATAAACCGAATAATGAACTGAAAAGTTCACCCGGGGGAAGACCAGAAAAAAAGTTCAGCCACTTCAATTTGATACATACCGAGAATATTCGGTGAGAGTAAACGATCCCCTTCCTACGGCAAAACCAACACAGGCGCGCACCCGTGCGTGAGGCTCGTTCGGGAGGGGATGCAATGCTACTGGCAACTCATTCCCTCCCGAACGAGCCTCACGCACGCGGTGCGCGCCTGTGTTGGTTTTGCCGTAGGAAGGGGATCGTTTACTCTCACCGAATATTCTCGGTAAGGGGAATTCCACGCCAACTTGACCAATGAATTTTCCTCACCATTTTCGATTGGCTTAAAAAAAAAATCTACAATTGTCGAAGTACTAAAACGGTCCCCTGAATTTTTTCAGATTTTTTGATCGATCAGATTTATTATATTATATAATAAATAATATCCTAAATAACTTTTAATTTGATAAAAAGTGAATATTTTAGGTTTGTATTACGATGTTGTAGAAAAATAGAAGCATACAAAAGTTGGGAAGGTCCGATTACTGAAAATTGGTATGAAATGTCCTACCTTACAATCCTGTGTAACTTCAAGGGGAGAAAAATTACGAAACATTCATTATTTTCACATATACAGGGTGAGTTTTTTATCTTGAGACATCGAAATATCTCAAGAAATACGCATCGTACAAACAAATGTCCGAAATTAAAACTGTTTGATGTCGAGGGGGAAAATTGACTCTGTGAAAATGTCAACCCCCCACCGCAACCCCTGAATGCAGTAGGGGTAGTAACTTCGAAATTTCAAATAGGAACCACTATTTTGTATTGCAGATTTGAATTCTACATGAAAAAATACACAAGTTTCATTGTAACATTTTTTTTCGATTCGGGACAGATGGCGCTTGCATCACGAAAAATCAAGTTTTTGATTATTCTAAGAAAGGCGCCCCAAATCGAAGATAAGGAAGTACGTGTTGAATGTTTTCAGGAGAACAATTCGATTGTGCATAGTTTCACCTCATCGACAGTTCCGATCGATTTGTTTTATCAGTTCTTGGAATTGGTTCTTTATATTCGAATCAACAATCAATACTTGTAGCAATTCATTTCCATTTGAGACTCATTGATACCCTGGAGATTTTGTAAACTTGAAAAAGGTGACTATTGTGGTAAAAAAAATGGCAAGAAAAAATTGGACCAAGGTAGGTCAAAAAACGACCTATAATCGTTTAGAGGATGAGTCACGCTTTCAAATAAGCCGAGAAAGACAGACATCGGACATTTTTTGGTTGCTTGACATCATTTTGAACGAGAAACAATATTTTTTACGTGCTAATTAGATGGGAATCCTAAAGCTTCGTTGAGCGACTCTAAACTTCAAACTACAGCGCCCTCCTTGAACGAGGAGCTCTTTAATGTCAAAACCTAAAGTTTTGAGTGGTAGGCATTGACGTAACTAGGACTTTTCTCTAGGGGGGGCCTGGCCCCATCATTCAGCTCGCTTTACCCGAATATATATTATATGTATATCCGAAACTTTCAATTTCTTTTTTTTTTTATTTTTCTGGGGTGGGCCGTGCCCCCCCCGCCTCCCCCCCCGTAGTTACGCCAATGGTGGTAGGAGCGAAAAAACAAAATCAAAGTCAATTTTCGACACACCCTAATGTGTATGTGCCGGTAACCCCACCATGGAATCCCCTCGGACTGCCTTAAGGATATTATGGCGAGGAGAGCTTGTAGGAGGTAAGCCGCAGGGGACCTATTGTTCTCCTGCAAAAACCAATACCCGAACAAAAAGAATTACTTTTAACATAAATATTCCGACCTTATTTGATGACTTCTATGGTCGGAATTTTTTTAAAATGACTTTTCTAATTTTTATCTTTTTTTTTGTAAGCATGCGATAATTTTTCCACTTCGTTGTATTATTTACCGTCAATAATTTATACGAGAGGAAAAAGTGACAGCGTCACGGCCATCGGAATTATTTTGTCGGGAGGGGTTGGCAGCCCTGACGCACACATTACTCGTGTATCCAAGTAAACAAGGAGGCGAAGGTTTTGAACGCAATCTGTCAACTATAAAAGTTTATCATCAATATTATTAATTAATGTGAAATTCTGGTGAAAGAGTGAGTGATAATCGACGTGTCTCAAGTCCCTGTTGCACGTTCACAATTAAATTTTTCACGGTGGGTGATTGATGTCCAGGAGTATCCCCTCAGCTGACGTAACCTCAAGCTCAGTTGATCAGTCCGAAAACAATTCACCGCGTTTACCCCTCCTCCATTCGTCGCTGCGACCTTGTCAAGTTTCAATGCTGCGCACGCAGGAATTCGACGTTTATGAAGTTTTTCCATGATTTTTCATTAATAATGTCGACAACAAATGTCGCAATTTTTTTAACATGTTCCTCTATCGATACTCTACCCGCGAGCAAAGTTTCCCTTCAATGGCTGCATTTTTTCATCGATTTCAATTTTTTTCTGAATTCCCATAAGAACGCGTGTTAAATACCTCTTTTAAGAAAATTCATATAATTGCATTTTCATCGATAAAAAAATGTGAAACTCCGCCCATGGCTTCTAAATAAATCAGAGTAAATATAAAAAAATCAAGATCAATATCTCTGCATTTTCAATGCTTCAAAAATCTCGCCATAACATCCTCAATGTTATTTTTATCTTTGCTTGAGACTTTCAACAGGCGATCAAGGAACAGTTTGGGAAAACTATACGTTCGTTCATTTTATGAAGTCTATCGAGCCAGGCCACGGTGTGCCTCATTACGTTCCATGAAATTGAGGTGCCGTTCGTTTTAATTCTAATTGCGTAATTAGAGCAGTATTTTGGAAGATGGAGTACTTTTTTTGTAAGGTTAAGATTGTATTTGGTCAATATCTTTTAAGTACCGAAGGCCCCAGACCTCTATCTGATAATAAATAACGCTGGTCACAATTAGTGCTCGAGGGAGTTTTTCTTCCGGGTTCCTAGTGCACGGAAAGACCATTTTGGTGATGATTGTTCAGAAATTGGTATTCCTTCCCAAAAAAATTAGTAAAGTGGTGACAATGCATCATTTTTAGTAGTGCTTTATTCTGAAGAATAGTAACGGCTCCTAGCAACGTAGAACATTGTTGGTATCCACTGCTACAAAACTTAGGAACTATTGTTATTCTAGCGATGGTTGTGAGTGATCACTAACAATGAAATAAAATTTTAGAATCAATTGAAATATTTTCAGTGATATTTATTATAATTGTAGTATTAATTATTTCACCGTGGGAAAAAGTGGGTGCTGAAATAATTGGGCTAATTGAATTTTACAAATTTATTTTTCAATACAATGTAAAAAATGCAGTGTTAAATCCGGATAAAAAAACACCGTTTTTGTTTATATTGAGGGAAATTTTCAGCTAGCCCAAAAAAAATATATTTTTCAATAGGGTTTTAACATCACATTCGCCAACTCATAATTAACCGCACGTAAATGAAAACGCATCACCAATTCGCTGAGAAAAAACCGTCATCGATATTTTGTCCTAACCGGGATTTAAACTCAAGTCCGCTCGCATTCGCTCCATCGCTCATAATACTAGTCGCACGCTCTATCCGCTGCGCCAACCTACGCTATGTTGATTTGTACAATGTTTTCTTATCTGTTTGGAGATTGTAGCGCACTATTTGAAAACGTAGATATAAAACTCAATGTGGTATGGTAACCAACGCTTTGACCAATATCATATTCAGTACTTTACATAGTGTTATAGGAACTACTACCATACAACTATCGAGGAGTGTTGTATTCGTATGGGATTGATCACATTTTTTTTTTTGACGAACTGTTACTATGTAGTTCAGGAATCATTCATATATTTCTTTGAAATAGTTTCATAAAAATATAAATTTCTAAGAATTCCGGTTCATTTCTTGGAAATTCTCAAAAATACTAAACTAGCATAGTAATCATTACTGAAACGGTCTCTCCGTGTATTCGATTTCACAAAGTTTATAATATTTACCATGCTCGACAGAGCACCTTGAGTGCTACTGATCGATTTTTCTTTATTTCTAAGAAACAGGCCAGATGTAGGAAAAAATGATCCCGAGATAATTGAAGTGATTAGCCGTTTCTATCTCTTTGCCTTCGTAGTAAAAGCCAGGTGTACTTTTATAGGCCTTTCTGTATGACAGATGAGGATTTTTGATTTACTAGAGTTTATTGTAAGGCCATTTTCCCTGCAATACGTTTCCAAAATTCTAATTCTCCTCCTCAAGCCTATATGATCGAGTCAGATAGTACGACGATATCATCTGCGTAAGCCAGGCAAAGTATTTCATTAGCGTCATCGATCGAGATACCGCGAGCATAGTTTTCACAGAAAATTTGTTCAAAGTCGCTTATGAATAGGGTCCAGCGCCGGTGCTGGGCATGGGCCGATCGGGCGGCTGCCCGGGTCCCTGTGCCCGAGGAGGCCCGAAAACGGAGTAAAGCAAAATATTTTTTTTATATTTTTATGAATAAAATTGACCGCGATAATACATTTTGTGCATGAAAACGCTAAAACCGAGGGATGTGAGCGAAAAAAAAATTATGAAAAAATGATATAGATGAGATGGAACGGTTAGGCTCTTGATGAAATATTGTACATGGACTGTAGATTCACTGCTACCTAGGCTTTGTCTAGCTGAACCGCTGTATTTGTACTCGTGTATCACGTAGACGATTTTGATTTCGAAGCTTTTCATCTATATTCGCTGAAGGATGTTGGGAGATATATTCAAATAGTGAGAAATCTTTGAAATTCTTATCACCGAAAGATATAGATAAATGAAATGCTCACTTACCGCGCGGGTGCTGCGAAAGATTTCATACTAATCTTATCGGCTCTCCATACCTCTACGTGTATGAGAAGCAAATTCAAAGATTATTCACTCAAAAACAGTATAGTGAATAGACTTGAAATTTTGGTAGTGAGCATTATATTTATCCATTTGTCGATGATAAAAATTTCCAAGATTTCCCACCATTTCGATATACTTCCCAAACATCCCTAATCTCTTCATGCTACTCTCGGAAAGAAAAACTTTTTCGACAACGTGAACATTTCTGAAATATTTTCTCGTTAAATATTAGTTTTTCCTTATTTTCATTTTAGATTCTGTTTATAAATTTGTCGTCATTCGAAAACTCAGAAATTGACGAGGACCTCATTTATAAGCTGCCGACTTTCCGGTTGGGCCGCCGCCGATCACGTTTAGAGCACAATTTTCTCAGAATATTATTGGAAACTTTGCTAGGTCAGAATGTGTTTGAAAATCAAGTTTAAATAATATATTTGATTATAACAAATAACATTGTTTGTTACCGCAGAATTGAATAAATATATACTAATAGTGTCATTCAATAGCTTTGAAATGGTCCTTGAATGAAGTCTCTAGGATGAATACAATCAAAGATATGACCGTTTGAAGGGGAGCGTGCTTTCGATTTTTGGCTCTCGTTCCTGAATTTCACCCCCGTGTAACTTGGAAAATAGGGGCCAAAAAAAAAAATTGTTCAATGAATTTATTTGTTCCATAGAACCCGTAAAAAAAATTATTACGAAATCGGAAACATCAAGGTCCGAAAGCTGTCCGGTTCGACGTGGAATTACTCATATGTGCCAAGATCGACTGAATGGTTTAGCTGCGATGTCGATTGAGCATGAAATTTGTAACGAGTTGAATTTTGGCGGTGTTACCGCGACTTTCGCCAGCGAAAAATCTCGTAGAGTCCCACTTAAAAATTTCAATAGTCAACGAATTTCTGATATGGGGCCCGATTCCCAACACTCGCCCGGGACCGGCTGTAGGCTAGCGCCAGCGCTGTTAGGGTAAAAAATTGTCTGCTTACTATTTCACCTTAAAGAACTTCCTCGGTTACATCGACTCTATTCGATGTCCCCGTAGGTGTTCTTACCCCCCCCCCCCCCCTCCCCCCCCGAAAAAAATATATATGCTAGGATATATGCATGGAATATATATGCTAGGATATATTAGGATATACAGAGCGATTCTGGGGAAACAGGTCACGCTAATAGAGGCTCCCTTATTTATTTTCGTCAATGACAACGCTGTCAAATACCACGAACAAGCGATCTACCGATATTTCATATGCCTATGACTGATATCTTCAGACGACGTAGCGGTAGCTGTCACGTTGTATAGGTTAAAATGAACTGTCATATCACAATATTGTGTAATTAATTCAAATATTGTTCATAATACAACGGTATACGATATTATTTCATAAATAAGTAGTGATGAGGTTAAATTGATTGCAGGCGTCGATTTCTGTTTATTCCAACATTATTAGGTTATAAATAATTGTCTTGGTGAAATTCACAGATCTGGTAGTGCCCAATAAACACCAGTTCGTATAAAAAACGTATAAAAAGGTCATATACTCTACGTTTATTCAGAGGATAAATGTTCCTCAGTTAAACTGATAAGCAGCGTTTATTGAAAACGTTACGTCGATACGTTTAATATTACGCAATAAACAACGTTTAATACATGTGTACCACTTGAATATTTGACCAAATAATTCGTTGCTCAAAAAAAAAAAAAATTAAGGTACCTAAAATGAATTTATAACAATACATGAGGCGTCGATCAACATCCACTAATCGCAAACAATCGTACGTTATTACAAGGTAAGAATTTTAAGATTAGAAAAATTTCGCATTATTGTTGTGGTCGGGATTCGATACGGGGACGCTCGCATTCGCTTGTATTACCATTCGCACGCTCTATCGACTACGCCAAACTACCCATTGACAAAGTCAGTCACTTTCTCGTAATTGTTCTGGATTTTGTATCTGTCTCAGTGATATCAGTGTTTTGATGTAGCTGAGATATCTCAACTGAACATCCGAGTGGCAAGAATGTTTTTTTCATTTAATTTCTCGCCTTGAGTTCCACACGTTCTCACTCGATTTCATTACATTGCCCGTTCATTATTATATCGGAAAAAACGTATAAATGACGTGTAGTTCCGAGCGTATAATCATCGAAGGAACTGGACGTTGTTATAGTGTAACTCAAAATTCGCGAGGTATTCGTTGATTTTTTGGTTTTCGAAGACGTTTTAAGGAAACGTACGCAATACGTATATAATATGTGTAGCAGTATACGTACGTTAGAGCGTTTCGTACGCGCAGTTGAATACACGCATCCTTGTTCAGTCTAATAAACGTATAAATGACGTTTAAACGACAGGTTTCGAGAATACGTACGCAATACGTATATAATATGTGTAGCAGTATACATACGTTAGAGCGTTTCGTACGCGCAGTTGAAAACACGTGTCCTTGTTCAGTCTAATAAGCGTATATCTCACGTAAATTCACAACGTATTCGTTGTCCGAATTATAAGTTATATTAAAGGCATAGAAAATTATTTCTTCGTTTAAAAAACGTGTCTATCGAACATATATTATCGGATAACTGATAAACGTGTATGATATACGTTTTATAAAAGTATGATGATATATGGATACCAAAAATCAACGAAGGAGACGTGTATAATACGCGTAATATACGAGCTGGTGTTTATTGGGTGATACAGTTATCAAGTCAATAACATACGATATTGATTCTTTATGAATTCATTCCAGGTGTGAATTTCTGTTTATTTACTACATTAGTTACAACCGAGGATTTCTTCGGTGACTGACTGACCCGTTGCATCTCTTCGACAAGTAGGGTTACGAACAAATCGATGTGAATATCATTCATCGAGTAATATCTCATCGATCCAGTGAAAGCTTTCCATCCTACGAGGCATCTCCGCTGAATAAAACTCTACATGTCTTCTTAGCCTAATAAGTACGAAGACAGTCCTGCATAAATGATGTGTTGGTCTATCAATGCGTGTTTAAGTTTCATCGAGTGATAAATGAATTAAAAGTATCGTTCTTTTTGTGAATCTATTTAATTGAGTATTTGATTGCTGCGTAGAACAAAGCGTTGCATTTTTGTACAAAATACTCAATCACAACAAATTGTACAAATTTAATAAAATTCTTTGTTTATTCAGTTGATATTGCATAATCATATTGAATAATTAATGATACATGTGCAAGGACGCTGTCCTTCTGAAGAAAAAAAAAATATACAATTTAATAATAACTCAATAGCATGGTTTTGGAACACGCGGCCGGTCATAGCTTTCGGACCATCGCAGATGATTTCGCAGCCAAGAATCCAGGACGTCCGTGTCCGGCGATGGATACCGTGCGGAATATCGTATTGAAGAAGGAAACTGGAGTGACTTATCCGCGTCGAAGTTCTACGAGTACACTGTTTTCGCCACAATTTTTAAAGCATTCAATTTTCATAACTTGCTTGTCGCCCATGGTTTGTTGCATGGTCATTTCTTTAAAGTACCGCCCTAATTATTCTGGGATATCTAACAGATGTTAGAATGAGTTATTTATGGGTGGGATTGATCTATTCGGAAGAGGTGCTTCATACAATCATGATAGAACTTCACTTACAAGTTAGTTCATTTAATCATGTAATTGTATTTCGCGCCTCTTTCTCTAGATCAACACGTAGATGTTTAAAGCTTATTACGGCAGATCAATGAATTCATGCATCAGGACTGTCTTCCTACTCATTAGGCTAAGAAGACATGTAGAGTTTTATTCAGCGGAGATGCCTCGTAGGATGGAAAGCTTTCAATGGATCGATGAGATATTACTCGATGAATGATATTCACATCGATTTGTTCGTAACCCTACTTGTCGAAGGGATGCAACGGGTCAGTCAGTCACCAAAGAAATCCTCGGTTATAACTAATGTAGTAAATAAACAGAAATTCACACCTGGAATGAATTCATAAAGAATCAATATCGTATGCTATTGACTTGATAAATTCATCACTACCAGATCTGTGAATTTCACCAAGACAATTATTTATAACCTAATAATGTTGGAATAAACAGAAATCGACGTCTGCAATCAATTTAACCTCATCACTACTTATTTATGAAATAATATCGTATACCGTTGTATTATGAACAATATTAGAATTAATTACGCAATATTGTAATATGAAAGTTCAGTTTAACCTATCAACGTGACAGCTACCGCTACGTCGTCTGAAGATATCAGTCATAGGCATATGAAATATCGGTAGATCGCTTGTTCGTGGTATTTGACAGCGTTGTCATGGACGAAAATAAATAAGGGAGCCTCTATTAGCGTGACCTGTTTCTTCAGAATCGCTCTGTATGTCGCGTATACTCAAATTTGCCGAAAGATATATCCTAGCATATATGTCAAGATCATATATGTGGCATATATTCTAGCATATATTCCGGCATATCGACGGTACTTTGATAGAACCTCGTATCTCATAAATCACTACTTCATAGGAACAACAAAAAACTCTATATTAATAATAAAAAAGTATTTTTAATAACTATTTCATCTGAATATCAAACATAATGTACTTTTAAGTTTATTAATGGTAAAATATGATGAATCTCAGTATTTTAACTCTTATTTTGGATTAATTTTATAAGATACGTGGTTTTTACACGCTAAATTTACACTGGGATGCGACTTAGGGGAAGATGGCCCCAAGTGTATACCCCGGGCAAAGCGAATTCGGTGTATATCTCGGTGTCTGAAGTCGCCTGCGTATTGTCATATATATTGCATCATCTTACGTCAGAATATCAGTCAAAAACAGTGGCAAATGAGCTCGGACGTGTTAGTGCGAAAGCTACGCAAAAAATTAACTGAAACACTTCGAATTGTTAAAATTTTTCTTAGGAATGTATCGCGATGTATTTCGATTTTTTATATTAAATGGCGTCCATTTCTCGAGAAAAACACCATATGCCGATTTGTTTACAATCAAATATATTCAAAGAGATTAATCATATTTGTTCTCAATGTGCTGCCGGGCAAAGTGAACCGGGCAAAGTGGATAGATATCCACTCAATAAGAAAAACAAAGTTAGTAGAGCCTTAGCAGAACAATACGAAGACTGCATGGGCATCGTGGGTGGCGAAACCTACTCTGAAGTAGGCGGCAGGCCTATTGAAAATTGGATCTAGTGCAACATGTGTAAGCATTAGGGAGATGAGAAATGCACTACGTATGGCGGAAAAGGTGCATTCGTTTGTGATGCATGCCTATTGCGAAAAAAAAACACTGATATTCACTTTGCCCGGAATCAGTATTCACTTTGCCCGAGCTTACGGGCAAAGTGAATAATTTTCAATTTTTTACTTTATGTTATTGTTTCGCTATAGCATCAATAATTTCACAACTTCTATTGATGTTTTGCATAGTTTATTGACAACCTTGAGAAAATCAGTCGTTATTCACTCAATTTTTTGCTTTTTTCCCAAAAATATCCGCCGCTGAACATTAACCTATCAACTTTGGGCCATCTTCCCCTACGTGTTTTTGCAAATAAAGGAATTTCAAAGAAATTAGTTTCATATTTATTTAAATCTATTATTTAATTCACTCCATCCAATTGAGAATGATTTTTAATAATTAAATAACGGAAACAATATTATGAATAGATATTTTAATAGAAAATTCAGACCCCGCTTTTTTGACAGATAAATTTAACAGCAAAAGACAATCATACTTGGTAAACAAATGAGGTGTCGCTCATATATACCCGGGTAACAATTTTAAGTGGCAGCCATACGGCCGCTTTATAGCCAACTGACCTGCCAATAAGGCCGCCATGTGGGCTTTATCATGGCAAGTACCTGGCTAGTACCTGGCAACGACGACCAAACTATGTCGCTCCTACATGGCAGCTAGCTGGTTAGACAGCATAGCTCACTTATGGTTACGACCTAGCAGCGACATGGCGGGACTTCCTTGCTGCCATGTGGATGCCAACTAGTTGCCAGGTAACAATCCGATATGGCAACCATATGGCCGCTATGTGGCCAGCCTACCGAACCATTGATAAATGTGGCGGCTTATGTGGGCCGTAGTCGGTTTTATATTGGCTTGTACCTGGCAACGACAACCAAACTATGTCGCTCCTTTATTGCAGCTAGCTGGTTAGACAGCATAGCTTACTTGTGGTTTCGACCTGGCAGCGACATGGCGGAGATGACTTGCTGCTATATAGATGCGATGAAGAAACCATCAAGAAACCATGAAGTTGCACTAGCTTACCTGATTTGTGAATGATTGCGATATGAAAAAAAAGTATGCATCGAAAAAAAAAAGAAAAAAGTAGTAATAAAAAGTATTTGAATGTATACCACACAGCCTTAATTACAAAAGACTCCTGCGATACATACTGCCGGGTAGGCGGTATGAGTCGCTTGACTCGCAAGTTAGTTATAATTACCGCTAGCCAGCAACGGGTAGGTGTAGCGAACCCAGTGTTACTTTGTTTGCGAGTGTGGCCGCTCATCTACCGGCATGGCGAGGTACTAAATAGGTGGCAACACAATGTACGGACCAGGTTGATGTCAGGCTACTTTAGGACATGGCGGTGCCAGGTTGGCCCACATAAAAGCCATATGGCATCGCGAGGTGGCAGCCAGGTAGTCGCCAGTTAACGTTAAGACCCGGCAGTGCCAGGTTGGCTCGCGTGAAAGCCATATGGCATTGCGAGGTTACGGCCAGATCAATGCTAGGTAGCCAGTGTACATAGGATAGATAGTCGAAAGCTACATGAACTAGCCTTGTGCATAAAAGCCATGTGGTATCGCGAGGTGGCGGCTAGGTAGTGGCCAGTTAATGTTAAGACAAGGCAGCGCCAGTTCGGCCTACATATAAGCCATATGGCATCGCGAGGTGGCGGCCAGGTAGTCGCCAGGTAATGTTAAGACATGACAGTCCCAGGTTGGCCCACATGAAAGTCATATGGCATCGCGAGGTGGCGGCCAGGTAGTCGCCAGGTAACGTTAAGACATGACAGTCCCAGGTTGGCCCACATGAAACTCATATGGCATCGCGAGGTGGCGGCCAGGTAGTCGCCAGTTAACTTCAGGACATGGCAGTGCCAGCTCAGCCCGCATGAAAGCCATATGGCATTGCGAGGTGGCGGCCAGGTCAATGCTAGGTAGCCAGTGTACATTGGATAGATAGTCAAAAGCTACATGAACTAGCCGTGTAGCTGCCAGGATGGCGCAACATTGGTAGCCCAGCTGAATTAGCCATACTATCGCCATACGAAAAGGCCATGTTGAAACCATATAGCCGCCGCATGGTTATCGAACATCGACCTGCTATGTGGACGGCTGACGGCATTGCCGTGCTAATGCCACATGGCATTATTGTGGCTGGTGGGCTGGCCATGTAAATTGTTACCCGGGTATCTTGAGATACGAGGTTTTTCGGGTTTTGCATTATCAACTTATTGCGGTGTGAGATAGAAGGTTCTGATTTGTTTAATAAAAAATGAACTGTTTAATATTTTGACATCAAACTTATGTAAGTTATAAAGGGACATGTGCTGATCATTTTTACGGTCCTAACTCAAAACCGTCAAAAATCGACTTACGAGGTTTTACCAAAGTACCGTCGATATATACTCTAGCATATATTTTCATCATATATTCTAGCATATATCCTGGCATATATTCTAGCATATATCCTGGCACATATTCTAGCATAAATTCTGGCCTATATTCTAGCATATATTGCTGTATGTATGTTGGATAGTTTATTAAAAAGAAAAAAAATCTAGATACGTTTGCGTGAGAAAATTAGCGGCAGATTTCTTTTTTAATATTGATTATAAAAATTTGTCAAGTTCATAATACTTATAGCAAATAGCTGACTTTTCCCGTGTCTTTTAAACCTCCTAACATTTTGAGGTTGATTTTGAGGACATGTTATAGCGGGCGTTGGCAATAATATGGTCGTAATTTACACTCAATTCAATTTCTTCATCGTCAGTATTATTAACAGTCGATGATAAAGGCCCGGAGACATAATTCATTCAGGTGCCTCAATTTTCCTCTCCAACATTTTAATTGAACCTAAAACAATTATGTATAATTAACTACCGAATTCATTATGCAAAAATATATAATTTGAATGAATTCATAATTTTAAAACCCCAAAAAGCACCTTTCGTGCAAAAACCTTTCGCCAAGTCCATTAATGTGTAGATCACTCCACCAAAAAATAATCAAAGGTTGTGCTCGTTCGCTCGCTGCGCTCGCTCACTCGATTGGTTGATGATTATCAATATACAAAAGCATTGAAATCAGATACAACTGCCAAGTACCTGTAGAAGAATAAAAGTTTGGAATTGAAAAATTTGTTCAAACTAAATGACGTTGTACTCGTTCGCTCGCTGCGCTCGCTCACTCTATTGGCTTATGATTATTGGTTGGAAAAACAATTCGGATGAAGAAATTGAAGATGTCAACATTTATCTAAAAATATTCATAACGAAAAAATGATTTAAACAAAATTGTAAAAAAAAATTAGAGTCCGTGGTACGTTGGCGGGCCAATGTTTGAATACCTATTAGATGACATTGACATGGTTCGCGATCGAGATTTCATATCTCTTTTTCTACAAAAGGCCCCCCAAGTACCACTACCTCCAAATTTTTTTTTTACAATTTTGTTTAAATTATTTTGTCGTTATGAATATTTTTAGATAAATGTTGACATGTTCAATTTCTTCATCCGAATTGTGTTTCCAACCAATAATCATAAGCCAATAGAATAAGCGAGCGCAGCGAGCGAACAAGTACAACGTCATTTAGTTTGAACAAATTTTTCAATTCCAAACTTTTATTCTTCTACAGGTACTTGGCAGTTGTATCTGATTTCAATGCTTTTGTATATTGATAATCATCAACCAATCGAGTGAGCGAGCGCAGCCAGCGAACGAGCACAACCTTTGATTATTTTTTGGTCGAGTGATCTACACATTAATGGACTTGGCGAAAGGTTTTTGCACCAAAGGTGCTTTTTGGGGTTGATTTCACTACTTTTTGTAAAATTTTGCTTGACCACCTAATAATTGTGTTCGCTCGCTACGCTCGCTCGATTGTTTTGTACTATTTCATACCGCCTGAATACCCTCGATAAGGAGGAACGTCAACAGCAACGAGCACGCGTGTGCTCATAATTTTCCTAAAGTCTCAAATTTCAATTTCAATATCGAAACATTTTTATTGGTGACTATCACATCAACGTACTGGGCGTAAGGTTTTCGCACCCGTGGGCTTTTGGTGGGTATTCACTAGTTTTTGTACGTTCAAATCTTGTATTAAGCATTGCTCGTACTTTCTCTTATTTGGGATTTAAAAACATGAAATGACAACACGCGTCTGCTAGTGTAGCAGACGGTTTCTGTCCATAAAGATATAAGAGATAGAATGCGTGAGTCGGCCGATACAGCCAGCACGGAATAGAAAGAGAGAGAGCAAGTAGTACGTCGCTATTTGCTGGTCCATGCATGACTAGACAGAGAAATCCGACGTACTACTTGCTCTCTCTCTCTCTCTATCCTCTCTGGCTTCTCTCTATGTTTCTGTCTGCGATACTGGTGCTAACTATATTGTGACTCTCGTACTGACGCCGCTCTATACAACTTTTGTGTGGTTTCTCGTCTAGTGATTTATATAGGAATGGTTTGAATTGGCTGAATCTTGGTCTGAACATGGAGGTATAATATGGAGGGCCAGCTTCCCCCCGTTCGACCGTAATTTTGGATCCCCATTCGCGGTCGCCGAAATAGTTCGGCAGGCCGCCACTGGAGTGCGTCAAGGGCGGCATGGCTATACTTTTGAATGAAAAGCGTAACAATTCAATGGCAATTGCACAGGGTGTAACAATTAATAACTGTATAAAAGTGATTTATCGTTCTCGTGCTCGATTTGAAGAGTTGTCATATCCTTCAATACGTAACACGTAAGGTAAAGGACCCAGTACCGGAACGAGACCCAATATCGGAACGATTTGACACTCAATAATTTATATTTAATCTCGTACGCGATGGAATTTTTCGAATCTTGATTCATTTGATACCTTAATCTTTTATTTATATAACATATATAAATGTGAATTGAAAGTATATTCGAAGTATGAAATAAAAATTGTCAAATATAGCAGTAGTCTCAGATGTACGACTTTTCCAAGTTCCTTAATGGTTTTGTTAAGAAATCAGTCGATGATCTTAAGCTTGTAGAAAGTGCATAAAAAAACTTTTCGGATATTTTTTTTTTTTATGTGTTTGTAGAAGTATTTTGAAATCAGAATAATTTATTTATAATATGAGCAAAATTCCCTTTTCATTTAAATTCTACCGTTCCTTTATTGGTCCCCTAAAAATGAGCTGTACCCAGTGTCGGAACAGCCATCCATGTTGCTTTTATCGCATGACACATGCAGGGCATTTTATTTAGTGTACAGATCGAGTGGGGCCAAAAAATTAATTTGTGATTGAATATTTGAGTGGTTCTCCCGAAACGATCATTTTTCGGGCTGAAAAATGAAACAAACAAAAATAGTCTGTTTTCACTGAGAAACCTCTAGATGAGCTTCAGATTGAGTTGCTGAACCGTAATTACCCCATGGCCAAGCTGTTTTTTTTTTTTTTTTTTACTTGAAAAAAATTCAAAAAAAAATTCAAAAAAAAATTTAAAAACGAAATAAAAATGATTTTCATGTCAACTCATGAATAATAAACTAGGTGGTGTCATTACTCTGTGAGATTCGTCATTTCCCTGGATGTCCACGCCCAGGGGAATGACGCCCAGGGGAATGACGATTTGGACGATTTTAAATGTGCTACGTGATATGCAACGTCTTTCTTATCTCATAACGCGGCGGTAAGTTGATACTCAATAGTTTTACCTGAAAAAAAATATAATGATTTATTTCAATCATAAATGTACACTTGGCACCTACCAGGGGAATGACGCGCCAGCTTGTGACAATGACTTATGGCACTTTGCCTCGACGAATAAAAACGAAAGGAATCAAAACGTTGAATAAACGATTGATCAGCTTGATGAAATAGATTGAGATCGCGCTGTTCTGATAGGCATCATAAGCTAACGCCGTGTGTTTTCCTAAATATTGACTAATTTCCATAGGGCCAGGGGAATGACGGAACAACTCGAGTACAAACTTTCATGTTATATTGTGACGCATCTGTGACATATTTTTTTTTTAGGATTCAGAAGAGTGATATGAATACTAACTAGTTTCAGGAAATATCCATAGTTTCATCATTAAACAATTTTAAGTACCCTTGTAGCCTATGAGAAGGCCCGAAAATGTAAAAGGTACGTGCCAGGGGAATGACTTTTAGGGGTCTTGCACAAAAAAAAAACGGTCAATACGATTTTTTATAAATAATCTGTCTTTTAAACATTTTTATAAACGTGATTTACTCTTATGTTTTGAAAAAAAAATCAATGAACTTATATGTATTATAGAAGATATGCGTTGTATTCAACGTGTACGTATGGTTGCTTGATCACCTTACCGACGGTGCGTCAGGATCTCTTTGGCTGACTGTACATGTAAAATGATTGTTTCGGGAGAACCACTCATTTAATGCAGTAAGTACGTTTGTTATAAAAAATACATGAAATATACATTAAATTTAATTTAGATGGTAAAAATTAATCTCTGTGTCAAATGTTTTATTCGGAAACTATTTAATTCTAGTATAACCTCAAAATCATTCATTTCTATTTTATTATTATTTACTTGATAAAATGTTTGTTTATTTTTTTTCTTATAAAATATTAAATCATTCAAAAATATAAAATGCATTTTATATTTGTACATATTAAATAATTATTGAAACTCACTATAATGGAGTACATGGCATTTATTTTATACATCAATTATTTACTTATTCACAGGTTGTAAAAAAAAAGAAAAAAAAAAAAAAAGAAAATAAAAATTAATTCATTATAAAAGAATAATAAAACCCTTTTATAATAGAATTTTTCGATGTTAAATGCTTCTATCACTAATTATTATTGCCTTAACTCATTTATCATTAATTATTTCTTCTAATTAACTGCTATATTATTCAATCACTTCAAGGTAAGCATAATCCTTTCATTGAAATAAACTCATTTTATTGACCGTTCCGGTACTGGGTTAACTATGTTCCGATACTGGGTCTGGGCTTTTTAGGTGTTCCGATACTGGGTCTTTTAGACTCATTCGTAAAACAAAATTTTAATATATTAAATTTTAGTAAAACTAATCAATGTAATTACGCCTGAATAGCTAAATGTCTATTCCATCCGGTGAATTAATTCATTTTTGTCCATCAGCTACTTAAGTATTTTGCAAATAAGAAAAATCAGTCATATACCCTTCGTCGTTCCGGTACTGGGTCCTTTACCTTAATGTTCTGGTAATGTACTGCGTGAGATCGAGAGTTAATTCTGGTTAATACGGGCAAAACACGTCGTAGCATTACATCTACTCAAAGGAGGGGTAGATGTAACACTTATAATCTGGACTTTAGTGATGGAAACTGCATTCGAGACAATTCTCGTGTACAATTCTTCCTGAAGATTTAAAGTGAGGGTCTCTAGTAAGGTTATTTCCGAGACGCACTCTCTAAAATGAAATCAGTGAAATTTTCACGAATTGAAAAAAGTTGGTAATCACTAATTACTAGTTGTATGCTTCAGACATTTTTAAAAAGTGAATATTCACTATTAATTAGTGATTTTCCATCAATTCACTTTAGAGAGCAGACGAATAATTACGGAAATAGCTATCATGGTTATACATTTATATAATTAATTAGTCATTATACATTGGAAGGCTGCAAGGGAGGTCAATATTCAAGTTTACTTTCATCCAAACTAGTATATTAAGAATTTTTAATTTTTAACCAATAGTTGTTCATATATTGAAAAAGTTATCAACAAATTTCCAATTCAAAATCTTCATATTGTGCGTAGTTATTCGTATTTTGACGTGACCTCTTTGGTACCTAATGGAGTTCGAAATTGTACCTGATCAATTCGTCCCTCGACAAAGGGGTTTATACCTACCTACTTAATTATGCAATAAAAAAGATAATTTCTTTCAATCAAACTGTACAGATCTAAAAAATTATAGCTGTATGCGTGACAGCAGTTTTAGAGCCACTGCTATGAGAATCTGGAAATTAATCATCTGAAAACATTCCAAAAACATATCAACGTACTCTCATTTCCTTTGCCCGACGCAAATAATCGAATTTCCGCGATTCCATCAGTTAAAATAATCCAAGTGTGTCAAGCGCGCCTATTGCCACCATGTATAATTCATGAGTCTTTATAGCCAAGCCGACGAGAGCGCTGCCTGCCGGCCACGGCGCGAGTTAATTCTCCGACCGCGAATTGGAGTCAGGTCCGCTGGCGCAGCTGGCCCTCCATATTATACCTCCATTTAGGCTACCTTCTTAATCGGAGATAAGCCAAAAAGGCAAAAAAAAAAAAATTATACCTCCATGGTCTAAAGAACACTAAAGAGAAGCATTGGACGAGGAAACGGGGTATCAGAATCTGAAGTTAATTATATCTCAGCACTCCGGACACCGATTTAATCGATCTAGGGCTCAAATGAAAGCTTTTCATGGCCACATCCTAGATTAAATCAGTTTTAATTCGTGGATGTTGTGAGGTGAAAAAAAACGAAGATACTAATTCGCGGTATAGGTTAGGGTAGTTGCCTCTCGGGTATATAGACTCGGTGAGTCTCGCGCTTGAAAAAAATTATTTTTTAATGTACTTGGCGCGAGACTCTACCGAGTCTCTTGATAATACGATAGCTCACCGGACACTTCAATCACTATTGCGTGGAAACATTTCCAGCCACCGAGTACCATTCTCTTCGTATCGTGCCTTTCAACTACATACCTTTTTTTCGGATCTCGATCTTCGCTCAGAAATTCTTCGAAATCAAAATCCTTGATGTGCTGAATATCGATCCCTGGCGTCATGTTCTTGTCATCTCTCCCACCTAACTATTCAACTAATACCCACAGTTTTTTAATGACAAAATAATTAAATTATTGATTAGTTGATTAAACCCGGTTCACCTCCGCTAGCCCTATATGTTTTGACAATCAACAATTGAAGACGAGCAAATTCTTACTCTGTGACAACGTTAAATCGAAAAATAAAAAACCCTCATCGGTAGCGCCCGATCGGTAGTTAGCGTTGTCACAGAATCAGGATTTGCTCGTCTTCAATTGTTGATTGTCAAAACATATAGGGCTAGCGGAGGTGAACCGGGTTCAATTAAATAATCAATTGATTAATTATTTGGTTATTAAAAAAATGTGGGTATTAGTTAAATGGGTAGGTGGGAGAGATGATAAGAAGATGACGCCAGGGATCGATATTCAGCACATCAAGGATTTTGATTTCGAAGAATTACTGAACGACGATCATGATCCGAAAAAAATGTATGTAGTTGAATGGCACGATACGAAGAACATGGTACTCGGTGGCTGGAAATGTTTCCACGCGATAGTGATCGAAGTGTCCGGTGAGAGTAGCTATTGTATTATTATAATTATCAATTCATTCAAATTATACATTTTTGCATAATAAATTCGGTAGTTAATTATACATAATTGTTTTAGGTTGTAACGGACTTTTATATTGCTCATTACATAAGAATCATAAAATGAAATAAAAGACAAGTACACGTCCAATAAAATTAAAGCAATGAATTTATTATTAGTTTTCTATATTGTAAGATTAATTATGAAATGTTGCTTTAATATATATGCATATAAAAAGATCATTTGAACAAATAACTGTTTTGTCATAGAGAATTACATAAAATTTTATAAATAAACAATACTTAATACATAGAGGTTTCCTCGTGACATTACATTTAAAAGTTTTTCTTTTTCTCTCATTTTTATTTTTCATTTGTTTTAAAATATATTTCTTTTCAAATATTGTTCGTTCTAGAATTATTTGGTTACTTAGCTTATTCTTCGTTGAATTCGCCACATGGCTTTAGTTCTTTCATTAACTGTGCGACGTCTCGCCTTCTATGTTATCGTCGAAGTGTTAACATTTATATTCAATGATCCAGTCTACATGGTTATTATTCGATTGACTTTTATTATATGTGATCACATTTTATGAACAAACGATTTATAAATTATAAAATTCTAAGCTAGTAACTCAAATTGAACTTAACTTATCGAGAGGTAATGGACGAGTGAGTCTTTTCGAGATAAAGGCGGAATTCCGTCTCTCTCTCTTTATTTTGACTCTAGTGGTCACTCAGTCACCACTCTATTCAATATCTATATTTCTAATTTGGCGCGTTATATAAATGTCACAAGGTTCACTTAAAGGGTTGGAAAGGAGAATTGAGGCACCTGAAGGAATTTTGCCTCCGGGCCTTCTTCATCGGCTGTTAATAATACCGACGATCAAGAAATTGAATTGAGTGTAAATTACGACAATGTTATTGCCAACGCACGTTATAACATGTCCTCAAAATCAACCTCAAAATATTAGGAGGTTTAAAAGACACGGGAAAAGTCAGCTATTTGCTATAAGTATTATGAACTTGACAAATTTGTATAATAAATATTTGAAAAAAAATCTGCCGCTAACTTTCTAACGCAAACGTATCCAGATTTTTTTTTCTTTTTAATAAACTATTCAACATATATATGAGGTAGTCCACTCTAACTCGGCGGCATTTTTCCCTGACCCTCTGCGATCTGTTTCATTATTTTTCATCTTATTCGACCTACAGAAGAACGTACTCTCAACTTTTTTCAGATTTTTCGTACCAGCCGTTCTTTCAGAAAAAATTAATGAACCTCGCTTTTTGAGAAAAAAAACGCCCATTTTTAAGATTCTCAAAAAATTCACAAAAATTCTGTGTCACAAAACAAACTTTTTGAGCCATAAATCATAGTGGAAGTATTTTTATTTATTTTTTCATTCAATTTAATAGGTTGGACAAAAATTTTCTCTTCCTTATGAAATCACAATAGCGTTGTATCCGATGTTATATATTATATCAGTGTATTCAATTTTTTTAGTTTATTGTTCATTTCATTTGTTCACACAAATGCCATACGATTCTGGGAAAGAATTAATTTCTCAATGTACGAAAATTAGGAAAAAATTTTTGTCCAACTTATTAAATTGAATAAAAAAATTAATAAAAATACTTCCACTATGATTTATGTCTCAAAAAGTTTGTTTTGTGACACAGAATTTTTGTGAATTTTTTGAGAATTTTAAAAATGGGCGTTTTTTTTCTCAAAAAGCGAGGTTCATTAATTTTTTTTGAAGGAACGGCTGGTCCGAAAAATCTGAAAAAAATTGAGATTACGTTCTTCTGTAAGTCGAATGAGACGAAAAATCATGAAACAGATCGCAGAGGGTCAGGGAAAAATGCCGCCGAGTTGGGGTGGACTACCTCATATATACAGCAATATATGCTAGAATACATATATACCAGAATATATGCTGCAATATATGCTAGAATATTTGATAAAAATATATGCTCGAGTATATATGCCGGAATATATGCTAGAATATATGCCACATATATGATCTTGACATATATGCTAGGATATATCTGGGCAAATTTGAGTATATGCGACATATATCCTAGCATATCGTTGGCCTAATTCTCAAATGTCGTAAGCCACAAAATTTCGGAAATTGATTTTTTCGTCTCTTTGGACTTTTTTTTTGACGTTTTTAACTTATTTTCACTCTCTCTCAGAAAATTTTTCATTTATGGGTTACGACATTTGAGAATTAGACCATCGATATATGATTTCATATATGATAGGATATATTCCATGCATATATCCTAGCATATATATTTTTTTCGTGGGGGTACTGCAGTATACTTGCCTGATTATATGGGTGGATTTCAAGAAGTGGGCCAAAACGTGAAACCACTTCCTATTTTCAATATGTTCATCTAAATATGCCTGATCATATTTTTTTTCGGTGTAGACTGGTTTACTTCACTTAAAAAAAAATCGTGAAGTATTTCGAAGAAGATAAACATTCCTTTTTTAACTTTCAAACAGTCAAAATGTCATTTCGGCGACGTGACGTAAAGTCCGTTTCTCAACTTTACACCTTTGTAAAAATGGCATGCTATGCCCGAGCACTTTGCACTCATTCATTTCAAATCTCTAAGACCTAAGTTCAGATAAAAGACAAGCAGTTTTGGAAAGTATTTAACCAAACGTGAGAAAAGTGAGAGAAAACCCGTGAACCTACTTTATTAGTAATCTCGGCGACGGCTCAAGTTTACTATTACACACACTCGGCAGGAAGTGCTGGTGGTACGTTTTAGCTGTCAATGGTTTCTGGATGTGTATGTGATATCGGCTCCGTACCATAAGTTCTCCATTATTTTATCCTTTACAGACAGAACAGAGTTTATCAGGCAATAATTTGCTTGTCACACTTATTCGCTGTAATTTCGGCGACTGGACTAAAACGATTATTCATCATGGGAATTCCAATATTCTATTTTTCATGTGATACTTTGCTTGTTTGTGTAAGCTATCTTCAATGTTGATATTCTTACTGTACGTAGAAATTAGCGGGAAATATTTTAACGTCAAAATGTACATTCGGCGACGGTAATTCCGGCGACGTTACGAAATTACATTTTTCTTTTCTTGATGTCAGGTTCCTTTTTATGCATCTATTTCAATAAATATTTCTTTTTGTTCCATAAAAAGCTTATTATTCTGCCACAACATGCCGTAAAAAGTAATTTCTGTGATGCGTATGCAATTTCGGCGGCGCATTTGTAATTTCGGCGACACTCCTTCTTTTGAATTTTTAGTATTCTTGAAGTGCTCATGAGAAGCTGAAGAGGTATTAATTTCAATCTCGTAGGTTTACTTGACATGAAAAATACAAACATCACACTCTATGAAGAATATTGCGTTCATGAATAAACTGCCGTTTTCTAATAAATATTGTGAAATATTACGAAATTTCATTCAAAAAGAGCGTTGCATGTGTCAGATATTTGAAGTAGGGGCTCCACACGATTAGAAAATGTATACTACTCTAATGAAATGTCAATGTTGTTTTCTTCTGAATTGTCAGGCTATTTTGGCCCACTTCTTGAAATCCACCCATATAAGCTTTGAAATAATCTGATGAGCTTCCCGCTCTCTCCTATTTTGAACAGTTTGTTCCATCACAGCTTGTACTCAACCAGGTCGAATGCGCTGACTTTGTCTATGAGAAAACTGGAAACTTTCTTATTTCCCTGGCTTGGACTCATTTGAATTACTTCGTTTAAGGCGAAAACGTTGTAGTCCAAGAGCCAGAGACAAAAAAGAGGGTTCATAATGCAATTTTATCTCGTGAACCGTGCATCGCTCGATGAAAATAAACAATACCTTTTTGTAGACTATATAATTTTCTACAACTTTTATCCGAAACTTTTTCCTGTATATTGCACGGTTTTGTATTTATAGTCTGCCAAACTTTTCCAAACATGATTATTGCCGAATATACGTTCGACCAAACGGTCGACCAAACAGTCAAAATGGTGGTGATCAAATTTGTAGAATATACAATTTCCGATGAACTTATTGTTCGAATTTTTGTTCCGTCAGGGTCATACTTTGAAAGCTATAGCGCGGTAAACGTTGCGTCGCGTGAATGATCAGTGAAAATGTTGCTCGTAGTACACGAACAAAATTGTATAACACGTAAAACGGCAACGTAGTGGCCAAACATGCGACAACGTGGCGGATATATCGGATGCCATCGAAGATGAAGTCAATGAAGAGGAAATCTTTGATTTTCCTTCTCTGTATGCAACGGAGACGGAAGAAGAAAATATAAAAGGCGACGAATTCCCTTCATCATCGAAACAGACGAGACTGACATAAAATAACATGCAACTTTTTCCATGATAACGAATTTTTAGGTCCATTTTTTATTCAAATAAATTATTTTTCTGAACACTTGTGGCCGTTTTACGTGTTATACAATTTTTCTTCGTGTACTACGACCAACATTTCCACTGATCGTTGCCGTGTGGAAATCAGTCCGGGAACACCCGACTACTAGCCAGCCCCCAGATGGGCAATCCCAAGTTAGCCCAACTGCTCAGCCCCTAGCCGGATACTGAATAGTAAAACCGATTCAAACTGTGACTACCCGGGAAAAACGAATTAGATCTGACCATATCTGATCAGAACTGGTCAGATCTTTAAATTGTCTCTATCTGACGAGATCTGGCCAGATATAATCAGATATGTCTAACTATATCTGACCAGATCAAATATTTTATTTTTATTTTTAAATAAATTGTTTACATAAATTATCAATCGAAATGACTTAACTTTGACTATAATTTAAACAAAACTATTTTGTTATGATGAAAAACAATCAAAAAAATAATTGAACTGTAATTGCATGACTTTATTGTGACGGTCACCCATCCACGTACTAACCACGCTCAATGCTGCTTAACTTCAGTGATCCCCGTGTTCCTTGAGCTGTCCGGCCGCTGTACTGCTGATGTGATAGTCTTGACGAATTTGTAAAGTTCATGACATAATAGATCACTTTAGCATGAATATAATGTAAACATCAATTTCATAATCCATTTTTATCTTTTTCCGAATAGTATAATTAATAATCATTGATTTATTAGAAGTCAGGGGGGGTAAACGGATAGCCCCATAAATTTAGTGACAAATTTTGTTTATTCGGAATGTTTTTGAAGTGATGTTCGACATTGTTGATTATTTCTTTCAATTTTCGAAAAATAAAGTTTTTATACAATTTTTTCGAAAATTGAAATTTTTTTTATTTTTGTTATTTACATCTGGCCAGATATAATCAGATCTGATCAACCTTGACGCTTTATTCAGTATGAATACAGTAATATCTGATCAGATCTGACGAGATATAATCAGATCTATTTATGTTTGATGGTAATTACAATTCCAACCATAATTATATCTGACCAGATCTGACCAGATATAATCAGATCTGTTCATGTCTGATGTAGTTTTGAGTCCAGATATAGTTATATCTGATCGGATCTGGCCAGATATAACTAGATCTGATCATGTCTGGTTGAGATTTCAGCCCAGATATAGTTATATCTGATCAGATCTGGCCAGATATAACTAGATTTGATCACATCTGGGGAAGTTTTCAGCCCAGATATAGTCATATCTGATCATATCTGGCCAGATATAACGAGATCTGATCATGTCCAAAATGTCATATCAGACCAGATATGAATAGATCTCACCAGATATAATTAGATCTGACCAGATATAATTATATCTGGTCAGATCTAATTCGTTTTTCCCGGGTAGTAGTTGTTTCACTCTCTATTATAGACTTTTGTTTCATGATGTTACTGATTTATTACATATTTACTTAAACATATACACACCCATTCAGAATTTCCAATGATTGGTTATGATTGGTTATGATTACCAATATCAGTCATTAATCGAAAGTAAGCACGGACTTGAAGTAAGAATCAACTTTCATCAAATATTGATCTTCTAGGTAATGGACAGCAGAGTCTGTAACGTTACCCAAATTAAGCGCCATCTGTGAGCGCAGCCGCGGCGCACGGGCCTGCCTAAAAACCTTTCTCGCAAGTAAAGTAAAACGGTTACGTCTTTAGGACCCGGTCAAGCGCCACAGTAAAAACAGAGATATCTCTGCTGAGAATTATAAGTGAGCAGCTGTCGGGGAACGCTTCGGCCTTCCTATAGTACACGTTCTAATATCAAAATTTGTTGAATTTATCATGCGAATACAACTTGAAATTTTTTCTAAGAAATCTTTGTAGATACAATTACATTGAACGAGAAATCCTGAATAGTGGCCGGCCAGCCTTACTGAGCTTAGGCTGCCTAGGAGAGCGTTACATATCCAGCCGGGAACCGGGCGGATGGGCCGCTCAGTTCCCGCTTTGAAATCAGGAGAACTAGGCAGTACCCGGCCAGTTCCCGATCGTGATTTCCACACTCACGCGACGCAACGTTCAATGCACTATAGCTTTCAAAGTATGAGTCTGACGGAAAAAAAAATTCGAACAAAGTTTATTGGAAATTGTATATTCTACAAATTTGATTAAACACCATTTTTACTGTTTGATCGACCGTTGACCATATATTCGGCAATAACCATGTTTGGAAAAGTTTGGCAGACTATAAATGCAAAACCATGCAATACACAGGAAAAAGTTTCGGATGAAAGTTGTAGAAAATTTTATAGTCTACAAAAAAGGTCTGCATTGTTTTCATCGTGCGATGCACGGTTCACGAGATATTCAATAAAACGTGTTTTTTAATATAGTTTCCATCGGAGTTCCATTTTGAAATTTACAGAGAATGAATCAAGGAATACGCTCGGATTTTTTTTTTAGAATTTCCGAAGGGTGTAATCACTGTTAAAAAATTTAATTGTTAATAACAAATAGAAAATTGTTTATTACATGAATTAAAAATTCGTAACATGAAAGTGCGATTCAAGAGCTTCAACATGAGTTTTTGACGATGTCTGTCCGACGAAGGGAACCGGAGATATCACCGCTTAAAGGAGAGCGCGATTCCGATTTTCGGTATTTTTTTCGAAAATTTAACCCCTTACAGCTTCTAAGCCCTTCGAGTGAAAAAAAAAATGTTTCATGTATTTATTTTACCCAGAGAATATGTAAAAAAAATTACGAAGATTTCCAAGAACATGCGGTCAAAAAGGTGTCCCGCTTGACGTGGACGGACTCAAACAGGACTGAAACGTCGGACGATAAAAATCGATCCGACGCAGGCACTACTCGACTTACACTCTTGAACCAGCCCTGTGTTGGTCCCTCATAAGCCCTCTGATCAGTCGACTAAGATCTCCTGTAGCTCTTAAACTATTAGACCCTGGAAGTTTTGGTAAAGAAACTTTAGTCTTGGATTTTTGGTAGGAGTACACTCACCTAATATGCTGCGTCCAACCTGGGTCGCTCTGTATTGTTCCGGGGTAATCATCGTTTGTAACGATAAACGAGTTGTTTTCAAAACATTGAATAGACTACAGTCGGACCCCGCGTATATAAAGTCGTCGGGACTGAGCTGCTTCACTTATTTCACAGAATAAGGGGGCCCTACTCTTCTATCACCGTGCGTGAAGTGCGCGAACGGTCTGCGCAGTGGAGTGCGCGTACGCCCTATGCGCAGACACGTGTGAACTATAACTACTGTCGGCGCAAAAAGGTTTGGCCCCTCTGTTTGAGTGATCATAACTTCTACCGGAAAATTGGTAGAGCATCGAGTCTGGTATGATCGGAAAGCGCTAAGTTTTCTGCGTTTAATGGTTGTTCGCAAATTCTCGTGTAAAAATCTTGAAAGCCGTTATGATCTCCGAAAAGTTAAAAAACGTAGTTTTTTGGAGTCCATCGCCGTACGTCAACTTAAACTCGTCACCGTTTGTCTGAAATAAGTGTAAAAAATCTGGAAAAATTTAGAAATATTCCCTGAACCTTAACGAACATGATAGAGTTTGGAAATTCCAAAAATATTCACAAACCTGGACGCCAGGTGCAAAAAGGTCCAATGGTGCGATTTGGGGAACGGATCGGTACGGGCGAACCTGAGCCGGCTCAAAATTTTCGTCAGGATATACACTTTTTGATTCCGTAATCAGTTTTTGGTTCGCAATAGTGAACTTCCAGTAATCGACGTCAACAATTTTTCAAATTTGCACGGGGCCGCCTATATCCTAGCCGCGATATTCGTCGCTGCATTTCCCTCCCGCCGCGCCCGTCGCAAACGCAATTGTTACTCGCGGCCACTGTTACAACAATGTGAATTCAGCGAAGAATATTGCGGCTGGGACACACGCGGCCCCGCTCAAATTTGAAAAATTGTTAACGTCAATTACTGGAATTTCGCTATTGCGAACCAAAAACTGATCACGCCCGGGAAAAAATATTCAGACATAATCATGCCTGTTCATGTATGATCAGGCCTGAAACTAGACATGATCATGTCTGTTCATGTATGATCAGGCCTGAAATTAGACATGATCATGCCTGAAGCCAGACATGATCATGCATGATCATGAAGGATCAGGCCTGAAGCGCTTAATACGTTCACGCCTGATCATGCATGACCATACCTGTTCATGTATGATTATGTCCGATGCCAGACATGATCATGTCTGTTCATGTCTGCTCATGCATGAGCATGTATGATCAGGCCTGAAGCGCTAAATACGTTCAGGCCTGATCATGCATGACCCTGCCTGTTCATGTATGATTATGTCTGATGCCAGACATGATCATGTCTGTTCATGTATGATTAGGCCTGATGCCAGACATGACCATGTCTGAAGCTCTAAAGACGTTCATGCCTGATCATAAATGGCCATGCCTGTTCATGTCTGATTATGCCTGAAAGGTTAAAAACCTCCAGCTCTCATCAGGCCTGATACGTTAGTTCATGTCTGACTAAACATGATCAGACATGATCATGTCTGGCATCAGGCCTGATCAGACATGAACAGGCATGATCATGTCTAATTTCATACATTGATGAAAAGAACATATATCGTTTATCTATGACTTAGAAGTTTATTGATTGAAATAAATGTACACGCTATATAAACATTAAAAAAAAATGTTTCAACATAATTTGTCGTTTACATAGATAGTTACCCACAACAATTAGATGATACACGTTCTTCAATTCCCGGGAAAAAATGATCATGTCTAATGATGTATAATTATGTATGATTATATATGAGATCATATATGATTATGTACGATTATATATGAAATCATATATAATTATGTATGATTATATATGGAACCATGTATAGTCGTATATAGGTCTATATTGTAACTTTCTCTGCGTATGTCTCACGGCAGAAGGCCGCGAAATTACGCTAGCTCGCGTGAATTCTTTGTCACGGGTATGATTTGGAGCCCCTCCAAGGAAAAATGTGAAAAACCTATTGTTACCCTAATACAGACTTGGGATTGCACACTCTCAGACTCGGGTACCGATTAAAGCTATACCGTTGCTGTCTGAGTGTTACGCACCGAAGCTGCCTCCCTAATACAGACTTGGATAATCCTACACTCTCAGACTCGGGTACCAATTAAAGCTGTACCGTCGCTGCCTGAGTGTTAGACTACCGAAGCTGCCTTCTTTTAAGCTAGCTAAACACGATTTTATTTCCAAGTGATTTTAGCTGAAAGGAATTTATGTTAATTAAAGAAATGAATTAACACACGAAATGAAAGACAATTAGATTCGGATTGATTATTATATCTGTGTGATTATTTTATTGTTTAGACTTCCTATAGTCTATTTTACTTAAAGCTACTATTTACAAGAGTGAAATTAAATTAAAAATGTGGCTCGATATAATCAAATAATAATTTCTAATTCTAATTGGCTTTGTTTCTGTTTCTGTTCTGTTTTTCTTTCTTTGTTCGTTTGATCTATTTTGAAGTTATAATTACTGCTTTAGCTAATTATACTTTTTCTTTTGTTTTGAGTTTAATCTAAATTGCTGCTTTAGCCAATTTATATTTTCTCGATTTTTGATTCTACGTGAGGTAAGATCTCGCTTTGAGTAACTTCCTATTTCAATTTTATTCTTTTCTATGGTAAGACCTCGCTTTGAGTGACTACCTATTTGAGGTTATGTGAGTTTATCTATTTAACAGATGTGAGTCGATTGACTGCTTTAGTACTAATCGCTGGCTACTGCCTCAGCGTGCCAGCTTATATAGTAGTTCTCGTGACGTCACGTCAGGGTCTTCTGATCGGATCGGCGTGAGGCTATTTGCGCGGTCGTATGTAGCTTGTTCGGTCGATCTACCGGGTGGTATAGTTCGAACACGTTACAATATATAATCAGATATGATCAGACATAACTGATATGAGTCCATGTCTAATCCCTAATGGTCTATACCGTGAAGATTCGTGTATGCGGGTCAGTCGGGCCGGCTCCACACGGGATTTTTCGTCTACGGCACTGCCATTCCGCCGTTCCTTGTTCACGCTGCTTGTCTTCTGCTTTGACAGGAAGGCAAAGCGCGCGGAGCACGATTTTATGGTTAGATTGTGGTTAGTATCTTCTTTACAAAAAAATATTTCCGATTATCTGCCCATTATTATTCAACGAATAATTAATATTTTTTGAAACGAATCAATGCATTTCAGAAGAAACTCAAGTAGCTAAGTGACGAGAATGTTTATCAGCGAATCCTGGAAATGAGTGTAGCGATCAAAGGGAAATTGTACCAGGCAATAAAGACAATTACAATCACTAAATTAACCTAATTACATTCAGGTTGCAAATTAATGTATTTAGTCACAAATGAAAACAACTTTCAAGATGTTAGACGAACGAACAATAAATTTATTACTATTACATTTCAACGAAAATTATTATTAATCAGTTTTACTAATAACTGATGAACAAATAAAAAATAATAATGAGAGGTTGAAAATAATTATTTTATTATTCACGGATTTCCTAGTGATTCGAGAAAATCAATTCCTTGACGCTCGGGTTGAATAATCTTCGAATATCGAGGCTGGATCTGTAAGAAAAAGGGTTGATGAATATTATGGTATGACCGAAGAGTGAGATCACTCATGAATTAAAAAGTTTATCTACCCACGATATTTGATTCGACCTTGGCGTGTTGAGCCTCATCAACGGAGTCGAAGCAGTCAGTGAATTTCTCTGCGGCTCGAGACAGCCCCGTGTGTATCGCTGGGTTTCATCTAGGGAGCCGACGAAAAACATTTAATAAATCAATATCCAATTATCAATTTTTTATTATTATTTTAAAATATTCATGTATTCATCAATCTTATAAATGTACTTCGCTCAAATGAATTAAATGGAAAGCTTCTTTACCATTGATCAATGATTTTCTGTTGATCGTCAGTCATGTTAATAGTTTCAATTGGGATAGGTCAGTTTGGTTCCATTTTGGTCAGCTCAATGTATGCGACGTTTGAGGAGGTGTTCAAAGTGCTTTCCCTCTGCTGCGCTGCAGTAGCCCAGCCGATCATAAAACGCATTGTTCATATTTTGTATTTTTTCTGGACTCAGATTGTCCAACACCTCAGTAATTCGATGTCGCAATACGTTCAGGTCCGCCATGGGCCCTGCAGCATATACTTTGTCTTTCAGGTAATTCCACAATGAATAATCAAGTGGTGTTAGGTCCGGTGAGCGTGGTGGCCATTGCACAGGTCCACCTCTCCCTATCCAGCGATCTGGAAGTGCTTCGTTGAGACGTAGTCTAACGTCGAGGGTGAAGTGAGCAGGCGCACCATCCTACTGAAACCACAGCTCTGGACCCTGCAAAAAAAGTCAGAGGTATGTTATTAGTCTGGATAAACAATATTATGGATTTCCACTGTCAACGTCTCCCATGCTGTAATCTGAAACAACGATTGGGAAATAATTTAATCAAAAACATAAAGTTACTCACATCGCCTTGAAGGGCTCTTAACGCTGGGAGTATCTGCTCGTTTAATAGTCTCAGATATTTTGCTCCATTCAAGTTCCCAATAATGAAAAATGGTCCGATAAGCCTGTCTCCGATCATACCGACCCACACGTTCACTTTCTGTCTGTGTTGTGTTCCTGTTTCGAGCACTTCTTCGGGTGCTTGCTGACTCCATATTCTATTATTTTGACGATTCGGTGCCCCGACCAACTCTATGATACACTCATCCGAGAAACAGATTCTTCCAAGCAAGGCTGGATCTTCGTTGATTCTATCCATCATGCGTTCACAAAATATAAGCCGTGCTTCATGGTCGTTGAATACGAACTCTTGGTGGGTTTCTATCTTGTAGGCCCTATAATGTTCTGCTCGTAGCGTTTTGTAAATGGAACTTTTAGAGGCTCCAAGCTGCTGGGCGACCCTTGATAGAGGTATTTTTCCGTGAGCTTCGACCACCGCCAAGAAAATATTCAACTTCATTTCTGTAAAAATTTCGAAATTCAAGATATTGATTAATTATTTTGTTGTCTTCTTTCACTTACTACTGAGTGAGCTTATTGCCATGTTCCTAACGTTACCTTGAGACAATCTTCTAGTTGGATATGAGGTTTTCTTTCTTTTGGCAGGATCTACATTTCCTTTTTCAATAAAACTTTTGACGATTCTTTGAACCGTAGAAACCGATGGAATCGGACGATCATGGTATACACCCGCAAAATTGCCAATGATCTGCCGATAGCTGAAACCTCGGAAGTGCTGTTCCACCATCGCCACCCTCTCGTCGACCGTATAAATAATGAGTGGCATCCTGAAGCCTATCCTTCCTCGCCTATCCTAAATTATCCTACGCTAATAACACTTTACACTATACACTATCATTCAGTTTATGAGGTAACGATGTTAGGAATTTATAATATCAAATCGCGTTTTTCGCACGTGAGAACGCAATTGGCAAAAAAAGGTGATTTGTTTGCTTGTATGTTTTCTTGCCTGGTCGTTTGTTTGAAAACAAACGAACGAACAAACAAACAAATTGATTGAATCACAAGCGAACCGGGAGTGACCCGCATACACGAATCCTCACTGTATAGGTCTGATATACGTCTATATATGATCAGATCCGATCAGACCTGATTGTTAGGAAACCTAGATAATTTGTTTAAATCATAGATAGTTGTGGATATGTTATCATTTGGTCTAATGATATCTTACTTAATATAAATTATCCTACGCTAATAACACTTTACACTATACACTATCATTCAGTTTATGAGGTAACGATGTTAGGAATTTATAATATCAAATCGCGTTTTTCGCACGTGAGAACGCAATTGGCAAAAAAAGGTGATTTGTTTGCTTGTATGTTTTCTTGCCTGGTCGTTTGTTTGAAAACAAACGAACGAACAAACAAACAAATTGATTGAATCACAAGTGAACCGGGAGTGACCCGCATACACGAATCCTCACTGTATAGGTCTGATATACGTCTATATATGATCAGATCCGATCAGACCTGATTGTTAGGAAACCTAGATAATTTGTTTAAATCATAGATAGTTGTGGATATGTTATCATTTGGTCTAATGATATCTTACTTAATATATACAGGGTGATTCAGAATTCGTGACAAATCTCTCGAGAGGTTATTCCTGTTCAAAATCGGGATCGAAAGTTCCTCAACCAATTTTCCGAAAAATGATTTTTTCCTTGGAATCATAACACATTTTTCAAATATCTTCCGCCAAATAAGGTAAACGGCCCAGTTAGTGACCCTTTAAGAGCGGCGGTGTCGGATTTTTGCTATATAGTCACCCGTGATACAGTTAAACCGAAAACTAAAAGTTTTAATACGTGCATTGAAGCCTTCTGAATGAAAGTCACCTATTGCAAAAGTGAAACAATGAAGATTTATTGATGGAATCCTCGTTTTAATAGCGCTTCTCTGCTGCCGGGGTTCCTGACACAGAAGAAACACTTTTGCTGTAGTTTGTGACCCCTGCGTGGACCCGATTCATGACCCCCGTGCCGCAGTTTGTGACCCATGGGTGTACTCACTTTCTGACACTTTCGAATATCCCCATACGAACGGGTCAAATCGCAATATATCTAATACCACGGACACACATTAGGTATAAACAACGAATAATGTTAATATTTTAATCATACTTATTGAAAAAGCCATCCGTAATAGCTAATATCCTTTTCCTTGATTATTTTACGGAAAATTAGAATAAATAAACGAATCAAATTGTTTGACGCAACGGGTGACAAATCGAGGGTCTACAACAGGGACATAACCTCAATTGTGTGACGCATTTATTGACCCGGCGAATTTAAACAAATACGTGACGAAAAGTTAAATCATTTCTTATCTCATCGATAGTCTGGTTCCTGCTGAAGATGTTGACACCGTTTGTAGGTAGATTTATACTCACATGGTGAACAAGATCCACAATTCAGTGCCCCTCGTCGCTAGTCAGTACCGTCTAGCACTATCGCTGCGGACCCGCTGAGACGCGTGTCGCACTATTTACTAGTTAATTTCTATTCTGAATATTTCATGTACAAAAGGGAATTTCTTCAATAATTGAAAGTAAGAAACGCTCTTCAATTAGCCGGTAATTGGATTATTATTCGACAAAAATTGTATTTATGGCAGTTAGAATTGTGCCGTCGGGGTCACAATCTGGGACAGGGTCACTAACTGGGCCATTTACCTTAAGAAGCTTTTGGGATTCTTGAAAATTGACAAATAATACAACAAAAGAAAAAAAATTGTAAAAAAAATGTCGGTCGGAAAAAAATATTTCCCAGGAAAAATGGCTGAGGAACGTTCGGTCCCAATTTTGACAAGGATAAACCCCTCAAGAGATTCGTCGAGAATTCTGAATCACCCTGTATACCCATGTATATACTGTCACAATTTAAACAATAAAAACCTGAATATTATGATATCATTAAATTAGCCGTTTTGCCCCAAAAAGTTGTATTAATTACTCCAGTCAAGAAAATACACGTTTAATTTCTTTCAATAAATAGAATAAACAGCATTTTCAGAGTAGTAATTTTTTTTGCTGAAAAATTTAGAGTTGCCTTATTGCCTCACATTCCCTAAAATACAAAAACAATTCATGAATCGTTCAATCGCATCATGAAAACAAAAAAAAAAAAATAAAATAAATAAAATTTTCATGACAAATACATATAGACATTCTGAAAGTATCAACTATCAAGTACGTAAAGTAGCAAAGTGGTAGAAGCTTCGACTGATACGCAGAAGGACCCGGGTTCGAATCCCAGTGAGAAACAGTGAGAAAATTTTAATTCACAAAAAAAAGTTAATTATCAGAAATAACCATAAATCCTTATCATTACGACGTATAAGAGGTATAAAAACAATAGTTTGTATAATTTTTTGATTCAATTAACTGTTTTATTTTAATTTGTCCAAAACAAACCCGGGAAAAAATGATCAGGCCTGATTAGACATGAACAGGCATGAGTCTCCAGACCTGATCAGACATGGAAAATGACCGGGCATGATCAGGCATGATCAGACATGAACAGACCTGATCAGGCCTGTTCAGTCCCGGTCATTTTTCAGGTCTGATCAGGCCTAAAGACTCATGCCTATTCATGTCTGATCATGCCTGATCATTTTTTCCCGGGCGGAGCCAAAACGTGTATTTTTTTACGAAAATTTTGAGCTATCTCAGGTTCACCCGTACCAATCCGTTCCCCAAATCGCACCATTGGACCGTTTTGCACCTGGCGTCCAGGTTTGTGAATATTTTTGGAATTTCCAAACTCTATCAGGTTCGTTCATGTTCAGGGAATATTTCTAAATTTTTCCAGATGTTTTACACTTATTTCAGACAAACGGTGACGAGTTTAAGTTGACGTACGGCGATGGACTCCGAAAAACTACGTTTTTTAATTTTTCGGAGATCATAACGGCTTTCACGATTTTCACACGGAAATTTGCAAACAACCATTAGACGCAGAAAACTTGACGCTTTCCGATCTTACCAGACTCGATGCTCTACCAATTTTCCTGTATAAGTTATGATCACTCAAACAGAGGGGCCAAACCTTTACGCGCCGACAGTAGACGCATAACCTCGAACTTTCAATACGCCTGTGCGGCGCCATATTTAGAATGTCTAAGAAGGGTGTGATGGTGGGGGTCAGGAGTTCTCAGAAAGTTTATATAAGTGAAGCTGGAAACTTTATATACGTGAAGCCTTTATATAAGTGAACTTTATACACGCGGGGTCCGACTGTACCTACTTTTCGTATTCACTTCTGTGTCTAGCCAATTTCGCGCCTCGATCGCGCTTTTACATCCAAAGAAGACGTTTTCATCTAGAAAATTTGGATTTCCGATGCGTGAAGTAACATCGCCTGGCACAAAAATTGATAATTGCAAGTTATTTTCAGTCAAGTTTGAGATAGTTCGGTCTAGATTCTCGGTACAAATATTGAAGTTATCATTATTCCAGCAGCTGCTATTTATTTCGTTGTGATAGATGTGACAGATAATTATACTGTAGTTATGCAAGCCTCATACTGAGGCTGTCGTTATATGAACTTTACGCACAGGGGTCCCAACAAACGAAAAAGTATTGAAACGGAATCGATTTCAGAATTTTCAATTCCGTTTCTTTGAATTTCCGAATTCAGTATAGGTTATTCTAATCACAATCTATGCGTTTCAATTCGTCTATTCGATTCTATTCGGTTCTATCCGTTATTTTTCATCCCGTCCTATTCGCGGCAATGCTGACTTTCGTCGCCAATACGATTCAATTTTGTATTCAGAATAACTTATTGCGATTCCGAATCCGATTCAGTTCTATCATTCCGAATGAATTCTTTTGATAGAATACAAATCATCCGAATCAATCAGCATAGTTTTTCAATCCGGAAGAATTCTTTTGAAAGAATACGAATCGTCCGAATCAATTCGAATCAATCAGCATAGTTTTTTGTATCCGTATGAATTCTCTTGAACGAATACGAGCTCTTCGAATCGATTCGAATCAATCAGTACAGTTTTTTCTATCCGAATGAATTCTTTCAAAAGAATACGGATCATCCGAATCAATCAGCGCAGTTTTTCTATCCGAAATAATTCTTTCAAAAGAATACGGATCATCTGAATCAATCCGAATCAATCAGCATAATTGTTCCGATCCGAGTGAATTGTTAAGAAAATCACGGAAAATAAGAAACGGAATGCAATTCGTTTTTTTTCGTTGCATTCAATCCGCATGAATGCCTTAAAAATGGTATATTCTCATCCTGAATTAAACTGAATCATGGAATGTACAAATCAATTATTTTAACGAATCAACTTATTGATGAGTTCGTCTTAATTCGGGACACCTTCAATATATTAAATTTACTTACTACTAGTACACTATTTGATCATCAAAAATCTTCGAAGTGACTGTGAAATTTCGCTATCATTTATTTTTTTTAAAGTACATATTGATGTAAATCCTCAGGAATCAAAGTTTACCTATCGAATCGAAAAGTGTTAAGAATTGTAATAGGCGGCGATAGATCCAGATCGACACCGGACATCAGATGAACAACCAAGTTAAGCAATTTCAACTGCGTCCAGAATTCGGATGGGTGACCCACATGAATAAATTTAATTAGTCCGTGAATAGATGATTTTCACCATCCTGGAAATATTAACTGTGCTCTACCACTCGAAAAAGAATCAACTATTGGTGAAAAAAATATTTTTTGTCCGGATAATATATCGAAAATAAACAAAAACAATAAATGTATTATGTCATTTTTCAATTCGTTTCAATACAAATCAACGTATTGAGGAATCGAATTAAATCGTATTGAAAAATAATACGAAAATTATTCTCTATTCGTTCCCATTTGATCGTATGCGGATAACCATTTTTCAATTCGTTCTTATACGAATTATCGAAAAAAGAAACCGGATTCAATCGTATTGAAAAATCTGAATCCGTTTCAATACTTTTCCGTTTGTTGGGGTAAGAGAATATTGTCCGCGACTCGGGCGTAAACTTTTTCACAACTCGTGCGAAAAGATAAACTTTACGCCCTTGTTGCATAGACTACTATTGAACGATTTCACACCACTTCTCACTTCTTTTTCACCAAGGTGATCAGTTCATCTACATTAGGCATTTTAAGCGTTTTATGAGCCCTTCCTTATGAGTGTTTAGGGAAGATTTTAATTCAAACAAATGTTCTGACTTCTCTCAATTTGCACACACTTTGTGTTATACTATTTGAAATAACGGTTATCGAGTTTCATGTAAATGGGTGGTCCTACTCACGAGGGAATATTCTGCGGCTCACCTGCTTTTGTATATTTTTTGTACTTATATTGCATCGATTTAGGATCAAAACTCAAGATATATATTATTTCTAGTTTGACACTGGAAATTAGCTCGATCCCAAAGATATTATTTACAAAAATGGTACTTCAAAGTGCCAAATTCTCAGTCTCCTGGCATGTCTCTCCTCCGAAATGAAAGTTTCAATGTTAAATAAAAACTGAATTTTAAGTCAGATACAGAAATATAATCATAAGTGTTTCAATGCATCTGTCTAATTTGACTATTATTATTAAATTTGATTAAAAATACTTAATTGAACTTTGTTTCTTGACTTTTACCTCAGTCTCCTGCCATATCGAAACACCTTAAAATTAGGATGAATTAGCGTATCCAGCGCGTTGCTGCTCTATTTAGGTGAATTACTGAAGTCAAGTTGGCTTACGATCGCTGGTGTTCGTCTCGGCTTGTCGATGGTTTAGTCGACACGGTGAATTATGTGATGAGATTCTGTCGCGGCCAGTCAGATTCTCAGTATCCTGGTACGCGCTTTCGTAAAAAATATATTTTGTAGGTATTTATTATTACATTTACAGTTTATAGATACTTGAAATTCAAATGTATAATTGCATAATTTCATCGTTAAACGTTGTATTGACGATTTATTAGCTGAAAGGTAAGAAAATCTCAGTATCCTGGTGTCAGTCTCCTGGCCCAGTAAATAGGTGATTCGCAAGTGGTGTTTGGTGAAAGAAAATAAGGAATATGGGATATTTTCAGGGCTGGTAGGGGGGTGACTCCTGATGATAAATCCAAAATGTCGAGCTCTTATATCGTTATCAAGGTCGACACAATCTTGAACAACGCGTTTTAATCTATATCTCGCGAACCGTCTACCTTACGACAAAATGTATTAAGACCTTTTTTTCATAAATTATCAGATTTCCCATCTTTTTTATTTGTAACTTTTTCTTTTACCATCAATATTTTTCAAGTTATAAAATTTACAAAACTATTAACGACTATAAAATTCTTGTATCTTATTTTTTTGACTTGCCCGTTTTAGGTAAGTACAAGAAGGTCCTAAGCTAGAACTTAGGCTACTTGTATATCCTCAGACGCGAAGAAAAATGTTGTGCCGAAACTGATGTGATTTTCGTCCTTCCTCAGTAGAACCACCCAAATATCAATTTTGTAAATTTAGTCGGTACGAAGCAGCAGTGAGCACAACCGAGAACAGTTGTTATCGGCATCAATGGTAATTTTCATAACGCATGCATGAAAAAGTCGCTTGTTTGTGGCTCTGGAGCGGTCAAATTGAGACACTTTTTCGCCGTTCTCATAGTGACTGTCAACATAGATGCGCACAACGTTTAGCGCATATTTAGCGTGCGTAACATGTTTCATGTTATGCACGGCATGCGAAAAAGTCAATCGTTTGTCTTTTGAAGCGTCATCTTCGAACAAATGTCTGTGCCACCTAAATTGACGCGATGTTTTTAGTACGAGTCGTGCATTTCAGCTGATTTTATTGTGACATCGTTGACATTTCAAATCAATTTCTAAAGAAATGGAGTCTAAAATGAGCCTAAGTCTTAATCCCGGTACGCCGCCAGAACTTTGTAATGCAAGTCAGGAGATTGCAGAAAAATTACTGCCACCAAAATCCAGGAAATGCTACAAGAAGAGCTACGACAACTTTATGGCCTGGAAAGAGTCTAAAAAAGCTGAATCTTTTTCGCAAAGAGTTCTCCTTGCGTATTTCAACGAACTTACACAAAAGTGGAAGCCAACAACTCTCTGGAGTGAATTCTCGAAGCTCAAGACTATGATCCAGCATAACCACGAAATCGACATTAATAGTTACATAGACTTGAAACGTTTTCTGAAAAGGGTAGAAAAGGATGCCGATAGTACGACGAAGAAATCAAATACATTTTCATCCAAGGATATTGACCGATTCCTGAAAGAGGCTCCAGACGATCAATGGTTGGCAATAAAGGTAAAAACATTAAATTATATGCATTTATATTATCTCCACAAAATGTTGAATAAATAAATAAATAAGTAAATGAGTAAATAAATGAATCAATTCTACTATAAATTATTGAACATACTACTTTATTTTCAGGTGGCCGCAATGTTTGGATTCCTGGGGGCATGCAGAAGAGCCGAACTGAGAAACGTGACCACTGATGATCTTGAACTTTATTATCCGGACATCGACAAAGAGAACAAAAACCCTACATTGCACGTAAAAATTCCAAAGACCAAAACTAATAAACCAAGATCATTCACTCTTGAAGGTGAATATTACAAAATTTACAAAAAATACGAAGATCTAAGATCAAAAGCGGCAAAGGGACAAAAAGATTTCTTTCTGCAATTTCGAAATGGAAAGTGTACCAATCAGGTCATTGGCATCAATTCATTTGGTGAGATGCCTAAAAAAGTTGCCCAGTTTTTGGGCTTAGATAAATGCGATTCGTATACAGGACATGCCTGGCGTCGGACGTCTGCCACGTTGCTCATTGAAGGTGGAGCTGACATGGCAACCCTCAAGCGTCATGGAGGCTGGCGATCCGATACAGTTGCGGAAGGATATGTCGAAAGCTCAAGGAACGAAAAAAGGAAAATATATAATCGCATAACGAGCTCAATGAATCTCAATATTCCGTCAACGTCAACATCTAATTCATTGACAGCAGCATCCACATCAACATCAACCTCAACCGACCTTAATTCAAGGATAAGTCAAAATGAAGAATTACCAACTGAGACTTTTGTCCCTCAAGAAAGGCTAACTCTCCACGTCAGCAATTGCACCAATTGCACCTTCCAATTCGTTCATAAAAAAGAAGACTAATTTAGAGAGCTCGAGTCACAAATAGAATTAGAATACATTTAAGTTACGTATTTGGTAAGGTGCGAAGAGAATGAAGAGATAATATTACTTCTCACTCCTCACAATAAGATATCTATTTTTATTTCTAGTTCACGTTTGTATTGACTGAAAATATATAAATTCTTCAAGTGTTTGTTTTTATTTATCAAATCCTTTAAATAAAAAAAGGCCACTACATTTCAGGTTTCTAATTTTCTTTTTATTGACTGAAATAGTGTTTCGTTATTAGATTTTTATATAAAAGTACTTTGCTATACCTGTGAGGGATAACAGAGAAGTTTTGCGTAAATAAAATTATAATCACGTTTTTTTTCAAGAAAAATTTTGGTTATGTTTTATGTCGGGGGGGCTTCGCCCCCCCGAACCCCCCCACGGGGGCTTCGCCCCTCGACCCCGCCGGAAAGCGCGGTGGTCTGTCCAAAGTCGGCTTTTCCGAGATCTTTGGCGGTTAGCCTTCGCGAAACTTTTTCATGCATTTGTTATAAAAAATAGTGTTCGATACTCGTCCAACATGCTAGGCGTTATAGGTCGTGCGATGTTTTCAACACTCACCTTCGTCTCGGCTCCGGCTACGCGAGGCGCCTACGGCGCCTCGCTCGCCTTCGCCTCGACTACGGTTCGTGCTGAAAACATCGCACTCACCAATAACGCCCAGCATGTTACACTCGTATCGAAATGTACTATTGTATATTGCATGGTAGAAAATTACTCTTTGATGATACCTAGGTGCACAGTTCTCTTAGCACAGGATATCTGGCGGATAGCTCTATCCGCCAGATAACCCTGGTGAAGAAACCGGGCATAAATGGTTTAGTATATTTTTTTTTCAAGTTTTTGTATATTTCGCATCACGAGTTCAACAAAAAGGCACATTATTTGAATATGAGTTAGCAGTAGTTGGGCTCGATCTTGGCAATGGAACACGTCTCTGACGGTGAGAATGATAATTCATATGAATCGCTGGAATCTCAAAAGCGAAAGCAATGCGGAAGGGTTTTTAAAGGTGAACATCATTATAGATACTGACTATTTATAGAAAAAAAAATTATTGAAAACCGGATGCAATGATCACACCTGTTGATAATTACTTTAATGTATTTTGCATATTTGCCCATACCTTGGCAAGAGCATACCAATATGAGCTTATAGATTGTGTACAGTGCTATGAAATTTATTTCGTCATCAGTAGATAAAATCGCAACTTCTAACTGAAATTTTTATTTGTCATCAAAATTGCGTACTACTATTCCAATACCATTTAGTCGGTACGTGTTTTTTTTTTTGCAACAAACTAGTGCAAAATGTCACATGTCACCTATGCTCTGTACCCGAGAAAAAACGATTAGATATATTCGGATATAAATATATATAATTATATATGAGTTTATATATAATCATATCAAATTATATATGTTTCCATATATAACTATATATGGATGTATATATATTTATATATGATAAGATATAACCGATGGAAACTTGCTCAGAACTATATATAATCATATATAGGCTCATATAGAATATATATATAGGACTATGTACAACCATATATGATTGGATATGATCTGCTGAAGCTCATGTTGAACCATATATAGTCAGACCTAGGCCCATATATGATTAGATATAAACAGATATAAATCAGTTGAAGCTCATACGGATCGAGATAAAATCATATATAGGTTCATATATAGTTATATATGATCGATCTAATAAAGTAAAGCTTGTGTGAAACTATATGGGCATATCCATAGAATTTTCAACTTTTGTAAGGGATAGTAGTTGTGTCCATTCCAAGTACAAATTGGATACCCCAAGGGTGTTTTCGACTGACAAATACTTTTTCTTGAAGCTAACTGTGATGTTCTAGTATATTTAAATTCATTTCCGCATGTTATGAGTACAAAAATCCTAGCGAAAATGACAAGTCACTGTGAGGATGGAGCATTTATTTTTTTTTCAACCACTATAACTTGTTGACCGATGATGATAGCAACCTGATTTTTTTTTTCATTAATTGTAAGCACGTGAATATTAGAAAAATGCGAGCCAGATATATGTGCCGGCCAGGTGAGCTCTAATAAAAATTAATGAAATAGCGACGACGAAATTTTTTGAATCGAAGATGATTTTATTTTTTTCATTACAACTTTTTGACCGATCCATTTGAACGATCGACCTTGAAGTATCTTATTCTACGTATCTTAAGCTATAAAACGGTACCCGACCGGAAAGTGTGCCCACAACCTGAAAAAAGTTGCAAGCTTTTGAAAATTACTATCTGAAGAATAATTCGAAGAAAAAAATTACTATTTCAGCTGGCACACCTGTATAATGATTGCGATCCCATTCCAAGCAATAGTAATCGATAACATTCGTTATAAGAAGTATATTATCAAATTGGTCGCTATTTTTATGCATATTTCGAAGAGATAAATACAAACGAGTAAATATTTTCATAAATCATCAATTTTCATATTTGTTAAAAAAATGTTTACAAACATATCTTTCACGTGCAGTATCAGAAATGTCGTTTTAAACAGCACGAGTATTTATTTTTTATTTATTTTTATTTATTTTTATTCGTTTTATTTTGTTTCAATTTATTTTTCTTTCCAAGTTTTTTTTTTTTTTTTTCATTTTATTCTATTTTTTTCGTTTATTATACGCGTAAGACTCTAGGCGCCGTCGAACCGGAGTGCGAATTCGACCACAAAAATAGTTTTTCAAAGATTATTTGAAAAAGAAAATTGAATTTTGATTTTTCCTCCATCAGCACTTGACCGAGCCTTGAAAATGAATTATTTTAATTTTTTTCGTGTATACTGAGACTCAAGAACCCAGATCATTCTAGTTTTATAGGTGTGCCGTCAATTTTTCCGAAATTTATTTTTGTACCTCAAAAGTTAAAAATTCCATTGATATGCCCATATAAAATCAGATATAGGTCGTTACACGATTATACATAAGTTCATATCGCAGGTAAGACATGATTACATGCAAAAAATTCATTCAATTGAATGTCTATTAACTCTGAATTCGACAGCTTGATCATAGGTTTCGACAAACAGAAAAATATGATGTGTATTATATACTAGCAAATTGGCGTAGTCGGTAGAGCGTGCGATCAGTCACAAGGATTCGAGCGGACTTGGGTTTAAATCCCTGTGCAGGATTTTTTTTTTTTTTTTTATAAAAGCACCTGGATATAATTATATATGAATATATACAAATATATATAAATATATATAATTATATACAATTATATCGGGCCAATTTTCGGATATAATCATATCTGGATGATTAGATATAATTATATCCGAATATATCTAATCATTTTTTCTCGGGTAGCGCACTGGATAATTCCAACCCATGCGTATAGATACATTGGGTGTTGCTAAAATTAAAATACGCTTCGGCTAACTTTCAAAATTGTACTTACGCTCCTCAATATCCGTTATGGTCAGAGTTCTGCGATTTTCATAACAATTATCGATTTGGTGGACACGGTTATTTGAAGGTATAATTCAACGGACCCTGACAATGGTCTAACTGTTCCCACTTTGATTACAGATCCGCTAAGAAGCCGCAATGCTAAAACCACTCAGCCTTCTCTTAGCAATTATTTTGCACTCGCCAACTTTCCTTGACGCGCATGCCCTTGCCGAACGCGAACATCCGCTTCCGACAGGTACGTAATTCCTAATAGAACGTCAATGTAAGATATTTAAATTATGATCAAAGCGTTGGTAGAAGGGGCCTTGATACTCGCGTGGAAACTCCAACGCGGGCCACTTTTACTGTGCGATTATGCGGCTACAAAGTGTCGATTACGTAAGATGTCGGTAATTTTTGTACAAGATGCATAATCCTAGTTGCTCGATTATTTCTCTATCAAATGAGATGAGATAGTGCTTAATATATTTGGTTTGGTACCGCCGAGTACCTAAGTATTTCGAAATAAATTGAATACAACTGCAAATAATTCCATGATTTTCTGATGATAACTGTGTCTGTAAAAAAGATTGAAAAATGTTGAAAAAACGAAATACCTTAGGCACTTCCTGCTGAAATGATGCAGTATTATCCTCGAAGTTTGATTCTGATTGGTTGTCGGGTATGGGAGAAACTACGAATTGCGTTTTGGAGATGATCAGAGCCCGTGTATCATAGCCCTATATGGGCCATTCCACGTCAGACCGGACAAAACAAATCAAAATATGACCTCGATATTACCGATTTCGCTTCAATTTTTTTTACGGGTTCTATGGAACAAATAAATTCATCAAACAATTTTTTTTTTTTTTCTTTGGTCCCTATTTTCCAAGTTACACGGGGGTGAAATTCAGCAAAAAGAGCCAAAAATCGAAAACATACTCCTCTTCAAACGGTCATATCTTTGATTGTATTCATCCTGGAGACTTGAGTCAAAAACCATTTTAAAGCTATTGAATGCCACTATCATTATACATTTATTTGATTCTGCGGTAACAAACAATTTCATTTGTTATGAACAAATATATTATTCAAACGTGATTTTCAAAGCAAGAACCACGCGATAAAATTCTGAAAAAAATATGAGCGTATTCCTTGATCAATTCTCTACAAAATCGTTAAGTCAAAAGGATGGAGAAACGATGGAGACTATGTGAAAACGATCCATTTATAAGTGACGGCGCGCCACAGTGTGACGGAATCCGAAATTCCTGGCCAAAAGTCCAAAACGCATTTAATTCGGGTGAAAATCAGCACTCGGGGGTTTTTGGGGTCGCTGATCACGAATCTGAAGTCAAAATTTGAAAAACAAAATGGCGGATCCAAAACGGCAAAAAATTTATCTGAAAACGCATTCAATTCGGGTAAAAATCAGCAGTCGGGGGTTTTTGGGGTCGCTGATCACGAATCTGAAGTCGAATATGAAAAAACAAAATGGCGGATCCAAAACGGCAAAAAATTTATCTGAAAACGCATTCAATTCGGGTAAAAATCAGCACTCGGGGGTTTTAGGGGTCGCTGATCACGAATCTGAAGTCAAAATTAAAAAAAAAACGAAATGGTGGATCCAAAACGGCAAAAAATTTATCTGAAAACGCATTCAATTCGGGTAAAAATCAGCACTCGGGGGTTTTTGGGGTCGCTCATCACGAATCTGAAGTCAAAATTTGAAAAAACAAAATGGCAGATCTAATATGGACGACTTGTATGTAAAAAAAAACGTTTTATTAATACTCAAATGACAATGATATGCTTAAAATTAGGGTAATACAGAAATATTTAAATTTTAATGATGTATAGATAGTATAGAAATAACAAGATTTGCTCAAAATTAGGTTGATACAGAAATATTCGAATTATAATGATGTGTATAGATACTATAGAAATTACCATTAAATTTTTGAGTGAATATAAAATAAGGAAATGCTAGGAAACATACAGAATTCTGAAATATTTATTCATCAAACAATCTAGTTGGTTACGTACAACTTTAGTAGTCGCCATCAGAAGAATCACTTGATTCACAGTCAGTGGATTCAATTGTAAAATAGCTTGAGCTTTCCTCACTTGTTGAAATACTTGGCGCATTTAATAACTGTAATGCTTCTGGCAGCAATGATTTAATGTTTTTGCAAGGTAATTTGCGCAAGCTAGAAATATATGGGTCGGATGTTAATGGAAGCCGTGCAAAGAGGTCTTCCATAGTTTTCACTCGCGAACACTTTCTCCCAAAATCAGTTCTGTACTTCTTAATATCCTTCCTGGATACACCAGGTACTGCAGGATGATCGGCAGCAGATTCTGAAATGTCGGAGTGTAATACATATAAATAGGCAATTACATATTCAACCTTACTTGCTATTATTTGTTCCACAATATTATTCATAACTAGTCATTGATGATTCTTGAATTATGCATGATAGCGGATAATGCATCGTAAAATGAATGGAAAGAAAAAAACAATGAAATGGGAAAAAAAAATTTTTGGTCCTTTTGAAAAGGGCTCAGCAAAAAATGACTTGAGACAAAATATTCCTTGTTCAAAGCGCGAAATATAAATCCGCTACAAAAAATGAGGGTAATAGGAGAAAAAAATCGATTTCGGCCCTACTAGGCCCACCTGGGGCACTGGGCCCAGAATGTGAGTACACCCCTGGATGGATCTTTCGAAACCATACAACTTTTATCTAAACCACTCGTCCCGATTTTATGTTTTAGTTGTTCAAAATTAAGAAAAATACACTTTTCAATACAAAAACTTGCGCCAAAACCGGTGGCGCAAAAAATCGCAAGATTTTATTGTTTCCCCCATTAGAGAATAGCTTAATCTACACCCTGAAACAAGTCCGGCCGTGGGACATTGGGGTGCAATTCTACTTTTCTCTACGTGTTTACAATTTCCCGTTACAATTTTACGTTAATTTTCGGACAAATCATTCTTTTATTGTGACCACATGCACCATTATCATAAATTTGAAATGACATAATGATATTGTACTTACTTTCCCCTTTCGGATCCATTTTTTAGATTATTTCTAACGTGATTTTTCTGGGCTTGGCGACGTTCTGAACACAGCACTGTAAATTTCGGTTGGAGCGCGATGCGTCTGACTCGAGCGAGGGTCACTTTTGAACTGGAATACAATAGCAGGTATAAGGGATGGTCCCCTCACCAGTCTACTTTCTGACCCTTGGACTATTACTTTACTCAACCCACCATTTCAAAACCCCGAAAACGAAAACCCGGCTCGGGTACGTGTGGCTAGCACAAAGAAGCATCGGTGGGCATGTTACACGGTCATATCTTTGGTTTGTTTCATCCTGAAGACTTCTTCGAAGAACCATTTTGAAGCTAATGAATGACACTATCATTATGTATTCATTGAATTTCACGATAAATAACAATTCGATTTGTTATAAACAAATACAATATTCAAACGTGGTTTTCAAGGCAATAACCACGCGTAAAAATTCTTAAAAAAATATAAGAGTATTCCTTGATCAATTCTCTACAAAATCGTTGGGTCAAAAAGATCAAGAACCGATGGAAACCATGTTAAAACGATTTATTCATAAGCGACGGCGCGCGCCGCCGCTGAAAGAGTCGGTTCGGTTACGGTTTTTCGGTGGCAGCGCGCGCCGTCACTTATAAATAGATCGTTTTCACATAGTCTCCATCGTTTCTCCATCATTTTGACTTAACGACTTTGTAGAGAATTGATCAAGGAATACGCTCATATTTTTTCAGAATTTTATCGCGTGGTTTTTGCTTTGAAAATCACGTTTGAATAATATATTTGTTTATAACAAATGAAATTGTTTGTTACCGTAGAATCAAATAAATGTATAATAATAGTGTCATTCAGTAGCTTTAAAATGGTTCTTGACCGAAGTATCTAGGATGAATACAATCAAAGATATGACCGTTTGAAGAGGAGTATGTTTTCGATTTTTGGCTCTTTTTGCTGAATTTCACCCCCATGTAACTTGGAAAATAGGGGCCAAAAAAAAAAAATTTCGATCAATTTATTTGTTCCATAGAACCCGTAAAAAAAATTATAGCGAAATCGGTGACCTCGAGGTTCGATAGCTGTCCGGTTTGACGTGGAATTGCTCATATGCCGAGAATGCAACTTCCGGGCGTAGAGTGCAGAGTGTAGAGTGCGAAAGATCACTCCGAATTTCAGTTCATCGTTTTGACAAGTTGCAACTGACTAGTGCTGGACACAAGACCAAGACAAGATTACGATGGAAAAATTCGAGACGATACCAAGACTACCCTGAAGTCTCGTCGAGACTGTCGAGAGTCTCGACAAGATTAGTCAATATTCCAATATTCAAAAGAAAATGGTGATAAATAAAATCCAACATTTCAGTTTTGTGAAATTTTTATTGACATTTTTTTTTTTTAATTTTCATAATAGGTTTTTTTTTATTACCCACCATGGTCCATGATGTTTTGGCAAAAATTATCATCAATCCCCTGTTTTATTGAAACATATTTTTTTTTATTATGCATGTGTGATTACAAAACATTTGTGACAAGTAAATAAGTACATAAGTAATTACGAAATACAAAGCAGAAGTACGGAAGTAGGACTTATTATGTAAATGCTATCTTTTCACAGATCGCATTGACAAATATTAGATTTGAGTTTGGATTTCATCCATGAATTGATACATATCAATGATCTCAAAGAAGAATCATTTAAGGGGTTATACGCAGTTGCACGGCCGGAAAAAGGCGTTTTTTTACGATTTTTTTCTGAAGAGGGATTTTATTTGACAAACACAAGAAATATTAATGCATGTAGTGGCAACTTTTAACTTCATATCGGTACTCTTTATTTTTGAAAATATCGAGTTACACTGCTCCTGTAGACGATCTCTTGGAGGTCCTCCAAAAAAAGGTGTCTGGCGGTGAGCACGATATCTCCGGTTTGAATTATCCAAAATAAAAAAATAAAGAAGATTCTGTTAGTGGATAGATGAATCTAGGGATTGATCGAAGGAATAATTGAAATTTTGATTTCTGACAAAATGGCGGCCCAAAAAAAAAAAAATATTCCGACTTTCGACCAAAATTTTTTTCGTAAAATTGTTTGAAAAAATAGAAATAATCATCGAAAATCCTATTCCTTCGATCAATCCTTGAAGAATAAATCTGAGAAGGTTGTATCCAAATTACAGACCGATCGGTCGAGCCGTTTTTGAAAAATCGTGCTCACCGACTTTGAAAACACCGTTTTGAGAAAAACGCATTTAAAGTTTCAAAAGACGTTTACACATAGTTGAAACAAAGAATTGTCCATTTACATGGAGTCATCTATTCTAGGACCATAAGATGAACCCTCTGCATCTTCAGCAGCTTCTAATATTCCGATTTGTTGGTGATCGATTTTTTGAAATTTCTAACTGCGTATAACCCCTTAAGGAAGCTCGGCGATTTGTCATTATGAGTGATGCGTTTGAGAACAGTCTTTCCAATGGTACCGAAGTTGCCATCACACTAAGTATGTCTCTAGCCATTCTGGCCAAGTGTGGATAAGATGCTTGGTGCGTCTTCCACCACTTCAGAATATCTGTGTCCATTCTTGCCCTCGGAGCATTTAAATAATTTGTCATTTCGGCCTCCCAATTATCATTTACTGTCTCATCATTTTTCAGATAAATCGCGTTCAAGTCAATAACATCCTCATCCTGTTCTTCACTCACATTTTTTTCCTCATTGTTGGCTGCATTTGGTTCAGTTTCATGAGAAAAATAGTCGTTCTGCAGAATATGCTTAAATTTTTTAACCGTTTCATCTTTCAGGTCTCGGCCCCAAACTGTGAGATCGAAAGCGTCGAGTTTATGACGAGGATCTAAAATCAACGACACACAATAGATCCAGTTTGTTTTATTATAATGCTTGATCATCTTGTCCCTTCCAGCTTGGAAAGCTAATGGGAGCATTTCGTCAGTTACAGTTCTGTGTGACTGATTATCTAAATTGAAAACCAATTTTTCTATCTTATCGAGGAGCAAATTAAAAGTGACAATCACTAAGGGTAGAGTTGAATAGTTTTCAGCAGATAGAAGGGTTGAAATCTGTTTGCAATTTTCCAAAAATTTCAAAATTCTTTGCAAACCTTTCCATTCATCTTCGCTTATTTTAAATTTTTTTACATCCGTGCAATTTTCCCACAACATTAGGAATGCCGGATTCAGTTTAAATGTGACATTCAGCATATCAAAAGTGCTACCCCACCTGGTTTTCACGTCTGAAATTGGCTTCAAATACTTAATATCCGCTGCACTACAAAAACTTTGTAACCTTATTGACAAAACTTCAGATTGTCGAATTTTCTTGCAGGTTTGTCTGATATCTGAGACTACTGCAGACCATTTATAATTAGGTGAATCAAAATCTCTTTCTAAATCCTCATTTTCAGTTTCGTTATCGTCACTATCATCGGTCACGTGACTAAAATCACCAGAATCGGAATCCTCTTCTGAATTTGAATTTTTATCTCGGTCTCCAGATCCGTCCGATACAATTAACAGGTTACGTTCGTCGTTAACATCCACGTTAAGGGGGGACAGTACTGAAAATTGAAAAAAAAACAGTTTTAATTTTTTCACTACTCAAAATGCTTCAATCAAAAATCGCCTCCAGCAGTTTTTAGATATTAGTAGTATGTATATTGGAAAAAAATATAAACCTTCTGCGATGAAAGTGTATGCGTAAGGAACCTTTCGCAGAAGATTTCCTTGGAACCACTGATTTCTTATTTTTTTCGCACAATAAACATATGCCATATTTATTTTTATCCTTCTCAATGATTATGTTAAAATACGTTTTATAATCTATTTTAGTGGAGCTTTTCTGACACTCATTTTCAGTAACAACATATTCAACATCCGATTCTGTCGTATTCGCAATCGTCACGTTTTCTTCTTCTTTATCAGTCGCGTCGTCAGTCGGACACATCTTTTTAGTTTGTTCACCACATTGGTCACTTGATTTGTTTACCCGCTTCATGATGGAAGAGCCGATTTGCCATACAAAATTGATGTGCTTTGCTGCTCGAATAAAATATTTAAGCGGGCCGGCATTAACGCGAGGCTGCGATAGTGTTTCGTGACACAGACACAGACAACTAGCTGACGACGCGACGCCGCTGTGAACAAGTCTGTGCGTATGGTTGAGAGCAAGCACACGATTCACGGCACTAGTTACGCGGGAGTTTTCAAATCGTGTCGCATTTGAAATTTGGTGCTTCTGCTTCTCCTATATGAATAATCTTGACCACGGGATTTTCGAATTGACATAATTCAACCTCAGATTGATTTGATACTTTACATTCATCTTTTTTTTGCAAATATAGTACGGAAATACTATCAAAAAAAAAGAAAAATAATTTAATGGGAACTAGATGTTATGACTTATGTATGGTAAAATTCAAAATTGAACGTTCTTCATATAAATGATGCATCATACTAAAAATTCCAAATTTATATGAAGTAATGTAATACTCAAATAATTAGCGCCATTCAGGGACAAGCAGTAACCTGACAAGACCAAGCAAGGCCAAGACAAGACCAAGACGAGACCAAGACGAGACCTGAAAATCGAGTTTTTTTTTCGAGACCAAGACCGAGACCAATACCAAACTTCACAGACCAAGACCGAGACCAAGACCAAATTTCACAGACGAAGACAAGACCAAGACAAGACGTAAAAATTGAGATTCTTACGAGACCAAGACAAGACTCTGCAAAGTCTCGTCTTGTCTCGTCTTGTGTCCAGCACTACAACTGACTAATCTGCCACTACACACTCGCTGAGGTAGCCGTTGTGCCTTAGTTTCCGCTTATACAAGCATGAGCGTTTGATATGTCAGTCGAAAAGTCTAAACTCTGCGAGAACCGTGTTGAAGTGTGATTTATTATGACTTGCGTTTCTACTACGACATATTGCTTCTCTTATTTTACCGTTTACATTTCTTCAAACTGAAACGAAGAAAAAGACTTGATTTAGAGAAAAAAAAAATGCCAAACAACCCAGGTAGAAATTGTGAATTGGCCCGGGCAAGGCACTGTCCAGTTTGCCTAGTTTATTTCTAGGCGCTGGGTGGGAAAACTGTACAGGGCGCCGCCCGATTTGAACCGGTCGGAACAGCTAGCGCCTAGATCGGAAATCTGGCTAGGCGCTAACGGTTTGAGTGCAGGCCCAGCGTCGGCGGCCAATACCGATCCAATATTGGTAAATAGTTGGGATGATAATTTCGGACCAACGTACGGCTATCGACATTGAGCCTAATTGAGTACAAATTTATAAATATAAATATATCCCGCACGAAAAAATATGTATGTGAGATATATAGCGAAATATATTCAATATATACAATACAAATATACCATATATATGTGCGGAAAAATAAATATATGTGAAATATATTGTAAATTCTCTATATATTTCGAATATTAATCGGTTATATTTTCCGCATATATTTTTCTTATATTTTATCAAATATATCCTGAGAATATAACCAATTTATATTGGAAATATTTCGAATATATTTATTTTGCCGCACATATATGTCGTTATATTTTTCGATATATTTCACATACATATTTTTTCGTGCGGGATATTATAGTCAATGGCCCAACAAGAGCCCAATAATTGATCAGCCGATGACGCGATCATTCTATTTTGTTTATTTTCGATATTATCCGGACAGAAAATATTTTGTTTACCAGTAGTTCAATCTTTTTCGAGCGGTAGGGAACGCAGTTAATATTTCCTGGATGTTAGAAATCATCTCTTCAAAGACTGAACTTTTTTTTTTGTTAATTCATGTGGGTCACCCATCCAAATTCTGGCTGCAGTTGATGTTGCTTAACTTCGTTGATCGGCTGACTTCCGGTTTTCATCTAGATCTAATCGTCGCCTGTTACTATACTTAACACTTTTTGACTCAATAGGTAAACTTTGATGTGTGAGGATTTACATCAATATGTACTTGAAAAAAAATAAACTATGATAGCTAAATTTCACGGTCACTTCGAAGATTTCTGATGATTAAATAGTATATTATACTTTTATTCGATTGCATAGAAACATTCTTTACTTGAACATCTGAGTTCCAAATATCTTTTTAATCCAATGACTTTCCTAGAGTTCCAAAAGTTCTCACTCACTGTAACGCTTACAGTGAGTATGTAATAATATAGATAAAAATCTAGTCTCTGTTACTATTTTTAGTGGGTTAGCAAATTGACTTTTAAATAATGGTTGATATAAGGACGAATAATAATCAATTCCATTTAAACAGATGAGTGAAGTTAAATAGTTAGTTAATCTGCAATAGAAAATGAAGTTCCGTCAACTTAAAATGTAGTTACCATTATTTGAGAGAATTGAACATTCAAAAATTTTACTCACGTCGAGACTTTTAACAACCGATTTTTCCCCGAAACTCCGTACTCGGCTTAGATTCGGGATTCCTTTTTTTTTTATTTGGCTCAAGGACTGAAAAAAATTCACTTTCGGCCGATCATCGTAATATTCTATCAATAAAATCCGCGTTTGGGTAAAACAGGGTCAGAGAAATTCCGGACCCATTGTATCCGACGTAAAATTGACTGATTTCTCTGGTTCTTGCATTGATTTTATCGAAAAATGCGTTATTATGTACAAATTTTTTCAACAAAAAACGTGATTTTTTTAAAGAAACTTTTTTTTTCAATCAAGGCATTCACATCGAATTCGACTCCGGATCTGCTGAATTCCAAAAAAATATCGCGTCCATGAACTCTCAACCTAAACTTCGATGCATTTGCAGTTCGAAATAAAAATGGCGGTGTTCAATATGGCGTCCCAAATGCAAAAATTTTCTGCTATTTTCGATTTTTTGTACAAATTTTTTGAATCTCCACAGATTTTCGTGAAAATTCATATATGGAGGTTTTTTGGGTCGCTGAATCTGAATCTTTATTCAAAATTTCAAACTTCAAAATGGCCGATCCGAAATGGCGACCAAATTGTGAAAAATTGGTGAATTTTTGTGGAAATTCATATATGGGGGTTTTTTGGGTGGCTGAATCTGAATCTTTGGTCAAAATTTAAAAATTCGAAATGGCCGATCCAAGATGGCGACCGAAATTGTGAAAAATTGATGAATTTTTGTGAAAATTCATGTATGGGGGTTTTTTGGGTCGCTGATTCCCAATCTTTGGTCAAAATAATTATGGGATTTCTCGCACGTTTCACCGATTCTTACAAAATTAGATATTTAGTACTTTAGTGACTCAGGCAATCAGTTTTGTAATCACGAAATTAAAATGTGTTGGAATAATTTGAAGGTCGTTTAGCCGCCGATGTTTATTTCGTCGTTGCCCAACTTTTACCGCGTGGAGGTAAAGTAATACAAAAAAAACACAAAAAAAAAAAGAAATACAAAAATACAACAAAAAAAACAAGACTTTTGTAAATGTCTACCTCCACGCGGTAAAAGTTGGGCAACGACGAAATAAACATCGGCGGCTAAGCGACATTCAAATTATTCCAACATATTTTAATTTCGTGATTATAAAACTGATTGCCTGAGTCACTTAAGTACTAAATATCTAATTCTGTAAGAATCGGTGAAACATGCGAGAAATCCCATTAAAATTTTGACCAAAGATATAGGTTCAGCGACCCAAAAAACCCCCATATATGAATTTTCACGAAAATCTGTGGAGATTTAAAAAATTTGTACAAAAAATCGAAAATAGCAGAACATTTTCGGATTTGGGACGCCATATTGAACACCGCCATTTTTATTTCGAACTGTAAATGCATAGAAGTTTAACTTTAGAGTTCCTGGACGCGATATTTTTTGGAATTCAGCAGTTCCGGAGTCGAATTCGATGTGAATGCCTTGATTGAAAAAAAAAGTTTCTTTAAAAAAAATCACGTTTTTTGTTAAAAAATTGAACATAACCTCTTCGCATCGTATTTTTTGATAAAACCAATGCAAGAACCAGAAAGTTCAGTCAATTTTACGTCGGATACGATGGGTCCGGAATTTTTCTGACCCTGTTTTTGTGAAAAATAGTGGGACTGAATAAAGTTCAAAATATGCGTCCAGTCAGGACTTAAGGGGTTAATGGGTTCGCGGTGGCTAATTTTTTTTTCTGACTTTTTCGGAAACGAGACTCCATTCTAGTCGTATTTCATGTGCCGATGGCCGAAATTATAATAATAATAATTATGACCCCTTATAAAAATGATATAATATTATTTCATTTGATTGTATCCGAAAAAGTGCGAAAAAAAACAGTTAGCCACCGCGAAACCATTATTGAACATTACTGTACTTGATAGGTGCAATAAAGTGTGGAAAAAAATAAAAGCATGCTCAAAGAGGCGTAACAGGAAAATGAAACCATGTTTTCAATCATCTTTTACCTAAATTTTCAGTAGAGGCCATCTCTCCCTCGTGGGGCATCTCACCCACATACGTGGGGCATCTCACCCATACCCTTGGGATGAGATGGCCGAAACATTATATTCGTTTATCGCAATTTTCATTAGGATAGAGTTAAAAAAAAAAATTGTCTTCGTATCGAAATATTACCAAAGCTTTATAAAGTACCTTGGTGCAATGAAAATATTTTTTCATGGAACACGTAATTTTTAAAAAAACATTTTCCTTAGGTGGGGCATCTCTCCCGACTTTACCCTACGTAATTGGTTTATATTTCAAACCGATGCTATCTGAAAAAATATAATCTCGTATTTTCGGTCCGAATCAATATCTGTAGTTTTTCACTCCAAGCTCAATCACGAGCGTTTCGAGTATTGAAAGACACTCTGTCGAATTGTCCTAATACGCGGCCAGGATTGGTCGAAGAAAGGCCCTAGCTTAGTACTGGACAGATTCCTGACTAGGCTCTGTCCGCGCATGCCTATATTAAACTCTAGATTAGCTAGCCTGCGCCAAGCTGGGGCCACGATAGATTCCCCTAACTTGGAACGCCCGGCATTTCCTTTATTAAACTCTAGATTGGCTAGCTTGCGCCGAGCTGGAGTCACGATAGATTTCCCTAACTTCGAACGCCTAGATTTTCCCAGCTAGGCGCTAGCCTATAACTAGGAAACTCTAGGGAAATTTCTACCTAGGAATTCTAGAATCACGATCTGTACAGCATTCTAAAATCAATACTGCATTTGGAAAGATGGAACTCTTTTCCATATGAGAAAAAAAGTGTTGAAAGATACTATATGTGAACGTGGACAAAGTAGAGCCGTTTTCCGGTGTCCACATATGTATGAAAGCCATAGGGAGCAGATGATAGTTCGAAGGTGATACTCAGTCTGCCTGAGATGAGTAAAGTAATTTATACACATTCCGTGAACAGTTAGCCAGCGAAATTTAATTTCTAACTAACTTCCAGATATATCCTAAGTGTACGCTTTGAGAAGTAAAAATGATACATAGTTGAATTCCGCAAGAATTGATGGACTCGCTCATTTGCGCCATATGATATCGAATTGTTAAGAAAGTCAAACAAATCATGGTTGCAGTGAGAACATTGCAACTTCGTTCCACACTACTGTGATAAGAATCGGGATGATAATTGCTATAATATTATTCATTTTGCAACGTCATATTTCAGATACTCGTGAACTGATAGTCAACTTGTGGCCCGAAGAAGATGTTGGTCAGGCCAGGTATTTCCAGGATTATGTTAGGAATACCAATGAACATCCACGATCCCGGCTACTGTCAAGTTTGACAGCCGATTCCGAAGGGTTGGGAAGGTTACAGCATCCCGAAATTCGCCTAACGGCACAGCCACAGCCACAAAAGATCATTACACATGATGAACAACAGCAGCAGGAAGATCATGAAGAACAAGACCAAGAAGATGAAGCAGAAGATTACGGGGAGAGACAACATGATCTAGCAAAACAGGAAGAATACGACGAACAAAGCGGAGAACAGTCCGAAAGGGAGCAGCAAGAAGATCCGGATAATTTTGAAAAAGAATATGTAAATCGACAAGAGGAAAAATACGAAAAATCGGAAGTACATTTATTTGGTCCCCCAGGACTGCCGCAACGGAGAAACGAGAAAGAGTTTCAAGACCAAAATCTTCATACAGTACAATCAGAAGCACGCGATCTCCGGAAGACGCGACACGATCAGCCAAACGCTAAGACGACAGATAAAAATCCACAGACTTCCCGAGTGGAGCGACCTGCCACCACTCATTTTTCATATATTTACCCTGAACGATGGTCTCTTGACAATCCCGAGTGTTCCGGCAGTCTTCAATCTCCAGTGAATTTGGACTCTGACAAACTTGTTAGTCTTGATGTACCATCAAGTCTGATCTGGACCGGATATTGGAACCAGCCACAGAATCTGACGATTACGGACAATGGACACTCAGGTTCAGAAATTGATCGAGAATTTTCGTGAATGCGCAGCATAGGGAACTGGTAAACGATCGAATTATCGAAAGATCGGTTTTGCTACCTGAATCGCATATAGTTCCTTGCATACAGGCGTTTTTACTTCTCTATGTTACGCATCTATGAATATTATAGGTTTACTTCTATTTTATTCAGTTATCATCTGAAGAGACAGTAGAGAGGAATTAGTCGCTTATAAAAGTCTCTATAAGCTTTGATAAAGTCGATGCCCTGAAAATAGATTCATTAGATCAATAATAACGTAGCGGTCTGACACAGTAAATTGACAATGAATTGCTCTCGTCAGAAAAAAAAGATTGGCCTCAGCTTAGCCGACGCTGATAATTTGAATCCTAACGTGAGATGATACGATGACTATTCGTTTGCCATGTAGTTCTTGGCAGCCTCGGTTATATACCTAATTGTTCATTTATATTTCAGTCGAATTGAGCGGTACATGGGGCAAGAAGACGGCGCCATTCATAAGTGGGGGTACTCTTGAAGGAGATTATCTTTTCGCTCAACTTCACTTTCATTGGGGTCCCAAAGACTCTGTTGGCAGTGAACACACAATCAACAATAATAGGTACAGTAAATCTAATTGTGAAGCATATTTCATAAATAAAGAAGCCCACTTGATACATCATAAGGTTTTCTAAGTACCGACTTTTGTGGCATTCTTTGGCACACGGCCCACTGTTTTTCCATCGACCTCTTGGGTATTTCTCAGTATTGACCAGTCCGTAGTATTACTTGATAATTTGGAATGAGTTTCGGAAGAATAGGTCAACAACGTCATTTTTTCGCCAACGTTTCAGCCCTGGGCGTGGGCCCTCCTCAGGACAACATTTTATTCTGTATATCAAACAGGGGTGAACACAAAATTTACACAAACCAACTAACAATTTTCTCAACACTAAAGTCGTTAAGACGAACTTTAATTAGGTTAAACAAAACAGAAAAAGGACAGTCGGGTAGCCTATAGTCATCGTTAAGTTCGACCGGGATAATCCTTCACTTAAATTTCCTCCTCTTCCAACTCTCCACCAGTACAGGTATTTACTCTTACAAACTTTGGAGAACTCAGCGAGACATGTGTTCTCAGTGACGTGATGAAGACACGAACCATACAGTGGTCCACTGTCACTGAGAACACAATATGTCTCTCGGAGATCTCCATACATGAGGCTTTCCACGTCAACTGAGTCACTTTTTCAGTTGGATTTTTTTAATCGTACGCTAATTTTTTGGTGTCTTCAGGGGGTCCCAAACAACATGTTTGGAGCACTTGTCAAAGTCCAAAGTAAAAATGTCATAAAGCTACGTACAGTCCGCTCTGGTAATAGGGCCACTATCAATAAGCCCGCTTCCCCAGGTTCTCGCTCGAGCTCAACCCCCACTACTGACTCACCTCGGGTTTCATATTCGTCTCTGTCAATAGGACCGAACGTTAGCTCAATGAAATAACATATAATTTCACGGCGGCCCCATTACCGGAGTGCAAAGTAAATTTCGACGACGTGAACGCGCGTCAGTAGTGGGGGTACCCGAGTTTCAGGAAAAATACTCCCCTAACCGCCCATAGCCGGCCCTATTATCAGAGCGGACTGTATTATCTTAGAAATGATTCATTTTCACCGATTTGTGCCTCCGAATAATTCTGTCACACTAGAACGGCAAAAATCAAATTATTTGACACACGTTTTCGGGAGGATTTTTCCCGCTCTTTCACGTAAAAATATCTATTTCATTGGTAACAGAGCTAATGACCACGAAAATACGTTTTCATAATTTCGATGACATTTTTTTTTAACTTTGGGCCGGGTTGAAGAATTTTGAAAAATTCTAAAAAATTAGTTTGATCCTTTATCTTCAACCCCCATACAAGGAAATTATGGGACAGCGATGGGTTTTACGTTGAAATCTCCTTCTTATCTCGACAAATGTTAGAAAAAAGTCCCCTGATTTTTATTCTATTATCTAGGATCTAGAAAAATAAATTTATTCATCAAATGTCATTCATCTCGGTCAATATTGTTTGTGAAATTCTTTTTCAACATTCTGTCTATAAAATATTGTAATACCGTGCGGGGGTTTAATTAAGTTATTATTTTTTAGTATGTTATAGTTTTTCTGCGTGAATTTTTTTTTCCGGTTTTCAAACCCTTTTCATGTAGTATTCGAAAATTTCCGGATCTCTGTTATTTTTAAATATTTTTCTGAAGTATCCCAACTGAATCGTTTTAGAGAAAGGTGACCATTGCCACATTGGCATTAGGGGTAATCTTAACCCCGGTATGGGTTATTTCTAATATGAGCCGATCGAGTGTGCTGTGTTCGCTGTTGCGCTCGAGCGATATATTCCCACTCGTTCTCCCGTGACACACACACTCAGAGGCGAATTTTTGAAATTCCCCATACCGGATTTGACACTTCTCGGACTTGGTGCATACAATATTTTTTATCATACATGCGTCAAAAACTCGATTTTTGATGCCTGTAATACGTTACAAAAATTGCCGATTAAATCGCTGTTTTTTTTTTGCGCTGCTGCGCACGCGTAATTGAATCGGCATAAATTGCTGTGCATCGCTACGCAAGCGCGGTATAATGCTTACCCCAAAAAGCACCCCTGGTGCAAAAACCTTTCGCCAAGTACATTAATGTGGTGACTACCCCCAAAAAATCCATCAACAAAAATTCCTCCTTAACAAAATTGGTACTATAAAAATGTCTACTTACAAAAGGACTGAAATCAGATACAATTGCCAAGTACATGTCTTCTGTATAACAAAAGTTTACAACAGAAGAACAGAAAACTGAATAGTCTTGTATCGTTCACTCGCTACGCTCGCTCACTCGATCAGCTCTTTATAATTACAGAGAAAAAAATCAGAAAAAAAAAATTTAGTACGTGGTACTTGCGGGCCATTTATGATTAAGTAAAAGAGTATTCATTTAGGTCTATGTATCAGTTGTTTGATACATATTGCTATAATGGCCCGCCAAGTACCACTTCCTAAATTTTTTTTTTCTGATTTTTTTCCCTGTAATTATAAAGAGCTGATCGAGTGAGCGAGCGTAGCGAGTGAACGATACAAGACTATTCAGTTTTCTGTTCTTCTGTTGTAAACTTTTGTTATACAGAAGACATGTACTTGGCAATTGTATCTGATTTCAGTCCTTTTGTAAGTAGACATTTTTATAGTACCAATTTTGTTAAGGAGGAATTTTTGTTGATGGATTTTTTGGGGGTAGTCACCACATTAATGTACTTGGCGAAAGGTTTTTGCACCAGGGGTGCTTTTTGGGGTTGATATCACCACTTTTTGTACAATTTTGCTTGACTACCTGATAATTGTGCTCGCTCGCTACGCTCGCTCGATTGGGTTTTCCTATATTCTCGCTTGCGAGGCTTGCCCAGTTGGCAGCATTCTGCCAATTGTTCCTATGAACATCCCAATGCATGTACGGTTATGCATTTTGTATCATCCGAATCCCTCAAAAAGCAGCTATGTTAAATGTGGTAGTATAATTTCAAATCAAATGAATGAAAATAATGTAATAATATACACGTTTCTGTGAGCCTTGAATTTCTGTGGACGGACGTAACATATGTTCTTTCATTAAGTTCTACGAATTGTTTCGTTAGAATCTGGTATAATTCTATATGCCTGAAACGTGTAGCCCTGCGCGCAGCCCTCCTCCTGTCTCATCTGGACCTGGGACCGGCAATGGCGGAGTTACTTGCACACAGGGTTATAGTTGTTGCTCATGATTAAATATATATAAATATGAGATATGTGTATTGCAATTCGTAGGTAGTTTTTTTTTTTTAAATGTAGCTAGTCCTCTGTGAAAAGAATACGTACGCGTCCCATACTCATAACGTCAACTTCGAATTCAGGTCTGAACAGATGGTATCAAAATATCTAGAATTGAGCCTATTCATGCAAGACTAGCTTAGAACATAAGATGGAAGTTTATGAAGTCAAACACTCGCATTCTGCTCTCTTCGTCTGACTCTTGCCGTTTCTCGTATCAAATCGCACCATCCAGATACTTTGCGACCCTAGCGTCTTCTCTCATCATCCTCTGGTCTTATACGGCGACCCGCTACAAAATTGAACAATCCATAAAAAAGGTTTTTTTTCCAATAATTACATCCATAAATGATTATACGCTGAGTCTACAATGAATAAATAAATATAAATGAGAATCTCTATCATCTGACAAAGAGGGGTCGATCGATCATTTCTTTAATAGCGAATGAGTATTTTCATTCCCACCATTTGTCGTGATAGCACTAATCTGAATTTGATTGAGCTTCTGAGCGGAGAATCTCAACTGATTGTAAAACATGGGTTAAAAAATTATCTCCACCGAAGGTCAAGGCATTACGTTGACGTCGAGTGTAGAATAAAGCCTATCGGAGTCTAACACACAACGTCGACTTACAGTCTGATTTGAACTAGAGGATACCGGGATAGAATATAGAACTCGTCGAAATCCAACCCATAACGTTGGCTCACAATTTGGGTCCGAGCAGACGAGCCTCTAGAGACGAGCCTAACATAAAGCTTGAAGTACAATTCGTTGCAATCCAACGTTTCAACTCTGCTTTGTTGGTCTGGCTCCTTGCCGTTCCTTATATCAAATCAAGCTATCCTGATATTTTTCAACTTTAACATTTTGTCTTGATTTTCTACTGTCGGACTTCCTCAGCCGGTGACTTGCTAGATAATTAAATCCCCAAAAAACCGTTTCCTCCGATAATTGCATTCATGAATGGAGATAAGCCAAATCTACAATGTATAAGTGAATAAAATTTAGAGGTAATAGTCAGTTAATAGTCATCTAACATTCTTGTGTCATACAAGGTAAACCTAATCGTAAAATTATCCGTTCACAATTGTTATTCTATTTATCACCACGAATCTTACACGTCAGTCGATTCGCATAACCTCAAAAGCTCAAGATCGTAGGATTTAAGATAATTAACCTATCAAAACATTTCTGTTGGTGGCTATCACTTAAATGTACTTGGCGTAAGGTTTTCGCACCTGAGGGGCTTTTGGTGGGTATTCACTAGTTTATGTATGTTCAAATTTTGTATTAAGCATCGCTCGTACTCTCTCTTTTTTCCTTTATTTGTATTTAAAAACATGAATAATGACAACACGCGTCTGCTAGTGTTGCAGACGGTTTCTGTCTTAGAGCATATATTTCTAAGGTTTCTGTCTGCGATACCAGCGCCATCTACCTCGTGACTCTCGTACTCACGCCACTCTATACAACTTTGGTGGGTTTCCCGTCTAGTGATTTTATATGGGAATGGTTTGACTGTCGAACTTGGTCTGACGACGACGAAAGAGAAGGAGAAACATTGTACGAGGAAACGGGGTATCAGGATTTGTAGTTAATCATATCTCAGCGTCCCGGACACCGATTTAATCGATCTAGGACTGAAATGAAAGCTGTTCATGCCCACATCCTGGATTAAGTTAGTTTCAATTTGTGTATGTTGTGAGGTGAAAGAAAACGAAGATACTAGTTCGCGGTATAGGTTAGGGTAGTTGCCTCTCGGGTATATAGACTCGTTGAGTCTCGCGCTTGAAAAAAATTTTTTGTTAATGTACTTGGCGCGAGACTCTACCGAGTCTCTTGAACTCGTTGAGTCTCGCGCTTGAAAAAAATTTTTTGTTAATGTACTTGGCGCGAGACTCTACCGAGTCTCTTGATAAAGTCCCGTGCGTCGCTGCACAGCGCACATGAGCACGGGTTCAAATAATTTCGTTGCCGCGTGAGTGCAATCATTTGTTTATAACATATCAATACAAACAACGCCAGCAGAAGCAGTTGTACTACATATTTATCGAGAGGCAATGTCTACAAATATAGATTTTGATAACAGTGATAATGATATACCTAATGAGATCATGGAAGAAGTGAGCAATATTAGTTTTAACTTATTGCCAGAAAAATCTAAAAAAACTTACGAAGCCGTGTATAAAGATTTTCAACGATGGAAAATGATTGAGAAATCAAGTTCATCATGTGAAGAAATGCTGTTGGTGTATTTCAAAGAGCAACTGGACAAGAAAAAATATAAACCTACAACTTTGTGGTCGCCCATTCTATGCTGAAGTGCACTTTACGAACTTACGAGGACATTGACATATGAAAATATTTCAAATTGACTGCTTTCATGAAAAAACAAGCCGTTGGATTTCAGAGCAAGAGGTCGAAAGTCTTCACGGCAAACGAGATAGAAAAATTTTTGAATGAAGCTCCAGATAACGAATATTTGGTGATAAAGGTATTTATATTAACATTATATTATTATATGTGTGTATTCATTTCCTATACAAATGAGTACAACTAAATTCATCGTATTATTTACAGGTTGCGTGTATTCTTGGGACGACTGGAGGACTTCGGAGACATGAACTCACTGATTTAACAGTCGACAAATTCACCTTGTTGACTTCAAGCCAAGGAAAACGTTTGCTGCAAATTCAAATTTCGGAAACCAAAACAATGAAACCTAAATCTTTCGTGATAGGAGACGAATTTTTGAATATTGTGGAAAAGTATAGAGCTTTGCGACCAAAAAAATGCGACTTCGGATCGATTTTTTTTTAATTATCGGGGTGGCAAATGTTATCTGCAAAATATAGGCATAAATAAGATAGGCAATATGCCGAAACAAGTTGCCGAATATTTAAAATTGACAGACGCCCATCTGTATACCAGCCACAGTTGGCGAAGAACTTCAGCAACGTTGCTTGCAGATGCTGGGGCCGATATAAGTACCATCAAACGCCACGGTGTGTGGAAGTCGGACAGGGTTGTTGAAGGTTATGTCGAAGATTCTTTGCATAGCAAGCAGAAGATCAACGAAAAAAGAACAGAATCAGTGAACCTGATTCCTTCTGTTTTGGGAGAAAACTCTAGCAACATACCACTAGCGAAACGGGCAAAAACTAATGAACAGATAAATTTTGGAGCTTCAACTTCTAAAGAATGTTGCTCTGTCGAAAACGATGCGATTTTCAATTTGCCAGCATCAGGAAATAACGTGACAAATGTATTTCATCTCCATAATTGTTCAAATTTAACATTTGTAAATGGTCCAAAATGAACGGTACCTTTCGTTCAATGACTATTCACTTCATTACATATTATGTATTGCCTTTACCGTATTATCTGTGTAAGCTAAGTTATTCTATTATTCATCTTTGATAAAATTGAATTCAGTAAAAATATTTCTAATCAAAACGTGTTATTTATTTTATGAAAATTAGAATCGTGGGGATTATATTTTGAATAGAAGATTGATAAAAATTCGTTTTTTTTCGATTTCATTTTCAACACGTTGACAACTTCTTATTGTATCAAATAAAAATTTATTTTTTCAAGATTCGGGGGGCTTCGCCCCCCGAACCCCCTACCAGGGCCTTCGCCCCGGGACCCCCCACCGCCGTTAGTCTGCTAAATGTTTTTAAATCTGGTTTTTTACGCATTCATGATAAAAAATAGTTTTTGCTACGCATGCATGAGAAGTGCTACTTTTCATGCTTGCAGAGAGTGGCCTAAGTGGCGCTTTACAGCCATGGATACAATAACAATGCTGCGCATGCGCAAATCGGTCTGATTTTACTTCTCGCACTAGTGCTTTCTTCTCGCACGCACTCCTCACACTCCTCTCGCGCGCTCCTCTCGACAGGCACGAGAAGCAGCACCTCTCATGCATTTGTTACAAAACGCCGACACTTTTCGATAAAAAAAGCCAGTTATGCCATTTATTCCGACTTATATCACAGCCTATGCATCAAAAATGCAAAATCGGCTTCTGTACCTCCATTCTATATGGAATTCCGAACACAACCATCCAAAAACATTTTTGTTTTTGACAACGATGAAGGGGCAAGACGTATTCCACGATTCTGTGGTAATTTTCGCGATTTCCACGGTTGGGAGCGGCATTTCATCCGTTCGAACGTACCAGTTCGAACTCATGACTTGTCAAACATCGGCTGTTAAAAGGACAAGTCGATTGATAGCCCCGTTTTGGAGAAGATCGAGAAATAGACCGGTCGGTAAAATTCGAGTATACCCCCCCCCCCCCCCCCTTAGTAAAAATAATAAAGAAAAATAACTCTCTTGGTTCCTACTACGAACAGATGTAGGTAATATATTTCTTTCTTTTCACTCCATAATTATCGCTTTCTATGTGATATAACATGTTCATATGGGCTATTCCGCGTCAACCGGATCAGTCATCTCTCAGATATTTTTTTAATTTTGCATGTCGATTGTCCTTGGGGAGTTAGATTTTTGTGCCAAAGGATTTTTCAATTAGTGCAAAATTCGTTGAGTTATTTGCATAAACAAATTCGACCAAGGTTTTTTTCAAAAATTCATAACTCCCTCAAAAATGATGCTAGACTCAATTTTTTTTTTCAGCTTACGCGGAAAGATTCACAGATGTAGGTAATATATTTCTTTCTTTTCACTCCATAATTATCGCTTTCTATGTGATATAACATGTTCATATGGGCTATTCCGCATCAACCGGATCAGTCATCTCTCAGATATTTTTTTAATTTTGCATGTCGATTGTCCTTGGGGAGTTAGATTTTTGTGCCAAAGGATTTTTCAATTAGTGCAAAATTCGTTGAGTTATTTGCATAAACAAATTCGAGCAAGGTTTTTTTCAAAAATTCATAACTCCCTCAAAAATGATGCTAGACTCAATTTTTTTTTTCAGCTTACGCGGAAAGATTCATAGAATGTAAAATAAAATATGTACTTCGTAAAAAGTTTGTTTATTCATTGTTTATTTAACAATTAAGTTTTCAAAGATTTTTAAAACAGTGAGCAACACGACCAAAAAATGTTTTTTTAATTCTGACATGTTCCTTGAACTATACTACAACCTGTGAATTAATTCCAGAGATGTGTTTTTCTTCGTTTTCGAGTAAAAAATCATTGAAGGTGTCGATGCGCATGAAATTGCGGCGCGCCGAGTCTCTCCGTAATGGCGGGCGGCCGGTTGCCGTCCACCGCTACTCCGCGGTGGCGTCGCAGCGTTAGTTTAGAATCATTTTTACGATGTAGGACATGATTGAAAAATCTGAAAAAAATACTGTACCTTCACAAGGCCTGCTCGAAGCGATAAGTGAAGTTTCAAGAATGTGTTTTTCACCGTTTTTCTATTACAGAGATTGCTCACATTTCTAAGTTTAATGCCCAGTTTGATCAAAGATTAATAGATTGTATCCATAGAATAAGCGATTCATTTGTATGAAATATATAATTGTAAGTGCGTTCATTTCGCAGCTTCCACATATCTTCGGGGGTGATTATAAGTACTAAAATAAGTAGCAAGTTTTGTAATTATTATTATTTATGTGCACTCTCATGGTATGTAACCGTTATTTTGAATCTCTGTAATAGAAAAACGGTGAAAAACACATTCTTGAAACTTCACTTATCGCTTCGAGCAGGCCTTGTGAAGGTACAGTATTTTTTTCAGATTTTTCAATCATGTCCTACATCGTGAAAATGACTCTAAACTAACGCTGCGACGCCACCGCGGAGTAGCGGTGGACGGCAACCGGCCGCCCGCCATTACGTAGAGACTCGGCGCGCCGCAATTTCATGCGCATCGACACCTTCAATGATTTTTCACTCGAAAACGAAGAAAAACACACCTCTGGAATTAATTCACAGGTTGTAGTATAGTTCAAGGAACATGTCAGAATTGAAAAAACATTTTTTGGTCGTGTTGCTCACTGTTTTAAAAATCTTTGAAAACCTAATTGTTAAATAAACAATGGATAAACAAACTTTTTACGAAGTACATATTTTTTTTTACATTCTATGAATCTTTCCGCGTAAGCTGAAAAAAAAAATTGAGTCTAGCATCATTTTTGGCGGAGTTATGAATTTTTGAAAAAAACCTTGCTCGAATTTGTTTATGCAAATAACTCAACGAATTTTGCACTAATTGAAAAATCCTTTGGCACAAAAATCTAACTCCCCCAAGGACAATCGACATGCAAAATTAAAAAAATATCTGAGAGATGACTGATCCGGTTGACGCGGAATAGCCCATATACAGAGGGTCTCTCAATTAGTCATACAAACCTACATAGGGCGATTTCTCTTCGAAATAGAAAACGATTTTTCGAAAACATGATAAAAAACTTTCCCGTTGCACTTCGCGGCATTATTAGTCTCTAGAATCGAATATCATAATAAAAAATCAACGGAATACCGACCGTAACGATATCGTGTTTGGGTATATCATGTAATACATAACACGTAATACATGATGTGTACACATGATAATAATGGTAATAATAATAATGATAATAATAATAATGATGATGATGATGATAACTTTAATATTAAATTACATGTTAAAATAGGGTGTTAGTAATTGTGCGGCACTACTATGTCACCGGCTTATGGTATCCCGAGTCGAAATTTAACGCCTGCTTAGAACCTCAAAATTGGGAGGTTGGGAGGTTTTTGAGGGTCTGGCGAGGTTTATTTTGTATGCGAATTGAAACCCTTTTTAGCGCCTAAAACTCGTAGTTACCAGACAAATGCAGCATTTCAGGCTCAAATGAGGATCTCACGAGAACCTCGCGAGATCCTCGCGGACCCGGCTCCCTAGTAGAAATTCCGGTAGAATATCGGGCTAGCCGTCATATCGGAGCCCGTAATTTATTTTCGTGAAATTAAAAAGTAATGGTAGTGGGAAAAAAGTATGAAATTTTACGAATGTTATCGTCAGTTGACCGAACCTACACATTGTATCGATGAAATCGCATTTTACATCCATTGAAAAAACCGCCACATTATTAGTCCCCGCCGGGGTTTGAACCCACGTCCGCTCGATTTCTAGTCGCACGCCCTAACCACTACGCTAAACTACCATATGGCATATGACCCAACACACTCCTACTTGTTCAGGGCCTATCAAAGTGTCAAGTTTTTACTCGAAATTTTCAATGTGATCAAAATTTGCATTTGCAGGATTAGATTGAAGTTCTTGCATATTCTATTACGATTGATTATTGAATATTATATGATATATTTTTCGTTTACGCGGTCATATGTGTGTATCCGAATGAAATATGACATGTTGTTGGAATAAAAAAATGTTTCAGAAGGTCCACTATAATTTTACGTTTATTTCGACCCTTTTTTTTTAGTTGGAACAACATAAATTCTAACTCAAAGGTCGAATTCAGTTAGTCTCGTATTGTACCTCGTCATAAGTAAACGTATACCGAAGTACCTGTAACAATGTAATATATTAAATATTACGTTATATCCAAATACAAGTCGACGTGTCCCGTTCAGAAAGAAGTAACTCAGACAATCTGCGAAAAAGGAAGTAACTCGCGATAGCGGTTTAAAAAGAAGTAATTCGCGATAGCAGTTGAGAAGGCAGTAACTCACGATGGCGGTTAATGGCTCATCTACAATAGTCGCTCAATTGCAAGTCACCGATCGCAGTCGCAAGGCAGTTGCAAAACAAACGCATGCATACATATAAATACATATAAGTTCTTTGCATGTATGCCGTTTGCGATGTGCGTTGCCACCTGCGACTTGCGTTTTGGCGACCATTGTAGATGAGCCATAAGACGGAAGTAACTGATCGCGGTAGCGATTTAAAAAGAAGTATCTCGTGATTGAAATTATTGAACAAAATTGAGCAACTTGGAAATGGGTGATCATATTAACCGGTTCACTGGTAATGGCACATATATGTGAATAAAGTGCATAATATCCACTTTAGGGAAGTTTTATTTTTGCACATATATGTGCCATTACCAGTGAACCGGTTAAGTGGGTCAACCAAGCTGTCGATTATATTTTTTGTGCTCCATAGATCTGCCTGTTAGAATAGTAGAATGTATAAAAAAAAGTCACTCATGATATGATATTCGATCTCAAAGACTTGGTGAAAAATCAAAATTGGAAAACAGATACCCACAAGTGGATTGTGCCATTTCTAAGTTGCTCAATTTTATTTAATAATTTCAATCACGAGATACTTCTTTTCAAATCGCTACCGCGATCAGTTACTTCCGTCTTAACCGCCATTGCGAGTTACTGCATTCTTAACCGCTATCGCGAATTACTTCTTTTTAAACCGCTATCGCGAGTTACTGCCTTCTTAACAGCTAGCGCGAGTTACTCCCTTCTTCACAGATTGTCTGAGTTACTTCTTTCTGAACGGGACACGTCGAAGTGTCGGAACTTATTCCCAGCCTGGTCATCCACATTCATCAAGATTTAACACGATAATGATAATAATATCAATGAGGATGGTAATTGCAGAAATAAAAACGTTATGTGAACTTGCTTTCCTTCCCAGTATTGGTACACCCAGTAACACGATTTATTTGAATTTTGACTTATTGCAAAAATGTATTTGCTGCGAGTAAATTTTTATCCCTGGCAACCAAACTATATTTGTAACGATGAGAAAATTTATTCACTTTCCTCAATTATGACTGCGGAGGATTTGGAGGTCCTAAATGCACGCTTGAGGTCGACCAGTGTTCAAAGAGGTTCATATGTACGCTATGAGTACTAAAGTACACGGAGAAAAAAAAATAGGCATTTTTCCTATTTTCACACAGGAATTATTTCTATGTTACCAAAGAGATATTTAATATGTCAATATAGCAATTATAACTATGTAAAAAAAGGAAAAATACCTATTTTTTGTAGGATTATTTCCTATAAAAAATAGCGATTCCTTCTATGTTTACATTGGAATATTTCCTATAATACCATGGCAGTGATTCCAATGTTAACATAGTGGATCTTCCATTAAAAACATAGGAATTATACCTATGTTAAACATAGCAAAAATTAGTATGTATCAAAGAAATTATTCCTATAATAACATAGCTATTATACCTATGTTTGACATAGGTATAATTCTTATGTTAACATATGAATAATTTCTATAAAAACATTGGAACAATACGTATGTGTAACATAGGTGTAATATCTATGTTGACATAATAATAATTCCTGTAGTAAATATCTATGTGATCATTTTATAATTATAAAACTATTGTTGACAGATTTTTAAGAACATAGTTTCTAATTCTATATAATAATAGTGATTATTCCTATAACAACATAGCGATTGTACCCATGTTTTACATAGGGATCATTCCTACGTATGATAGTGATTAATGCTATTTTAACATTGGAATTATACCTATGTTGAACTTAGGTACAATCACTATGTTGATGTGGGAATAGTTCCAATAAAAACATAGCTATTTTTCTTATGTTACATTGGTATTTTCATTAAATTGCAAAGGAAAAATCGCTATGTTAACATTGACATAATTACTGTGTTACATCGAAATTTTGACTATGTTACATGGGAATAAATAATATGTCTTATAGGAATTATTCCTATGTTGGCTTAGTAAATTTTCGTAGGCTAACATTGAAAATATACCTCTGTGAAAATAGGAAAAATACCTATTTTTTTCTCTCCGTGTAGGCGCTAAATTTTAACCACGGAGGACTTTGAGGTTTAGAATAGAAGTTTGAGGAGAACATTTTTGAATTAGGAAAGTAGGCGTTGAATTTCGACTCTGGACCGGGCTCTGTGAGTGTCAAAATAGGTCCTCAACGGCGGACTTGAAGGTCCTAAACGGGCGCTCGAGGTCGATCAGTGTTTAAAGAGGTTCATATGTACGCTATGAGTACTAAAATAGGCGCTAAATTTTGGCCACGGAGGGCTTGGAGGTTCAAAATAGGCGCTTGAGGTGATAGCAGGATCTAATGCGGTTGAGGTGGATGCTAAAAGGATCAAAATAGGGGCTAAATTTCGACTCGGGATTCTTTGTCAATATATATGCCCCCTTTATCGTTACATTAGATTCTCGTCTTCCCCAATTCAAAGCTGTATTTTGACTTTCAGTTTTCCGATGGAAATGCACATGGTTCACTACAAAAGAGACTACGAGACGCTCAGTAACGCACTAAACCACGACGACGGCCTGGCGGTGGTTGCTTTTTTGTTTGAGGTAAATAATCTACAGTAATTTATTTTCCATTAGATATTTTACGTGTCTTCTTCGCACTTTGGATACCAGCTTGACATTTCATACCCTTAATGTTTGTTACAGATCAGCGAGACCCCCAATTTTGGAATCAATTTTCTCGCAGCCAGTTTGAGCAAGATTCAAAACAAGTCGGGCGTACCATTTCCGGTGAAGCCCTACCCATTGGCATTCTTGCATTTTATATTTCACGAGGATTATGCATCTTATATAGGATCACTTACAACCCCTCCGTGTCGTGAAATCGTCACATGGCTAGTGTCCTCTCGTCCTCTCATTATATCCCGTGAACAGGTTAGTATTTGTGAACGATTGACTAGAAAAATGCTATACACTCTGCTCACATTAGAGCTCGATGAAAATAGAGGAGTAAATTTAACAACGCATGGAAGTCTTGTAACTAAAATGACATTATATTGTTTAGGAGCATGCTATACCTTTAACTATACTATACCTATGGATTGCTAACCGCTGACTTCAGGCGTGTACCCAAGATATGTCCCGCCACATAAATGTAAAATCAGCCATTACCTCGTGAGGTCGCGGCACATCTTGGGTACATGGGCCTCTAGAGGCTTGGGATAGGGACTGGCAGTTCATAGGTATATTATAGGCAAAGTGCTATACCCACTCTTTACCGACCTCGATACAATTTTATGAGCAAATCGGAGACGGCGCACAATGGTCGAAATCCACTCGATACGCGCGCATAAGGTTTAAATTTTACTTTTACGGTAATTTAACACGCGACAAAAATTAAAAGAAAAAGGAAGTTTAAACTGAAAGTCTTAGCAGTTAAGTTCCACACCTTGAGGTGGCCGATAAAAATTTCCCTGTGAAATTATATTTGATGAAATATGTGAAACACGTTGACCAATATATGCAGGAAATTCTTGTAATTTTCTACTTGGATTTTACTTCGTATTAAAGAAAAGAAATTGTGTGTAGAATTTAATTTATATTGCACAGTAACTCATTTACAATAATTGGTTTACACTGGAAAAAACTTATACAATGATCCAAATTATATCTCTACATCTATTCAATTTTCTTCATCGTCCTGACAAATATCTTTTTTTTCGCCGCTGATCTCGTCTTCTTCCTCGCGTATACTCTTGTTTTGTACAAATATCTGTGAATTATTCTTCAACGTTTCCTTAACTTCGTCAGGTAGTTCGCGAGGTTTTACGAATTTCTTCGTCGAAGATCTCAGGTTCGTTATGTAGGGGTGAGATGTTAGGAGAAAACGGTTAAAATAATATTTTCCATCGAGAATTGCAAGTATTAGCAGATGAAATTTCGTTCCACGTATTGAAGAAGGGTAATACTTTATTTTTAAAAAAGATTTAGAGTGAGAACGGGTGAAAATCAAAAGATCTGTACAATATGGATTTCAAACCAAAAAATTTTTCATACACAAAACGTCTATCTTTAACTAACGATAACTCATTTCAGGATTACCATATTGAAGTTTTTCAAAAACGAAAATGAGGGTCAAGATCTACAGAAAAATGTACGAAAAGTAATTTCATTTTACGGGTGAAAAGTAAAGCTCCATAGCTTCGAGAATGAATTAGGAACTGAGTGTGAAATTATCGGGGACTTTCACGTAACGTAAAGCAAAAATGAGCCTATTGTGACACGACCAAGCAATTTTTTCTTGAGATAAAACTATGGATTTCTGTCTTGTGAGAACATATTCAATCACAGGAGCAACATAAAAAAAATTGTTTTTTTTTTTGCTATCATGCGCGCGTTCAGAGTAGTTTTCGACCATTGTGCGGCGCTATAGAATATGATATAAAATTAATTCATCCAATGATTCACGAAGAAGAGTTCAAGCATGCGAAATCCATCAAAATCGGGAAAAATTAACTTTTTGTACATCGTATAGTGTGGGCGTGTCACTTATTTTAATTATTATCAAAGTCTACGCATTACTAACGCGAAAATGCGAAACATATAGCCATTCTACATTTCAATCTGAAAATGTTGTTGTTTCACGCAACAATAACGCTGTGGCTTGTACACTCAGAAAAATGCCCTACTCGCAACAACTAAAATTTATTTGAATGAATGCATATCGTTTATTTATATATGAACCTACTAGAGTTTTAGTAGATTTTACGAAAAAAATCCAATTGAAGACAAATATTCAAACGGGAATAAATACCACGCTGAATCAAATAAATAATTTATTAAATGTGGTTCTTTTTGAATATAAAATACGGACAATGAAATTGTTTATTTCACAAAAATAAAATTTTATTTGGAAATAGCAGGTACAATGGCTGCTAAATTTCCAAATTTTTCGAGACGAAAACTTTCGTAAATTGATTTATTTTGCGACTTTCATTCATACTGCTACCATATTGATAGCTGCAGATGCAAAGAAGCAAGACAATCAATTTTCAATTTTCAAAAATCTCATACCTTGCGTAGCCACGTTTTTGGCACGCTTTCAGAACTTACTCTAACCTCAATTATCACACGGATATGGTAAAATAACCATCAAATTACATGCCTTCAAATACTGTAATGTATTTTCCCAGCCCGGCGTCGATAAGTACGCTGCGCATCTGTTGGTCCATGATTTTGTATTAGTTAGTAGTTTTAATCAAGGATTTGATATTTTTCACTTAGAACTGCTCACACGCCGTATCGGAACCCACTCGTATAATATGTATTTTAATGACACCGGTGAACACATGAATACACAATCGAGCACGCGGTCCGTATAGGTGGCGCTAATGCTGCGTACACCCTATTTGGATTCAGTAAACATTTGGAGGCCTCAAGTAAATGGTTATTTGATGCACCTAGAAATGGTGTTCCGGAAATGAACTATATTATTATATTCAAATCAACCATGAGGAGCCAAAAATTTTTGCTACAGTCAAAGAAAAATCTATTTGCTTTAAATATATTCATGTCAAATTTGTCAGTTTATTTAAATATAAGGTACGCATTTTTCTGGGTGTACAGGCCGATGAGCACATAAAACTGCAGAAGCCGTAAGCAGAATGCAGAAGCATAGAGCATACGCACAGAACTCTGGAATTTTGCGACAGCGCATGCGCTATGTGCTTACGGCATCTAGAATTTCAACCCACATAAAAATCGGAAAGCATGAGAGCGTTATGTACAGTAATCGTAATGGATTCTGAGCCGCATGTGTTTGACAATGCTAGAAACAGCCAATCGGCGCTCTGGATTACAAAAATTCAGAGCGCCGATTGGCTGTTTCTTCGATTGTCGAACACATCTGGCTCAGAATCCATTACGTTTAGTGTACATAGGGCGAGGTTGATTCTGGCCCGGAAGTGACTGTTTGGTATAATGCGATTTAACACGCTAACCCGATTACTTCCGTGCCAGAATCAACCTCGCCGGGTATATACTGTCAAACGTGCCACACCGCAAGCGGAAGAATAATCGCATATCAAATGATGAAATAATTAATTGAATGATCGATTCATCAATAATAGATATCGGCATTTTATATTTCAGTTTACATTAATAATGAAGCAAATAAACCATTACATGCGTATTGATGGTTTTGCTATCAAAAACGCGGTACAGCAGATTTTTAAGGTTAGACACGATTGTCAAACGTGGCGAGAGCAGCACAGTATTCACTGAATTCTTGAAGTTTAATTTACTGATTTCAATGAACTCATGAAATTGAATTTGAAAGTCCCAACATTGAACAAGCTTGAATTTGCTGCTAGACCAACCAATCGAGATTTTTTCTCACACTTGAATATAGTAGCAAATAACCCTTAATACTTTTTAAGATATAGCAAGCATATTGAACAAGCTTGAATTTGCTTCTAGACCAACCAATCGAGATTTTTTCTCACACTTGAATATAGCAGCAAATAACCTATACTACTTTTTGAGATATAGCACGTAGATGAAAGCCCAAAAAATCAAAATCATAATTTTTTTGCATTGAGAGAATTGACATTTGGTACAAAAATGAGAAAAAACTTTTTGAACCTAATAATACACTTTCGATTTCGGTACAAGTTTTACAGGATGTCTGTCATTGGGTAAAGAGTCTGCGAAAAAATTTTCAGAATGGTACCTGCAATGGTTACGATGAAAAAACAGGTTGGAGCAAAGGCCCAGACATTATAACGTGTGCGACAACCTGTTTTTTTCAGCTTTTGAATCATAATTTCACGTTTTTGAAGCAAAATTTCGCTAGCACGATTTGAAGATAGCCGCTTTTTTGAGCAAAATCTGAGATAGCCGCTTTTTTGAGCAAAATCTGAGATAGCCGCTTTTGCGAGCAACTTCTGAGATAGCCGGTTATTCAGCGGAGCCATCGATATTATGTCATAAGGCCGGTAAGCGGAGGTTTGCAAGGAGTGGTGAAAACTTCACACGACTTGCAAACCAACGCAACCTGCCTAATGCCATATACTATTTTTCGTCATGGAGGCCCGAAAAGTGCGGTTTTCATCAGGACTATAATATAGGCCTGCTTAATGTATTTACCGGGACTAGGCCTCACTTTACGGGACAGAACTGCTAACCGCCATCTATCGGTCCGAAAATAGACCCGTAAATGACGAAAAATCTGATTCTAAATTTATATTTCCTGGAGTTTATAAATGCATACCGGAGGTTTAACTGGAGGATGAAAATTACTGAGATGTGGAACAATTCCTTTTGGTTTCTGGTAGAACAATGGTCTTTCTGTTGCGTATCTATAGTCTATACACATAATTTTGCATATTCTAGTTCTTATATTTTTAATAATTTCCTTCTATTTCGTTTTCACAGATGGAATCCTTCAGGAAGATAAGTAACAAATGGCCAGACAAGGAAAACTACAGGCCACAGCAGGCTCTGAATGGTCGTAATCTTTACTACGTCGCACACTGAGAAAAAAAAGTTATTGAATTCATCAAATATTCGTTGATTCAAATAAATGATTTTTTTCCATATTCGCGAAAGCATATTTAATCAAAACAACACCAGATGTAGAGTGAGTTAGAATAAATATTCATTTCATTTCAAGAAAAAATAGTTTCAATCAACCATACAGATATTCAGCGACATCACTTACCGAGTTGGTCTATTAGTAGGGGCGGGGTAAAGGTCCCGAACACCGAATGTCCCGAAAGTCTAAAATCCCGAATTCTGATGTTACGAACGTATAGGATTCATAAAACGTGTTTTTCCGTAATTCTGTCGAACTGATTTCAGAGAATAAAAAATAGCATAAGTTTCCCAATGAAGAAGATAAAATATTGAAATTTATATCACAAACAGTATTCCGAAGCGAACATGCCATATGACAGCCCGTTTCATTAGGCAAATTTTAACCACAAAAAAATACAGAAGTTCGATACTCAGCAAATGTAAAGTTCAGAAAATTAGATGACAGAATATGGATCAAATGGCGAGTCTAAATAAAAGAAGGGTACTGAAAACAGATTGGTCGGATTTGCGATGGTGCAAAACTCCGAAAATCTCAATCCCGAAAATTACAAATCCCGAAAATCGAGGTTCCAATAGAGCAGAAGTTCTAAAATCTGAATTACTACATGAGTGACGAAGTTGGCTCACCGTGTTACGATGGCAGCACCGTTAAGGTCTGCGTACACTATGCCGCGGCTGGCGCGGCGCGGTTCGGCGCGGCTCGGCTCGGCTCGAGGCGGCGCGGCTCGGCGAATCGTTACAAATCGTCACAAAATGCTCAGTAGTTTTTTGATTGCGCGGATTCTAGAGCAATATTATTTTTTCAGAAAAAACTTGCGTGTTCATATGAAAAAAAATAAAATTGGCCAATATTTGTGCACGGATGGCTTCCGATCGGAAGCCATCCGTGCACAAATATTTTTTCTGAAAAAATAATATTGCTCTAGAATCCGCGCAATCAAAAAACTACTGAGCATTTTGTGACGATTTGTAACGATTCGCCGAGCCGCGCCGCGCCGCGTCGAGCCGAGCCGAGCCGCGCCGAGCGCGCCGCGCCAGCCGCGGCATAGTGTACGCAGACCTTTAAGGTGTCACAGAAGTTGGAGCCTATATACATACTATATTATTATTATCATTATTATATTATTATTATTATTATTATTATTGAGAGAAGGTATCAGCCGATACACTCAGTGAAATTATTACTGTCAAATTATTAACTGTGTGACTTTTTGCCACCTCAAGGAAATAACTACCGTTAACTCCATTATTCTCGTTGCTTCAGTTTCAGTCATATTTTAATGAATAATATGATGAGAAAAAATTACGGACGATCCGGGAATCGAACCCGGGCCTACCGCAGCCTATCCGTGGACTTATGCCAATAGACCACCGTGCTCGCCCACGGACCGCCGTCATCTTTCTCATCACTTTGACTCTATCGTGTACTATTTACATTATTATTGAGAGAAGGTATCAGCCGATACACTCAGTGAAATTATTACTGTCAAATTATTAACTGTGTGACTTTTTGCCACCTCAAGGAAATAACTACAGTTAACTCCATTATTCTCGTTGCTTCATTTTCTCATCATATTATTCATTAAAATATGACTGAAAATGAAGCAACGAGAATAATGGAGTTAACTGTAGTTATTTCCTTGAGGTGGCAAAAAGTCACACAGTTAATAATTTGACAGTAATAATTTCACTGAGTGTATCGGCTGATACCTTCTCTCAATAATAATGTAAATAGTACACGATAGAGTCAAAGTGATGAGAAAGATGACGGCGGTCCGTGGGCGAGCAAGATGGTCTATTGGCATAAGTCCACGGATAGGCTGCGGTAGGCCCGGGTTCGATTCCCGGATCGTCCGTAATTTTTTCTCATCATATTATTCATTAAAATATTATTATTATTATTATATTGTTATTTCACGGAAATGAAATACACGATAATGAAAATTATAACTGCCGTATACGGGCTAGCGTCGCCAAATTGAAATGATTATGATGTTCCATGTTCCCCGCGCAAAGGGGGTGAATTTCTTGCAAATAAAAATACATACGTTGTTGCTATGATTTTAGTATATGGGGAATGTCACCCCAACCCGACCTATATCTGACCCTCACCCCTTCCGATTAAAGTAATAATTTTTAATGTTCATCCACCTTTCCGAAAAAATACTTTGAATTTTTTTTATATTTTTTTGAAAATGAACACATCGATCGAATTGAAAAAGCTGAAAAAGTTGTAAAAATCCTGCTCCAGTTAACAAAATGTTCAGGCCTTTAGCCAAAGTGGGCAGACGTTTTCTTCTCATAATATTCAACGTTTGTTCTCGGAAAAAACTGTAAACATCATAGAAGTGAACGTCTGCTGACTCTGGGTCAAGGCTTGAAAATTTTGATAAACGGAGCAGGATTCTAAAAAGTATATATTAATTGTTTCAATTTATACCCGTTTTTACGGTAAACGGAAGGGAAAGTGTGGGCTCTCAGGAGTATGAAACTCGCTTTCCCTATGGGACTAATACATACGGCGGATGCCTCTAGCCTAGTTCTTCCCTAAACTGATTGATAGGTGCTCTCTACCCTAATTTCTACTCGCATATACACTTCAGGGTAACCTGTGCCTGCCCGGTCAGAAGGCGATCACCTGTCACGATACGGCCGTCTCAGAGGGTAGACTAAACCTTCTATAACTCAGGAACGACCGGTCCCTCGAAGTTTTTGATAAGGAACTTTATTCTTAGATTTCGACAGGGAATCTGCATGTGCATTCTTTCCCGCGACTTGAGAATCACGCTGTATATGGGGAATTCCACGTGAACTCGACCAACTTTTTTCCCTCACTATTTTTGATTCACTTCATGATTTTTTAATAGATTCTACGATCTCGAAAAAGCACTGCTGAATTTTTTCAGATTTTTCCCTCCAACCGTTAATTTTCAATGATTATTCAAACCCATTTTGAAATCGGCATTTTTTAAAAATCTCGAAAAATTCTAAAAAATATATTTTTTTCATTTCGATCATTTTGACACCCCTCCCATGACGGGATCATTATTTCTTCTATTTTTCGGCACTTTTAACATTTTGATAAAACGAAACACCATGTTCCAACGTTTCGAAAATTCTTGAAAAATTACCGAAAATTCTGTGTTCAATTCTAAATGTATAGTATATACGCTACGTATATTATACGCTTTATCAGTTTCAATTTTCTTTCTGATCACCGTAGAAACGAATAATAATAATAATAATACTCTCTGCGGGGGGCTTGAAAAATATTTTGTTTTCGTCCGTCATCGTGGGTCTCACGCGAAAACATTTAGAATTGAACACAGAATTTTCGGTAATTTCTCACGAATTTTTGAAACGTCGGAACATGGTGTTTCGTTTTGTCAAAATGTTAAAAGTGCCGAAAAATAGAAGGAATAGTGATCCCATCATGGGAGGGGTGTCAAAATGATCGAAATAAAAAAAAATCTTTATTTGAATAATCATTGAAAATTAACGGTTGGAGGGAAAAATCTGAAAAAATTCAGCAGTACACTGCTGCATGCTTTTTCGAGATCGTAGAATCGAATAATAAGTCATGAAGCGAATCAAAAATAGTGAGGGAAAAAAGTTGGTCGAGTTCACGTGGAATTCCCCATACCGTCAGAAAATCTTGCGTGTGCGTGCGACTGTGCGTGCGCCAGTTTTGCAATCTGCCCATGCAGGCTAACTCTTCTGAACTTCAGCTATCAAACGCTAAAATGCGAGTTTTCAAGGATAAGTTGATTCTAAGTTAGTTGGTACTGTCTATCGGATAAATATGGCCAAAAATCAAGAGCCCTCGGGGACCATAGAAATTGAATTATTTGGCGCCGAGTGTATACTTTCAAGATTTTCTCTCAGTATATATTATGATGTGTTTGAAAGTTTTTAGACATTTTCAATTGCAGCATCCGCTATATATGAAAATTCGAATTAAAATAAAAAATTCGAACACAATAGTTATCAGGTGCGGTAAATATTTTCAGCAATAAGGCGATAATTTGAATAGATTCAAATTCGTGCAAATGATTAATGAACCCGAGAACTGTACATATCATTACTTTATTATTATATTATTGGTATAGTCTATAGTTTTTTTAGGACCCATATTAATAATAATAATAATTAATATTAGTTAATAACGGAGACTGCACACCTACGAACCTATCTTTACAATACTGCCATGAAATGGGCCACCTTCACCCCACAAAACTGTCATGCCCTGTCTACACACGCACTTCAAGATCGGGAATATTTAACAAATCTGTCAACTGTTTGCTCACTTCTGTTGTGGAAATTTAGTGATTGGCCAAGACCCTAAATATACCCGATCTTGAAGTGCGTGTGTAGACAGGGCATCATGCGATCTGGTTGTGGACTAGGCTGATCGATACATCGAAGTTTCGCACGTTACCTAGACAATCGATCGATAGTCGATTTGTTGTTTAAATTTTTTTTGTTTATTCATCATTGTCATTTTATTAATATATTCCGATCGATAAACTATTCGCTTGACCGTGCTAGATATAATATAATATGATTTGACTATTCGTGTTGAAAAATGCCTCCTCACCGCAACCAAAAACATGATCTTCCGCAAAAAAACAGGATAGAGGACGGAAGAATTTATGAAGTTAACAACCGGACAGCCTCCGGTGTTATGTAAGAATAACAATCTTTACTTCACTCAGTCTGATTTTCACACCTCCAAGAGTAAAAATTTGTACAATACTTTTTTTGTTTTTTTTTGTGCAAAACTCACCTTCGGCTCGTGCTGCAACCTCTCACTCGCCATAAAAAGTTTTACCCCAGCAAACACAACGTGTATTTGTTATATAACATTGAGACTATTTAGTAATATAACATATGTTATATCGAAGTGACCTCACATTGTTATACCAATATAAGTGTCATGTTTCTATAATATAACTTGAACTTGGCGCTGGTATCGCTCGTGTAAGAAATGACGAGTATTTTATCGCTCATACTTCAGCCAGTGAGTTCCGAGTTATTACGCGCCTTCTTACCGGTATCTTGCAGTATGCACATGTGTATCTTTAGTTTTGCGCTGCGATAATTAGTTCTCATATAATTGCAATCATTCAAACTTTCATATTATTTGTTCGAAATTGCAAGAGAAGTTACCGTAGTTCCGAGAAGAATTCATGTGTCAATTGTGACATTTCTTATTTCCACCGCATGCGCATGCAACATAACCTTAAACATAACACTTGTTATTAGAGGTTCACTGGCTGGCCCTTTATATGTTATTGAAATTGTTCAATTGTGATGTATATTAGGGTAAGGTAATTCTTTTAAAAAAATGTATTCTGAAGTATATCGTTCTATATATATTATTGGCCCGTTTAAGTTTACATATTTCGAATAAATTTTGCTATGTCTCGTAAAAATATTTGCAAATGATCAAAATAATTCTGTGGCGACACAATATTATCGCAGAGTTTCTCCCCACGCTCACTACGCGGCGCATCCAGCTCGCTTCGCTCTCGCTAGCACCAAATTAGGACTACGCTTCGCATATATACCAATCCGAAGCCACTACATACCCATGTCCACCACTGGACACCCCGCGTCAAGGGCACGGTGTGCTCGGCTCTCACCGAGTACATCCGGACGAAACGCAGTTTCAGATCTTCATAGAAGGTTCGATTTCTTCACTGGCTTGCAGCGCCGGCGACTTTCATATGGAGTGTATGGAGAACTCGACACTCAGAAAAATTCTGGGTATGGAATTCCACACCGAGAATAACGTAAGTGCGGAAAGAAAAAGTCATGTTTGTCAAATATTTTTATTACTGATTGCGCATTGCACATAAATAAAGAAGTAAAGACCCTCCAAGCAAATTTCGTGCATACCATAGTTGCATTTTTCTCTGCGCGCTGCTGCGTACTCCCTTCTTACCCAATACCCGCCATACTGCGGTGCCTTTTGAGCCTAACGTGTGTAGAGGTTTCGTGCCTGTGTGTTACAATTGCGGCTGAATACCTTAGCAACACTCTATGTCCATGCGGACTTAGCTGTGGAATACGACCGGGCAACACTTGAGCCCGGTGCCCACTACACCCTGGCGAACGGCGGAAAACAGTGGTGCATCGTGTTTTTTTTTTGTAGTTTTCTTATAAAAGTGTGCATGATTTTTATCATAGAATACGATGAATCTTTTTTTTTCGCCGTCCGCCGTGCTCCACCGTGATGTAGTAGGCGCCGGACTTTATAGACAAGTTTAAAGAGAAATAAGGTACGCCGTACCGCATTTGCTTTGTCGCAATAAGTTAGATCAAAGTTGGAAAATGTGCCCCCCCCCCCCCCCATCAGTCGAGTAACTCTATACCCGAAAATTTTGCAAGTCGCCCGTGCTGCTGGCTTGATCAAGTTATGGACAACGAGCGATATATTGAGTGAACTAGAAAATTCAGTGATTTCCAATGGTACGACAGTTTATTGGAGAGCCACTAAGGTCACATCGGTGCCTTGTTCCTGTATAAAAAAAACTGGCGTACAGTTGGAAAATTGCACATGCTCTGACAGCTATTTCTCAATCCAAATCACGTTCACGTAACATTTTTATTACAGTTACACGGTCGTTGCATAAATGTAACATAACAAAAATATAACTTTCTTGTTACATGAATCTGTTCTTGAGTCGGAACTAATAGCTTACCTGCAGCTTACATGCAACATCTACGTTATATTGCACGTTACATTCGGTTATATTAATACAACGTCGCGACAATATACCTGTGTTTGCTGAGACCGGACTCGAATTGTCATGTACTAATTTTTCATTCCATGATTTCGAGTATCATCTTTGATGTATCAGATTCCTTATGAAAACTATAGATATTTTTATATTTTTCATATTTTTTTATATTGTTTTATTGATTGATTTTTATATTTCTTTATTCCGTATTTTTCGGTGTCGCATATTTTTTTATCAATCAATTTTTCATTTATTTTTCATCATATTTGTACTCCATTACAATTGTACAAATTCGCACAGTTACCTACGATGTCGGACGATGCTTTGCTGTGGGACCGCAAGAAAAATGCCGAATGGTGATATTATTTCTAACCGTCAGCATTCAAGAATTTGTTATAAAGACAGAAATGCACAATTGAAGGCTGATTTCAGAGATGCATTGAAGTCGGCACTAAAAAGAAATCACTGGGAGTTGAGAGAACTTTACGACACAGTGGCTGCGATGTAAATATCAATTATGTTTTCGCTTTAGAATTATCACACGTAATACCACAAGAGCTTCAAAATTATCGGGTATTTCCCGACAGGTTCGTTTGATTGTAGGGAACCTTGAGGGAAATACCCGATCAATTTCGAAGTTCGAGTGGTATTCGGCGGATTATTTTTCAATCTACATATCGGCAAATAGAGTTGCACCATGAGACAAAATCCACAGTTAAAAATCACAGAATTATAATTATAATTCAATCTGTCAGATTCGATGGAGGGTTAACTGAATTGGAAAATATTTTGTTTATGTATCGCTACATGAAAAATTACCGCGGTGAAAGCACACGTGAAATTACCAGTGAAATTATCAAAATTATCAGTTAAATAACGTGTAGGCTATGCAAAATAACGTCGAATGGTGCAATTCTATTGGCTGAAATTTGGATGGGAAAAATGATTACGAAAATACAAGATATCACTTTTTATAACAAACCTTCGCACGCCAGTTTTGCTGGACGAAAGTGGTTGATTTCATGCCAGTATTATGAAAATAGGTTCGCGCGTATACCCAATCCATATTTGCTTTACTGGCATTTGACTTACAATTAGTTTCGAACCGTTATATTTGAAAATTTGACAGTATTTTCTCCAGTTTCTGTGTGACTCATAGCAACTATAGTGATCACTGTTTAAATTATTGTTATATTAGGTTTCCAAGAGAAGTAAAGGTGATACTCCCTTACAATAGTATTTTAAGTTCTCTAAAAGAGTGGAGAGAGTGTTACTATCCCCCAAATCTCGAAAGTTTGGAAGAAATGGCATTGCAAATTTCTGAGCCAGAAAACAATCGATTGCTGGAGTACGATTTGGGACGTCTCGTTAGCCGAAGGATCATGGATACCGATGGAAAATTACATCTAATGCTTTTCGACCCAGAATTCGTGAGAAATAAATTTTCAAATGTAACCAAGATTTTCATAGATGGGACATTTCAAACAACGCCTAGAATGAGAGGCGTATATCAACTCGTCTGTGTTTTGAGCGTGAAATATAATCACGTAAGATGGGTTGAATTTGAATCATAATTTATTGATTCTGAATATCTTGATCGAGTAACTATAATATTATTAATCCGATGGTTTATAGGCAATACCATTTGTCCACATCCTTATGGCCAATAAAACCCAGGCCGGATACACCGCCGTAGTCGCAGAGTTAAAGAACCTTATTGATAGTAGGTCGGTAACAATTATCATGTCTGAGTTCGAGCAAGCTCTGCGAAACGCATGTCGAAATGCATTTGTCCATGCCCACATTACAGGATGCAATGTACATTACGACCGAGTATGTATGACTATTTTTTGTGTAGCATGTACTATAGTATGGTTGGTTATTATTCTGACAATTCATTATTATATTGAATAAATTTAAGGCCTTACTGAAAAAAGTTAAAACTCTACGCCTGGCGAATTTAATAAGGGAAGACGAAATCGCGAAGATTTTTTTGACAAAAATAATGGTCCTGGCATACTTGCCTGCAGAAATGATAGAACCGGAATTCGTGCGGTTGAAAAACGCTTTACCACCAGTATTGCAACGGTCATTCGCAAGTTTTCTGACTTATTACAATCGCCAATGGATTACATTGGTCAAGCCAGTTGGCTTCAGTGTATTTGGCTTGTCCCGGCGTACCAATAACGTTACCGAGTCGTATAACAGCGTGCTCTTTGATAAAATGGGAAAACACCCGAGTGCCTGGACGTTTATGGGTTAGCGAGTTTTATTATGTTCACCTCAGTTCATCTCTTCATAGCTCGACGATTCCTGATTTCCGTTGCACCGCAGAATCAAATCATATCTCATGATCGATTCAAAAGACATCGTACACTGAAAGAAGGGTTTCTTAAATATCAATAAGTACATTTATTTGGAGACAATTTTTCGATTTTTCAAATATAAATAAATATTTTTTAACAAATATTTAATAATAGTAATTAAATATTTATTGAATCCAACAAAATATTTGTTTAGCTAAGCTCATCACATTGACATCAAATGCCAGAGACGATGTCCGAAGTCTAGAATAGGGATGGGCGATCTCGATTCGATTCTGCCAAGATCGATCCATGAGGTCTAAAAAATCGATCTTTTGTATCGATTCTGTATTGTCTCGATCTTCCATGAATCGATCTTTCACGCTGAGAATCGACTAGTGGACCACATAGGCGAATTTGCGATTCGAAGATTCAACGTTTGCGCTAAATGGCTATTTTTGTTACTTTTTTCGTGTATAAAATTATAAGAAATCCTAAAAATAACGATTGTTTTATATTTGTAAGTGTGTAAAACATAACAATTTTTTGGAAATTTTGTTTTCATCACTATTCATTTAAAAAATGTGGGGTGAAATATAATTATAAAAAAAAACCTTTCAAAAAAATCGATTCATACTAGATCGATTCATTGCACTCGATTTTTAAGTGAATCGATTCTCGAGAAGTCGATTCAAGTTCGATTCAAGAATCGATTCTTTCGAAAGAATCGCCCAACCCTAGTCTAGAATTAAATAAAAGAATCCAGCGCCACCCACGGTATTCTACAATTTATAAAAAAAAAGAGTTGACCAATGGTTTGTTCTCGATATGTATCTAATTATCTATCTAATTTCGTGATGATTCACGCGGAAATAATCATGTTTCAAAAAAAAAAAAAATTACTAGCGTGGAAAGACTTGAATTCAAATGAAATCACCCCGGCGGAATTTCTGGATAAGGCGGTATCGTTAAAAGGGCATATTACCCAAAGATTTGCTGATATCGCGAACGAGTCTTCAGAAGATGAGGTGGAATTAGAAGAAGCTTTAGACAACGATAATTTTGGTAAACAGAACGATAATCATAAAGCACACTAGTCAAAGTTTATAAAAGTAAAATATAAATGTTTATTTTTTCGATATATTGACGAAATTCAGACAATCATAATTTTGGTTAACAGAACGATAATCATAAAGCAAATTAGTCAAAGTTTATAAAAGTATAATGTGAATCTTTATTTTTTCGATATATTGACGAAATTCAGATAATTTCCAATATATCACACCCATTACCTCGACAATATATTTTTACATCAAAATTTTGAAAATGCATTCCGAATATATACATATGAACATATACAATACCTTCTTGCCTTCAGTTTAATCCCCCATTTTGAGAGAATAGAATTAATATAGTATTATCTATTCTGAACACGCGAATATCTGAGCTTAAAATGAACTTAGACTACCACACTGATTTAAGGGGGGGGGGGGGGGGGGAGGGGAGGAGGGTCTTGAAATTTCAAATTTGTCATTTTTTTTTATTTGCTCATATGAAAGTTGTAACGTGGTAGACGTTCAGACCTCTACCTAAACCGGCCTACGGACGTACCTAAGCCCGGCCGCAAGATTCAAATCGTGCCGCCCTCGTTCTGTCGAGTCCTAATGGCCGCTGCACCTCGCACATGGCGAGCAGGTCGCCGCCAGCGCTCGCAGACCGGGCGACGCCGGTTGGTACTATAGATAACGGAAGAGGAGCTCATTCCATTTTTGGGAGCTTTAGAGTCGACCTCGTGCGTTTCAAAAAATTTCCCAAAAGTAAAGAGAGAGAGAGAGAGAGAGTTTTTGTGTTGTGGGAATAGTTCCTTTTTTTTGTGTGATTTGTGCCTTATAACGACCCGTGCTTTTTCTTCCTTGGATATTGATTTGTGATCGCGGAATATTGGACTACCGAGTGGACTTAGACAACATTGGCATAACCCCGGCTCTCCGACCGTTCCACCGATTGATACCGTCGCAACCGAGGCTAGTAAAAGCATTCCGTAAGGTAGGATCAATCCGATTCATATTCATATTCACCCCCCCCTAGGACCAACCCGCCCCCGTAATCACCCTGAGCCTCGAGAAACCCCGTGCCTGAATCTCAATCGTTCCCCGCGAACCGTTGGATTCAAAGCCGGCACCGGTTAGTTGTTTTCGTTGCGCGTAGCCGTGTCAATCTTGGTCACCGCTGCGTCGATCGCAGCAGAAAGCTAGCCGACGCCATATCGCCACAGACTTCTGACGTCACGCGTCGCACTCAGCTGCTGCGAGTCAGAGTCTGTCGCCTTTTCCCCAGAGAGAGAGAGCGAGTAAGACCGTAGGTTGAGTAGACTTAGTCCTCCCTACCGTCTAACTACATCTAGAGCACCTGCGAGTGCAGAAACAATAAACTCTTCTTGGAGAGAGAGAGAGGTTTATTTTTCTTTTGTGATTTTTATATTTTTCTTTATTTGATATTTTAGTATAATTTAGAGTAACGTAGAGTCATTAATTATTAGTAGAGTCAGTATTATAATTTATATTTTGTATGTAACATACGCCAGGTAGCGGGCGTGGTAATAATTCGCCACCTTTTCTTTTTTTCTTTTTAATAAATAATAATCAATAATATTCGGCTTGTGTCTTTATTCTTCGCCCCTACGAAATCCCTCTATCGTTAGTAGCTAGTCGGAGGGTCCCAGAGAGAGAGAGAGAGGACTTCTGACGAAGTCTGGCGCCCAACAAAATCCCCCTACCTATCCGTTGGGCCTTGGTTTGTATTCGGCTTAGTTTCTTGGGTACCCGAACCCAGGGAGAACCCGTTACAAAGTATAGACATTTAAGAATAGTGTGTAAAATTTTCAAAGTGATCGGAGCAAAATTATGAGAGTTGTGATGTTTTTTTTTTTTTAAACGTTTTTATTCAAAATCTTAGTTTGAGTGGTAGCTCTCCAGCTGTACATTGTTACATGCTTACATCTACTTTCACTATGGTGTAATTGGAGTATTGAGTAGCTGGTATTTATAAAGTTGTGGCATGCCCTTGTTTATATTGTCATTTTTGTTTTCTATTCTTTTTTTTTGGTCGTGGTTGCTTTTGCTGCATTTTTATGTCTATCTTACGCCTAATTTTATTATATGGTTATATGGGTGTTACTCACAATCTAGGGGTAGTCAGCAGAGGGTTGAATCTACGTGGTGTTGTGATTATGTTCATGCTTGCGGCTTGAAGGTATTCGTCGTTAATTGTTTTAGTGTTTTCTAGCAGTCGTTTGTGTAATTTTGTTACTCTGTCCGTGTAGTTTTGTTCGTCAGTCATTTGATAGAGTCCTTGAGTTTCAAAGGAGCGGGGTAGACCAGCGGCTCTTTTAAGGCAAATTTTGTACGCTGTTTCGATATGTTTCAGCGATGTTTTGCTGATGTATGGTAATAACGCAATTATGCCATAGTCGAGTATACGCCCATGGCGTATCGTGGTTCGCCTGCCGTGGCGCCGTCTAGCGGATAAATGGCCGCATAACGTAGACGCGCGGCTGCTTGGGATCCGTACTGTGGAGCACGGCAAATGTAGGCCCCGTTACAATTATTCAATAAACTTTCGATCGATATTACCGAAATGAGCTTGGCGTACATACAATGTGGCTTCCAAAGCATCGATATTAATATTTTTCGTGGAAAATACGTATCAAAAGGTAAGTAAATCGTCTCAAATAATGAAAGTTTGCGAAGATACCAAACTGCATCTTTACTTGCTCACGCATTCAAAATATCGCACAGATAATGATATGATTTTCGATCCATTTTTTAATCAAATTCAGGCAAAAAACTGTTCGAGAGCCGTCATATCACGGAAGTCCAAGAAATTTTAAATTCAGAGGGCCAACGAGTTGTGACCGGTAAAGTAATCCCGCAAACTAGGGTGAATAATTCTCCGTATGACGTAAGAATAGAGGTATTCATAATGAAATTAAAATTGTACTATTAAAATCTATTCCCAAAAAACGATTAATTAACAAATGTTTATAGTTTATTGCTATATGTGAAAGATATGAAAGAACACACACCAACAATGAAAACTACAGGAATAAGTATTTTAAACATAGGCTTGTATCCACCTATTTCTTCGGTCGATCTCGTAACTTTTTTTCGGAAACGAGTGAAATTTTAGATGTCGACTATTCTGTTCGGTATTATTGCAACCAATGATGCAACAATATCTACTAGCTGGCATTATTTATCTATTTTCAAGCGATTTTGAATCACAAAACCCCGGATTCGTGTGGTAACGCCGTACAGTTGACGACGCTTGAGCGTCTGCAAAGTTTCTGATTTGGTCGGCAGGGCGGCGCCACTAGAGTTAAGCAGCAGGCGTATTGGTAAGAGGCATGTTCGAATCACTTTATATTTTGTGTTTATGTCAAGGTCCGTATAGTACCCGATAATGGGTGCTAGTGTGTTTGTCGTTGTTCTAAATTTGTCAATTGTGTTTTGGATGTGTTTTGTCAGTCTGAAGGTTTTGTTGAAAGTAACACCTAGGTAGGTAATATTTCGTTTGATGGGGATGTCCGTGTTATCGATAATTATAGTTTTGTCGAATTTGAGTTTGTAGGTAAACATTATTGCTTGTGTTTTTTGTGCGTTCGGTTGCAGCCCCCATTTTTTGTAATAGTCGATTATGTCATCAGCTGCAAGTGCAGCACTATGGCCCGCTATGTCCGGATTTTGGGCGGAACACATGACGGCCAAGTCGTCCGCGTATTGTGAGGTGAGGCTACATGAGCTATTTGTTTGTGGGACGTCGTACATGTATAAGTTAAACAGTGTAGGTCCTAGGACGGATCCTTGTGGAACACCATGTAAAACTCTCATGGGGTCTCCCAGTGTATTGTTGTACTTACCTCTAACTATTCTGTTCGATAGGTAGTTTTCTATTAGTTTGGTGATCCCGAGTTCTGTGTTAAGGCTTTGTAATTTGTGTATGAGTGCTTTATGGTTTATCGAGTCGAAAGCTTTGCTGAGGTCTGTTACAATCATGCAAGTGGATTTTTTTTTTTCGAATTGTTGTTCAATGAAGTGTGCTGTCCTGATGAGTTGCGTGTGGGTACCCTTGGTTTTGATAAAACCGTGTTGAGCGTGTGGAATGTGGGCCGTTACTTTTCCCAATCTGTGCAGTATAATTTTTTCAAAGGTTTTTCCCATGAGGTTTAATAGTGTAATGGGTCTATAACTTGTAGGGTCTGTTCTTGGTTTGCCATGTTTGTGCAGAAACACGCAGTTACCTGTTTTCCAGGCGTTTAGGAAATAGTTGTGTGTTAAACAGGCGTTTATTATGTTGGTAAGCTGTATTATTGCTGTCTTGTGTAGGTTCTTGAGCGGTTGTGCAGTAATCGAGTCCGGGCCCGGTGCTTTGTTGTTCTTGAACTTCGATATTGCGTTAATAACCTCCGTAGGCGTCGCATGTGTTAATGGAAGTGAGGGCGTGTAAATCTCTGTCGATCTAAGATCTTCGCTTAGTTGCGAGTTTTTGACAAGTGAGGAATCTGTTAATAAGTTTGCCACTTGTTGTGGGGTGTTGCACTTGTCGAGGATGGGTTGTAGGGTACCTGGTCTTTTTAGCGCTTTTTGTATTCCCCACAGCTTTTTAGAATGATTATCTGGGTTATCTAAGATTCGGCACCAGTTTGAGTTGTTATGTTGTTTGATGGCTTGCTTCAATTTGTCCTTTGCTCGATTATACTGCTGTTGTACTCGTGGGTCTCTGCTCGACGCCGCTCTCCTTCGCCAGGTGTAACGTCTTCTAATTAGTTTTTTTATTTCTTTTGTTAGTTGGTTCTTGAGGTTCTCAGTTTTAAGTGGGGCGATTTCGTTTAGCGCATCATTAATGCAGTTCTGTAGGGTAGTAATGGAGTTTTCTATTTGTTCCGGTGAGTTGTTGGTGGTAGGGTTAAGCTTCGTAAGGTTCTTGTATTTTTTTCTAGTCTGCGTTTCTAAGGTACCTGCGCTTTGTTTTTTGTATCTTTACTTTGTTTCCAGTATTTAGTAGAATAGGAGTATGATCGCTTATTGGTATAAGGTTTCTAATGGCCGGTTGCATAAACGTGGGTTACCCGAAGGTTTAAATAACCCGTAGGTTACTCCGCCGATACTACCCGTTCAACCGTTTTTTCATCTGACAGCTGTCATGAATCGCTGTTAATTTCCGACAGTCCATGACGGTTGAACGGGTGGTATCTGCGGAGTAACCTACGGGTTATTTAAACCTTTGGGTAACCCACGTTTATGCAACCGGCCATAACTGTGGTATTTAGGTTTTCGATGTTTGTCAGGCCGAAGTCCAGCAGTGTGTTTCCTCTGTTGAAGGGTCTGCTGCAGGTCAGGTTGGGTGGTTTGAGTAAGTAGTGTGATGTTGTGATTGCATCGTATATTAGTCTTCCTCGTTTGTTCGTGTTTGTCGAGCCTAGAGCAGTGTGGTGTGCATTCCAGTCGCCAATTATTATCGCGTTTGGAATGATTAATAATTCTATTATATCGGCGCATATGTTCCTGTCATTATTATTAGAGCAATAAATGCCTGCTACGACTATTTGTTTTTCATTAGGGCACATTACTTTAATGATACATCCTTCCACTGATTCTAGATTTGTAAGTTCAACAAAGTCGAGTGTTTTGTGGATGTACATAAATGTACCCAGTCTTGGCATTTTGATGTCGTGGATCTTGGTATAGTTCGCTATGTTGTGTTCAAAAGGCGTTTTTGTATTCGCTTCATTAACTATAACAATTTTTGGTTTTTCTTTCTCCACAAGGTTTTTCAATTCTGTGATTTTGTTCCTCACACCGTTAATGTTCACTTGCAGGATGGTGAGGTCAGCACTCATTGTTGTTGTTTAGTAGTGCCAATAGTACCTCCGTGGCTTGTTTTACCGTTGTCTTAGCATTGGTTAGTATTTCGATGATGTCCAACGCCTCTTCTAAGTTGATGTTGTTGCTCAGGTTGTGGATGATTTCTATAGCTTTTATTTGTAGCTTAGTTCTGTTTATTGAAATTTTGTCCCCCGTTTTCACCTGTGATGAGTTCAGGATTGATTGTAGTTTTTCTTGGCCAGTCGTGTCCTTTATGGTTTTGACTGTATCCGAGTATGTGTGTAATGTATTTTGTTCGCTATGAGGTCTTGGTGTCAATTCTCTTTGCTGTGAGCTCTGTTTTTGCTGTAAATCCGGTCGCGGGTCAGCTTCGTGTTGGATTCCTGATTGTTGGTTTGATGTGGCGGGTTGGGGGTCGGCTTGTCGTTTTGTACCTTGGTTGTCTTCTAGGTAGTGTTTACTGGAGTTTTTTTTATTTTTAATTTTACTGTACTTCGGGCAAACCATTTTATCTGTAGCCCGGTGATCGGGGGCTCCGCAGTTGGCGCATTGGTTCTTTTCAGTTATTTTTCTTCTGTTACAATATGCAGATGAGTGTCCGTAGTCCAGGCAGTTCCTGCATTGTATGATAGTTGGGGTCGTTGGCTTGTGTTTTTCGGTTTTAACTTTCTGGTAGAGTATTGTGTCTATTTTGTAAACTTCTCTCATGTCTGTACCTTGGTGAAGTACGATGTGGGCAGTGTATCCCGAGAGGATGAATCGTACTTGAGTTACGGTTATATTGTATCTTTCTTTTATCTCTGCAATTATTTCTTGTTCGAGAAGTTTATCGTTGGCTAATTGTTCTTTCGGGTAACTATTTTTACGTTGGCCTGTGTAGAGGCCTTTGATTATTGCTTGTTTGCGTTTTGGGTTTCCCGAAAGGGTCGCGTATGGAACGTCAGCTTTTTTTAGATCTTCCATCAGAGCAAAGTGGTTTTCGTGTTTGTTGGCTTTGATGAGGATGGAGTCTTTTCCATTCGTTTTTAGTGTGGCACAGTTTCCTTCACATATTCTTGCCAAACCTTTTATGTTTTCCAGCTTACACCAGAATTCGCCCTTGATGATTATTGGTGGTCCTTTACCTGTTTTATTGATTCTTACATAGCAGGGTGGAACGTTCGTGTGTTTAGTTGTGTTCGAGGTTACGTCGTCGGTGTCAATTTTGGGTTTTTGGGTTTGCTGATTGTGTTCATCATTGTTCGGATGATGTGTGTTATTGATATCGTCGGCGATAGTGCAATACCGCGTAACTAACATCTGCAATACCGCGTAAGTACAAAAAAAAAAAAAATGAGATTTAGTGTGCATTCGATGTAAAAATAAAAAATACATCGAATGCACACCAAATCTCATTTTTTTTTTTTTTTGTACTTACGCGGTATTGCAGATGTTAGTTACGCGGTATTGCACTATCGCCGACGATATGTCTTTTGCGTGAATTTGAAATGTCATCTGTTTCCATCGCTTGGTTTTCGGTCTGAATTGGTCTTAGGGGTGAGAGTAGAATTTTCGTAGAGGTAGATTTAAATCTAACACCTTCATTTTCTGTTTTATGTATATCCGTTATCGGGATTATTATTATGTTATCTGTATCGCAGTTGGTGCACTGTACAGGATTTGTCAGTACTACCTTGATTCCGTCTAGGTAGAATTGTTTTTTGTTCACTTCGGCTTGGTCGAAGGGAATTTGTATTTCGCTGTTACTCAGGCAGTGGGATTTGGCGGGGCTGAGCATTTTGCTTGCTAGGCCTCCCCGTGTTTGTTGTTCCGTATACGATTTCGATATAGTGTTGCTAGCAGTACAGTATCGTACGAGATATGAACACACGACCGCTCTGTTAGACACGACCGATCGCTACGGGTGCTCGAGCGAGACTGAGTTGTGATGTTTACAGCGGAGCGTTCTGTTCGCTGCCGGCCTGAGCTTCGAACGCTTTTCTCGAAACTACCTTTTTCAAAGTCCGTTGCCGCGATATCTCGAAATCCAATGAACCGATCCTTATGAAAATTTAACCCCATATTCTTGATCTACTTTTTCAGACATTGACATCGAGTTTTTTCAAAATTTACAATAAATATTGATTCTACAATAACAATAAGAGCTGTTTTTTCCCCGAAAATCGCTGTTCTAACTTCAAAGTGCTGCCAAAAGTTAAAAAAAAATCCAAAAAAAAATTCCCTTCGTCAATTTCAGGGGACAGTCATATAGTTTACAAAATTTCCTGGTTTTTTGATTTCCGATGATCCAGTGACGAGTTATCAGGGCAACGAAAAACCAACTTTTTTTCGAGGCGTCTTCGGAAATCTGCTGCCAATCATTTATTTTTTTATATTTTCACTAAAAAAAATTACTACTCATTGATGATAAGTTATTTTATCCGGAGCAGTTTATAAAAATAAATAATATTTAGCTCATCGGCGAAAAAAAAAATTATAAAAATGGTCATTTTTTCAGCCTACAGACCCCCCCCCCAACTATAGAAATTTGAAATTTACGATACAACGGATTCGAGTAGCCCGAGTATCCATATACAGGGTGAGTTTTCTACGGTTCCGAATGAGTGGGGAAAGAAAATCGAATTTTAACACTAATACATCAATACAAGCCAATGAATCGGCAGTGATATCACTCAAAGAAAAAGTTGGATATGGGACCTATGAAATGGTTGCGATATCCAATATAGTTGGTTTCTGGGGAGCCATCCCATTTGTTGGCTGAGAGAACCATTTTTAAATGCAGCTGAAGTTCCTAACGTTATTGTAACAAGAGATTTTAAAAACAAATGAACAGGGCCCAGAGTTTCGCGCCGGATTTGTCACGGAGAGATTGCGAACGCTCGAAAAAATGAGCGACGTTCAATTTTTTTATGGACTTTGAAATATTTCGTGCTTTCAGGACTTGAAATATATTTGCCTTCGAGACACTTGTGAAAAAAATTGAAAATTTTGCATCCAAGAAATATCGAAAATATTAACGTCTGCGGAAGAAGGGAGATGAACTATTGACTCGTTGAATGAATGAAGATATTATTTTATTTTTTTTCATAGATTTTGTTAATTGTTTTCGATTAATTGTATTAATTGTTTTCCGAAAAATTTGATTTTACAGAATTTTTTTCGTTAAAATTTGTTTTCTACACATATTTTTCTCAGAAAAAGAATTGGTCACTTTTTTGAACCCCTGTCCCTGAAATAACTGAGAAAAACTCGTCACAATCGGCTTGCCAGAAGCCACCCTTAACGCATCCCCTAACTCATAAGGTGATTACTTAATTCGTTCAAAATTCATAAAAAATCAAATAAAGATTTGGTCACTCTCCTACTGCTGCAAATCTGTTAAACCCCTGCCCCCGAACCATGTCAAAAAGTTTCGTCGAAATCGGCTCGTCGGAGGCCACCCTTAACGCATCCCCTAGTCCCCTAGTCCTAGTCCATTGAGTGATTATTTAATTCTTTAAAAATGAAAAAAAGATTTGGAAACTCTGCCACTGCCGCGAATCTGTTAAACCACTGCCCCTGAATCATGTAGAAAAGTTTCGTCGGAATCGGCTCGTCGGAGGCCACCCTTAACGCATCCCCTAACTCATTAAGTGATTATTTAATTCGTTCAAAATTCGTAAAAAATCAAATAAAGATTTGGTAACTCTACCACTGCTGCGAATCTGTTAAACCACTGCCCGTTAACCATATAAAAAAGTTCAGTCAAAATCGGCTCGTCGGAGGCCACCCTTAACGCATCCCCTAACTCATCAACTGATTATTTGATTCTTTCGAAATTCTTTAGAAATGAAAAAAAGATTTCGTAACTCTGCCACTGCCGCGAATCTGTTAACCCACTGCCCCTGAACCATGTCAAAAAGTTTCGTCGAAATCGGCTCGTCGGAGGCCACCCTTAACGCATCCCCTAACTCATTAACTGATTATTCAATTCTTTCAAAATTTGTAAAAAATCAAATAAAGATTTGGTCACTCTCCACTGCCACAAATCTGTTGAACCCCTGCCCCCGAACCGTGTAAACAAGTTTCGTCGAAATCGGCTCGTCGGAGGCCACCCTCAACTCATCCCCTAGTCCATTGAGTGATTATTTAATTCTTTCAAAATTCTTTAAAAATGAAAAAAAGATTTGGAAACTCTGCAATGAAATAATCACGCAATGAGTTAGGGGATGCGTTAAGGGTGGCCTCTGACGAGCCGATTTCGACGAAATTTATTTACATGGTTCAGGGGCAGTGGTTTAACAGATTCGCGGCAGTGTCAGAGTTAGCAAATCTTTTTTTCATTTTCAAAGAATTTGCAAAGAATTGAATAATCACGCAATGAGTTAGGGGATGCGTTAAGGGTGGCCTCCGACGAGCCGATTTCGACGAAACTTTTTCACATGGTTCAGGGGCAGTGGTTTAAGAGATTCGCGGCAGTGGCAGAGTTACCAAATCTTTTTTCGTTTCTAAAGAATTTCGAAAGAATCAAATAATCACTCAATGAGTTAGGGGATGCGTTAAGGGTGGTCTCCGACGAGCCGATTTCGACAAAACTTTTTTACATGGTTCAGGGGCAGTGGTTTAACAGATTCGCGGCAGTGGCAGAGTTACCAAATCTTTTTTTCATTTTTGAAGAATTTTTAAAGAATTAAATAATCACGCAATGAGTTACGGGATGCGTTAAGGGTGGCCTCCGACGAGCCGATTTCGACGAAACTTTTTTACATGGTTCAGGGGCAGTGGTTTAACAGATTCGCGGCAGTGGCAGAGTTACCAAATCTTTTTTTTCATTTTTAACGAATTTTTAAAGAATTAAATAATCACGCAATGAGTTGGGGGATGCGTTAAGGGTGGCCTCCGACGAGCCGATTTCGACTAAACTTTTTCACATGGCTCAAGGGCAGTGGTTTAACAGATTTGCGGCAGTGGCAAAGTTACCAAATCTTTATTTGATTTTTCCGAATTTTGAACGAATTAAATGATCACTTAATGAGTTAGGGGATGCGTTAAGGGTGGCCTCCGACGAGCCGATTCCGACGGAACTTTTTTACATGGTTCAGGGGCAGTGGTTTAACAGATTCGCGGCAGTGGCAGAGTTTCCAAATCTTTTTTTTTCATTTTTAAAGAATTAAATAATCACTCAATGGACTAGGGGATGAGTTAAGGGTGGCCTCCGACGAGCCGATTTCGACGTAACTTTTTTACATGGTTCAGGGGCAGTCGTTTAACAGATTCGCGGCAGTGGCAGAGTTACCAAATCATTTTTTCATTTTTAAAGAATTTTGAAAGAATTGAATAATCACGCAATGAGTTAGGGGATGCGTTAAGGGTGGCCTCCGACGAGCCGATTTCGACGAAACTTTTTTACATGGTTGGGGGGCAGGGGTTCAACAGATTTGCGGCAGTGGGAGAGTGACGAAATCTTTATTTGATTTTTTACGAATTTTGAACGGATTAAATAATCACGCAATGAGTTAGGCGATGCGTTAAGGGTGGCCTCCGACGAGCCGATTTCGACGAAACTCTTTTACATGGTTTAGGGGCAGTGGTTTAACAGATTCGCGGCAGTCGCAGAGTTACCAAATATTTTTTTCATTTTTAAAGAATTTTGAAACAATTAAATAATCACGCAATGAGTTAGGGAATGCGTTAAGGGTCGCCTCTGACCAGCCGATTTCGACGAAACTTTTTGACATGGTTCGGGGGCAGGGGTTTAACAGATTTGCGGCAGTGGGAGAGTGACCAAATCTTTATTTGATTTTTTACGAATTTTGAACGAATTAAGTAATCACCTTATGAGTTAGGGGATCCGTTAAGGGTGGCTTCTGGCTAGCCGATTGTGACGAGTTTTTCTCAGATATTTTAGGGACAGGGGTTCAAAAAAGTGACCAATTCTTTTTCTGAAAAAAATATGTGTAGAAAACAAATTTTAACGAAAAAAATTCTGAAAAATCAAATTTTTCGGAAAACAATTAATACAATTCATCGAAAACAATTAACAAAATCTATGAAAAAAATGAAAAAAATAATATCTTCATTCATTCAACGAGTCAATAGTTCATCTCCCTTCTTCCGCAGACGTTAATATTTTCGATATTTCTTGGATGCAAAATTTTTATTTTTTTTCACAAGTGTCTCGAAGGCAAATATATTTCAAGTCCTGAAAGCACGAAATATTTCAAAGTCCATAAAAAAATTGAACGTCGCTCATTTTTTCGAGCGTTCGCAATCTTGCCGTGACAAATCCGGCGCGAAACTCCGGGCCCTGTTCATTTGTCTCTAAAATCTCGTGTTACAATAACGTTAGGAACTTCAGCTTCATATTTTTAATGGATGAGTTGAAATTGGTTGTGTCACCCAACTGAGTTTGGTCCGATCAAGTTGTGACTCGGCTGCCTTATCCAACTATACTGAAGCATGCAAACACTACCTTAGTCAGAACATCGTATCAAAATATATCCATATCGTTTAAGTTGTCTCACCCGGCTATTTCGCATGGGTCATACACCCATACTCGTTAGTAACCAGTTACACGTACTTGGCAGTGATCACTGCTCTGGTGGCTAAGGCACATAGTGCTCTGGATGCATGGACTATGCTGTTATGAGTTCGCTGGGCTCTATATATATGTATATATATATAAATATACATTCATAATATATAAAAACTTCAATTCATGAGAAAAATGGTACAAATCGCACGTATGTTTATTTGAAAATCGTTAATATACATATACAAAGAACAAGTTACAAATTGCACTACTATAAAATTATAATAATTATGTTAATGCGTTTATGTGCTCTGGAATTTGGTGTATCGACTAAATCTTGTAATGGAAGTTCAAGAACGGCTTCTACTGGAGTTTCTTCTGTTATTTTATCCAAATCAGCTGCAGTGAAATCTACAAGGCTCTTGTAATGAACAATGTTAAGCTGAAAAATACAGGGTTAATGAGATTATTTTCAGTACTTTGGAAATAAGAAATATAGAAAGAGATTATGAAATCATGTTATGCGTTGCGAAGATTGGCTCATTACAGGCTCTAAATATTTAACCGAATAACTTGATGCAGAATAGCAATAGACCAACTCTTTTTCTTAAGGGGAGACTTCGGTGAAATTTTGAAAATTTCTATTAGAGGTTGTATAAAAAAATCCTTCCAGCAGTTTTCGAATAATGTCAGTATAGACTGTGAAAAAAAGTGTCAGCCTCCTGCGATGGAAATGTAAGCGCAAGAAACCTTGCGAAGAAGATTTTTCTCACCACTGTCAAAAATTCCTTGCGTTTACACTTTCATCGCAGGAGGCTGAAACTTTTTTTCACTATCTCTACTGACATTATTCAAAAACTGCTAGAAGGCTTTTTTTTATACAGGTCTGTTCAAAGTTGTAAGAATTAAAAAACCTGTTTTTGCCAAAAATTTCACCGAAGTCTCCCCTTAAGGGGGTACATACACATTTAAAATACTTTTGTTCAAATTACTGCTACGCTCTGAGAAAACATTCCAGTGACTCAGTTTTTCTACAGTTGATCAGTGCTATTATGATACATAGTTCATGATTTTTCCAGATTTTAGGTCCTTCGCTGAACATAGATTCAGTCCATCGCAGAAAAAACAGTTGTCGTAGGGTACAGGTTGCTGCGTTGGATGAAATTTCTTCAACTTTCAAGGAAATATTCTGTATGAATGTAATTTCGGACCAAACCAATAATATTCGATGAATTTAATTTTCAGACATAGAAATTTTTGGTTTCAGAACATTTTTTCCAGAACCATGGGAAAAAAATTCTTACAATCAAAAATTCCTATGTCTAAAACTTAAATTCATCAAATATTATTGGTTTGGTCCGAAATTACATTCATACAGAATATTTTCTTGAAAGTTGAAGAAATTTCATCCAACGCAGCAACCAGTACCCTACGACAACTGTTTTTTCTGCGATGGACTGAATCTATGTTCAGCGAAGGACCTAAAATCTGGAAAAATCATGAACCATGTATCATAATAGCACTAATCAACTGTAGAAAAACTGAGTCACTAGAATGTTTTCTCAGAGCGTAGCAGTAATTTGAACGAAAGTATTAAAAGAAATTCATGCAGACACAAGATAATTTAGATGATAATTAATAAACAAAGAAATAGTTGGGAAAACTGCTCTTGCATGCAATCAATATCACCTCCGTTGCCTTAGAACTTGTATGTTCCGCCAAGCTTGTTAATAATTTCTTTTGCAGCCCTAACTGAGGCACAAGTTTTTCGATATCTTTTTTATTAAGAGTAACTAACGTCGTATAATCAATGTATTGCTCTGCGAACAGAAAAAACTTTAGGCTCACCATCAGTCCATTCATTTCAAGTTGAAGGAGGTTGAATGCCTCAGTATAGTACATGGGAATGTAAGGTTACGATTGCACTATTCCATTGTAAGACAAGCTTGCTCAGAGACAAAAAGCATTTTTTTGAATATCAGTGAAAAGGTATTTGTTTAAAAAATATTTAGGATTGATAAGTATAAAGAAAATGAAAGAAAAATAATCGCGCACATTCCAAGAAGCCAGACAGGTTAGATATATGCTGGAACAATATAAGCCTGGTGTAATAAGAACATACTTACCTTTGAATTTTTCAATTAAGCAAAACAATTGTCTGTCATTGAGAAAATTGACGCACTGCTCATCCATTATTGTCGAATTGATTCCGAACACATATACGACTCAATTATTCTATAACAAATGCACATTGAACGACGCCATAGGTATGTAAGATCCACGTCTTTGGCGCCAAACGTTCATCAAGCAACTTGGCTGTCTCAGCCACGCGTCGTCTGCAATGCCTAGGCAGTAGATGCAGCAACCAATGCAAGGACGAAGTGGCTATTTGGACCGCTACATTTAGAAATGATCACTATGACCAACAGCCCCAGTTGGTCTATTATTTTAAGCAGATGTTCTGACTAATTATTCCCCAACCACGAAAAAATTGCTGTGTCAGCCAACCTTTTCTTTGAGTGTAAGCTTCTCCCTCATTTGAAACCGTAGAAAAGTCACCCTGTATTACGGATCCACGTATGCGCATACTGTTATATACACTTGGCTTGTCAATGATTAGTTTAACGGAAATCACAGATGATCCTAATTATGATCACGAGATAGTAGAAGGGCAGCGCTTCGATGATTTAATGCAAGGGAATGTCAATGCGCCAGTCGAAAATCAGAACGATGGTACATTATTAAACGTTCAAATACTAATCCATTATAAAATATTAAAAATGTTCAAACATCTTCGGGTACTCTAGTTGGGGTATTACACCATTGAACCCGAAGCGGATGAACTAGCGATTTCATTCAGATTATACTAATGAACCAGTTATATTTCTTTTAATAATAACAAACAGTGAAATATCCGATATTGATCACAGTGAACAGGAGGATGATGAAGTATCAACCATATCAGTTCGAATTGAGGATGTGGATATTGAAATTGTGGAGGCAAATGCCGAAGTGCCTGACATAATCGAGTATGTGGAATCTGATGCTGAAGTGTCTATTTTTAGTGAAGAAATCTTACAAACTGCTGAATTAGGTATTTTTAATTTTTTGCATCATGGTCCAGTTAATGCGTGACTGTTTTCATATGGCAGAGTTGAAGTGAAGTTCAATAATCACATATGTCCATCAGAAAAAGGTTTTGTGGAATCAACAAAACGTTTTGTTATCGTACGGTCAAACAAATTTTTTTGTTAAAAGTCTAGGATTCAAATGAAAAGGAAATATTTGTCTTCAAATCTTGTACGCGATTGATCAACTCCATCTGAGACCGCATCTCGGCTCTGCCAGGTGAAAACTAAGAGTACCACATCGAATTTCATAGTTTTTGGAATATTGTTGTTTACATGTCACTAACTTGTTTATATTTTATATCCCAGAAAGTATTATAAAGGTATAAACGTCTCGGCTCTGCCAGGTGAAAACTAAGAGTACCACATCGAATTTCATAGTTTTTGGAATATTGTTGTTTACATGTCACTAACTTGTTTATATTTTATATCCCAGAAAGTATTATAAAGGTATAAACGTCTCGGCTCTGCCAGGTGAAAACTAAGAGTACCACATCGAATTTCATAGTTTTTGGAATATTGTTGTTTACATGTCACTAACTTGTTTATATTTTATATCCCAGAAAATATTATAAACGTTATTCGCCCTGAAGAAGAAAGTTTTCATAATATTTTGGAGCCTGAACGACCAAATCAAGAAGGTGAGAAAGAGCCGTACTTGTCATGGTTGAATTTTAGTATCCGTTAATTATACAGTCAAACATTAGGGATCGATAAATGTTTTGACAGCTAAATTCGTTTTATTCTTATTTAAAGAAATGGATGTGGAAGTAGATTCACTCAGTGAAAACGATGCGGTTACAGAGGATGTACAGGCTGACGATGGTAAGAATAGATAATAGGTTCTCTATTAATTCTACTTTTTCAAAATGAAGTTTCTTTTATTTTAAATCTTGATATCAAAATGAGTGTTCCCTATCTTGAATAAGAAGTTACTGGCCGAATCTCAGAAGTGGCACAATCCAAAAGTCAATTCATATCAGTATAATCTTTCCCCGTCAGAATTAACCTTTAATTTTTGAATGAAACTTTCGTACTCTACATATTTCTTCTTTTGGCATATTCAACCGGCTAGATTGCAACGAACCGCCTTGTACATACATAGGCGAGAGGCGGGAAAAATAGGCAAAAAAAAATAAAAAATAAAAAAAAAACAACTAAAAAGTATTCTGAAGTGAATACGAAAGTGAATTTCAAATCTCGAATTGAAGCGTCAGTTTCTTGGGGTGGCCATTTTGCCCCCCTCTCCCCTATATCATCTACTGGATGAATAATTTGTTGAACCTATAATTCTTATTATTCCTTGTAACGTGGTAGACGTTCAGGCCTCTACCTAAACCGGCCTACGGACGTACCTAAGCCCGGCCGCACGATTCAAATCGTGCCGCCCTCGTTCTGCCGAGTCCTAATGGCCGCTGCACCTCGCACATGGCGAGTAGGTCGCCGCCAGCGCTCGCAAACCGGGCGACGCCGGTTGGTACTAAAGATAACGGAAGAGGAGCTCATTCCATTTTTGGGAGCTATAGCGAGTGCCTCGTGCGGTTATAGAAAATTTTCCAAAGCAAAGAGAGAGAGAGAGAGAGAGAGAGAGTTTTTGTTGGTGTAGAGAGTTTGTGAGAGTTTTGTGTACCTTGTGCCAACTTATAACGACCCGTGCTTGCCTTTGGAAATTGATCTGGATTGGATTACTGGACTACCGATTTGGACTACGACGACCTACGCACGACCCCGGCTCTCCGACCGTTTAATAAACTAATACCGTCGCACCCGGGAACGTAAGAGTCTCCAGACCAGGTAGGATCCATCTGATTCCCATTAATTGCCACCCCCCCTAGTACCAACCCGCCCCCGTAATAATTCTGAGCCTCGAGAAACCCCGTGCCTGAACCTTAATCGTTCCCCGCGAACCGTTGGATTCAAAGCCGGCACCGGTTAGTTGTTTTCGTTGCGCGTAGCCGTGTCAGTCTTGGTCACCGCTGCGCCGATTGCAACAGTAAGCTAGCCGACGCCATATTGCCGCAGACTTCTGACGTCACGCATCGCACTCAGCTGCTGCGAGGCAGAGTCTGTCGCATTCCCCTAGAGAGAGAGAGCGAGTTAGACCGTAGGTTGAGTAGACTTAGTCCTCCCTACCGTCTAACTAGACCGAGAGCACGAGTTAGTGCAAAGACGTATCATTTTAAAGGACCCCGCACAAATCTTATGGAAATTGGATCCCGGTCAAATTTGTGACCATGATGACTTTTGATCAGGATGACCTGAAGCACAACATACTACAATTTTGGACAATTTGACCGGGATCCAATTTCCATAAGATTTGTGCGGGGTCCTTTTTGTTAGAAGGCAATCCTAGAGAGAGAGTGAGCCTGTTTATTTTCTTGTGATTTTGATATTTTCCTTATTTGATAGTTTAGTATAATTTAGAGTAACGTAGAGTCATTAATTATTAGTCGAGTCATTAGAATAGTAGAGTCAATATTATAATTCATCTTGTTTGTAACCTACGCCAGGTAGCGGGCGTGTTAACAATTCGCCACCTTTTCTTTTTTTCTTTTTAATAAATAATAGTAACTAATATTCGGTTTGTGTCTTTATTCTTCGCCCCTACGAAATCCCTCTATCGTATAGCTAGTCGGAGGGTCCCAGAGAGAGAGAGAGAGGACTTCTGACGAAGTCTGGCGCCCAGCAAAATCCCCTACCTATCCGTTGGGCCTTGGTTTGTATTCGGCTTGATTTCTTGGGTACCCGAACCCAGGAATAACCCGTTACATCCTATACAGGAATGCCTGCTACAGCTGGGCAGGAACCAGTGAAGCAAGTGAAGGGTAAATGTAACCACTAGTTTGAGGTACCACAAATCATTGAATAAATTTACTTATTATTTTATAAACATTTCACAGTGTCTTCCAGTCGGAAAAAAAATCTACGAAAAAAGAGAAGACGACAAATGAAAGGCCGGACCGATGATTCCCAAGTTCGACAATATGGACATAAGCGGCGAAATAAATCCAGCAATAACCAAGGTGACAATACCTTTTTGTGGTCGATACAGAACAGAATTACTATACGCCGGCCCATATAAGCCGTGTTATTTGCAGAAACGTGAAACAATTCGTGTGTCGTGTAATAAATGTCAAGCGTATATGCTTAAGTACTAATTAACGGAAAAACGGCGTTAGCATCGGTCTGAAGAAAAACTAAAAAATATCACCACCAGATATTCGGAAGAGGTAGAAAAAGGTCCAATAGAATTTTTCGCGCACAGTAAACCTTTACAAGTTACAGCTCTTGCTAAAGTCCATTTCTGCAGATGCAGAAATCTTGAGGGTCATAAATCATTTCGGATTTTCTTTCGCGAATAATCTATGAGAATTTCGACAATTAACACTATAATATGGATGAAATTTATAGGCGAGTCAATTATTGACGGATTTTGAATATTTTTTTTTTTTTCATTTTTTCATAACTCAGGGATTTTTTTGTATGAAATTTAATTCTCTGAAAAAAAGTTTGAGTGAAACTGTTCACTATCTGGCATTGTACTTGCAGCGTTCGGGGCCGAAGAGTCCGAGCCTTTTTTTTATCGAAATCTTGGATTTAATTAAATGTTTTGTCGAAACGCTCGCATACCTACTTAGAATGCACAATCTTCGGATTTAGATTATCTTCGCAATAAGCTACCATTGAGTTATTTTTTCGTGCTGCCGGGAATCAGTTCGAACCTTTTACTTGAAATTACTGTCAATTAACTTTTCCGTTATAATAACGTGCTATTGCTTATATAAACGTTGGTGGATGAGAAAGAAAATCAGTATTTATTGGACATGTAATTTCAATTTCGAGTAGACATTATAAAGTAATATCATTTCGTATAGTAAGTCTGTTTTGCATTTTTGGTAATGTCACTACTAGCGTATGTTATACAAATTTCATTCAGAAATTATATCGCTATAATAGTTATGAGTATGTATTGATATTTGAAATTCGGGATTTCGTTACATTACACAACAAGTATATATTCAAACTCTTAAAATTAAAAATTCAAGGCTGTATTTAAACGCAATAAGCATGCACGAATCTTTATTGGCTGACTGTGGTTTGATTACGTCGTATGCATGCAGAAATGCAGCCGACGGCACGCATCTGCCATGCTTTCGCATAGCGGATTTGTATGCTTTTGCCTGCGCTTTTCGAAGCGTGGATGCGGACGACGGAATCAGGCTATTAGCAACAATCTGAATTCAATGAGCACTTCTTTCGTTTGTGTGATTATTTCTATGAACTATATTATAAATGATATTGATCACTCTTTTTTCATCATAGAATAATCGTACAAAGCAATTTCAAAATTAGAAAATAGTTATGAGTAATAGTATTTGAAATTCGTGATTTCGTTACATTACACAACAAGTATACTATGCACAGAAAGAAATTTTTCGCGTATATCACTATGCCGCGTGAAGGCCATACTGTATGGTATCGACGATTTTCATTCATTTTAACAGTTTGGTCAACAGACTTTTATTCAGAAGTTTTTTGTATATTCACTAAAAATTATGGGCAGGGTGTCATATGGTTCGGAAAGGCATTTAGAAACTTTTCGAAAGGGTCCCAAAAAGGGCCGAAAAAAATTGCGAAAGTTATAAACAATTTAGTAAAAAAAAGAGGGGGTGTTCGGTTATTTGCGAATATCTCAAAAACTATTTGAGATATTCAAAATCGCAAAAGAGATCCTAAAAGAGCGGAAAATTTCCTACCGAAAAGCCCCACCACCCGAAACTCTACAACCAATATTTATAATTTTAATTCTGCGGTGAAAAAAAGGACTGAAAATAGGTTACGCGGCGGCCGCGCGCGCGTTTTCATTCCTTTTTTCACCGCAGAATTAAAATTATAAATATTGGTTGTAGAGTTTGTTGAGGTAGAGCTTTTTTGTAGGAAATTTTCTGCTTTTTTAGGATTTTTTTTTGCGATTTTGAATACCTTAAATAGTTTTTGAGATATTCACAAAAAAAGAAGAACTTCCCCCTTTTGATTTGCTAAATTGTTTATAACTTTTGCAGATTTTTTCTTCCCTTTCTGGGACCATTCCGAAAAGTTTCTAAATGCCTTTCCGAACCGAATGACACCTTACCCATAATTTTTGGTGAATATACAAAAAAATTCTGATTCAAAGTCTGTTGACCAAACTATTGAAATGAATGAAAATCGTCGATATCATACAGTATGGCCTTTACGCCCATACTGGCGTAGTGATATACGCGAAAAAATTCTTTCCGTGTGCGCCATTCCACGTGAACCGGATCAGTCACCCCTCGGATATTTTTTTAATTTCGCATGTCGATTGTCCTCGGGGAGTTAGATTTTTGTGCTAAAGGATTTTTCAATTAGTGCAAAATTCGTTGAGTGATGTGCATAAACAAATTCCAGCAAGGTTTTTTTCAAAAATTCATAACTCCGCCAAAAATGTCACTAGACGCAATTTTTTTTCAGCTCACGCGGAAAGAGTCATAGAATGTATAAAAAAATATGTACTTTGAAAAAAGTTTGTTCATCCATTGTTTATTTAACAATTAGGTTTTCAAAGATTTTTAAAACACACAGTGACACGATCAAAATTTTTTTTTAAAATACTGACACATACTTTGCACTATACTACAGCCTGTGAATTAATTTTAGGGACACGTTATTTTTTTTTTTCAAGTAAAAAATCACTAAAGTTGACTGTGATTTGATTACGTCGTATGCATGCAGAAATGCAGCCGAGGGCACGCATCTGCCGGGCTTTCGCAAGGCGGATTTGTGTGCTTTTGCCTGCGCTTTTCGAAGCGTGGATGCGGACGACGGAATCAGGTTATTAGCAATAATTGAATTTAACAAGCACTTTTTTCATTTCTGTGATTATTTCGATGAACTATATTATTAATGATATTGATTATCCCTTTTTCATCATATAATAATCGTATATAGAGCAATTTCAGAATAAGAAAATAGTTATGAGTAGTAAAATATTCAAATGCGATCAGCATGCACGAATCCTTATTGGCTGACTGTGGTTTGATTACGTCGTATGCATGCAGTAATGCAGCCGAGGGCACGCATCTGCCATGCTTTTGCAAGGCGGATTTGTGTGCTTTCGCCTGCGCTTTTCGAAGCGTGGATGCGGACAGCGGTATCAAGTTATGGATAACAATCGGAGCCGAATATACGCTTCCTGTTTCTGAGTCATTCGGCCAATTAGTTATAAACTTTTTTATGAACAAATTTTTCGAATTATATACCGTGAAGATTCGTGTATGCGGGTCAGTCGGGCCGGCTCCACACGGGATTTTTCGTCTACGGCACTGCCATTCCGCCGTTCCTTGTTCACGCTGCTTGTCTTCTGCTTTGACAGGAAGGCAAAGCGCGCGGAGCACGATTTTATGGTTAGATTGTGGTTAGTATCTTCTTTACAAAAAAATATTTCCGATTATCTGCCCATTATTATTCAACGAATAATTAATATTTTTTGAAACGAATCAATGCATTTCAGAAGAAACTCAAGTAGCTAAGTGACGAGAATGTTTATCAGCGAATCCTGGAAATGAGTGTAGCGATCAAAGGGAAATTGTACCAGGCAATAAAGACAATTACAATCACTAAATTAACCTAATTACATTCAGGCTGCAAATTAATGTATTTAGTCACAAATGAAAACAACTTTCAAGATGTTAGACGAACGAACAATAAATTTATTACTATTACATTTCAACGAAAATTATTATTAATCAGTTTTACTAATAACTGATGAACAAATAAAAAATAATAATGAGAGGTTGAAAATAATTATTTTATTATTCACGGATTTCCTAGTGATTCGAGAAAATCAATTCCTTGACGCTCGGGTTGAATAATCTTCGAATATCGAGGCTGGATCTGTAAGAAAAAGGGTTGATGAATATTATGGTATGACCGAAGAGTGAGATCACTCATGAATTGGAAAGTTTATCTACCCACGATATTTGATTCGACCTTGGCGTGTTGAGCCTCATCAACGGAGTCGAAGCAGTCAGTGAATTTCTCTGCGGCTCGAGACAGCCCCGTGTGTATCGCTGGGTTTCATCTAGGGAGCCGACGAAAAACATTTAATAAATCAATATCCAATTATCAATTTTTTATTATTATTTTAAAATATTCATGTATTCATCAATCTTATAAATGTACTTCGCTCAAATGAATTAAATGGAAAGCTTCTTTACCATTGATCAATGATTTTCTGTTGATCGTCAGTCATGTTAATAGTTTCAATTGGGATATGTCAGTTTGGTTCCATTTTGGTCAGCTCAATGTATGCGACGTTTGAAGAGGTGTTCAAAGTGCTTTCCCTCTGCTGCGCTGCAGTAGCCCAGCCGATCATAAAACGCATTATTCATATTTTGTATTTTTTCTGGACTCAGATTGTCCAACACCTCAGTAATTCGATGTCGCAATACGTTCAGGTCCGCCATGGGCCCTGCAGCATATACTTTGTCTTTCAGGTAATTCCACAATGAATAATCGAGTGGTGTTAGGTCCGGTGAGCGTGGTGGCCATTGCACAGGTCCACCTCTCCCTATCCAGCGATCTGGAAGTGCTTCGTTGAGACGTAGTCTAACGTCGAGGGTGAAGTGAGCAGGCGCACCATCCTACTGAAACCACAGCTCTGGACCCTGCAAAAAAAGTCAGAGGTATGTTATTAGTCTGGATAAACAATATTATGGATTTCCACTGTCAACGTCTCCCATGCTGTAATCTGAAACAACGATTGGGAAATAATTTAATCAAAAACATAAAGTTACTCACATCGCCTTGAAGGGCTCTTAACGCTGGGAGTATCTGCTCGTTTAATAGTCTCAGATATTTTGCTCCATTCAAGTTCCCAATAATGAAAAATCGTCCGATAAGCCTGTCTCCGATCATACCGACCCACACGTTCACTTTCTGTCTGTGTTGTGTTCCTGTTTCGAGCACTTCTTCGGGTGCTTGCTGACTCCATATTCTATTATTTTGACGATTCGCTGCCCCGACCAACTCTATGGTACACTCATCCGAGAAACAGATTCTTCCAAGCAAGGCTGGATCTTCGTTGATTCTATCCATCATGCGTTCACAAAATATAAGCCGTGCTTCATGGTCGTTGAATACGAACTCTTGGTGGGTTTCTATCTTGTAGGCCCTATAATGTTCTGCTCGTAGCGTTTTGTAAATGGAACTTTTAGAGACTCCAAGCTGCTGGGCGACCCTTGATAGAGGTATTTTTCCGTGAGCTTCGATCACCGCCAAGAAAATATTCAACTTCATTTCTGTAAAAATTTCGAAATTCAAGATATTGATTAATTATTTTGTTGTCTTCTTTCACTTACTACTGAGTGAGCTTATTGCCATGTTCCTAACGTTACCTTGAGACAATCTTCTAGTTGGATATGAGGTTTTCTTTCTTTTGGCAGGATCTACATTTCCTTTTTCAATAAAACTTTTGACGATTCTTTGAACCGTAGAAACCGATGGAATCGGACGATCATGGTATACACCCGCAAAATTGCCAATGATCTGCCGATAGCTGAAACCTCGGAAGTGCTGTTCCACCATCGCCACCCTCTCGTCGACCGTATAAATAATGAGTGGCATCCTGAAGCCTATCCTTCCTCGCCTATCCTAAATTATCCTACGCTAATAACACTTTACACTATACACTATTATTCAGTTTATGAGGTAACGATGTTAGGAATTTATGATATCAAATCGCTTGTGATTCAATCAATTTGTTTTTTTGTTCGTTCGTTTGTTTTCAAACAAACGACCAGGCAAGAAAACATACAAGCAAACAAATCACCTTTTTTTGCCAATTGCGTTCTCACGTGCGAAAAACGCGATTTGATATTATAAATTCCTAACATCGTTACCTCATAAACTGAATGATAGTGTATAGTGTAAAGTGTTATTAGCGTAGGATAATTTAGGATAGGCGAGGAAGGATAGGCTTCAGGATGCCACTCATTATTTATACGGTCGACGAGAGGGTGGCGATGGTGGAACAGCACTTCCGAGGTTTCAGCTATCGGCAGATCATTGGCAATTTTGCGGGTGTATACCATGATCGTCCGATTCCATCGGTTTCTACGGTTCAAAGAATCGTCAAAAGTTTTATTGAAAAAGGAAATGTAGATCCTGCCAAAAGAAAGAAAACCTCATATCCAACTAGAAGATTGTCTCAAGGTAACGTTAGGAACATGGCAATAAGCTCACTCAGTAGTAAGTGAAAGAAGACAACAAAATAATTAATCAATATCTTGAATTTCGAAATTTTTACAGAAATGAAGTTGAATATTTTCTTGGCGGTGGTCGAAGCTCACGGAAAAATACCTCTATCAAGGGTCGCCCAGCAGCTTGGAGCCTCTAAAAGTTCCATTTACAAAACGCTACGAGCAGAACATTATAGGGCCTACAAGATAGAAACCCACCAAGAGTTCGTATTCAACGACCATGAAGCACGGCTTATATTTTGTGAACGCATGATGGATAGAATCAACGAAGATCCAGCCTTGCTTGGAAGAATCTGTTTCTCGGATGAGTGTATCATAGAGTTGGTCGGGGCACCGAATCGTCAAAATAATAGAATATGGAGTCAGCAAGCACCCGAAGAAGTGCTCGAAACAGGAACACAACACAGACAGAAAGTGAACGTGTGGGTCGGTATGATCGGAGACAGGCTTATCGGACCATTTTTCATTATTGGGAACTTGAATGGAGCAAAATATCTGAGACTATTAAACGAGCAGATACTCCCAGCGTTAAGAGCCCTTCAAGGCGATGTGAGTAACTTTATGTTTTTGATTAAATTATTTCCCAATCGTTGTTTCAGATTACAGCATGGGAGACGTTGACAGTGGAAATCCATAATATTGTTTATCCAGACTAATAACATACCTCTGACTTTTTTTGCAGGGTCCAGAGCTGTGGTTTCAGTAGGATGGTGCGCCTGCTCACTTCACCCTCGACGTTAGACTACGTCTCAACGAAGCACTTCCAGATCGCTGGATAGGGAGAGGTGGACCTGTGCAATGGCCACCACGCTCACCGGACCTAACACCACTTGATTATTCATTGTGGAATTACCTGAAAGACAAAGTATATGCTGCAGGGCCCATGGCGGACCTGAACGTATTGCGACATCGAATTACTGAGGTGTTGGACAATCTGAGTCCAGAAAAAATACAAAATATGAACAATGCGTTTTATGATCGGCTGGGCTACTGCAGCGCAGCAGAGGGAAAGCACTTTGAACACCTCCTCAAACGTCGCATACATTGAGCTGACCAAAATGGAACCAAACTGACCTATCCCAATTGAAACTATTAACATGACTGACGATCAACAGAAAATCATTGATCAATGGTAAAGAAGCTTTCCATTTAATTCATTTGAGCGAAGTACATTTATAAGATTGATGAATACATGAATATTTTAAAATAATAATAAAAAATTGATAATTGGATATTGATTTATTAAATGTTTTTCGTCGGCTCCCTAGATGAAACCCAGCGATACACACGGGGCTGTCTCGAGCCGCAGAGAAATTCACTGACTGCTTCGACTCCGTTGATGAGGCTCAACACGCCAAGGTCGAATCAAATATCGTGGGTAGATAAACTTTTTAATTCATGAGTGATCTCACTCTTCGGTCATACCATAATATTCATCAACCCTTTTTCTTACAGATCCAGCCTCGATATTCGAAGATTATTCAACCCGAGCGTCAAGGAATTGATTTTCTCGAATCACTAGGAAATCCGTGAATAATAAAATAATTATTTTCAACCTCTCATTATTATTTTTTATTTGTTCATCAGTTATTAGTAAAACTGATTAATAATAATTTTCGTTGAAATGTAATAGTAATAAATTTATTGTTCGTTCGTCTAACATCTTGAAAGTTGTTTTCATTTGTGACTAAATACATTAATTTGCAACCTGAATGTAATTAGGTTAATTTAGTGATTGTAATTGTCTTTATTGCCTGGTACAATTTCCCTTTGATCGCTACACTCATTTCCAGGATTCGCTGATAAACATTCTCGTCACTTAGCTACTTGAGTTTCTTCTGAAATGCATTGATTCGTTTCAAAAAATATTAATTATTCGTTGAATAATAATGGGCAGATAATCGGAAATATTTTTTTGTAAAGAAGATACTAACCACAATCTAACCATAAAATCGTGCTCCGCGCGCTTTGCCTTCCTGTCAAAGCAGAAGACAAGCAGCGTGAACAAGGAACGGCGGAATGGCAGTGCCGTAGACGAAAAATCCTGTTTGGAGCCGGCCCGACTGACCCGCATACACGAATCTTCACGGTATATATATAGATATGGGGAATCGATAAGGATCCAAATTTTAAAACTTCGCTAAAAAGATCCTATACCCACTTATACAGTTGACATAACATACGCTAATGATTTTTTATAACATTATTTTACAGTGCCAAAATGTGCAGTATGCTGGGACAAAGTGGAGATCACGCACGGGTTCTTTCCGTGTGGGCACAATTGTATATGCCAGTCGTGTGCGACCGTCATCGCTGTACAGGCACAGCAAACGTGTCCGAAGTGTAGAGAGCCCTTTGATCGTCTAATCAGAATATATCGCGAATAAAAATGTATAAAACACGTGAATAAACCTACATATCTTTTTACCTTCCCTATATATATTTCGTAACAAAATGTTAATTCTTGTATTTATTCTCGATTTCTTGCATCAAATTTTGTATTTTATGCGTGAGAAAATGTCAGATATTATACACTCACTGAAGTGAGAATGTGTAATCATGTACATGCATACTAGTTGCGACACCTATGTAGGGATCGGCACTCTCTTTGGAAAAAATGTATGTATGTACACGAATACATATTCTCACTTTGGCGAGTGTATAGGTGTGCACGGAGCGAATAGTGATTTTGTTGGATTACTATAACCAGAGTTATCATGTTCGCGTTCAGAAAATCTATAGAGTTAATTAACGGCAATTTTCGGACTGGTGACGCTTCGAAATTCGGAACTTTCGGGATTATGCTGTTTCGGGACTTCAATCCCTCTGACTTAGTGGTCATTGTCATTTATTCTGAATATTCGGATTCAATCACCTCAGACAATCGTCATTATTATTTTCTAAACATTTAGCCTCCGATTTATGTGTATTTCAAGAAACAAATAGCTCGTTATAATTCGTTTTCAGTCATTGAGGTTTTGTGATTTATTAAAATTCACATTTCTCAGCGGAGATGTTTAAACCTTCTGCCCGCTTTATCCTCATAGACGTGTCCTTTCGGACATTTCGATTATTCTTAATCAGTATTTTCTGGAGTTCCTCGGGTATGTTCGAAGGGATTTCACGATTGAGAATTTTAGGAAACCGAAACTTCGTCGCAAACGATTTCGGGATTTTAGCCTTTCGGAGCTTCTCGAATTCTGAACCTTCACCCCGCCCCTATTAGTACGATATCTTGAGTCAAGTGTTTCATATCTCATGTTGAGAAAATGAGATATTTAATCAAACGATACATAATACTTCAGATGGAATATTTTATTATTCTGAAGAAACATACCATGATATGAATTAAAATATAATCATAAGAAGTGACTGCTTATTAGAACCTAAAACAAGAATCAGTGATGAAATACGATGATCGTTCGGCGCGAAGTTATGGTTGGTGTAACGTCCGAGCGGACGACATACCCTATTCACGCTCTCCACCACCTAAAATCACCAGAACTTACTATACTATCACCAAACATAGAAACCTACCGAACCAACACACGGTACGTACATATTGTCCACACAGTAACCAACTATGGATATACACCCTGCATCACCTTCAAAACGAATAACCATAACGTTCACATCCTTATACTCACTAAACCTACATTACCCAAATATCATTACATACTTATAACTATTATTATAATTATAAGACTTACATTTTAATCGAACCTAATATTTACTTTAACACTATTATATATTCACCTAATCATAAATTATGACATTTACCTTTTAAACCCCCTGATCTATTCACGTACATACTACCCATAATATAAAATAATTATTGTACCATTATTAGCACAACGTTTAACTCATCACTCTATTTCATAGAGGACTATTGAACGCAATTACTATATAAACAAACATAATCAACTATATATTGCATTAGAACCATTCGTTCGAGATGGGCCAATATTACACTATACTTCAGACTTAGTTAAGCCTAGACGTAAGCACATTCCTCCAAACTACGATGCGCACTCAGACATCCCACACAAACCCACTCGCGTACACGGACAACCGAACGGCAGTCCCAAATCCCTTACACATACGCAAATCGCCCAACAACCCCCTCAAGCCACCTACCCACCCAACGGTCAAAAACCTATACGACACTAACCATACGAAACAACTTAAATACTAACAAAATAATATCCTCACTAACCCTACAATACCCAGCCTGGCTCAACGACCATATATCCCCAACAACATCATATCATCAACTATTCTATATGCAATATCAATCCTTTACATGACCAGATCACTACAGATCCGTTATTTGAATATCATATTCATACTACACCCTAATCCCACATTCGCATGTTAACTATTGGTAAGTGGCAATTGCACGACACCACCTCGTGGTCGAAGAGAGCACTACTCAAATCGGGTCATGTATTCTTATGGCGGCGACATACTCGCCATCTGCTGTTTGGAAATTTGACTACTGAAATCGGGTCATGCTAATGTATAGGATGCCATTTACCAATAAGTTATACTCATATACGAAACACCAAGTTATATCTTTACGTTGTTACTTTATATATGATCGAACTATTACGCATTTGTTCCATGTCTTATAATCTTAACAAATGCCATAACGATACATATATACTCATATATTATAACCATGTACTCATTTAACCATAGTCACTAGTTTATGCTATGTACACATATTATTCTTTAGCAATTACTCTTTTATGTCATCTACCTTATAATATTGTATTCGCATGCTAATCGTTAAGACAATGTTAACCCGATGTTCGATTGACACTAAGTTAAGTTATCATACTATAATATTACCTAAATAACCATACTATATTATACATCATTACCGACATATATACAGATGACCAAACCAGCAAATTGCCAATCACTCTGTGCTATTGATTAACACCAACCCATTAACTTGCTAAATCACCGACTATAATATCTTATATTATTCCAAAGTACCAAGTCACCAGTCTATACTACGGCAGTATTAGTATAATTGAAATCGTCATTTTACTAGTTGTCAAAGGATCATATAATCAACCAAGCAAATGATTTATTAACTAATTGCAGCTTAAATACTTATCCGCATATTGGAGACCATTCTTGGTTTACATTACAATATAGTTCACCTTCCATCCTTGGTTCTCAAACAGCATAACACAAAGAGCCCTAAGCTCGCTTTGACACCCCCTCAAACACCCTAACGTCTGGAACACTCTAGAAACCGAAGTCTCAAATGCCAATCACCATAACCGAGCGAGACAGGTTGCGGACCCAGATCAAAGGCAGATAAGAAAATATCCACTCAACACGTAGCATAAGATAATATTTTATAATATTAAGTATCAAGAAATTAACATTAAAAGAAGAAATTATAAACTACAATTTATTGTATGTATCTTCAAAATAAGCTTCACTGGAAATTCTTAAAGTCATAAAATCTCGAAACAGTATGAACACGTGCGAAAACTTAAAAAGAGCGAGTAAAAGCAAACCCCAGGTATTGGAAGATCACATAAAACCTAAATAACCCTTACGGTCACAAAAGAAGAAATTGCCCCGAAAGGCAAAGAACTGCGAAAAACTGGGCCATAGACCAATCATAGGCTGACAGGCCCCCCCATGAAGCTGCGGCCCAATCAGCTAAGGCCCTTTCACACCAGCCTAATCTAGGACCCCGCACCCCCGATCATCATATAAAACACCCCGGCAGACTCAGCAACAGCCTCTTCCAGGACATACCCCTCTTCTAGAACATACCTCGCTCGCCACTTTCGCTCGCCTCGCATCTTCTGCACTGTTCCGCACTTGACGCCTCTTCACACCAGCTTCGCGGTATCTCCAATTTCACATCTCCGACTTTGAAGACACATCGAAACTCAGACGAAGATTCAGAACTCAAACCTTTACATATTACGCTCAGTTTTCAAAACGCTCATTCATACACATCCTTCCGAATACGGAACTTAGCTTCAAGTAAAATCCATTTTTTAAGTAACAGATTCCAGTGAAGGTTATATTAAAACCAGGAATCACTGTATATTATCCATAAAGTCCAATAACCAGTTAAATTCGAGTAAGATCAATCTAAATCATTTATCCTTCGCCACCCCTTGATCCAGTTCAAACTTAAGCAACGCCTAAGATCAAGGGACGAGCCCTCATCGAAGATCAGGAAGAAACCGACTCAAGGTAAGAGCAATCATAATAACACTTCAAAATAATCCATTCTCGCATTATTCAATTAAAAAGACTTCAAGTCCGAATCAAGAAGATAAGATTCAAATATTAAGATATTCAAACGAGTAGTTAGATGAGAGCATAAATAGATAGATAGCGCGACTCCTCTGAATTTGATACTAGATTAAGCCAGTCCACTGTATTTCAATACATTATCGATAATTGGTAACCCAGAACTCTTGAGTGAACGTCTAGGTTGTCCGCAGCGATATTTCCAGTAGCTAGCCTCTAGAATTATCCGCGAACGCCGCTCCGACGTCACATTGGCTCCACGCTGCTTCCTTAGCGAGAATGCTGGTACGGATTCGCCACGTTGTGGCCGACCACAGAACTCACGTTTGAGCGCCTTTATAATACCACACCAGGTTTTTATCATTTTCACGCATTGATTCGAACGAACTGATTGATTATTTACATACTTGATGATTTTCTCAAGTGAAAGGTGTTTTGTTGTTAGTGGTAGGATTTGGGGATTCACGTTAATGAAGTCGTTGCATTAAAGCAATATATTCTGTCATTCGTCATGAATATGAGATATTATTTCGTCTGTCACATTTATAACGTTGTCGCAAAACAGAAATATTCTGAATAACAATTTTTTTGATCGTAGAATATTGGCAATCTTAAACGAATGATTCACTCCAATGAAATAACATATGTTTGGCACGACACAATATTTATTCACCACAAGCACTCATATGATTGTATTCACATACTTTTGAAAATGAATTTTAAGTACAAATGTACATTTTTCAAAAACGTGCATTTGATTGAAAATAGAATAATATTGATTTGATTTTAGTCGAATAATCATTTGAATCAAGGGCATGTTGACGTATTGCACGATTACTCATTTCTTATTTAGTTGAAACGCAACATCGTATGGTGCACCAAAGAATATTTTTCTCGCAATAAATATGAAGATTCAGACAACAAAAAGATGCTCTCAAATAGAAATAAAAATTCGATTCGTTACGCAATTGTACTTTTGAGGGTAGTAAATATGATTTTCACTCAAGTACGTATTCATTGCATTGAATGAATATTTTCTTACACCGAATACAAGATTCAACCGTAACATAAATGTTTCGGCTAACTCTAGATTAGTACCTTCAATTATTTGTGGCAGTTGGATGAACGTCATCGACTCTCAAAGTCATTATTTGTTACGAATTAAATTAGGTTGGCTGCTCCAAACACACTTCTTGGCTTTAACGACTAAATTTTTAATGATTTCAGATAAATGAACACTTGTCTCAAGCAGATAACACTCGAAGAAATATAACATTAAATCAATGCATGTGCTTTGTTGTTCCCAGTACCGCGTGATTGCGTGAAGTGAAACAATGGTTAAATCAAGTGAATTGAACATCAAAGAAATCATTTGTTTGATTTAATAACTTTTTTTTCTCAATGTGGCGACCATAGACATATAAGAATGGACCGCGCATGTACCGAGGTGCCCCGTAAGTGGATGCGAGAGAGGGATAGAAAGAGAAAGCTGCATATGGGCCCCCTGTATCCTTGTCTAATCGCACATGCGCGCTGAGCGTTCTTTTCGTAAGAATATGAGTAAGAATGAAGTAGAGAATGAGTAGAGTGCCCCGCGCATGCGCGACTAGACAGAGAGACAGAGAGCCCCATATGCAACTTTCTCTTTCTATTTCTCTCCCGGCTTTTCGGCGAGGATGCGTGGTCTATTCTTACCTGGTGCAAAAACCTTCCGCCAAGTACATTGATGCGGTCACTACCCCCAGAAAAATCCACCAACTAAAATTCATCCTTAACAAAAGTGGTACTATAAAAATGTCTACTCGCAAAAGGATTGAAATCAGATACAGTTGCCAAGTACATGTCTTCTGTATAACAAAAGTTTACAACAGAAGAACAGAAAACTGACTAGTCATGTATCATCCACTCGCTACTCTCGCTCACTCAATCAGCTCTTGATAATTACATGGAAAAAATCAGAAAAAAAAAATTTAGTACGTGGTACTTGCGGGCCATTTATGAGTAAGTAAAAGAATATTCATTTAGGTCTATGCATCATTTGTTTGATACTTATTGCTATAATGGCCCGGCAAGTACCACTTCCTAAATTTTTTTTTTCTGATTTTTCCCATGTAATTATCAAGAGCTGATTGAGTGAGCGAGCGTAGCGAGTGAATGATACATGACTATTCAGTTTTCTGTTCTTCTGTTGTAAACTTTTGTTATACAGAAGACATGTACTTGGCAACTGTATCTGATTTCAATCCTTTTGTAAGTAGACATTTTTATAGTACCACTTTTGTTAAGGAGGAATTTTAGTTGGTGGATTCTTTTGGGGGTAGTGACCGCATTAATGTACTTGGCGGAAGGCTTTTGCACCAGGGGTGCTTTTTGGGGTTGATATCACCACTTTTTGGACAATTTTGCTCGACTACCTAATAATTGTGCTCGCTCGCTACGCTCGCTCGATTGGGTTTTCCTATAATCTCGCTCGCGAGGCTTGCTCAGTTGGTAGCCTTCTGCCAATTGTTCCTATGAACATCCCAATGCATGTACGGTGATGCATTTTGTACCATCCGAATCCCTCAAAAAGCAGCTATGTTAGATGTCGTACCCAGCAAACCAATACATAACTGATACATAACTGTAAGAGCACATCTAGAGATCGGAATAATGTAACATAGTTATGTCTCTGATATGCGACATATCTTTAGAATTTAACATATTGTTTACATAACATTAAATGCATGAATGATACGTAATATTGAGGGCATCACGAAGTAACAATGTAATATAACAAAGTTACGTAGAGGAGAAATAACATAACTTCAATTCCGTGATGTATCATGTATATTACATGAGACCCACAAGTGATACATAAAATTGAAAGCATCTTCAGGGATCCGGAAATATAACATAGTTACATACATGGGACATAATATTTCTGCAAATATGACATGTGTCGTATATATAACATCAGACCCATGGATGATACGTAACAGAGATGGCAACACCAGGGAACAGAGTCACATAACATAATAACATCTATGATACGTGCAATATCTTTAGTTCTGCAATTAAAACATCGCAAAATAGGATATCCGTATCTGCTGGCGATAATTTCTGAAACGTATGTAAGTGACTAACATGATAGTACGCATCAATCGAGGCATAAACGCTTCAGAGCTGTTAGATAGCGAGATCGAAAATATAGAAAAATCTGGCAGTATTCACTACACGATACTGTGGTGTAGTGGCGAGAGCGTGCGACTACTAATCCAAGCGAGTCCGAGCGATCACGGTTCGAGCCCGGGTTAGGTCAAAATAATGATGTCTTGAATGAACTAAAAATGCGTTTTAATCTATCTGTGGTTGATTATAAATTGTGACTATGTTATATATACACCATAGATGATGGAAATTAGTAATAATAACGGCTTTTTATTTAGCTTTTCCAGTGTGATAGTTAATTGTATCAGATGCATCTCCAATATGTATCTGATACATCTTTCAACATGTCTTTGACATATCTTTGATATGTCTATGATATATCGGTGAGCCGTCGCTGATATGTATCACCAGCACATATCTAATACATTGATGATACATCCAATGTTGCTGCCCTAGTGAATTCAGTTTCACCAAAATTACACCAAAAGTACACGGTGTAGTTCTGGTGTAATATTGGTGTAATTTCGGCAAAACTCTACAATGCGTCCCAAAGTACACCAAAATCACACGGTGTATCTCAGAATTTTTCACACCACTTTTACACCAATTTTACACCCGACCCATTTTCCCAGCAAACCAAAATATGTATCAAATACGTACATATTATGTAACGAATGTTACACGTTATGTATCAAACTCATAAAAAAGTACGTTACTGGTACAGCACGATGTCAGCAACATTGGATGTATCATCAATGTATTAGATATGTGCTGGTGATACATGTCAGCGACGGCTCACCGATATATCATAGACATATCAAAGATATGTCAAAGACATGTTGAAAGATGTATAAGATACATATTGGAGATGCATCTGATACAATCAACTATCACACTGGAAAAGCTAAATAAAAAGCCGTTATTATTACTAATTTCCATCATCTATGGTGTATATATGACATAGTAACAATTTATAATCAACCACAGATAGATTAAAACGCATTTTTAGTTCATTCGAGACGACATCATCATTTTGACCTAACCCGGGCTCGAACCATGATCGCTCGGACTCGTTCGGATTAGTAGTCGCACGCTCTCGCCACTACACCACAGTATCGTGTAGTGAATACTACCAGATTTCTCTATATTTTCGATGTCGCTATCTAACGGCTCTGAAGCGTTTGTGCCTCGATTGATGCGTACTATCATGTTAGTCACTTACATACGTTTCAGAAATTATCGCCAGCAGATACGGATATCCTATTTTGCGATATTTTAATTGCAGAACTAAAGATATTGCACGTATCATAGATGTTATTATGTTATGTGACTCTGTTCCCTGGTGTTGCCATCTCTGTTACGTAGCATCCATGGGTCTGATGTTATATATACGACACATGTCATATTTGCAGAAATATTATGTCCCATGTATGTAACTATGTTATATTTCCGGATCCCTGAGGATGCTTTCAATTTTATGTATCACTTGTGGGTCTCATGTAATGTACATGATACATCACGGAATTGAAGTTATGTTATTTCTCCTCTACGTAACTTTGTTATATTACATTGTTACTTCGTGATGCCCTCAATATTACGTATCATTCATGCATCTTATGTTATGTAAACAATATATTACATTCTAAAGATATGTCGCATATCAGAGACATAACTATGTTACATTACTCCGATCTCTAGATGTGCTCTTACAGTTATGTATCAGTTATGTATTGGTTTGCTGGGTTACACCGATTTTACACCAATTTTACACCTGACCCATTTGACACCGATTTTATACTAATTCTACACCCGACCGATTTTACACCAAATTTACACCTAAAATATTCCTACCAAACCAATATTAAAAATTTGTAAAACAATGTTCTTGATAAATGGCGAAAACAAAGTCAGATAAATGCGTGAATAAATCCATATGAGTTTATCAATTCTGTATTGTACAACAGCCAGGTACGAACTAGAGTCTACACATCTAGAAATTGAATGCTAATCCAGTAGCATACAGCTTCATCCAATAAACCCAAATGAAACTATGTGGAATCAGTATGTAAAATGAGGAATTCGCTGGAATTCAATCTAAGTACACGGAATTGGGTGCCAATTTGATGATTATAAAAAAACTGGCACACAATTCTCATTCAAATTCTATCCAATGTGCTATCTCTTCATACTTAGAAAAAATTGGCTCACAAATCCTTTTAATTACAATCAATTCGCGTCAATTCCATTCTTCACGTACTCGAGTCGTTTCGATTTAACGCCTACAAATATCCATGATCAGAGATCATATAAACTCAGTACCAATCTCATAGTTTATAGTTGGTGAAGTACTCAAAAACAAATCAAATAGTATTATAGTAACTTGCAGCCTTAGAAATATCTATAATTACAGCTTATGTAAACCTATTATCAGCCTTATAGTTTACGACTAGAACAGTTCGCAGAAACGAATCAAATGGTATTACCTACAGTAGTTTGCGGCCTGATAAATATATAGAATCACAGCTTATGTAAACTTAGTATCAGTCTTATAGTTTACGACTAGAATAGTTCTCAGGAACGAATCAAATGGTATTACAGTCTCTTGCAGCCATATAAATATCTAGAATTACAGCTTATGTAAACCTAGTACTAGTCTTATAGTTCACGATGAAAACAGTTCTCAGGAACGAGTCAAATGATATTATCTACAGTAGTTCGCAGCCTTATAAATATATAAAATCACAGCTTATGTAAAATTAGTATCAGTCTTATAGTTTACGACTGGAACAGTACTCAGGAACAAATCAAATGGTATTACAGTAGCTTGCAGCCTTATAAATATATAGAATCACAGCTTATGTGAACTCAGTATCAGTCTTATAGTTCACGATTAGAACAGTTCTCAGGAACAAAACAAATGAGAATCTAATAGTAATTAGTACAGGGCTTGGAAACAAATTCAATGAGAATCCAGCAGCTCACAGCCTCACACATATCTAGAATCACAGCTTATAGATACATGCAGTACGAACATTGGAGTGAAGTTTATAATACAGAATAAAGTATAGAGCAGCTTAAAATAAGACAAATTAAAATAACTGTGATTGATTATAGAAATTAGAAATAATAATAATGCTTGCAATTTCTATCATGACAGATCAACTATTAACGTTTCATTGAGAGACGACGTGGATGTAATGTAATTGAAAAAGTCCCACGAAAACTTATTGAGCCACAGAGAAACCATACACACTAGGGTGTGCAGAAAAAATTTTTTTTTTCTTCAAACGCGCATCAACATTTCGGTGGGGCATCTTAAACAGAATATCTCAACCAAATATGAGTTTTTAATATTGATATTCAGAACTGCTTATTCCAGTTCTTCCATTTTAAAGATTTTTTCGAAATGTTATTCAAATGGAAAATGGAAAAAATAAAAAAGGCGCCAATAAAGTCCTTTCTTTGTTTTTGTATAACTCGATATCTCAAGATTTTTTGCCCTGTTTTATGGATAAAAGAATCAGATTTCAAGACAGCACAATATTGCTTGGAGGCGGAGGGCCTATACCTAGTACTGATCAATTTTTATCCTTGTAAGATGAAGAATGGATCTGGTCATGTGTGATTTTCAAGACATCTACAAGAGCAAGTTGATTACCGGAACCATAGAAATATTATTTAAATTTATTCATATATGATGCGATTGATCTCATGACAATTACCCTTTTTTAATGACCAGTGAGACTTGATCGCTTTCAGATGTCAATTGTCAATTGATGTTCTTTCAAGAGATGGTACAACTTTTGTTATGGAATTGAATAAATAATAATATTAAAAATAATTTTTTTCAAATCACTGCTACGCTCTGAGAAAACATTTTAATGACTCAGTTTTTTTACACTTGATTAGTGCTATTTGATACATATGATTTTTCCAGATATCGCTGTTCCCTAACAACAAGGTTGTAATGCAGAAATCGAAAAAATAGAGTCGCTATTCAGAGAATGAAAAAATAAGGCCGCTATACAGAAAGTGAAAAAATAAAGTCGTTATGCAGGAATTGAAAAAATAAAGTTGCTATTCAGACGCGAAAACAATAAAGGCGCTAAGCGCGGGTGGTGATGATTGCGCGGTTGGCATCACTGATCGCGCCGGCTGAATAAAGGTGAAGAGAAAATTTTCGCGATTGGGAAATTTATAATTAATTTCAATTGAAAATTGAAATATTCTGCAGGAATTTTGTGTAACAAAATAATAAAATGCTCTACTTACTTACCTTACTCATCCATATATGGATGAAAATAGTTTAGGCACTAACGCGAGCACAAACTGGCACAGTAAATGAAGAATATCCTATTGCCTGGCAGAAGATTGACTTAAATCCAACTTTTCTGAAGTTTGGCTCATTTTTGATGCACCTATGTATCGAAAATATTGAGTAAAAACTCTGTAGCGGAATGTCTTCATAATAAAATAATATAATAATCGTAGATAATATTATATAATAGATAATATTAAGTAAAAACTATGTGGAGGAATTCATAATGTATTCTAGATTTTTCTTCGAATAATGCTGATTAATGCTAATCAATTCGCAGAAAAATCTAGAATACATTATGAAGACATTCCGCGACAGAGTTTTTACTTAATATTTTCGATACATAGGTGCATTAAAAATGAGCCAAACTTCAGAAAAGTTGGATTTAAGTCATTTTTCTGCCAGGCAATAGGATATTCTTCATTTACTGTGCCAGTTTGTGCTCGCGTTAGTGCCTAAACTATTTTCATCCATATATGGATGAGTAAGGTAAGTAAGTAGAGCATTTTATTATTTTGTTACATAAAATTCCTGCAGAATATTTTAATTTTCAATTTAAATTAATTATAAATTTCCCAATCGCGAAAATTTTCTCTTCACCTTTATTCAACCGGCGAGATCAGTGATGCCAACCGCGCAATCATCAGCACCCGCGTTTAGCGCCTTTATTGTTTTCGCGTCTGAATAGCAACTTTATTTTTTCAATTCCTGCATAACGACTTTATTTTTTCACTTTCTGTATAGCGACCTTATTTTTCCATTCTCTGAATAGCGACTCTATTTTTTTGATTTCTGCATTACAACCTTCTTGTTAGGGAACAGCGATATAATGTCCTCCGCTGAACAAAAATTCAGTCCATCGAAGAAAAAGTAGTTGTCGTAGGGTACAGGCTGCTGCGTTGCATGAAACTTCTTCAAATTTGGAGGAAATATTCCGTGTGAATGTAGTTTAGGGGCAAACCAATAATATTTCATGAATTCAAGTTTCAGATATAGAAATTTTTGATTCTGAAATATTTTTTCAAAAATAATGGGAAAAAAGTCTTACAATCAAAAATTTCCATGTCCAGAACATGCATTCATGAAATATTATTGGCTTGCCCCCAAATTACATTCACACAGAATATTTCCTCCAAAATTGAAGAAGTTTCATGCAACGCAGTAGCATGTACCCTACGACAACTCCTTTTTCTTCGATGGACTACATGTTTGTTCAGCGGAGGACATAAAATCTAGATAAATCATATGTATCAAAATAGCACTGATCAACTGTAAAAAAACTGAGTCATTAAAATGTTTCTGACAGCATAGCAGTCATTTGAAAAAAATTATTTTCAAGGTGTATATACCCCCTTAAAATAACAACAACAAAATTCATATGCTAGAAGCGTGTCAGAATTCTATTAGGAGATGAGAGTAGGTAGGTATAAATAGTTTCCACTGTTCTGCCACGAAGATGATCACACTAGTAACCTTTTGCAGAACCTCTTCGGCGGGCTTTGAAGGATTTTCGTGAAAGGTCTCTTGCATCTCAATTTGTGTCGCTAAAAATTTCATGTATTTTTTAATCACCCTCCACCGATACCGACAAACATAAAGAAACTATGACCCTGAAGATTTCTGCACTTTTGAACTTTGACCAGCCATTTTTTGATAACACGCTTAAAGAATAACTGTAAACTTTTTCATAGACCAGGAAGGTACGACGTCAGGAATTAACCCTCATTAAATTCTGAAGTTCGCAGTAAGTTTTCAACTTTATGAATCGATTGAACTTAACTTCCGGCTATCCTCTCGTCATAGTGGCAAGAGATTGTCGCAGTAGCACAGGGCATTTCTTTATTAGCCTTCGTCGATTCCTGCATAACAGCTTCGTCAGCTTTTCTCACTAATCTACTCAGTGCCTGCTCGAGTAATTTCTAGAAAAATATTTAATATGTGATGAAACGTAAATAAGATATCATCCGTTAGAATTTGAACTCACCAGGAGTCGACCAGGCTTTTGGGTCATGGATTCTGCCCAAACCTGTAGAGGTGTTTACTCGGACCAAAATATAAAGTACCGGCTGAATAACTCTCCGGAATGGGCCTTTACTCTATAAATTCACCTAAATGTACAATAGAAATCAGCGTAACCTGGGTTTTGCAAATTACCATGAGATAACCAGTTTTTATACGGCGTTATGAGATTCTACATAGCACTAAATATTCATACATCGAATTCAGTGGTTATTGTACATCGAATCCCTGAAATTTATCATCGCAGGTATGGACATCACTTCATTCTGCGCCTATTGACATATTGCTTCTTGTCGTTTATCACTCATACAACATTCATTCGGTGAATCCGAAGATTTGTTCGCACTTGAAAGATGTTGCATACGTAGTCAGGTATACTTATTTCATGAAATGGCACTTTGTGGTACAGTAGGTGAGGTTAAGTTGTCCGATCAATCGTTTATGAGCAACAGCCGGATTTCGGAACAAACTGCTGCGACAAAACCTTTCCTAATAAGAACTGGCAATTAGTCTTCACCACACATTTTTTATTGATTCCTCTAATCCAATAATTTGCTGTTTGGATTGACGTATCGACGTTGACCGTCGAGCATGCTAGCCGTATGCGAAACCGCCTCCGTGAAAGCGTCGTCTGCTCGTTAGCTTAGAAACACGTCTTTTCTCCTAGCAGACCATGAAAAATTAATTTTTCTTGATTTTGACGAATCTCGTGTGCTGGATGAAACCTATCCGTCCCTAATCATCGAATAAATCTACTATACATCACTTTTGATAATCGTTTCAGAGTTTTTGCGATTTTTTTTTTTTGGCCGGTAAACGTAGGACTAGGACATGCTTTTGAGGCGAGGTATAAGGTAAAGGACCCAGTACCGGAACGAGACCCAATATCGGAACGATTTGACACTCAATAATTTATATTTAATCTCGTACGCGATGGAATTTTTCGAATCTTGATTCATTTGATACCTTAATCTTTTATTTATATAACATATATAAATGTGAATTGAAAGTATATTCGAAGTATGAAATAAAAATTGTCAAATATAGCAGTAGTCTCAGATGTACGACTTTTCCAACTTCCTTAATGGTTTTGTTAAGAAATCAGTCGATGATCTTAAGCTTGTAGAAAGTGCATAAATAGTATATTGTGTACCAAGGGCGTAAAGTGGGATTTTTCAGACCGAGTGTGGAGTTTGCAGTACGAGTCGGAGGCGAGCTAGCACGAGTCGAAGACGAGTGCATTTGCGAGCCGAGGACGAGTACTGCAACCACACAAGGTCAAAAAACCCACTTAGCCATTGGTGCACACCATATTTTTTGTGACACGCGCGATTTTCGCGTTTTTGAGCGATTTCAAATAAGTGGGCAAATAAAAACTGAAAACGCCCGCTGCTCGATTTAGCGGGCAAATAAAAAATGAAAACGCCCGCTGCTCGAGCATAAGCGGGCAAATAAAAACTGAAAACGCCCGCTAAATCGAGCAGCGGGCGTTTTCAGTTTTTATTTGCCCGCTCGTCTGAAAACCGCCACTTTAGGCCCGCTTAATGGGTCAAAAAAACGCAAAAATCGTGCATGTGTTACAAAAAAAACTTTTCGGATATGTTTTTTTTTTATGTGTTTGTAGAAGTATTTTGAAATCAGAATAATATATTTATAATATGAGCAAAATTCCCTTTTCATTTAAATTCTACCGTTCCTTTATTGGTCCCCTAAAAATGAGCTGTACCCAGTGTCGGAACAGCCATCCATGTTGCTTTTATCGCATGACACATGCAGGGCATTTTATTTAGTGTACAGATCGAGTGGGGCCAAAAAATTAATTTGTGATTGAATATTTAATGCAGTAAGTACGTTTGTTATAAAAAATAATGAAATATACATTAAATTTAATTTAGATGGTAAAAATTAATCTCTGTGTCAAATGTTTTATTCGGAAACTATTTAATTCTAGTATAACCTCAAAATCATTCATTTCTATTCTATTATTATTTACTTGATAAAATGTTTGTTTATTTTTTTTCTTATAAAATATTAAATCATTCGAAAATATAAAATGCATTTTATATTTGTACATATTAAATAATTATTGAAACTCACTATAATGGAGTACATGGCATTTATTTTATATATCAATTATTTACTTATTCACAGGTTGTAAATAAAAAGAAAAAAAAAAGAAAATAAAAATTAATTTATTATAAAAGAATAATCAAACCCTTTTATAATAGAATTTTTCGATGTTAAATGCTTCTATCACTAATTATTATTGCCTCAACTCATTTATCATTAATTATTTCTTCTAATTAACTGCTATATTATTCAATCACTTTAAGGTAAGCATAATCCTTTCATCGAAATAAACTCATTTTATTGACCGTTCCGGTACTGGGTTAACTATGTTCCGATACTGGGTCTGGGCTTTTTAGGTGTTCCGATACTGGGTCTTTTAGACTCATTTGTAAAACCAAATTTTAATATATTGAATTTTAGTAAAACTAATCAATGTAATTACGCCTGAATAGCTAAATGTCTATTCCATCCGGTGAATTAATTCATTTTTGTCCATCAGCTACTTAAGTATTTTGCAAATAAGAAAAATCAGTCATATACCCTTCGTCGTTCCGGTACTGGGTCCTTTACCTTAATTCGGGTGTGAAATTGGTGTGAAATTGGCGTAAAATCGGTCGGGTTCAAAATCGGTGTAAAATCGGTCGGGTGTAAAATTGGTGTAAAAGTGGTGTGAAATAGTATATTGTGTAACAAGGGATGAAACAGTGTGAATGCAGGCCAGGGTGAAGTTGTCAGCCCGAAGCCGAAGGCGAGGGCTGACATCACCCGTGCCTGCATTCATGTTTCATCCCGTGTCACACACTATGTTTTTCATAACATCTGCAAAAAACTTCAGGTTTGAAATGAGGGACGAAAGCAGTTGCTTTCTGCCCACAGGGATGAAAGCAGTTGCTTTCTTCCCTGTGGGACGAAAGCAACGCAGCTTTCAGACCGCTAAAACATTGAAATCGCGATTGCAGCGTACGTCACAGCTTTTCACGGCATTCGCATGAAATTAGCTTGTTTCGACTCGCTAAACAGGCACTGAAAGCTGACGTTTCAGAGCAGATGTTATGAAAAATTCTGAGATACACCGTGTGATTTTGGTGTAATTTCGGACGCATTGTAGGGTTTTACCCAAATCATACCAATATTACACCAAAATCAAACCACACCAAAAATACACCAAAATGACACCAGAAATAATGGTGTAAATGAATCCGCTAGGGTGACATCGTGCTGTACCAGTAACATACTTTCTTATGAGTTTGATACATAACGTGTACCATTCGTTACATAATATATACGTATTTGATACATATTTTGGTTTGCTGGGTAGTATAATTCCAAATGAATGAAAATAATGTAATAGTATACACGTATGCTCATACTTTTCTGTGAGCCTTGAATTTCTGTGGACAGACGTAACATGTGTTCTATCATTAAGTTCTACGAATTGTTTTGTCAGAATCTGGTATAATTCTATATGCCTGAAACGTGTAACCCTGTGCGCAGCCCTCTTCCTGTCTCATCTGGGCCTGCAGGGACCGGCAATGGCGGAGTTACTTGCACGCAGAGTTATAGTTGCTGCTCATGATTAAATATATATAAATATGAGATATATATATTGCAATTCTTAGGTCATTTTTTTTGTCAATGCAGCTAGGTCCTCTGTAAAAAGAACATGTACGAGTTCCATACTCATAACGTTAACTTCAAATTCGGGTCTGAACAGAAGGTATCAAAATATATAAAACTGAGCCTATTCATGCAAGACTAGCGTAGAGCATAAAATGAAAGTTTATGAAGTCAAATACTCACATTCTGCTCTCTTCGTCTGACCCTTGCGGTTTCTCGTATCAAATCACACTATCCCGATACTTTGCAACCCAAGCGTTTGCTCTCATCATCCTCTCGTCTTATACGGCGACCCGCTACGAAATTGAACAATCCATAAAGAAGGTTTTTCTGGAATAATTACATTCATAAATGATTATATGCTCAGTCTACAATGAATAAATAAATATAAAAAATGAGAATCTCTATCATCTGAGAAAGAGGGAGTCGATCGATAATTTCTTCAAATAGCAAATGAGTATTCTCATTCTATTTGTCGTGATAGCACTAATCTGGATTTGAAGAAAGCTTAAGATAGACGAAAATACAGACACGGGTTACATGCCAAAAGCTAACAAAATTCCGTATTGAAATTTGACATTATATTATGAATATATAGTTTGTACTATTAATTCACATGTAATCATAGATATTTATACAGACGTTGAGATCGTTCTGAACGGAAAATTTAAGCTGTTAGTAAATCAAGAATTAAAAAATTATCTGCACCGAAGGTCAGGGCACTACGTTGACGTGGAGTGTAGAATAAAGCCTATCGGAGTCCAACATACAACGTTGACCGACAGTCTCGTTTTGACTAGATGATAGGGAGTTAGATTATAAAACTCGTCGGAATCCTACGCATAATGTTGACTCACAATTGGAGCCTGAGCAGACGAGTTCTCGGAGATGAGCTTAACATGGAGCTTGAAGTGGAATTCGTTGCAATCCAACGAATTTATTGACTTTATTGGTCTGGCTCCTTGCCGTTCCCTATATCAAATCATACTATCCTCATATTTTTCGACTTCAACATTTTCTCTTGATTTTCTCTTGTCAGAATTCCTCAGGCGATAAGTTGCTAAATAATTTAACCGAAAAAACCGTTTCTTCTGATTATTGCATTCCTGAATGAAAATGAGCCATATCTACAATGTATAGGTGAATAAAATTTAGAGGTAATAGTCAGTTTTGAGCGATTACACACAATTGTGGCAGAAAGTGGCTGATTATTTTACTTTTCCAAAATTCGACAAAAATTTTTACAGATTGACGTACCGACCACATAAATCGCGAGATTATTCACTGTTGCCGTAGATAATCGCATTTTCCCGACATTTAGCCACTCCGCGATAAAAAACCACACACTTTGAGCCCAATCCCGTGTCATTCGATGGAGAAATGGCTGAGAATTAACGATTCTCCGTTACTCAAAACTAAAAGAACTGACATTCAGTTGAGATCACTACCCGTATCGACATTTAGTTGAGATCACAGCAGCTGTACCGAAATTGCAGCCAATTTACTTGCAAGCCGAGCAGTAGCGCTAGTGAAGGTTTCCTTTGCCACTCTACGTATAGGATGTTGGTTCCTGCTGCTCCCGCTTGACGGCAAGAAACACAAATATTGAATATCGGATCGCACACGGCTAACCTTACCTGACTGACAGCTAACCTAAAATACGAACAAACGATAGGTAGAATCGTGTTCGAAATTTGCGTTACGAGAAAATATTATTGCTCGTTTATTGAATCTTTCTTCCGTACTAATGTGTCTAAAAATGAGTAACGTATATGAACAATCGATATCGGATCCCAGACGTCATAACCTCACTCGTCTCACAGCTAACCTGAGACTCGAATATAGGATAGAGAAAAATGCATTTGTCGTTGATTTATTTCATGCGTATTTTTCATTCCGCTTAATTTGTTGAAAACTTATGCATATACTGAAAATAAATTCAAATACCAGATACAAGATCTCAGACGTTATAATCTCACATTTCTGGCAGCTAGCCTGAAAGCCGAACATGGGAAATGAGATTTTATTTCGGACTTGAGGTTATGGAGGGATCGATTTGTTAGTCTATTATCTGAATAATAAAAGTATATTCAAATGACGTATAGATGCAGACGAGACACAACCTCACTTTTTTGACAGCTAGTCTAACTTAGGAGTTTATTTCAGAGTTGAGGTTATGGAGGGATCGATTTGTGAGACAACAATCCAAATAATGAAAATACATTCAAATGACGTGTGCAAGCAGACAAGACGTAACCTCACACTGTCAACAGCTATAGCTATAGTCTAACCTAGAAGTTCATTTCAGATTTGAGTTTATGGAGAGTTTGATTTGTTCGACAACAATCCACATAATACAAGCAGACGACATAACCTCACTCGACTGACAGTTAGCCGAACATAGGACTCTTTTGGATTTGAGGTTAGCGGAGAGATCAATTCGTTGGACGAAAATCGAAATAATAAAAATGAAGTCGAACGCATAGAATAGATATACGAGCAAGATTCTCTCCATAACCTCAACTCTGAAATAGAGTCCCTATGTTTGGCTAACTGTCTGACGAGTGAGGTTATGTTGTATGCTTGTATAATTTGGATTTTCGTTCAACGGATGGACCTCTCCATTAACCTCAAATCTGAAATGAAGTCCCATGTTCGGCTGTTAGGCTATCTGTCAAAAGTATGAGGTTATGTCTTGTCTGCTTGTATGCGTCATTAGGGTAGTTCAAAAGAGACCTAAGTTCTCAGATGTCGCTGCTCATTCGTGAATATGTTGTTTGTGATTTTTAAGAAATATTCCATTTTTTTTAGCTCCATAGGACAATATTTACTACTGCCTCATTGAAGTTGAAATTCCGAAATTTTGCCATTTTTGGCAATTTCAAAGTTCTCAGATCAAAGTGCTCATCCAGCTACCTCTAGCTTCTCATTCAATGAGCATTTTGGTTCAAGACGAGATTCGTACGATAATATTTAGTACTGCCTCGGAGATATTGGAGCTTTTCCGAAATTTATCGTTTTTCTAGAGATTCGATCGCCGGGTGTTGCTCATCAGACAGTTTTTGCTTACCATTATAAGGAAGAAGTATAAGCAGTTTGCAGTCTGCGGGACCATTTTTACTACTGCCTCATGTTGCTAATTTCACTTGAAGGAAAGTCGCCTTCAATGAGGCAGTAGTAAAAATGGTCCCACAGACTCTAAACTGCTTGTACTTCTTCCTTATCAAGAGACTCGGTAGAGTCTCGCGCCAAGTACATTAAAAAAAAAAAAAAAATTTCAAGCTCGAGACTCAACGAGTCTATATACCCGAAAGGCAGCTACCCTACCCGGGAAAGAATGTTCAGACATGATCATGCCTGTTCATGTATGATCAGGCCTGAAATTAGACATGATCATGTCTGTTCATGTATGATCAGGCCTGAAATTAGACATGATCATGTCTGTTCATGCCTGTTCATATCTGATGCCAGACATGATCATGCATGATCATGAATGATCAGGCCTGAAGCGCCGAATACGTTCAGGCCTGATCATGCATGACCATACCTGTTCATGTATGATTATGCCTGATGCCAGACATGATCATGCCTGTTCATGTATGATTACGCCTGCTGCCAGACATGATCATGCCTGTTCATGTATGATCAGGCCTGATGCCAAACCCGATCATAAATACGTTCATGCCTGATCATGCATGGCCATGCCTGTTCATGTATGATTATGCCTGGACGGTTGAAAACCTCCGCTCTGCTCTAACTGTGTCGCTCTGATCAGGCCTGATACGTGATCAGACCATGATCGGCCATGAGCATCAGGCCTGATCAGACATGAACAGGCATAATCATGTCTAATTTCATACGATATGATCAGACATAACTGATATAAGTCAATGTCCAATCATTTATAGGTCTATATATAATTATAAAATATTATTATTATTATATTATTATTATTATTGATCATATATGGTCTATATATAATTAGATATGATCAGACCTGACTGATATAAGGCCATGTGTAATCATATATAGGTCTGATGTAGGTCTATATATGATCAGATCTGATCAGACCTGATTGTTATGAAACCTTAATATACAGGGTTATTCAGAATTCGTGACGAATCTCTCGAGGGGTTAATCCTTGACAAAATCGGGATCGAAAGTTCTTCAGCCATTTTTCCGAAAAATGATTTTTTTCCTTGGAATCATAACACATTTTTTCTATATCTTCCACCGAATAAAAAACTTTTGGGATCCTTCAAAATTGACAAATAAAACAACAAAAACAAAAAAAATCGTTTGTCGGAAAAAAATATTTCCAAGGAAAAATGGCTGAGGAACTTTCGTTCCCAATTTTGACAAGGATAAACCCCTCAAGAGATTCGTCATGAATTCAGAATCACCCTGCATACCCATACATATTCTTTGACAATTCAAACAATAAAAACCTGAATATTATGATATCATTAAATTAGCCGTTTTGCCCCCCAAAGTTATAGAATTCCTCCAGTCAATAAAATAAACGTTTAATCTCTTTCAATAAATAGAATACACAGCATTTTCAGATTAGTAATTTTTTCTGCTGAAAAATTTAGAGTGGTCATATTGCCTCACATTCCCTAAAATACAAAAACAAATCAAGAATCGTTCGATCATCATAATCAATATTAAGTGCTGTAACGTGGCAGAACGTTATGACCTCCGCCTTCCCAGCCTTACGAGCGTACCGAGGGCCCAAAAACCCAATTCCGCGGTTCAAACCCTTGCCGCCTTATCCCGCGGAGCCATATTGACTGGAAGCGTCTGCTAACAGCCGACCGGCGACCGTCAGCGCTCGCCGGACAGGTGGTAATGAGGTGAACCACCCCCAAGCGGAAGAAGAATAGACAGACTCCTCGTGGCGTACGGTACGAGCACACCGCGTGCTCTAGAACGACGTGACGTGAGAGTGAGAGAGAGAGAGAGAGAGAGAGAGAGAGAGAGAGAGAGAGAGAGAGAGAGAGAGAGAGAGATAGAGAGAGAGAGAGAGAGAGAGAGAGAGAGAGAGAGTGAAAGTGAGCCTAATTTTAAGGGAATAGTTTTAAGTGAGTGTTTTGTGTGAGTGACGACCCACTGGATATTGACTAGGACTTCGACTGATTGGACTATCGTGCACCCTACGACCGTCGCCTGTACCCGGACCTCCGCCGTCACGTTGATTCGGACTGCCGTAGCCGAGACACGCTGGAACCTCGTACAGTAAGGTAGGAGCCATCCGATCTCCAGTCAAAGACCCGTGGACATCCCTAGAACCCTACGAGCCTCGAGCCGTTCCTGTGTTAACGTCTGATCGTTCCTCGGAACCGTTGGATTCGAAATTAACCAGAACCGAGTCACGTGTTGTTTGTCGTGCGTAGAGCCGTGCCAGGATTGGTCACCGCTGCGCCGATATTCGCCGAGATCGCGCCGACGCCATATTGCCACGGACTGCTGACGTCATCGCGAGGCACTCAGCTGCTGCGAGTCAGAGTTTCGTCGCTTCCCTAGCCATCCCCACTACCTCTCCGCCGCCGCTGGACAGTACGGATGGGCGATTCTTTCGGAAAGATCGATTCTTGAATCAATCTTGGATCGGATTGATGAAAATCGATTCATGCAAAAATCGACTAGCAAAGAATCGATCTTTCGAAAATCGACCTCAAATTCATTAAATTATGAATGTGTATAGTGCCCTGTCTACACACGCACTCTACGATCGGGTATATTTAGGGTCTTGGCCAATCACTGAATTTCCTTCACAAAAGTGAGCAAACAGTTGAATTAACTTAAATATACCCGATCTTGAAGTTCGTGTGTAGACAGGGCATAGGTATACATCAAATTGATTGACAACAAGGGAAAGGGGTGAAAAACTATATGCCTTTTTCTTAGGTTATTTCATCTTGGTATCGTTCCTCTTCTGATACAACTTGAATTTTCAGAAAAGCGTCGATTCTTGGGTCAAAAGATCGATTCATACGGAAATCGACTACCGAAGAATCGATTCAAAAGATCGATCTTTTGGCCCAAAAAGATCGTTCTTCGAAGAATCGATTCAGAATCGCCCATCCCTACTGGACAGCGTGCCGCGTTAGTCCTCAGAAAGACATCGAGAGAGGCACGCAATCTCGCTACAGTGACAGCTGACTGCCAAGTAGCCAGAGAGGGAGAGCCTGCGACCGTCTAAGAAGACCGTCGCCTAGCATTAAGGATTGAAATAGTTTTGTTTGATATTAAAGTAGAGTAGAGTAGAGTCATTAGATATAATTGATCTTGTTTATACGATACGCCAGGTAGCGGGCGTGTAAACAATTCGCCACCTTTTCTTTTTTTTTTCTTTTAATAAATAATAGTAAGCAATATTCGGTTTGTGTCATTATTCTTCGCCCCTACGAAATCCCTCTACCACTAGTAGCTAGCCGGAGGGTCCCAGAGAGAGAGAGAGGACTTCGAACGAAGTCTGGCGCCCAACAAAATCCCCCTACCTATCCGTTGGGCCTTGGTTTGTATTCGGCTTAATTTCTTGGGTACCCGAACCCAAGGAAATACCCGTTACAGTGCATTCGTTAAGGTTGATAAATTTTCGTGTCAAATACATATAGACATTCTGAAAGTATCAACTATCAAATACGTAAAGTAGCAAAGTGGTAGAAGCTTCGACTGACACGCAGAAGGACCCGGGTTCGAATCCCAGTAAGAAACAGTCAGAAAATTTTAATCGACAAAAAAAAGTCAATCATCAGAAATAACCATAATTCCGGACCATTACGACGAATAAAAGATATAAAAACAAAATAGTTTTTATGATTTTGTAATTTAATTGACTGTTTTATTTTAATTTGTCCAAAACAAATGATTAAATCTGATCATATCTGATTATATATAAGCAGACATGATCAGACCTGGCCAATTATACATGGTTATATATGGTCATATAGAGACAAATTTCGTTCATGATCATTAATGATAAGGTCATATATGATTATTTATATTCATATACAACTATTTTTTCCCGGGTAACCTATACCGTGAACTGATATCTTCGTTTTCTTTCACCTTACAACAGACACGAATTGGAACTAATTTGATCCAGGATGTGGGCATGAAAAGCTTTCATTTGAGCCTTAGATCGATTAAATCGGTGTCCGGAGTGCTGAGATATGATTAACTACAAATTCTGCTACCCCGTTTCCTCGTATAATTTTTCTCTTTAGTCGTCGTCTTCAGACCAAGATTCACATTAAAACCATTCCCATATAAAATCACTAGACGGGAAAATCCGCACAAATTGTATAGAGTGACGTCACCACGAGATAGTTACGACCTAGATAGCGCCAGTATCGCAGACAGAAACCGTCTCCTACACTAGCAGAAGCGTATTGTCATTTCATGTTTTCAAATCTCAATAAAGGAAATAAGAGAAAGTACGAGCAATGCTTAATACAAAATTTGAACGTACAAAAACTAGTGAATACCCACCAAAAGCCCCTCGGGTGCGAAAACCTTACGCCAAGTACATTAATGTGATAGTCACCAATAAAAATGTTTCGATAGGTTAATCTCAAATCCTACGATCTCGAGCTTCTGAGGTTATGCGAATCGACTGACGTGTAAAATTCATGGTGTGTAACTTTTGGCGAGTTTCTCAGGCTCAAAGCTATAGAGAAACCCGCAAGTTATTGTGAGTTCTTTACCTAAATTGAAGTGAATTTAATAAAAATAATTAGGGCTTTTTCTTGAGGTTGAAAGGTAGGGAAAAGGATGGGACTTACCACCAAAAGTCACCTATCTAACCTTTTGACTCTATTCTAACTGGGACTCGGGTAGGTTTCCCTGCCAGAGCCTCGGTACGTTGACTCGGAAGTTAATCAAAGCCGACGACAATTCTAAAGATCAGAACCAGGAAGTTAATCCGGGTCTGATCTGCTAAACTATATTTCTAAATCTCTACGGAACCGGGAATCTCTCGACTCCGAGACCGTGCGCCAGACTCGTGATCGTATGCCTTGGCCCTCAGACACGCTAACTTAATAGAATGCCGTGCGCTCTTTGCATTTATCAGAGCCTGTTCCCTGCTGGCTTTTTATAGGAGTTAAATAGCTGGGAATCGGGGCTGAAACAATCAATAAAGTCCAACGTTCAAAATGAAGAAAAATAAAGAAGCATAATTTAATCTACTCTGATCAGTACAAAAATAATCTTATTCTAGTTTTCCCTATTATCTAATGATCTGTGCTGTAACGCTCGTGCGTGTCTTGGTTTTGATTCGATCGCGACAATTTTATATTTGTAAATAAAGCTAGGCGCTTATTTCCTATCCTTCGGAATTTATATTTTGAAACATCTATTCTCTCCTATCCCATCGATTAAATTTAGAATTATCAGTGACGCTATATCTTCTGTAATTTGACGCTAATACAATGAAGTTATTTCCGACAATTAAATCAAGGCGAAATAACGTAGGCAAGTGATTTTATATTAAACAAAGATTGAGTTGTCGAGGCGCTATGCCTTTCGACACTCCGAAACATGAAATGAGTCGCTGTGACGCTTTGTCTACGAACGCTGCTGATGCCTGCTGAGCGCGTTCCTTATATAGTTGAAATCCCCACTCCTTTGGCTTCGCAACGTCGTGCTCGACTGCAGAGGATTAGTATAATCCTCTGGCCTTTTGTTCGATCTATTTCAGCTGATATATTCGGAATATATCGCCGAATATGTTACAGGTGATAAATAAAATAACAACTGTAAACGGGCAAGACTGTCAGGTTACTATCAACTGACTATTACCTCTAAATTTTATTCACCTATACATTGTAGATATGGCTTATTTTCATTTAGGAATGCAATTATCAGAAGAAACGGTTCTTTCGGTTAAATTATTTAGCAAGTTATCGCCTGAGGAATTCTGACAAGAGAAAATCAAGAGAAAATGTTGAAGTCGAAAAATATGAGGATAGCATGATTTGATATAGGGAACGGCAAGGAGCCAGACCAATAAAGCCAAGTTCAAGCGTTGGATTGCAACGAATTCCACTTCAAGCTCCATGTTAAGCTCATCTCCGAAAACTCGTCTGCTCAGGCTCCAATTGTGAGTCAACATTATGCGTAGGATTCCGACGAGTTTTATAATCTAACTCCCTATCATCTAGTCAAAACGAGACTGTCGGTCAACGTTGTATGTTGGACTCCGATAGGCTTTATTCTACACTCCACGTCAACGTAGTGCCCTGACCTTCGGTGCAGATAATTTTTTAATTCTTGATTTACTAACAGCTTAAATTTTCCGTTCAGAACTATCTCAACGTCTGTATGAATATCTATGATTACATGTAAATTAATACTACAAACTATATATTCATAATATAATGTCAAATTTCAATACGTAATTTTGTTAGATTTTGGTATGCAACCCGTGTCTGTATTTTCGTCTATCTTAAGCTTTCTTCAAATCCAGATTAGTGCTATCACGACAAATAGAATGAGAATACTCATTTGCTATTTGAAGAAATTATCGATCGACTCCCTCTTTCTCAGATGATAGAGATTCTCATTTTTTATATTTATTTATTCATTGTAGACTGAGCATATAATCATTTATGAATGTAATTATTCCAGAAAAACCTTCTTTATGGATTGTTCAATTTCGTAGCGGGTCGCCGTATAAGACGAGAGGATGATGAGAGAAAACGCTTGGGTTGCAAAGTATCGGGATAGTGTGATTTGATACAAGAAACCGCGAGGGTCAGACGAAGAGAGCAGAATGTGAGTATTTGACTTCATAAACTTTCATTTTATGCTCTACGCTAGTCTTGCATGAATAGGCTCAGTTTTATCTATTTTTATACCTTCTGTTTAGACCCGAATTTGAAGTTAACGTTATGAGTATGGAACTCGTACATGTTCTTTTTACAGAGGACCTAGCTGCATTGACAAAAAAAATGACCTAAGAATTGCAATATATATATCTCATATTTATATATATTTAATCATGAGCAGCAACTATAACTCTGTGTGCAAGTAACTCCGCCATTGCCGGTCCCTGCAGGCCCAGATGAGACAGGAAGAGGGCTGCGCGCAGGGTTACACGTTTCAGGCATATAGAATTATACCAGATTCTGACAAAACAATTCGTAGAACTTAATGATAGAACACATGTTACGTCTGTCCACAGAAATTCAAGGCTCACAGAAAAGTATGAGCATACGTGTACACTATCACATTATTTTCATTCATTTGAAATTATACTACGACATCTAACATAGCTGCTTTTTGAGGGATTCGGATGGTACAAAATGCATCACCGTACATGCATTGGGATGTTCATAGGAACAATTGGCAGAAGGCTGCCAACTGAGCAAGCCTCGCGAGCGAGAATATAGGAAAACCCAATCAAGCGAGCGTAGCGAGCGAGCACAATTATTAGGTAGTCAAGGAAAATTGTCCAAAAAGTGGTGATATCAACCCCAAAAAGCACCCCGGGTGCAAAATCCTTCCGCCAAGTACATTAATGCGGTCACTCCCCTTAAAAAAATCCACCAACTAAAATTCCTCCTTAAAAAAAGTGGTACTATAAAAATGTCTACTTGCAAAAGGATTGAAATCAGATACTGTTGCCAAGTACATGTCTTCTGTATAACAAAAGTTTACAACAGAAGAACAGAAAACTGAATAGTCATGTATCATTCACTCGCTACTCTCGCTCACTTAATCAGCTCTTGATAATTACATGGAAAAAATCCGAAAAAAAAAAATTTAGGAAGTGGTACTTGGCGGGCCATTATAGCAATATGTATCAAACAAATGATGCATAGACCTAAATGAATATTCTTTTACTTACTCATAAATGGCCCGCAAGTACCACGTACTAGATTTTTTTTTTCTGATTTTTTCCATGTAATTGTCAAGAGCTGATTAAGTGAGCGAGAGTAGCGAGTGGATGATACATGACTAGTCAGTTTTCTGTTCTTCTGTTGTAAACTTTTGTTATACAGAAGACATGTACTTGGCAACTGTATCTGATTTCGATCCTTTTGCGAGTAGACATTTTTATAGTACCACTTTTGTTAAGAAGGAATTTTAGTTGGTGGATTTTTTTGGGGGTAGTGACCGCATTAATGTATTTGGCGGAAGGTTTTTGCACCAGGGGTAATGCTAAGCAAAAACTGTCTGATGAGAAAAACGATAAATTTCGAAAAAGCTCCAATGTCTCCGAGGCAGTACTAAATATTATCGTACGAATCTCGTCTTCAACCAAAATGCTCATCGAATGAGAAGCTAGAGGTAGCTGGATGAGCACTTTGGTCTGAGAACTTGGAAATTGCCAAAAATGGTAAAATTTCGAAATTTCAACTTCAATGAGGCAGTGGTAAATATTGTCCTATGGATCTCAAAAAAATGGAATATTTAAAAAAAATCACAAACAACATATTCACGAATGAGCAGCAGCATCTGAAAACATAGGACTTTTTTGAACCACCCTAATGCGTCATTCTAATTTATTTTTATTATTTCGATTTTCGACCAACAAATCGATCTTTCCATAACCTCAAATCTGAGTTGAAGTCACATGCTAGGCTATCGGTCAAAAATGTGAGGTTATGTCCCGTCTGCTAGTTGTATCCTATGGTTGTATCCGTCCACTGAAATGTAGATAGTCATTCGAATTTATTTTTATTATTCTGATTTTTGTCCAACAACTTGATCCTGAAATAGAGTCCCTATGACTACGTTTCCACTGGAGGGTCAGAGTCGGGTTGGGTTTAAATTTGAGCCAATGAGAAGTAAGATTTAAAAAGACTACCGTAATTTCTTTTCAAATCTTATTTCTTATTGGCTTAAGGGGGTATAGGACTGCTGGAGCCTTGAAAGCAATTATATTTTTCTGGGTGTAATTACAATGAGCGTACTTGAGATGGGAGAATTATATTTTAGTACATGTTTATTGGACTCAAAGTGAACCCTAAAGAAAATATAGATGAACAAAATCTTGATAAATATAGAAATCCGAAGCTATTGAATTAGCACAGGTTTTTTCCGGATTCGTAGCTGGCCCGCATGATAACTCAGGAGCCAAGGCACTTGGAAAGCTGAAATTTTCACGAAATTTTTATGATACCTTTGTGCATGGTGTGAACCAGTCTCATTGATTTACAAAAAAAAATGTCAAAAATATTCGAAAAAAACGAAAATTTTTCGAATTTATTAAAAAAAAATCCTGTTTTTCGTTTACGAAATCCCTCACAGAATTTTGCCGTTGATGCGACTGGTTCACACTGGGCACAAAGGTATTATGAAGATCTCGTGGAAGTTTCAGCTTTCTCAGTGCCTTGGTTCTTGAGTTATCATGCGGGCCAGCTACGAATGCGCAAAAAAACCTGTGCTGATTCAATTTCTATATTTATCGATATTTTTTTCATTCATATTTTTTTTGAGGTTCATTCTGAGTCTAATAAACATGTACTCAAATATAATTTGCCTAGCTCGAATACGCTCATTGTAATCCCACCCAGAAGAACATGATTGTTCTAAAGGCTCCAGCAGTCCTATACCCCCTTAAATTTGAACCTAACCCGACTCTGACCCTCCGGTGGAAACGTAGTCTATGTTTGGCTAACTGTCAGTCTAGTAAGGTTATGTCGTCCGCTTGTAGCAGCTTGCAGTATGGGGAATTCATAGAGATATAAGAGTAAGAGTAAGAGTAAGAGTAAGCTTTATTTGGCGCTCTGGGACAGGTCTCCTCAAGCGCATTAACGATACAGCAGAAAGAAATCATAGAGATAATTAAGTAGTAGTAGTAGAAATAGTAATTATCATAATTATAAACAAACGGAAAATAGTAAAATTAGATAACAGAATATATAAAATTTGATAAAAGAATGTAGGTGAGATAAATTTAAAGAAAACAAAGACTACAGAAACAAAAGATTCAAGCAGCAGTAAGGCAAGGTTGATCGTATTTATATGCCTAGATGTTCCGATGACCATCACCTTTGTCTTATCTGCGTTGAGTAGAAGTCCTTCCTCAAGCGCCCATGCGAAGAATGATGCTACATCTTCGTTGACCTGTCGTATGCCAATTTCGAGTTCCGATGGTGTACAGTGGAGATAGAAGACCGTGTCATCCGCGAAGATACTGTGATTGCAATACCGCATCCTTTTCCTGAGATCTGAAACATAACTGGAGAATAGGAGGGGTCCGAGAACCGAACCCTGAGGAACTCCATTCTCGATCCGAAGCCAATTCGAAATGTTTTCCTGTCCGTCCCGAACCGCCTGTTTTCTGCCAACAAGGTAAGAGCATAGCCATCTGAGGGCCGAGAGTAGAATAGGGCAGCTTTGGCGCGTCACAACAAACCCCCCTTCCCCCCCCCCCCTCCCCCCTGGCGCCAGACTTCCCCCTCAAGGTCGTCTGGCCTCCCCCCTCAAGGTCGTCTGGGCTCCCCCCTTGGGGTTGACCGTTGACGAGGGGGTGTCTCTGTCCCCCTGCCCCCTCGGTATTTCTGACCCCTCCGCCCCCCTCGCTGTATTTTCATGAGGGAGTCGTCTATGGCTGAAAATTTGAATACGCTACCCCCTTCTTACGACTATAAGGATGGGAGGAACGGGTGCAAGATGACAAGATGCAATGACACGGCAATGTTCACATAAATACTATTTTTATTCAATTCTCAAGTATACACGAACGGGAATGAGCCAATTTGTTTTCTTAACCCTATGAGTCCATACAATTTTACGCAAATCTTAGGTTACATATTGGACTTAAGTGCTATCTTAACCCTATGAGTACACACACACACACACACACACACACACGCAATTTGTGTTTATTCAATACATGGGTGGGATTTTACATGAAGGCAGGTGATAACTTAATTCTACGAGTACAATTTTTCTATTCATATGCTTATTCGAATGGTTCTCAAAATATTGTGTTGGGGTAATTCTACTACTTAGCTTTATTTTTAAATTTATATACCCCAGAGGTACAATACTGTAGGCAACTGCTGGGAATAAAATTCCGAGAGCTTGAGATCTTGCCCTGGCCGACTAACTTGTTATAAAATGTTCGGGCGATGGCGTCATTCTTTTCATAGTCGTCAGTAAATATATCGAGAAACTGGCGCAAAGTACTGCCAGCAGCCATAAAATGAATAAACATAATAGAGAAGTGTCCACATACGTCAGAAGAAAGGCTCTGCAGCTATCTGTCGTTGTAACGGTATTGCCGGCAATTTCTTCGGAGCCTTCGCATATGGTCAGGGATGAGCGGTGGCAGTCCAAAACTGTCAAAGTATGTCCCCTGTCCGGTGGGGGTGACGTAAACTGCCACCCAATGCGAGCCTGGTCGCGTGTGATCATCGATGTTGGAGACAATAGCTGTTGGGTATGTCCAAACCAAGGGTACTCGGTCGGCTGCGAAAACCCCGCACGGGACCGTATGCAGCATCTGTAGCGCCTGCAGAATTTCTAGACTGTCCATATCCCTCGTCTTCGGATACTGTCATGCCACGCGGTGATGGCGTCCTAGTTGAATATAGCTCAAGTTGATCGAGAGTTTCTGAGATGCTGACTATGGAACCTTCTTCGTCTTCCGCCTCCTCCGGATATTCCAATTTCTTTGGTATTATACCAGGCGTTGAAGGTCTCACCTCAACAGAATTTCGTCGCAGAGATGACTTTCTTTCAGGCCGCGTTGGAGGCTGTCGTTTCTCGTTTTTTGTCGGTATAGGTGGTGCTGGTGCAGCCGCCTGTTCTTGTTGTTCTACTGTCGAGACGCTACGTTCGCCGTTCCGACACTTACTGTCGACCGGTGTACTCGATTGGGAGATATGACTGAATCTGTCGGGGGCTGACTCGACGTGAGGACTGTGGCTGTAGTAGGTTTTGATAAACTTACTGGTTGTTAACCATTTTTTCAACTTAACGGCATTGTTTAACGCACACGTGTAATATTCTTCCTTTTTCACGCCGTGAAATAAACAATATTTCGGCGTTGCTTCCATCCTGGCAAAACTAGGGCAGTCAAAGTTTTCCAAATTCACGATTATCCGTGCTGCTGCTTTTTCCAAGTATCTCGCCTTCTCATAGCCTCGGGTCAGAATATGGTGAGCAGTGCGAGCAATTTCCCTCAGATAACTATTCAGTTTTCGTAGCGAAATGTCTCCCTCGAACCACTCGATCCCGTGATGATGGCAGGTTACGTGATTATTAAGGGTCTGGTCAGCGGAAAGCAGAGCTTCAAACGGGTGCGGTGGCTCGACAAACCAATGCGCCGAGTGACTTCCCTCCAGAGTAACCACCGCCACTTCTTTCGGTATAAAGTGCCGCTCGCTATGGTGAAATCCTTGGATATCAATAACGTAATTCATATTTAACGCTTGACGTACGATAGCGAACGAATCAAAGGCTGGTGGTAGACTGATCGACACGGTGCTGGCGTGCGGCCTTTTAAACTCGCCCACGAGCTCTTGGTTGTGGGCCTCACCACTTCAGGTAGTCGGCTCCTCCCCCGTAGCGGACACCTGGCCGACCGATGACGTGTTATTTTCCCCTAGCAGCCGTTGGGCTCGTTTAACCGCCGAAATCCGCAATGACCTGGCGGGCGGCATTCACTTCGATAATATTATCGAACTCTGCGTAAACAATGCAGTTGATGGTTTCTTTCAACGCTTCGTCAAAGCGCACTTCGATTCTCAGGGTGCCGTGCTTGATTAGAGACCAATGTGACGGACAGTTAGCTGAGAGATCCGGGGTCAGGTCAAATGCCATCAGACAGAATCCTTTCGGGTAACTTGTCCTGCTGATTCCGTTTCCCTCGTTGAGAAAATGTATACCTGTGCCCGAGAAGAGGGTATGATACGCCTCAATGTACAGGTTACTCGTCACTCCGTCTTTCTTGAAATTCGGTTGTAAAGGTTTTGAAGGGATCTGTACCCCATCGACGTACAGTGACAAATAGTTCATGAGGAAGTTTTGGAAATTGAACGGATTCAGTTTTCTGTCTCCGTTGAAGGCCTTGTTGCTGACGCAGCCTAGTATCACGCGTTTCGGCAATTGTCCAAGTATAACGTTGTCCAGCGTCTCTGCCTGTACGCCTCCGTGAATGGTAAAGGATTTCACCTCTACTCTGGTCACAGGGTACTTTGCACTACCTTGAGCGAGGGTTCGCGCGTGGGCCAATAGAATTCCAGGACTGATCTTCACGCGCCGCGCCAACAACGAAGTTTCGACGATGTGAAGACTATGCAAGGGATCCGGCTCCATTATGCAAAAACTGTCTCGCGATCTCACGAGTCGTAGTCGCAGCTCTACACCGTTGAGTAGAAACTTTTCTTGGTTGAAGACGTCGCAGTGAAGATGACCGATCAGATCCACAACACGTCCGTTGTTCATTATAGCTTTGCGTGCGGCATATCCGCCATCCACACCTTCCTCGTCAACGTCCCCCGTGTGGTTGTCCGATGCCGATTTACCGTAACCACTCCACAAGCCGGCAGTAAGATGTGATTCCTTCGCATGTGGTGCGTAATTCAGTAGTGTCTCTATGTAGGAGCGATAAGCATACGAGTTGTTGGTCGGTGAGACTAATTTTTGATTGAAGAATACATCAACCTGACTGAACAGGGAGTGAAGCAGATTGTTCACGGGGCATGGCCACGGTCGCGCTTGATCCGTGTCATTAGGTTCGGTAATTCGTCGAAATTGTACTCGTACGCTGAGCATTGTGTGCGCCAGGTCAATGTACTCGTCGCCGTGCCCGGGTACGAGGAATTCGATGGGCGAATCATCGGTTAATGATGATACGGGCTTGTAGTGAACCCACTGACCGCCCTCGATAGATGTTTGCGTCGGTGGTAAGGTGAAAAGATCCAGCTCAGATTTCATACACTCCCCCGAGTGCGCGTGTAAAAACGCCATTGCTTGTTGGTGAGAGATCAACGGGGTCCAAAGATATCGGTAATTGCCCGCTTTTTTGGTCGCCTTCCACTTTTGTCAGCTGCCCCACGCCTGGTTTTGGTGGTTGTCTTTTTCTTCTTCTTTTTCTTGTTAGCTCGGGTAGACGTGTGTCTGGCGACGAGTCGTTTCAGACGGGCAAGCGTTAACTGACGCTCTGTACCTGCGGTCGCTTTTTTATATCCAGATCCCTTCATTAGTCCATCAACTTTTTCCTCGGCCTTTTGTTGCAAATTACTACCCGATTCCTTCACCCGTGTCTTGAACGCCTGTTTGAACGGTTTATGATTCCGCATGTCCGATAATAGGTTGGCGCCGTTGCGTAAAACCTCTTTTCCAACAGCCCGAGCCCCTCTGGTTAGCAGCGGTAATACTCTACGAAACAAACCTCCGAGAAAACTACCGATACCGTGGCCCCGCTGATGCGCCGCACCGCGGTAGAAGATTTCCATACCGCCGCCACCGAGCTGCGCCTCGTAATGGTCGATATAATGAGCCATCTGAATTTGTGCCTAATTGTTATTTTCGTTTTCTTCTTCTTCTTCTTCTTCCTCTTCTGTCGCGAAGCGGCGGATCGTCTTATTGCTGAATACGTCGGAAGTGCAGTGTGGTCGTCAACGTCCCGTACTCGAATGGCATAGGTTCCCCGGTATGCGTTCTGATATTGATTTCAATCGTGCGGAAACTTGTACGCATCAGAGGCAGATAGTGCGGCGGTGAGAGAACTCTCATCTCGGATTCCCCGTAAACGGAATGCCCTTTTCCGCATGCTTGGACAACGCGCAACAGGGGGGCGTAAACGTCCCCGACTATCTGAGGTTCCACGAGGTCGCAGTATACGAACATCAGACAGGAGGGTATCTTTGGCTGTATCTCCGCTCGAGGTTTTACCTTCGTCGCCTCGTACACCCTTGGTCGTATCTCGGTCATCACCGTTGGATATTTTTCCCATGAGGCCTCGTTTGCCGCGATGGTAAGCGGATAATGAATCTCGGCAAGTCCAACCTCCCAGACACCGGTCAACTCGATTGACCGCGGTAATTGAGTTATGTAGCAGCAGGTACGATTTTCCGGAAAAAATCGCATCGAAGTATTGCTCGGTAGAGTAATATAAAACTGTTCGCCCGTCATGACGTCCGTTCGTTTCGGCAAGTGTGAATCGTATGGCAAACGCACCCTTACTGAATCCTCACTCCTTGATTCGCGTGATTTTGTCCGATTTTATGCCGCGTGTTCTCCCTCCACCCGCTGAAGTTCAGGTTCGTAGAACGCGCCGTCGATCTCCTCACCAGTGAGATCCTCCAACACGTAGACGATCGGCGCGCGCGCTAGCACGCGACGAATCTTGAAGAGTTCTTGGCTCCAGTTTGCCATGTAGCCTTTCTCGAACGTACCCTTGGTTCTACTGATCCGTACCAAGTCGTTTTTGCGGAATCTCGGCTTACCCGCAGAACGGGGTGGGTAGCGTCTCTGCATGTGGGCGCGCGCCTCCGCTGCGTTGCGAAGCGTCACCTCCGATGGAGCCATTCCTATGCTCGAGTGAACAGCTGCGTTGTAAGCTTGTACAACCTGAGGTAAGACATCAACGTAGCGGCGCGTCTTCTTGTGCGTAAAGTAACGCCATAGTCGTTCCTTGAGTGTGCGATTGAACCGTTCGACGATAGCTGCTTTTATGTCAGGGTTGCGGGTCGTTCGGTACCTTATTTCGTTGTCGTTGAGTATCTTCTGAAAGGCGCTTCCGACAAACTCCTTACCCTTGTCAGTCTGCAGCAAAACGGGTCTACGCGGCGTTGTACTCAACACGTGTAGAAATCCCTCGGCCACGGCGGCAGCAGTCTTGCGTTTCAGGGGGACCACCCACGCGTACTTGCTCAAGACGTCGATGACAACCAACAGATAGCGGTAACAGTTGTTGTGTTTTTTCACAGAGCTCAGGTCAGCCAGATCGGCCTCCGACACGTCATCGATGTTGGAAACGTTGTATCTTGCGCGTGGAAATCTTCTTCGCACAGGCTTGTGCAGTGTATAGGCCTCTTGGGCAGCTAACCATTTTCTGACCGATTCGCGACTCGTATCTCCGTGTGCGGCCCGTTCGAGTCTTCGAGCCCCTGCGTACCCGGCGGGATGAGAGGCATCGTAATACGTTTTCTCCAGTATTTCCATTATTTTTTCAGTCGGAGAGTCTTCCACCGGGGTTTCCCGGCGCCGATTTTCGCACGTTTCTCAGCGCTGGAACGATCGCGTGAAAGTCTTATATTCCCCCGACGATCGAACGATACAGGTGTTTCCTCTTCGGTGTCGTAAGTTTCGTTCTCTGCATCGGTGCCCCCGCCGTGTTCCGCTAATCGTCTTGCCCGTCTCAGGCGCGGAAGTCCACTGGGGGCGAGGTCGAGCTCGTTCCTCGTTGAAGATGATGCGATCCTCGAGCTCGAGATATCCGCAATACTTTCATTGTCGAAGGCTCGTATATCTTTCCAAAAATTATCGTTGCCCACGTATTCCCGCGGAACGTTGAGCGCGTGAAGAAATCGCGCAAACAGTACTCTGCCAACCGGGTCAAAGGTTTTTCTGTTGCGCATTGTGTGGTTTACCAGGTCGACGATATTCGTACCTGGTACAGGTACCCCGTCGAGCGAGATTGCCCCATCGTTGGTCCACGTCAACCGTGACGAAGCCTCGCTCAGCATACCCATTAAGAGTTTGGCTTTTGCGTTGAACTTGACAGGTACGGCCGAAATTATTTTCCTTGCCTGGGTAGCTTCTCCTTTTTCTTCGTCGCTTGTTCCGGCGGTCTTGACGACAGTTTTGAACTGTTCTTTGTTAGCGATTTTTCCGTCCGCATTGTCGCCTTTCTCGTAAACATCCACTCGCAATGGTTTTCGCGACTCGTTTGCAAAGAACAGATAACGCTGCAGAGCCTGTTGATAAAGTTTCCACTTTTCCGCGTCATCCTTAGTCGGCTGTTTCAAGATATTGTTCATTTCCCCATCGATCCCGGATACGGAATCAGTGCCAACCGTGGAATCAGAGTTGATCGTTGGCGATGCGGCCGTACCCACGCCATCACCGACAGGCCGTTGAAATCTCTCGATCGTTTCCATCGGAATTAGAACCATCTTCTTAGCTCGCTCCATCTCCGTCTATCGTGTCGAAAATAGGCTAGAGGCAAGAGTTTGGAGTATCGGTGCAAGCAGTAGAGTTAAAAATCCGTTTCCCCGCTGAACGAGTATTCGTTTTTTGGTCTTCCAGCTGCCGCGATTACCAGCCAAACGCCGAAGGGTCTGCTTGTGACGGACGAGACGAGCCTTCTGCGCGCGGGACAACGCCACGTTACCCTCCAAGGTGTTCAGTGCACACTCGCAAATATTCTTTATCAATGAGTTGTCGGCCGTACGAAGCAATGCTTTTCTCTGCGCGGAGTTCAATTTGTGCAGCGTGTGTAAAGCGATAGTATTCGTCTTGCAAAAGTTGGCGGGCCCGCCGTGACGGGCAGCGGTGTGGGATCCTCGCGGCATTACAGTTGAACGACTGGTAGTCTGTGGGCGTTGCCGCTCTTTATATCCTTCCGAGGAACGTAGACGTACTGTTTCTCATCCGAGGGAAATATGCTGGTTCGGAAACGACAATTTTCCGGCGTCGATTGCTTCAGATCGAGCAGTAAATAACCGTGCGGGACAGCGGTGGCGTCGTGATAGGCCTCTTGAAGGAATCGCGGATCCTCCGGATAGACTTGTCGCGCGAGATGTTGAATCTGTCCGCGATCCCGGGGGTTTTTGACGAAAACTATATAGTTTGCGTTGAGAGAGATATCTCGCTGACCGTGTCCCTGATGAAAGAGATTCTGAGTAATGTAGAAGACACTGAGATTCTTGTGATGACAGACTTTGGTAAATAGGTCGACGACCACGTTGTTAGACGCCTCGCGCATAAGATCGTCAATCACCAACAATTTGGGCGACTTGTCAGTGTCGTAATCGTTTTGTTGCGGCAGACCCTCGCGGTACTCTATCCCGTTGCCCGACTCGTAAAGTGGTTGCCACTCGTCAAAGTACCAGATGACTCGACTGAATTTAGTTTCGCACATGTTCTCGCTGTGACGCAGGAAATTTTTCACAAAGTTGGACTTGCCACAGCCCGATGGTCCGGCTACGATGGCTGAGAACGGATGCTTCCAACGTGTGTCCATTATCGTAGATGCTGCGTTGCGGTTGATTTCTTCCACACGTTCTGCAAAAATTCGTAAAAATGAAATCTAAATGTGCGATAGGAATCGAAACGCAGGGGCCACTCTCTCTCTATGAGCTCATCCCGGCGGCGGCGGCGGCGGTGGCGGCGCGGGCCCGGCGCGCTGTCTACCAGCTGATATAAACGCGCGCGACGTCCGTTGGACGAGCAGACTACCGCGCGCGGGGTGCGTGCGTGTCAAGCTCGTTTGAACATACGCGCGCGCTGTGCAATGAGCTGATTGTCAGCGCGCCACGCGGCGGGTATGAGCTCATTTTTTTTTTTTTAAATTTTTTAAATCTTCTCGTATACATGCCAAACGAGATATTTGAAATTTATCAATCAGGAATTAATTCCCAATTCACTCACCTGTTTAACAGCTTTGACGACGCGTCCAAGCAGATATTTTGTCATCGTTGACCCGTAGCTTGTGCCCTGCTGGCTTTCGGCATGTTCACCGATCTTTCACAGCAGGGCGTCCGTCCGTCGGTCTGTCTAGCAGGTGTCTGTCTGCCTGTCTGTCTGTCCGTACACCGCTCGGTTGAGCGGAGGAGTGAGAGAAAGAGAGTGAAAGCGGGGCAGAGGGTGGCACCGTTCTGCTCATGGTCCGCGGCTCGATCTATATAGCCTACGCGCGATAGCCGTAGGGAAGCGTATCAAAGTTGCCTGGCAAACAACGTCTTTTGAGAAATACCGGTCTGCAGGTTTTCTTTTCAGTGCGAGTCACTACTTCGCGCATCGCAGTTGTGCGAATCGCACGGTACTTCACTTCGATCGGATTCGCCCCCTCAACTACCATCCGGCTAATGGATTCGAAATTGACGCGACTACCGACTGTATAATTTAAAGTGATTCCTTTGACTTTGCACACTTCAACCTCTTCACCGTCCGCACGACGTACGATAAACGCGTAAAATTTCGGACCACCCGAGACAAAGGTTCGGATGTAACTTCCGTCGCCGTAAGTAGTCAGTTCGTCCGTCAAGTCTCCCAAAAAGTTACCAGTTGGCGGCTCGTAATCTTTCGGGCGGGTAATGTCACGTGTGTAAATGACCGAATCGGTGTCGTAATAGAGAACGCGGCGGTCGAGCCTTTCTAGGTACGAGTAAAGCTTCAAGCGTGCCTGAGCCGTGTTATAGGCGGCTATTACCACGTTGGCGAGTGGCGAGGGACCGACACTGTGGCGTGCGTATGCCCACCTGACGTACAACACGTTCTCGTTGACCGTCAGCAGATGCTGCAGCTCAATCTCGGGATCGGTCATCAACTCAAGCAGCTGCTGGCGGCTTTTGACGATGCTTGTTTTCGTCAGATTTTCACGTTGCCCAAACTTGCCCCGAAACGAGTTCAGACACAGCTTTGAAACAGACCGCAGCCCGGGATTTTTTTTAATTTTGGCTTCATCCAGGCGTATACCTTCGACTCATTCGTACTCGGCGAGGTAGCGTGCCCGCGTTACGTCATCGACACATTCTGCGGGCCAACCGCTCGCCTCCTGCTTCATTTTCAGAAATGTGTCGATGTAGGCTGCGAATAGGCCGCCTTGACGAGTGACGGGGTCGAAGGAGGTAACCTCGTAGTGCCAGATCTCTTGCACGCTCAAGATTTCGTATCCCATTTCTACGGCCTTTTTCAACTCGGCCGATACCCAGGTACCCTCAAACTGCCTGTCCTTGCTATCCTCGTGAGGGCACTCGTTTTGCTCGAAATTCAGGCAACAGGAATAGCACAACACAAACATAAGCTTATCGTGCATACGCAGAGGTAACACAGGGTGATACAGATTTCGCGGTGGTAAGATGCGACACTTGATCAAACCCTCGACACGCGAGACGTCCTTGCCAGTCGGCCCCGTCAGCAACTTGCACTCGTCACCTACGTAAACGGTCGGATGACCAACCGGGAATCGCCCGTTCTTGCAAACCCACGGGTACAGGGAACAGACGTCCACGTAACGGATCTGCTCCACCGCGTCAGCGGCGATTTGACGGTAACGCGACGTATTACCGGTACGTCCACCGTAGAACGCATCTCGCGGATTCAAAGCCTCGCTCCCGGCCGTGCTCGCGGTCAAAGGGTGCTGCGCTAAATATTGCCGCATATCCTCATTTTCGGCAAACTCACGGTCAAACGCGCATTCCCAAATTTCCGTCACGCTGTACCCCAACTGCTTCATCCGCGAGGTCTTGGCGAGTGTTTCCTCGGCGCGCGCGTCTAGTGTGATGCCGTTTACCAGGCGCCGATCACGGTTGATACGGAAACAGCGGCGACACCCGTGAAAGAAACAGCCGTGAAATTCCAACACGTGCCTCGTCCCGTCACGGTCGACGTAATAACCGTCCACCTGGCGCCCTGTTTCAGGTATACGATATTCTCGAGAGCGTCCGGCGTGCAATACGGTCCGTCCTAGCTCCCGCTCCATCCAAACGAGCCACTTTACAGCCTTTTGGGACTGCCGATCGGCTAGCCTGTAACCCCCGGGGGGTAAGATCCCTATGCGGTCCGGTTGTAAGAATTTTTTGCGGAACACAGCCGAGCAAGCCGATGCTATAGTGGTACTTTCTGTGAAAGGGCATACACCGCCGCACTCTAGAAATATCGCCCGGAACGCGATGCAAGCGCGCCGAAGAATATCTACGTCCGATTTACAGTACGCCACTAGTTCCAGGTCAAAATTAAACGTGTAATTTTTCGCCACAGCGTCGTTGTACCAGTCGTAGAATGCCGCTCGCGCGGAACTACTCATGCTGTCTGGAGCGTAGAATCGCGCAGTGGGGAGCGGTCCCACGTAACCGATATTTTCAGGGGTATTGAAAAAATGCGGGAATACTCCTTTCACAGCACTATCCGGCAGTCCAAAGGCTTTTGGGAGAGCGGATAGGGGCATCGGCATGTACGATAGAGAATCTAAGAAGCGCGTACGACCCGTCTCGAGCATAATGATTTTACTACCGTTCAATATTACTGTCGGAGGCTCGACATCCCGCTCGACTATCCAGCGCAGAATAAACTGACAATCGAATCCTTTCGAATTGTGGGCGATGCAAATAACGCGACTGAAACCCTGCAGCGGTCGTGTTGCAAACTCGACCAGCTCTCTCACAGGGTCTTTCCTGAAAACGAACTCACGCACAAGTCCGCAGAAGTTACAGCCTTGTCTGATATCGGTTTGGCCGATGCAACGAGTACATACCTGCTGCGCCACGCAAAGGTTGGGCACGTGAACGTTCGTCGCGGGGTTTCCGTGGATCGTCTGACTCTGCTGCGTCTCAAAATCGTAAAATATGAAAATGCAATCGCTCGAACGAACCTCCGTTTTCAAGGGTGCCATAAAACAAAAATGGTTGTGCGGCCGGCTACGATTACACGTTCGGCAGAAGCGGGTCTCGCACGAGTGTGGACCGGTATTCAGATTGACGAGTCGGGAGCAATTCACGCATGAGCGGAGCGTGAGGCAAACAGTCTGACGTGCACTGAACGAACCCTCCTTACGATGCCTATCGAGACACGCGTTACCCCGAAACTCACGCCTACAGTCGGAGCATTCCAATTTAGCTACCCGACTGTCACACTGCGGCGTACCCAGACACTGCGGACATCGATGCGAGCAGCGATGATCGTTGCCTTTATTGAATTTTTTGTTGCAGCCCTCACAGAAAAACCTACCCGCCGAAGCCCCTGTCAAGCTTGTTATGGTGTCGAAATGCCGCTCGGTAGGGTTATACAAAATATTTAGCCGACTGGTAACACTCAGCTGCTTGTCTGTAACACTGGTCGTGACGTTGTAAAAAACCGCGTCCCCGGTACCTAATTTTCCCAGTTCGTAAATCACGATCGCCAATCCCTTGGGAGCCAAGAAATCTTGGAATCTGCTAATTTCTAACATCCCACAACCCGTTTCGGGGATTTCTACTCCAGCTCGCTCTACGAGTTGCCGTGCTTCCACCCGCTGCAGAGACGATCCATGGCGACGTATCGCATCGTACCGCTCGTGCAGTGTCCCGCTACGGCTCGAACCCCTCTCGGCGTGCGCTTCCGCCACCACCAACGCTCGCGGTAAACAAAGCCCGTCGGTATTCACGATTCGAACAATCGACTTTTTCATTACACCGGCGTGTGTCATCGGTAAGGCCCTGCCACGACCGGACGGTACCTTGACTATATGAACCGTGACGGTGAAGACCTTGTCGATTTCAAACTCGGCTGCACTCTGCGTCACGCTGGAAACCAGCTTCCACAGATCACTGTAGTGAGAATCGCGGACAGGCCGAAAAGACAACCATGCGGACCCCTCATTGAAACTTTCCGCGTGAAAAATAAAACCTATGTAATCATCCCCATGACACGTTGCAGTGACGTATGTGTGCAAGTCTTTGAACGCTCCCTCCAACCACTCTAAAGGATTCGCGCTGGCATCAGGAATATTTATTATAATTTATTATATTTATTATAATTTTTAACGTTTAGTTCACGCCCGTTAATATCAAACCGCCTGATATGTCTCAAAGTTTCACCGAGAATGCTAAAGCGATTTCCAGGATCTAACGACTCTGGCTCAACCTCGTCTCTCGCCACGCTTTCACGCTGTTTCTTATCGCCCACTTCGCGACCGCTCGGTCCGTCGAGCTGGTCGGTGTTTTTCGCTTGTTCGTCAGGCGTCGCGTCGTAGTCGTCGCTGTCATCGTCATAATCGGAATCGTCAGAATCGATGGTCATCGCCCCAGCGCTCGGTAACCCAGAGGTACTGGCTCCTTCGTTTGCGCGCGTGAGCCGTTGACGGCCTCCGGTCTGTAAACCGGAGGTACAACCCTCCTCGACGTTCATCGGTAGTCCTGGTGTGCGGTAGTCCACAGAAAATGAGATTTTTCAATTTAATTATCCATTTTTTTAGCACCTGTAAACCGGGCCTATAGGTCAATAATGAGAATACAGATACTTGTACAGCGAACAGTGTAAAACATCAGACGTAACGTTAGGAATAGCAATTAATACTAGGTTATTTATGATTACGGAATAAACTGTCAAACACACGCCCGCCCCATTTATAAAAAGTATTACTCCGCCGCGGCCGAGGTATTGCACAATGAAAATATTCCACTGTCGAAGGACGAGCCTGGGCTGAATAATTGAGAAAGAGCCTCAGGGTCTGCCGTGGAAATACTGGCGTTCTCCGCATCCTCAAGCTCATCCTCATCCTCATCCTCATCCTCATCCTCATCCTCGTCCTCGTCCTCGTCCTCGTCCTCGTCCTCGTCCTCGTCCTCGTCCTCGTCCTCGTCCTCGTCCTCATCTTCGACCTCATCCTCCGCCTCGTCTTCAACCTCGTCCTCATCCTTATCTTCAGCCACTTCTTCCATGGCTACTTGAAGAGCTGCGGGTTGTTCTGCTCGTAGATGGGGAAAGGAAATGTACGCAATGATATGTATGTGGCACGGTACGCGCTTGCAAGAAGGCATGGTATACCGAGGTAATACGCCGAACAATACCTGAGTCAGTGGTTATCTCCGCCCGATTCGGTCTTTGTAACTTTACGGTCGGAGCCTGGGACAGTGGGTCGTACAGACTAGCGGTAACTGATGCTGTTCGCATATGAAAAGTCACTGTGTAATTATCTACTTCCGAAAAGCTACGCGTCTACTCGGCGGCGGGCGTATATTGGTCAAATAAATGGGATTCTTGGTTTTGTTGTAACTCACCGTCGGGACAATCGCGGGATGTCGACGCAACCGGTTCCTTTATCTCGGCTGAAGGGATCCGAAAATTGCTCGAGGGTCCGGCCCGAGAGAGCACGTACCTTCTTGTTGTGGCGGTTTCGACGAGAACGGGCTGTGCAGATACCTCAGAGTCTCTGCGATCGACTAGCGACGGCTGTTCCCCTGGCATTTCCGCATCCTCGAACCGGTCCAGGATCTCGCACAACATCCCCTCCGTCGCTTCGGAATCCTCCAGCATGTTTAACATTTCTGACAGACGTAGGAAATTAAATTTCCTCAGAATTAATTCACTTTGCGCCGTATCACTACATTGGTGCCGTATGAAATGAAATCTTGACTTACCTCGGTGTTCGTTATATTCCGCGATCAACGGCACCACCACGGCAAAATGTTCGGTCCTCCGTTTCAACACTGTCTCGGCCGCAATTCGGAGACACTCGCTCGATTTTTTAAAAACCCCGGCCGCGTGCATCGAACCGATGGACCTCTCGCTACATGCTCCGATGAAACGTCGCAGCTGACGCAGCAAATCACCGGTTGACATACGAGCAAGCGATCGTCTCCATCGCATATCACATTCCAAGCCAATTGACGGATCCTTCTTTTTAGCGTAAAACACGGCCATCAACACTGCGGCACGGTACACACTCAAAACACCGGACATTGCGTTGGGATTTGAAAAATGTAAAAATCGAACAAGTAGGGCGGGTCTCGAGAGAGAGAGAGAGAAAGATACAGCAAAAAATGAGAAAGCGTATAGGCTTGATCAATGACTTTGAAAGAATGAGGAAAATTGCGGAACACTCGCCTTGATATACCACGTAGCACCCCCTCACCCCGCTGCCGTATGCACCTCTCACGATGAAAACAACGTTATTCTCACGCGGGGGTGCCGTAAGATTTTTAACGATTCTCACGCGAGAATCCTAATGCATTCGAGCAGGCCAGCTGTGAAGCGCCTTTTCGCGAACCGCCTTACTTGTCGTAATCCGCATACCGTATATTTTGACCATTTTGACTCGACCTTTTAGGGGCGGTCTAGGGGGTCGTCTCGGAAATTAGGGGCCAACGGTAGGTAATTAACGCCGCGCTGGTGACCGTTACAGATTGCGTCACCCCTGCTACCTGCTGGACGAGGGGGCGAAGACCAGTCGTCCCCCAACCTGGTCACGACTGATCAGCTGTCTTTTCAACCCATATCATACAATGGTAGGGGTAACCGTGTAAATAATTTTATGACAATTTATACGTATATTAAAGTACGGTAACCGCAAAGCCAGGTCAGTTCCTCGTCATCTGTGAAAGAAACAACATCGCACAATGGCTACACCCAAGACTGGTTTACCGGCGAGCAAGCCACGTAAAATTTTCAAATCTCACTCTCAGTCGTTGAAACAGACGGAAAAACACCTACTTCTGTCTACTACATACGGATTAAACCACTCGTTCACCAAGAAAATCAATGTCGGTCTTGGTTTGCGAGGGGACAGTGAGTACGAGCTGTTGATTCGGCTAGTGAATAATTCTTCCGGAGGTATTTGCCTGAAACTCGATCCGTGGATCGCGCTGACCGACTCAACGGACATCATCTCGGACTACTTTGATTTCGATATATACGCCGACGCCCAGTGGTATTTCGATACCCTTGACCTTGGTGAATGCAAACCAACATTCACGTCAGCTCACGGGGCAAGAGCAATTCGATTTGACGTACCAGCAGCCAACGCAGATATCTCATCAAACGCTATTAACGATGACACACCAGTCGGTGACCACGAAGACGATCAACCATCCGCTGAGCGCCAAAAACTCTATGCACCTTCAATCGTGATGCAAAAGACCACCTTTGACGGCCTGAAATCGCTACTCCCCTGTGTACAAGAACGGATACGAATGCTGAAGAAATTGAATGATGTCAATACGTGTAAAAAACTATTCGCAGAGTTCATCGCGGAAAAAGTCAAGACGATGCTACCTGCTCAGCCTTCCTTGCAAAGCATTTCACAAATAGCTCTGAGGGAGTACGACGCGGCCGTGGAACACATCAAACCACTGATAGATCTCGAATTCCGTGAGAACTACCTTGACATCGTCCTGCTAGAGATAAGCAAACTTTTCCCCTATTACGTGGCCGTTCGGGTGAAACAACTCATCGAAGCGCAGCCGAAGTAGGTGTTTCCCATATTGGGACCGTCTGTCTCCATCGAGTTACACCACAGTCGCCAAGATCTCACGGGCTCGCACCATGGCGACTGCTTGTGAGAAGAAAAAAAAATTCCCATGCCTGATAGCGGACCGGAGCATCAACAGGATCTGCCGGGGATGATGAATCGTACTCGCGGAATCGCCCTCGCCCAAGTATTAAATAAACACAACATTTTTCAAACGTGTCGAATAAGCATATATATATATATAAGTGCGTGTGAATTATACATTGAACTAGTGAAATTATGTGGGTGTGTGTACTTATAGACTTAAGATAGCACTTACCTTAATATGTAACCTAAGATTTGCATAAAATTTTATGTACTCATAGGGTTGAGAAAACAATAGTTGTCTCATTCCCGTTCGTATATACTTGAGAATTGAATAAAAATAGTATTTATGTGAACATTGTCGTGTCATTGCATCTTGTAATCTTGGACACGATCTTCCCATCCTTATAGTCGTAAGAAGGGGGTAGCGTATTCAAATTTTCAGCCATAGACGACCCCCTCATGAAAATACAGCGAGGGGGGCGGAGGGGTTAGAAATAGCGAGGGGGCAGGGGGACAGAGACACCCCCTCGTCAACGGTCAACCCCAAGGGGGGAGCCCAGACGACCTTGAGGGGGGAGGCCAGACGACCTTGAGGGGGAAGTCTGGCGCCAGGGGGGAGGGGTGAGGGGGAAGGGGGGGTTTGTTGTGACGCGCCAAAGCTGCCCTATTCTACTGCCGAGTTTGAGAAATTTAACTCCCTGAGTAGCGAGAGAAGCACATCATGTCGAAAGCTTTCGAGAAATCGAAAAAAACCGCCACTGTTACCATTCTAAGATCTGCAGCCTTGCGAATATCGTCCGTCAGCCGAAATAGAGTGGTGTGCGTGCTGAAACCCTTTCGATACGCAGATTGAAAGGGATCATGAAGACCGTTTTTGTCAAGAAATTCCATGATCTGCTCTGTCACATTTCTTTCTAGGGCTTTAGAGAGTGAAGGAAGTATAGAAATTGGTCGGTAGTCTCCGCATGAGGTAGGTGTTTTAACTTTGGGTAGAGGAGTGACGAGCCAGTATTTCCAGTTTTCCGGGAAGATGCCCTGCATTAAGGAGAAGGTCAAAAGATGATGAATTTGTGTCCTCAGACTACTGGATAAGAATAGAGTACGGGAGTCAGCGGAGCGCCCGTAAGTGGCAGCGATATCGGAATAGAAAGAGAGACAAGAACTAGGCGGTGGGATGGTCCTTGTTTAATGACGCATGCGCTGCGTTTATGTTTATAAGAACATAACCTGCGTTCAGTGTTGCGTGCATACAGTCGCTCACTACGCATGCGTCATTAAACAAGGACCATCCAACCGCCTAGTTCTTGTCTCTCTTTCTATTCCGATATCGCCATTTCGGCTGACTCCCGTACTCTATTCTTATATCTCTATGTGGGAATTGGGGATTTTCGTCCAACGAATCGATTCTGAAATAGAGTCCCTATGTTTGGCTAACTGTCATTCTAGTGAGGTTATGTCGTCTGCTTGTAGCAACTTGCAGTACGGGGAATTGGGGATTTTTGTCCAATGAATCGATTCTAAAATAGAGTCCCTATGTTTGGCTAACTGTCTGACGAGTGAGGTTATGCCGTATGCTTGTGTTATTCGGATTTTTGTCCAACGAATCGATCTCTCCATTAACCTCAAATCTGAAATGAAGTCCTATATGTTCGGCTGTTAGGCTAGATGTCAAAAGTCTGAGGTTATGTTGTCTGCTTGTATCCGTCGTATCCATCATTTCAATTAACTTTCATCATTTTCATTGTTTTGCAACAGCTCTAGGGAAATAAGAAAAACAATAAGAACAAATAGCGAGAGTCTCTCCTAGTTGAAATAAACGCATTTTGCCCGCTTTCGTGTTCGTTCGCACCAACCGACGCTAGGAGACATGGAAACACGTGCGCTTCAAAGATCAGTCAGAGCTTGTAGTGAAAGATGATAATCAAAAAATAATTGGATACCAAGTTTCCGAACACAGCGTGTGCTAATATGTTAGTTCACCTCATTACTATTCGTACTGAATTTATTTCTAGTGTCTACGCGTGTGGTAGTGTTCATTCCGCCAGATCTCACGCTAACCTCAAAACTTTTTTGCGCGCATGTGCTTCTTACTCATTGCAAGTAGAGTTATGAGCACCGTGCTGGTATGTATACAACGAAAGACAAAAGTAAACAGTTTCCGTCTATCATTCCGCCAGATCCCGACCTGTCAGTAACTCATATTTACGAATTGATCCCTTACCCGAACAACACAAATTTGGCTACAAGTCGACTTGAAGTCGTCCGAAGAAGTCTCAAGTCAACGAAAAGTCGTGGCAGCATGTCGACGAAAAGGCGACGAAAAGTCGACTTATGACCCGGTTTTAGACAACCTGAAGTCGACTTGAAGAGACGACTCATAGTCGGCTTAGAAGTCTATTTATTTATTAATAAGAGGATAAAAGTATTAGTTTACTGGCTCACAACATTTTGTATACGTATACTGGTAACTGGTTCATATTATAAATCCTTTCACTTGTTCTTGGCCTTGGCCACCTCATTACGCCAACGGTCTCCCGCCCGGCGATACCACTCTTGCATAGTTTCCTGAATTGTTGACGTTGAAGTCCTACCATTCTCCATTCTGATGATGGTGTCTGTTAGAGTATATAAATATCGCTATTACTTTATCTCTCCATGGTTATAATATACATGCAGAAGATTAAGTAGCCTGAGCCGCTGATGATTGTTAGCGTTAAGATCATTCTAGTCTTTTTAAACCCACCAACTATCAGATCAGAGATGGTTGTCCTTTTCATAGGAATTGTACGGTGCTGTCCGGTCCATGTTAAAAGCTTCGCAACATCGTTTCCGATACAAGCTTGTAGAACTTTTTTCGCACAAGTCTGCCCATTTTTACCGCCAACAAGGGTTATGTAGTTCTTCTGAAGACAGATCAATCATCATCATCAATAAAGCCGTGACGGAACCCATGAAGATCATATACAAGGTGACGCATTAAAATTGACCATATACATTGGTAGTATCAACTTGCAAAAGTGAAGAAAATCAGAACACGTGAACAGTTTTGAATTATTTTCGTTGAAAACCAATGGAATGAAGGTATTTGAATAATTTGGCAGGTATTCAATGCAGAGTTACAGGCCCTTCAAAATCTAGTTTAAGAAGGTGCTACGCAACTTTAAGCGCTGGGATTGTATTTACTTCCAAAAATTGATCAATTTTTATCGCGTCACCCGGTAATAGCAGACAATAAAAAAGCGCAGTCGCTCACACTTACAAACTGTTCGCGAACCTTGTCTTCTTTCACTAAAAGCTTGTTGAACTTTTTAATCTGTTCCACAAAATCAAGTGGGAACTTTAGGAGCAGAGAGAAATCTGTCTTTGACTTAAACCTTCTTTCGGCGGGTCGTAGGTCTCCATTATGATCGGCAAGGATATAAATTATGTAGTCAAGCTTCGTTTGCTGTTCTTTGAAGTTACGTAACTGTTCTTCGTAACATGCAGCTGTAAATGAAATACAAAATTAAAAATCAAATACCACTACAGCTTATTTGTCAGGCATTTTTTTTTTTTATCTGGAGTATCGAAAGAAGCCTTTGTAATTCGCTACTTTTATTCGGTGACTCGGTAGTCTTTTATTATTCGAAAATGGTGTTATATCTTAATATTATTATTACCACAGCAATTTCGATGATTTGAATTATGATTAGTTTGACTTTGTTTTGTTTCAACCATCAAGTTAGAAGAATTGGATGATCCAGTCGAGACATTTTCGCTACTGCCAATGGCAACCATAGCATTAAAGCGCTTCTTTTTTTGTTTAGTTGAACTGTCTTGATTAGGCTGAACCTCAACTGGTACAGTCTTGGCTTCTATAACAGTACAAATTAAAGATGACGAGATATATATCAACGCGTTATGCATAATGTAAAAAACGTTCTGTCAACAGCCAATTTCTATCACCTAGAAAATATTGACTTGAAAATTGTGCCATAAAACGCTCCCGATATTCATTCTCTTATCTTTCTGCAATGCAAATGAGAAATAAAAGTTCAGTCCACTATCAAATTGTTACAAATCCAAATTGCATTCATTATTATATTTTATAAATCAATAATTACTATTATGTATGTGCAAGGTGAGGGTAGAAATGAGGACGGTAGTCGGTTCACAATATACTGGTCACGTTTATTTTGGTTTGACAATATGGTTAACGTACAAAAGCAGATCCTAGACTGAACTCTTCTTCGCTTAACGAAGACTACATTGGCGACCTCGGTGTCGCTACTTACAAACTACTTCTCATAGACATAACAGTTTCTCCCCATGATAAATTTAATTTGCTTATTTTATCTTACTCATAGCTCAATCTATCTACTGGGTTACGCTGTCTCGTCGATCGGCGTAATACCGGGGCAGCCGGCGAATATTGTGGTTCGTTTTTTCCTGTATCCACAATTTCCTCGTTTGTCTCATTTTTCTTTTCATATTCAGTCGGTGTGTCCTCATTCGGGGCCACAGTTCCTGCATCGCGACTAATGAGCGGTGGTAGTGGGGGTACTTTCGCGCTTGGCGAAGGCCCTGATCTAATGGGTAACGGTACAGTTATTTCTAATTTTGGCTGTTTTGGAGTGTTTTCTCCAATTCCTCTTATTTGGTCGACGTGACGCTTCCATATGCGTTCATCATCTAAGCGTACAAGGTAGTGAAGCTTACCCAAACGTTCCCTAACTCGACCAAACACCCATTTGTATTGATGGACGTAGTCTCGCACGGCAACTCTTTCTTTAATTTTAAGATTGCGAATTCGCCCTGTCACGTCTGCGTCTTCCTTTGGTGTAACAATTTTTGGTTTTAGTAAGTCTAGCCTACAGCGAATGTTCCTGCCGAACATTAATTCTGCCGGGGAGACTTTAGTAACGCAATGTGGCATTCGTCTGTATTGTAATAATATTTTCGCTAATTCTAAATTTAGGTCGTTCGAATCGGGATTTAGGGCTCGTATTGATTTCTTTAAGGTCTGTACGCTAGGGTTGGGCGATTCTTTCGAAAGAATCGATTCTTGAATCGAACTTGAATCGACTTCTCGAGAATCGATTCACTTAAAAATCGAGTGCAATGAATCGATCTAGTATGAATCGATTTTTTTGAAAGGTTTTTTTTAATAATTATATTTCACCCCACATTTTTTAAATGAATAGTGATGAAAACAAAATTTCCAAAAAATTGTTATGTTTTACACACTTACAAATATAAAACAATCGTTATTTTTAGGATTTCTTATAATTTTATACACGAAAAAAGTAACAAAAATAGCCATTTAGCGCAAACGTTGAATCTTCGAATCGCAAATTCGCCTATGTGGTCCACTAGTCGATTCTCAGCGTGAAAGATCGATTCATGGAAGATCGAGACAATACAGAATCGATACAAAAGATCGATTTTTTAGACCTCATGGATCGATCTTGGCAGAATCGAATCGAGATCGCCCATCCCTACTGTACGCACCTCTCTGCTAAACCGTTACTAGCGGGGTGGTACGGCGCAGTCAGGCAATGTTTAATTCCATTCGATCTTAAAAATTTCTCGAACTCTCCTGAAACGAACTGTCTACCGTTGTCACTCACTAGAGTGCATGGCAATCCAAATCGTGCAAATATGTCTCTGCAGACCCCGATTGTCGTTTTAGTCGACATGTCTTTTGTTATTACGATTTCGGGCCATCTAGAATAGGCGTCTGTGAGAATAAAGAAATGTGAATTGAAAAATGGGCCCGCATAGTCAATGTGCACGCGTTGGAATGGTGTATCTACCCTCTCCCAGGGGTGAGTAGGTACAATGCTAGGATTGTTTTTCATTTTGTTACAGTTTGTACAATTTTGACTTGTCTTATCTATATCTGTATCCATAGTTTTCCACCAGCAGTAGCTTCTCGCTAAGCTTTTCATTTTATTTACTCCGAAATGCGAGCAATGCAGTTCATTCAAGATTTGCTGCTGTAGTTCTTTCGGTACAATAACTCTTTGACCTCGAAAAATGCAGCCCCGCTGTAAGGAAAACTCGGATTGGCTTAAATTAAATCTTAATTCCCTAGGGACCTCTTTTCCTGCTTGTAATGCCTCCAACAAGGGTTTTAATGATATATCTTTACTTGTTTCTGCTGCGACTTTTGAAAGTGTAACGGGAAGTGTCTCAATTTGTTCAATTTCGAAAACATCTGCTTCGTCCCAAGTAGGTAAGTCCACACTTTTCATTGGCAAACGGGATAAACCATCTACATTTGCATTCAATTTGCCGTCTTTATATTTTATATCGTACGTAAAAGCCTGCAAAAATACAGCATAGTGCTGCATGCGCGTGGCACTCAACACTGGTAAGCTTTTTCTTGGACCGAAAATTTGCAGCAATGGCTTATGATCCATCACCAATGTAAAGTGGCTGCCGTACAAGTATTGGTAAAATTTACGGACCCCGAAAATAATTGCATACGCTTCTTTATCGATTTGCGAGTATCTTTGTTGAGTCGCCGATAAGGTTTGGGAAGCAAACTGAATCGGTTTTTCGGTACCGTCCGGATAAAGGTGCGACAGGACTGCGCCTACCCCGTATGGTGACGCATCTGTTGCCAAGATCATCGGTAATTTCCTATCGAAATGCACCAGAAAATCAGGAGACTGGATTCTCTTTTTCACTAATTTGAACGATTCATTACATTTTTTATTCCAATGAAAAGGTACACCGTCGTGCAATAACTGGTTTAGTGGGTGCAAAATTGAACTCAGGTTTAAAAAAAAACGACCGTAATAGTTTACCAGCCCAACGAAAGAACGTAATTTCGTCTTATCTGTTGGTTTTGGCATCTCTTTTATCGCTTCTATTTTTAATTTCGATTTGTGTACGCCTGATTTATCGATAGTGAAACCGCAATATTCTATTTTGTCGGCAAGGAATTCGGATTTGCTTAAAATGAGCCCGCCCATTCCTTCGTTGATTGGTGCGCTTCACTTTTTCAATATCGCATCGCATTAAAGATTGAGACTCATTTTCTTTAATTTCATCCGTTTTATCAGTATTTGTTGATGTGTGAGAGATTAAAGATAATTCAGATGACTGACGTTCCATCATGTACCCATTAAAGACTTCGTCGAAAGCATTTGCTTCATCATCGTTTCTGTTAAGGTTCCCATTTTGTACTTCAGGACCTTTCAGGACCTTTCAGGTACTTCAGGACCTTTAAACAGTATTGTCTGAGCACGTGTTTCTATTATCTACTGACGATGATATCTACTTATATCCACCTGTTTTGTTCATTGATTTGGACCGTAGTGCGGTGTCTTCGGTCGGATTGTCGATCACTGTTGCAGGACGAACGTAATTCGCTGGTGGCGGTGAAACTATTCTTTGGGCCTGCTTCAGAGACGACACTACTTTGCGAGTACTAGATGCGATACGTTCGCTTGTCGTATCTTGTTCGCTGGATTCATCGAACAATTTCGTTATTCTAATCTTGCGTTTTTTTTTTATATTGGATGTTCGCGGGATACTAGTGGAACGTTATCATTTGACGTAGACAGTAGTTCGGATGCTTGCTCGACTGCAAGTGCAGTATCTAGAGTGTCTGAAATACAAGTTTTCACCAATGTCAAGTATTACGAGGCATTATTGGTACAGAGGTACTATTATTATACTCATTGAGAAAAAATCTTAATTCACACGAACAAATTCAGTACCATATGAACCGTGCTTTTTCTTGTAAGATTCCACTATCCAATCAGAACATGGTGCAACACGTTTTGCACACGATTTCCGAATTTCATTAGATTTGGAAGGTAATCGAAATGTTCCAGATTCTTCGTTGATCCATAAGTCAGGTACTGCCAAACAGTAGTCGTTGTAAAAAAGTACGTAGAACATCTGGAACAAAATTATATCATTCATCAGTCGTTTCCGCAGTTGTACAGTAACCTTCATGTATGCCTTCAGAGATCAGGGTTGCGATTCTGTAACTCCCCGCTAACTCCGCTAACTCCGCTAACTCCGCTAACTCCGCTAACTCCGCTAACTCAGCGGAAACCGTTGGTTGGCTGAGGAGCGTCCAATCGGAGACCTTTTCGGATCGGTAGTCGTACGGCGCCGTGGGCTTTGCCCGGCCGCTAGTCGCAACAAACGCGAGGCCCTAATTTTTTATTTTTAATAATAATTCATAAATATATTATAATATAGATTGTACTATCTATTTCAATGAGAAAGATATTATTTGATATTGAATATAATATTTTATTAATTAAATTCAATATTGATATAGATTTACTAAGTTTATTTTAGTATTTATTTTTACGCGCGAGAGAACTAGGCGGTAATGCTTTAAAGTATTAACAATTTTCTAACCATTTATTCGATTGAAGTGAAACTTTCCAGAGAACTTATTTGGACCTTGATGAACAACTTTCTCATTGGAAGGTTTCAGTTGCTCGAAATTCGTTCGACTTCCGAAGCCCTTTAAGATATTCATAACTGATTTTTGCAATGTCGTGGAAAAAAATTAATAACTTTCTTGGTAATAATAATATAAACCTTTTTATTTTTTAAACAATCCTGAAACACTATAATACATGATTCCTGCAAATTTCGTTCAAAAATTCTGAAAATTGAGTAAGCTAAAGCGAGTTGAAGTCAAAATAGACGAGAATCAAAATAATAGACCGATAAAAATAATAAACAGACCGATCCGAAACGATCTCTGATTGGACGCTCCTCAGCCAACCAACGGTCTCCGCTGAGTTAGCGGAGTTAGCGGAGTTAGCGGAGTAAACGGAGAGTTACAGAATCGCAACCTAGAACAGCGCAGTTTTCAGTCTTTGCACATACAATTGAACAACAGCATATGAAGGCATACTGAAGCTTACCTCACCTAATTCTTAGCAAGCATGTTAATCATATCAGTTAGCAAGAAATGTTCAGCATTCATATGTTAATATCTACATAGAGCGGAGGAAAACAAATTTTAACTTTCCATCACATTAATTGACATAAGCTTGGTAACACAACAATATAAGTTGAACAAGGTAGGGCAAAACGGACCGTAGGACAAAACGGACCGCCTGAAAAATTCCTTTTGAATCATTATAAAAAATTCAATGATGCATCGTGAAGTTCACCCTCGAACTTAGTAATATTTTGAGATAAGTCTTAGTCAATCACGTCGAGTCAGACTCAGTCAAGTCATCGCAAACGACTAAAAAAGAATAATTGACTCGACTTGATTGACTGAGACCTTCCTCAAAATATTACTTAAGTCGAGGGTTACCTTCACGATGTAACATTGAATTTTTTATAATAAATTCAAAAGGAACTTTTCAGGCGGTCCGTTTTGCCCTACCTTCCCCTATTAAACCAACGATTGATATTTTTGTAATAACTTGGTATTGCTAATGAAGTGCAGAGAATGGCCAAACGAATTGATCGTTTAAGGTGGCCTACTCTGATCTTCAATGTAGAAAAGGCATGATGCACCAACTCCTTCGAAACGGAACTCTCAAGGTTTTGTTCTCAATGTCTGTGAGATTCCATACTTGTAATTCTGAAAAGTCTTGTCCAACATATATGTCCATTTGCACTGACTGACACGGGTAAATCGGTAATCCTTCGAGGCTAGTAAATTTTCGTCCAATAATTACTGGCACTTCATTTTTGTAACCTATGTGTTCGATAACCACGATGCTTTTATCCTTGAGGATACAACAATTGTTCGGTTGATTGGTAGTTAATTCGAAGTTTTTGAATCGGATTTTTTGGTGTGAATCAGTGCAATTGAGAGGAAGACGTTTTGGCATCTTCTTGCACAAAACAGGAATTTCAGCTCGGTCTTTCGAATTTTCTTTAGAAGTAACTAGGGATCTCTCACGTAGTCTATTATATAATTGGCATAACGGTTTTTCTTTTTTTCTGAGCATGGCTTTTATGCTCTGCATAAAGTTTTCAAAGGGCCACGCCGAATAGTTATCTAAAGGCCCGTATTTTAGGACATCTTGAGGGACGTGGATCAAGTTATGCACGGTGTAGATGATACTACTTTCCCCGTATAAAATTTTCATAGTATTAACGAGGTGCAGCAATAAATCACGCGCATACTGATTGTTTTCGTAGCAGTCTATTGGATGGGAAAGTATGCGTGCTGCACAATTCAGAGTATTAAAATGCAATAAATCCTGCTCAGGTAATATATCTTGTAGAACAACGGGTCCAATATATAGCAAAAACAGACGAAATTCTGTAGCCTTCCACCGCCCCAACTCGACTACTCCTCGTGGCTTACGCGCAAATTCCATCGGTGTCCATTTTGCTATTTCAATTAATCTCTCTGATAATTCGTTGATTTGCCTTGCATCTAATTTTGAAGTATTATTGTACCCATGTATCCAAGATCTAAGCAGTTTCTTAGCCATTCCCGACCAGAGCAAGTGCATTGGGTCAAGGGGAAACTGCGACACCATTCCCACGGATGTTCCTTTGAAAGGGGAGTAGCCAGTATGATGCTCTTCTTGTTCACGGTTACGAAAATTTTCATCGGTACGAAGACGCGAATCTATTTCGGAGAACAACATTCTACTACCGTCATGATCCCCTTCTTGCATGCACTTCCCACATCCAAAATAGGCATTATGGAATTTGGTGCAGGTTACGAATGATCGCGCTGGAGTGTCGCAGATTATAGCTCTAATAGTCACAATGTAATGTTCATTGGAGAAATAAAACCCATCATTGGTAAGACTCTCATATTCTTCAACGAATGCAGCTAAATATTCACTTACAGAAGGTGGTTTTTTGTCCCCATGGTAGGCGCCGATTACAAAAGGCTGATCAGATTCTTTGTGATATATTTTGCCAAGTATTGGCCAAAGTTGGCTTCTTGTGCTCTTTGATAGTGGTAACCCGTCGATATTTACATCTATGAGAATAACATTACCATCGAATCTTAACAGCTTATTGTTGAATTGATCAATAATCGCTTTTTCTAATCCATAGTGAAAATATGACCCAGTGGACCAGTACTGAATTTCGGATTTCCTTGGGGTTTTTAAAAGGGTTCTTGCATCATGCGGTAGCTCGGTGTGACCACGTGTCTGCAAATGTTTCAGTAGCGGTGTCAGGGCAGTTTGCCGAATGTTATATTGTGATGCCCACTTGGATAGCCACTCAGATAACGTGATATTTTCTGCATTGAAAATATTTAGTTCTGTATTAAAAGTCAAAAAACTGTTACGTCGCAACTCCATAAATGAAAACTCTAATTATATTTCAAGATCAGATCTAACAATCAGACACATCAGAATGTATCAAACAATTTTTTTATTTTTAAGATCAAAAATGGAATTCTTTTTTTTTATTAATTTGTTTATAAATGGTTATTATTTGAAAGTGAATCGGCTTGCCATAGTGAGAGGCTGAATTTGCACCAATTAATTCGGTATGATTGATGTGATTCATGTCAGAGTTATGTGATGCTGGTTCATCGCATTCTGACATGACATTATTCTCTAATACTTGGATTTCTTGGTTTGAATCGTCTGTGCCTGCATCACATTGTAGAGACGGAATCTCATCATTTTCTTGAGTAAGAATCTGTTCATTTGTAATTTCTGCAGATGCGGGTCGTGTTTCGGAACGTGCCTCATTTCTCCGATAAGCATGAAGGTGTCTGTTTTGTGGCCTTCGAGACAGATCTCGATAATGTTTGGGCATCTAAAACGAGGTTCTAAACGTAAACATAGCTCGCATTCTTATCCTTGCTCCGCTAAGACCAAAGGCGATAGAGGGAAATTCCCTCCGCTGCTTGTATACTCCGAGGGGCTATTCACTTCAATTTTGGGTGTACACGTGACTTCCGAATTCCAAAGACTCCCATTGACTACCATTGACTACCAAAGACTACCAAAGACTACCAATGACTTCCAATGACTTCATAGTGGGACTTCCAAAGACATCCATTGACTACCTATGACTACTAAAGACTTCCAATGACTTCCAAAGACTTGCAGACACTTCCGAGACCAGTGTTCATAAGACTTCCCAAGTGAATAGTCCCTCGGTATACTCGCTCCGCTGAGACCAGAGACGGTGAAAATTCCTCTCCGCCGCCTTGAGATTTGCTTCGCTTACGTGAACTCGCTCCGCTGTGACTCAAGACGAAGGAACCCAACCGATCATCTCCAGCTTCTTATGAATTGGAAACTGCGCCTGGTCAATTATTCAAACTATCCACTCAAAACATTGTTATTCAATCATGGCACTGAGTCGACGAATGTTCATAATTTATTCTTCAATAGAACCTATTGTTTATTAACAATTTATATCAAATTACTCGTGGGTTTGCTAAATAACGCTTGAGGTTAGGAGCGAAGTGTTTTGAACTTTCATAGAAGTTTATTATTGAGAGAAGGTATCAGCCGATACACTCAGTGAAATTAATACTGTCAAATTATTAACCGTGTGACTTTTTGTCACCTCAAGGAAATAACTACAGTTAACTCCAATTATTCTCTTGCTTCATTTTAGTCATATTTTAATGAATAACGTGATGACAAAAATCAGGGAAAACTCAGCGATTTACGTCAAGGCATTTTCTCGTGGAATGGAATCAAGATTCATAGAAGTTATTCCATGACTCTTGATTCTATTCTACGAGAAAATGCCTTGGCGTACATCGCTGAGTCTTACCGAAGGTCTCACCGGTCGACGGTGGACTACCGCAGGCCAAAAGGCCTCAGCGTACCCGCACTGAGACTCATCAGGCGACGTACGCCGAGGCATTTACTAGCCCAGGGTAGTCCACCATCGACCGTAGAGGCCTTTGGTGAGGCTCTGCGATGTACGCTGAGCATTTGGCGGACCGTTCATCGGGGAAAAATGTTGGACTACGTATGAACATTACGCCACTGCAATGTTTTGAGCACTGATAGAAGAATTTCTTAACTGTTATTAAATACATTTATTTGGAAACATTGTTTGATTTTTCGAATATAAATAAATATTTTATAACATTTAACAAATCATCTTTGTGCACAACAAATATTTATTGAGTTCGATTTTTTTTTTTTTAAATTAAAAAAAACAAAAAAAAAAACATTTATCAAGATATGAGTTGATTAATCACTTGTTGAATATGAATAGATCTTATTAAATATCAACAAATCCTTTTATCAGTGAGTAGCACTCAATACTGAGATTGATAAACTCATATTTTCTAATTATAATTCAGGAATTTTTATATATTGGCAGAATTACTTTTATATACATACCTATTAATAGTCGGTAGTTACGACCGGTACGACGAGAACGAGCGACGTTGAGGTTATGTTATCGCGGAACACGCGAATGTGATATGAATTTCCTCAAATTACGCAAAATACATAATATATCGAATAGCTTACCTTATCACGTGTGCGATTCAAGTCGAAGACTGGATCCCAAAAGATATATATCACTGGATTGTTCTTGTTCGTTGATATGCTGCGTTTCACGCACTGATATTTACTGATATTTGTCGGGAAAATATGGAGGGTAGAGGTAAGGAGGACTATCTCTTATGGGGCATCAGCGGCAAAAGTGTCCGTAAAAGTGCATTAAATAATAGTTCCAGAAGTACCCGAATGGCGCTCGTAAGCAATAATGGTAACCAATCGCAAGTTCTGACCTTGGTGATCACCAATGAAAATTAAGACCTTTTGCTATAGCAGCGCCACCTAATCAACTCGATTTCACGGACACTTTCTACACACGGAGTTGTTCCTCCTTACCTCTACCCTCCATACGGGAAAAGAAGCAGTCGGAAGCCGAAAAAAGTCGACTATAAGGCGGCGTTTTGCCAATTGTGTTGTTCGGGTTACTAACTTTGACTCAACTCTTTTGCTATCCAACGAAGTGTTTGTGAAACTAGACAATAGACTCAGTGCATTAGCTATACTTACTCATTCAATTTTACCATTTCAATTTGCTCCGAGTAATAATTCAGTGAATTCAGATATCACTCATATCAACCGCTCTGCACAAGAGCGAGGGCAACAAAGGTTGGTTGTAAAACCTGTTGTTATCGGGATCCTGAGATCTTTCATACAACTACAATTTATTTGAAGATTCGTTGTCGAATTAAGAGTTGGAACTCAGTCGTACAAAGTAATTCAAGTTCATTTAATATATGAAGTTTTACAAAGGCTTCACTAATTTCGAACTAATCTCTATATAATGTGTCTTGCTTCTGGTCGCGATGTTCTGACGACGGGCGCGTCGTCTGCCTGCCTTTTAACGACTCTTTTGGTGCTGCGTCTGCACATTGCTATGTATTTCGCCATACGATCGAGTCGTTGCCCTGCTATACCACGTTTAGCGCATTCTTGTATTTCGCTGAACGATAGAGTCATTGCCCTGCTATACCGGATATTAGGTGTCCAAGAGCTTGTTATTCGAATTGCAACATCGTTTCCCCCTTGGAAGAAAAGCCTGTGGATTTTCTCCTGAAATCGGTTAAATCTTCTGGCTTGCGTCGTTGTGCGTACGCTTGCCTGTTATGCTATATCTAGGTTAGTGGTTGACATTATGTATCCCGTTGACAAAGTTTTATATAATCGTTCCTTAATCTGGGTAAGTATAATTAATTTTTCTGAAATAGTATTTGATGAGAATGCTACAAAATGATTAGCTCTTATTCTATAAAATGTTTCTTATAACACGTGAATGAAAAGTGGGGCGTTGCATGTCAGTTTAGCGGGATAAAAGTGGCCGAATGCATACCAGGTCTGCAAAGTAACGTTGACGCATGCGCAGTCCACAATTACTTCACTTGCGTCCCTTGGGAAACGTCCCGCTACTGACATGCACGCCCCACATTCATGCACTTATTATAAAAACTATCGTGCGTTACTATGGCCAACAATTGCCGATTGCAATTCGTGTGTTTGCGGCCCTCGCTTCGCTCGGGCGGCAAACTTGACACTCGTTGCAATCGCCAACTTTCGTCCCTAGCAACGCAATATACTATTAAACGATTTACATGTACTCTAAGAGTTCTCTTCTTTACCTTCATGGTACAATTTACTTCTGAATTTACCTCTAAGATCGTATAAGGACTAATCCATTGAGATAATAGCTTCTTCGATCGTCCTCTGCTTACAGTCTCGTCGTACAGTAGTACCGTGTCTCCAACCTTGAACCCTTTTTGTTTGGTTCGTCGGTCGTACTCGATTTTTGACTTCTCCTTGGCTTGTTGCAGATTTTCTTTGGCTATAAGATTGCTGGCTCGCAATCTCTCTCGTAATTCTCGTGCGTAGTCATCATAAGTGTACGTTGTTTCTGGATCCTTCTTCAGCGATGTTGGGGGCCATTCAACAATTACGTCACGCCGCTAGAGGGGTGGGGGGGGGGGAGGGGGCTCCAGAGCGTGACGGTCTGGGTTAAAGTGGTCAAAGTCTGTATGACGAAGTGTGATCAGGGGGGGAGGGGGGTCAAAAATGGTCGAAAATAGCGTGTCGTAATTGTTGAATGGCCCCTTGGTGGTTCAGCTGGGTGCCCATACAACGGCTCAAATGGCTTAAATCTTGTTGCGTTGTGGGGTGTCGTGTTATATGCAAACATAGCGTATGGCAGCCATTCATCCCAGTTGCTCTGTTCCTCGTTGATCTAGTGTCTCAGATATTCAGCTAACGTCCTATGTGAACGCTCTGAGGCTCAATTGGATTCAGGATGATAAGCCATCGTCTGAATCTTGTCGATCTTTAACAGTTTACAAGTATCTTTGAAAACGTTACTCAAAAAGTTCGTACCTCGATCGGTGAGTATTCTCTGTGGTATTCCGTGTTCGCATACGATCCTGGTCGCAAATTCCTGGGCTACAGTGTTAGCTTCCTGGTTCGGAATGGGTATTGCCGTACTGAATTTGGTTCGACAATCTTGAAACGTTAGGATGTACTTGTTTCCTTGCTTTGTTTCTGTCAGTGGTCCTACGATATACAATGCACATTTTTCAAACGGTTGGTTTGGAGTGTCGGTGATGACCATTGGTGCGTTCGTCTTCTTGCTAAGTTTGTTCTTCTGGCAATTCTCGCATCTCGAGATGTGTTCTTCGACGTCCTTCCGTAATCCTGGCCAATCGTGCTTCAATCGAATTCGTTCGATCGTTCGATTAACTCCTTGATGTGCTCCTAATGGCGTATCATGGTACTCATAGATGATCCTGTTCCGATGTTCCTCCGAATATTCTTGTTCTCGGTTATTCAATTCTTCCTCTTCTTTTTGCTGACTTCTGGTCACTGCGTACATGCGACTCAAGGCATCTGCGTTGGTGTTAGCCTTGCCTGCCTTGTACTCGATCTCGTAGTCGTATTCTTCTAGCTTCAGTCGCCATCTCATGAGTCGTGATCCTGGATCTTTGACTCCGAATAACCATGTGAGTGGCTTGAGATCTGTAACTATTTTGAATTTAGTACCATATACATTAGACCTGTCCTTAAGAAGGGTAAAATCGAATTTTGATCGGGCCACCCCTCAAAATGGTTCGAAATCATTTAAAAAAATTGTACAATTGTTTCCGATTTTTTTCGGTCATATTTACCCACCCCTTGATGGCCTTACTTTTTCCCATAAGAAAAGCATTGATTTTTCGAGGTTTTTAATCAAAAATGTGTACTGGGTCTGAAAATAAGGAAGCAAAATGACGGTGAATTTGTCCACTTTAAACCGCCGCTTGGAAAATTGTCCTATCTCTATTTTTGACTCCGCTATCGAACTTTCACAGCGGTTTCCCAAATACTGAGCAGGAAGATGAGGTGATCGAAATTTTTGACTTTCTATTGGTTATTTTCAACGAAGAATTTCTTTTTTCTCCAAGACCAATCCCAAAAGCTTGTATTCACAAGTCAAAATTTCTTGCCGCACTAAAAGTTCGTTAGCGGAGTCAAAAATAGAGATAGACCAATTTTCCAAGCGGCGGTTTGAAGTGGACAAATTCACCTTCATTTTGCTTCCTTAGAAATTTTTTTACGACTATTTTCAGACCCGGTACGCATTTTTGATTAAAAACTTTGAAAAATCAATGCTTTTCTTATGGGAAAGAGTAAGGCCATCAAGGGGTAGGTAAATATGGACGAAAAAAATTGGAGAAAATTGTACATTTTTTTAAAATTATTTCGGACCATTTTGAGGGGTGGCCCGATCAAAATTTGATTTTACCCTTCTTAAGGACAGGTCTAATATACATACGGTCTAAAATGATTAACTGCCCCAACATAATTCTTTTTCTGTCGTGCTGTAGTTTCCTTCTGCTGAACTTGGAGTTCTACTTGCGTATGCTATTGGCAAGTCTTTTCCTACCATTCCTTGCGACAGGACTGCTCCGATGGCTTTGTCGGATGCGTCTGTCGTCACGATGAACGGTTGCTCGAAATCTGGATATTGTAGAATTGGTGCTGTCGTCAACGTCTTCTTCAAATTTTCAAATGCTTCTTGTTCCCTCGAAATCCATACAAATTTTACCTCTTTCTTCAGCAAATGTGTTAGCGGTTTTGCTAAACTCGAGAAATTCTGTATGAATCGTCTGTAGTATCCGGCCAAACCCAGAAATCGTTGAACATCTTTTACACTCTTTGGAATTGGAAATTCTTCTACTGCTCGGATCTTCTCTGCATCTGCCTTTATTTCGTCTCTAGTGATGACGTGTCCCAAAAAGTTGACTTCTTTCCTCAGAAATTCACACTTGTCGGGTTGTAGTTTCAATGAATTTTGTCGTAAGCGTTCCAGTACCTCTTCCAGTTGTTTGTTATGTTCCTGCAAACTAGGAGCATGTATGACAATATCGTCGAGATAGACATAACATCTGAGGCCTTGTATTCCTGAAAGTACAGTCTTCATTAATCGTTGAAATGTAGCGGGTGCGTTCTTCAGTCCAAAAGGCATGCGATTGTATTCGTAATGACCGTGTGAAGTGGAAAATGCCGTCTTGCACTTATCCTCTTCTTCCATTGGAATTTGGTGAAATCCTGATGCTAGATCTAATGTAGAGAAATATTTTGCCTTACCCAACTGGTCCAATATTTCCGTGATATTAGGCAGTGGAAAGGAATCTCCTACAGTAACCTCGTTCACCTTACGGAAGTCAACTACGACTCTCAACTTCGTTTTTCCTGATGCGTCTGCCTTCTTCGGTACCACTAGCAGTGGTGCGTTCCATTGACTTTTGCTTTGTCTGACTATCCCGTCGGCAAGCATTTTATCTACCTGCTCGTTTATCTCCTGCTTCTGTTTCTCTGGAAGTCTATAAGCTCTCACATTTAGAGGTGCGATATCTGCATTCGTTATAATTCTGTGACTAGCTGCGTTCGTGTAACCCAGATAGTCTCCTCCAAAGTGAAATCCATCGTGAAAATTTTCACAAATATCTAACAAGCTCTCCTTTTCTTCTCGATTCAGATGACTCGTACGTAGGTTGTCTCTCAGCTGTTGCATTCGGCTCGCGTTACTCGGTGTCATCGTCCGGCATGCATATACTTGCGTCATATCTGTGTGCTCTTGGCCTAGTGCTACGATTTGTACACACGGCTGTTCCAGTTCTACATTATAATCGTTCGTATTCAAAATGCTGACTTTGCACTCACCGTCGACTGCGTTGGTGATGCAACTCCCTAGGTATACTCCAGGCTTGTAACGCGGCCAAGCCACGACCTATATAAATAGTAATACAACAAGGCGTATAGCGCGCGCTATCTATCGTTAGCGCGGTCAACCATATCAAAAGGCCATCTGTTGTTAGCGCGGTCAACCATCTCAAAGAGCCATCTACCATAGGCATGGGTTAACTAACGGCAAATCGCCATATTGCCTAAAATCTCTCTCGCTTACAAAGTAACTATATGAATTAGATAAGTTCGGCAATTAAATAGCATTTAATCGGAGAAATATCTCTCTGGATATAGCAGAGTGAGATACTAGTGGGGGATCGCTTCGGCACACCACCTGTCTTCTCGTTTTGGCATGTCTATTGCTTTTTCAAGTACACGATCTCGTTTGAGGAGTGGGGAATAGCTAGTGGGGGATCTCTTCGGCACACCACCTGTCCTTTCTTTTGCTTCTTGGACACCATCGTGGGAGTCAAATCAGTAAAGTCTTTACATTTTTGAGGTAGAAGATAGCTAGTGGGGGATCGCTTCGGCACACCACCTGTCTCTTCTTTTACTTCTTGCGGGGTCAAATCAGTAAAATCCTTTCTTGTAATTAAATTCTCTCTCTAAATATTCAATCAACTCAGTAATATCAAATCAAATATGAAGTAAAATCACTTGCAGTAAAATCACTTATCATCAAATCACTTAGTACAGGTAATAGAGTCCCAATAAATAGTCAGATAAACTTCTGTTATAAAACATAATATAGAAGTCCTAGTTACTCTCAGGCAAAGCAATTCAAATAGAGTCATTTTAATTAGCGTTACTCAAGCACTACTTGGATAAATTCAGGTAGAAAACACAATATAGAAGTCCTAACGAGTCATAGGCGACGAACTCATCTAGAGTTATTATATTATAGATAGGCAGTAGTTTTTAAGATAAATTTCAACTCTCTAAAGAGTCACTTCATTTAATATAGGATATAGTCAGAGTCAACTCACTCAAAAGTGATTTCAATTAGTATAGGTATTAGTCATTAAGATAAAGGCACAATTAGGATATAGGAGTCCTAAACCAGATATAGGGCAAGTTTAACTCATTCATAGTTATGAGATTTAGCATTAGGCATTAGATATTAAGATCACGGTTGACCGCCGGTAAAAGCTTACTCATAAAAAGCCAATTAATATAGAAGCCCTCAAAAGAGGCATGTGAGAGTTTCACCTACAAATGTTCAAACATTAGCCTTATTGTTTTAAAACTGTTATATTCATTTGAACCATATTATTCTGAATAAAACACATTATTTATATGTAACAAAATAATCTGAACTGAATCACCTTCCCTAATTCTTAAATTATATAAAAGTAGGCCCGTGGATTAATTCCTAAACACCCTGAGATTAGAGTTTACATCGGCATTTCGCCGATATAAGTTAAGTAAAATTTCAGAGCACCACAGGCTGTAACTCGATTCCTTGGACAATGCCTTCTGCGTCGTCGCCTGTCTTTGCACGGATTATCTTCTCGCTTCTTCGTTCAAGCGATTTGTGAGCTCCTGTGGCTCCTAAATTCCATGTCGTTCCGTACAATCTTGTGTATTTCCCAGATCTAAGCTCGACGTCATGCTTCTCGAGGAAGTCGCCTCCTAAGAGACCGTCTGCTTCTAGTGGAAAATCGTCTTTAACTGCGTAAAAAAGGTGCGATATGTGCCTATCACCAACCCTTATATTTAACCTGACCTTACACAAGGTCGTAAGCGGTGTTTCGCCTATTCCTCTGAGCGTGATCACACCGTCTTCAGCCATTACTTCGCCGTCAATTTTTCCGACTTTTACTAGGCTTACCTCAGCTCCTGAATCTAATAGCATAGTTCCGTGTCTCGTCTTGAATTCATCTGCCTCGATCGTTGCGTGATTCTTCTGTCTTGATCCATTTATTAGGCAATTTACTGGTACGACGCGATACGGTTGCCTGTCCGCCGCGCCTGCTCCTCGTTTCCCGGAGTCTCTTCGTTTTGCTTGCTGACGTCTCTGAAAGGACCTGGCTGGACCCGTTCTTCCCTTCTAGGAGGTCCCCGATTCCTCTCGTATCTTTGCCGATTTTCTCCTGCTATTCTAGTTCTGCAGTCTCGTATGACGTGCCCTGGTTTCCTACAGAAATGACAAATTACCTGAATTTTTCTGACGTAGTTACTTGGTGTCGGCAATCGTTGAGGGTAACTGGATCCCGTCTTTGCTGAGCGACAATCTCATGCTAGGTGTCCTGTCTTCCCACAGTTGTAGCAATTATTTCCTCTGTTGCCTTCTCTGCTGTTGCGTGGTTGATTGTGTTCCCGATCCGATCCACGAATGGTGCCTAAATCTCGTTCTTCTTCTATCGCGAGTGATATGGCTTCTCTAAGATTTTCACACCGTCGGCTCTTGACCAATATACTCAGCTTGTCGTTCAAGCCTCTGATAAAGATATTGGCAGCTTGTTTTCTGACCTGGCGTTCCAGCGTCGATTTCGAATCCTCTTCTGCGGCTTCCTTCATCGTTACTTCGATTACCTGTGCAGTTAGTTTCTCGACTCGTGCTCCATATGACTTCGCGTCCTCGTTCTGACGTTGTCTACAGCCAGCGCCGGCGACTTTCATATGGAGTGTATGGAGAACTCCATACCCAGAAAAATTCTGGGTATGAAATTACACACCCAAAATTATGTAGGTGCGGAAAGAAAAAGTCATGTTTTTCAAATATTTTTATTACTGGTTGCGCATTGCACGTAAATAAAGAAGTAAAGACCCTCCGAGCAAATTTCTTGCTTACCATAGTTGCATTTTTTTCTGCGCGCCGCTGCGTACTCCTTTCTTATCCAATACTCGCCATACTGCAGTGCTTTTTGAGTTTTACCTGTGTAGGTTTCGTGTCTGTGTGTTACAATTGCGGCTGAATGACTTAGCAACACTCTATGTCCATTAGGGTGTGTCAGAAAAAAGAAAATTTGTTTTGCTACCTTCTGAACGGATAGTTCTCGTCAAGACAGAGAGATTCCCCGCTGGAAAATGTCCTATGTCAAGGGTAAGTGGTTCCGAAATTTTTTTTAGTCTTCGATTTCAGTCAACCACACCAATTTTCCATAGGAAAATGGAAAACTAAAAAAAAATTCGGAACCACTCAGCCTTGACATAGGACATTTTCCAGCGGGAATCTCTCTGTCTTGACGAGAACTATCCGTTCAGAAGGTAGCAAAAAAAATTTTTTTTTTTTGCCACGCCCTAATGTCCATGCGGACTTAGCTGCGGAATACGACCGGACATCACTACTTGAGCCCGGCGCCCACTACACCGCGGCGGACTGCGGACGGCGGAAAACAGTGGTAGTACATCGTGTTTTTTCTGTAGTTTTTCATAAAAGTGTGCATGATTCTTATTATAAAATACGATGAATCACTTTTTTTCGCTGTCGGCCGTGCTCCGCAATGTAGTGGGCGCGGGATTCATAGACCGCATTTGCTTTGTCTCAATAAATTAAATAAGGAGTGAAAAATGTGTTTCCCCTCTCCCCCAGCAGTCGAGTAACTCCATACTCGAAAACTTTGCAAGTCGCCGGCGCTGTCTACAGCTACTGGATTCCACTTGTAACGAAGCTAATGTCCGTGTATCGATGCTCATCGACTTCAGCTCTTCCTCCAGTGCGTTCCAGGTGTCAATCGATTTGTATTCCAAAGCTCGTGCCGGAGCACCTTTGATTCAGGTGCTCAGAACAGCTTTCAATAGATTTCCCGTATCTACAGGTCGTATTATCTCACGTGCATACTTGCAAGAGCGAATAAAGTCACAAACCTTTCCTCGGTCACCGCTATCGAAGATCTCGATGTCCTTCAGCACTTGTCTCACGGTGGGGGTGTCTTCGGCCATATTGACTGGCGGTTGATTCGCTGCTGTGTTCTGAATCTGTTGTCGTGCTACTTGTTCTCGAGTCTTACTTTTAACAAATTCGCGTAATGCCGCACGAAGTTCGTCAACTGTATTTTCTTCGCTTACGTTTTATGCCAAGATGCTCACAGGTTTGGAGAAGATGATCTCTTCGTAATTTTTAAATCCACGCGGTTTTACCTTCTGCAATGCGTCTTTCCACCAAGTCTTTGTTTAATGGCAATCGCTCCTTTTTCATAGATTCTTGTGCTGCGGCAGCCAGTGATAAATGCAAGGCGTGCCTCTGGCTCGGAGGTAGTACGCCAAACAACGGTGAATTATCCCTAAAGCTTACTTCTCCTTGTAACTCAGGTTTAGTCGGAGAGTCTACGGATGCTGAACGTTCTATTCCTTTCTTTGACATGTGAGTTCACGCTGATTTCTTTAACGATGCCAGCTTTCGGCGCCACTATCACTATTCTTTTAATTCACTTGCTCGATACTTGACACTTGATTTATTTGTACAATTCGTCGATCTTCGCCGCTGCCACCAGTTGTTGTAATCGGGATCCTGAGATCTTTCATACAACTACAATTTATTTAAAGGTTCGTTGTTGAATTAGGAGTTGGAACTCAGTCGTACAAAGTAATTCAAGTTTATTTAATATATGAAGTTTTACAAAGGCTTTACTGATTTCGAACTAATCTCTATATAATGTGTCTTGCTTCTGGTCGCGATGTTCTGACGACGGGCGCGTCGTCTGCCTGCCTTTTAACGACTCTTTTGGTGCTGCGTCTGCACATTGCTATGTATTTCGCCATACGATCGAGTCGTTGCCCTGCTATACCGTGTTTAGCGCATTCTTGTATTTCGCTACACGATAGAGTCGTTGCCCTGCTATACCGGATATGAGGTGTCGCATCAGCTTGGTATTCGAATTGCAACAAAGCAATGGGGATTCTGAACAGTGATTTTCTCCGTATTTATTATTCATATCTGATTATAAGTTAGAAATATCATAATGAATTAGTCTCACTCATATCAACCGCTTTGCACAAGAGCGAGGGGAACAAAGGTTGGTTGTAAAACCAATGAGGATTCTGGACAGGGATTTTCTCTGTATTTATTCATCATGTCTAATTATAAGTTAGAAATATCATTGTGAACTAGTTTCACTCTTATCAATCGCTCTGCACAAGAGCGAGGGGAACAAAGGTTGCTCGTAAAACCAATGGGGATTCTGAACAGGGATTTTCTCTGTATTCATTATTCATTTTTGACTTTATGTTTTATAAATATCATTGTGAACTAACTTCACTCATATCAACCGCTCTGCACAAAAGCGAGGAGAACAAAGATTGGTTGTAAAACCAATGGGGATTCTGAACGGGGATTGTCTTTGTATTTATTATTCATATCTGATTATAAGTTAGAAATATTAGATTGAATTAGCCTCACTCATATCAACCGCTCTGCACAAGAGCGAGGGCAACAAAGGTTGGTTGCAAAACCAATGGGGGGATTCTGAACAGGGATTTTCTCTGTGTTTATTAATCATGTCTAATTATAAGTTAGAAACGTAATTGTGAACTAGTTGCACCCTTATGAACCGCTCTGCAGAAGAGCGAGAATAAGTCTCTGCAGGGGAGAGCCACTCGACTGATGGTCGATAGAATCCAAACGGATTTAGAATAATGATTTATAGAATATATATCTAGTCGTAGAAACTGCAGAAAAGACTATTTTTCTTCCAGTCTCCCCAATGGAGAGCGACTCGATTGATTGTCGAAGGAATCCTAACGGATTAAATACATTCCCGAGAAAAAATGATTAGATATATTCGGATATAATTATATCTAATCATCCAGATATGATTATATCCGAAAATTGGCCCGATATAATTGTATATAATTATATATATTTATATATATTTGTATATATTCATATATAATTATATGCAGGTGCTTTTATAAAAAAAAAAAAAAAAAAAAATCCTGCACAGGGATTTGAACCCAAGTCCGCTCGAATACTTGTGAATGGTCGCACGCTCTACCGACTACGCCAATTTGCTAGTATATAATACACATCATATTTTTCTGTTCGTCGAAACCTGTGATCAAGCTGTCGAATTCAGAGTTAATAGACATTTAATTGAATGAATTTTTTGCATGTAATCATGTCTTACCTGCGATATGAACTTATGTATAATCGTGTAACGACCTATATCTGATTATATATGGGCATATCCATGGAATTTTTAACTTTTGAGGTACAAAAATAAATTTCGGAAAAATTGACGGCACACCTATAAAACTAGAATGATCTGGGTTCTTGAGTCTCAGTATACACGAAAAAAATTAAAATAATTCATTTTCAAGGCTCGGTCAAGTGCTGATGGAGGAAAAATCAAAATTCAATTTTCTTTTTCAAATAATATTTGAAAAACTATTTTTGTGGTCGAATTCGCACTCCGGTTCGACGGCGCCTAGAGTCTTACGCGTATAATAAACGGAAAAAATAGAATAAAATGAAAAAAAAAAAAAACTTGGAAAGAAAAATAAATTGAAACAAAATAAAACGAATAAAAATAAATAAAAATGAATAAAAAATAAATACTCGTGCTGTTTAAAACGACATTTCTGATACTGCACGTGAAAGATATGTTTGTAAACATTTTTTTAACAAATATGAAAATTGATGATTTATGAAAATATTTACTCGTTTGTATTTATCTCTTCGAAATATGCATAAAAATAGCGACCAATTTGATAATATACTTCTTATAACGAATGTTATCGATTACTATTGCTTGGAATGGGATCGCAATCATTATACAGGTGTGCCAGCTGAAATAGTAATTTTTTTCTTCGAATTATTCTTCAGATAGTAATTTTCAAAAGCTTGCAACTTTTTTCAGGTTGTGGGCACACTTTCCGGTCGGGTACCGTTTTATAGCTTAAGATACGTAGAATAAGATACTTCAAGGTCGATCGTTCAAATGGATCGGTCAAAAAGTTGTAATGAAAAAAATAAAATCATCTTCGATTCAAAAAATTTCGTCGTCGCTATTTCATTAATTTTTATTAGAGCTCACCTGGCCGGCACATATATCTGGCTCGCATTTTTCTAATATTCACGTGCTTACAATTGATGAAAAAAAAAATCAGGTTGCTATCATCATCGGTCAACAAGTTATCGTGGTTGAAAAAAAAATAAATGCTCCATCCTCACAGTGACTTGTCATTTTCGCTAGGATTTTTGTACTCATAACATGCGGAAATGAATTTAAATATACTAGAACATCACAGTTAGCTTCAAGAAAAAGTATTTGTCAGTCGAAAACACCCTTGGGGTATCCAATTTGTACTTGGAATGGACACAACTACTATCCCTTACAAAAGTTGAAAATTCTATGGATATGCCCATATAGTTTCACACAAGCTTTACTTTATTAGATCGATCATATATAACTATATATGAACCTATATATGATTTTATCTCGATCCGTATGAGCTTCAACTGATTTATATCTGTTTATATCTAATCATATATGGGCCTAGGTCTGACTATATATGGTTCAACATGAGCTTCAGCAGATCATATCCAATCATATATGGTTGTACATAGTCCTATATATATATTCTATATGAGCCTATATATGATTATATATAGTTCTGAGCAAGTTTCCATCGGTTATATCTTATCATATATAAATATATATACATCCATATATAGTTATATATGGAAACATATATAATTTGACATGATTATATATAAACTCATATATAATTATATATATTTATATCCGAATATATCTAATCGTTTTTTCTCGGGTTATAGTGAATTAGTTTTCACACATATCTATCGCTCTTCACCAGAGCGAGGGAAACAACCAAGGTTTGCTTGTCGTAACGATGGGGTTTCCAAACAGGAATTTTATCTGTGTTTATTAATCATGTCTGACTTTATGTTGGAAATATTATTGTTAGAACATAGTGACTATATACCTATATGACATATTTGAATTATGGATGTATGAGTCTACTGTTCTATAAATAGATAGTTAGTTTTTTCATGTGATCTTCACAAGATAGTTCTTTTAATTAATTAATAAATCCTTTCAATTAATTAAACTACAGCTAAGTCTCTTATTGATAACTTCAATTAATTTAATATAAAGAAACTTTTAGTCCAGTGGTGAGATTCGACACAGTTGGTACAGGTCTCAGTGTTGCGGCATCAGAGAATCCCAAACTAAAACAATTCGAGGTCAAAACGGCGTTCTTGTACGGGAATCTTGAAGTAGAAGTGTACATGAGGCAGCCTAGAGATTTTGACCGTAAAACAGGATAAGTATGCAGACTGTATAGAAGTTTATACTGTTTAAAACAAGCTCCACGATCCTGGAATAAGCGATTTGTCAATTTCATGAAGAAAGAAGAGATGGTTGTAGTACTGAAGATTCGTGTTTATTTTGTAACGAGCAGTTTTCTACGGGGAAATACGCGATAGAACAACTAATCTCGCACAAAGCGTCCCAACGTCACGAACGATACCTAGAAAAATCAAAGGGGTTGGGCGCCAGGCACGAAACCGTGCCGAGGTAACGGAAACTGAAAAAAAAAAAAAAGAAAACGAGAGACGGTATTGGCCGGCTAGGCCAGGGAGAGGGGAACGTGGGGGCGACGAAATAAACACTATCAAGTACGGTATTTAGCAGTCAAATACTTAGCGCAGATTTATTATGCCTTCGGCAGCGAGACCGTACGGACGTACGGGATAGATGTACAAAAAAAAAATATAAAAGAAACCTCTATGAATCAAACAAAATCGCTAGATTAGTCGGTACGGAATATAAGCGGGCTTGATAGCCGCAACTCATGCATACAATCGCAACGGAACCTAATAAAACTATACAGTGGCTATAAGAAACCCAAAAGGCACTATATTAAAGAAAAAGTGAAAATTATAAAGGTAGTTTAACAGATCAAAGAAAATAGAAAAGAAAAAAAAAGGTTTAGCTCCGGTGGAACGCGGCAGGCTCGAACCTGCGACGCGTCGATATATAGGACGGCAGAACAGACAGCTGATCCGGAGCTAGGCGTCAGGCTCGCCGTAGAGAACGGCCGACGTTCGTGACGAGACGGCAGGAGGGGGAGGGAACACACAGACGACACACTAAGCCGTTGCTAGAGCAGCTGAGGCGTTGCGCACACCGCTGCGCCGTCACTACTACTCTAGCCGGTTGTCACACACACACTCAAGGCTCACTCGTAATTAGTCCGGCCGTATGCCAGCTTCGCGTTTGCGAAGAGTGAGCCGATTATATCTCAGGTAACTTATAAAAGAAACTATCGCAGTAGTAAAGAACGCTTAATAAAGCTAAACAGGTAAGGAAAGATTCCGCAATTTAAATATTTGCAGGTAACCCCAAGGCAAGGAGGAACAGTCAACAAGTACAGTTAGTTATCTATGAAAAGCAATCCGCAACAAAATATTGACGGAGAATCAATATAGAAATATAAATTAATATAGGTGAGGTAATAAGCAAATAAGCAATATTTGAAGTTAACAGAAATCACATCTGATAAAGTTGAGGCTACCTATAGTATTTCACACCCTATACTAGTAGTATTGGTGACTGCGACAACCCGTCAACACGAGATATTGGCCAAGCGAAGTCTCGCAGCACTAGTGAATGACCAGAAAATATATCGCACAACTAGGCTGGGTAAAGAAAATCACGCAGACGGGTGGTCGTAGCCTAGGCGAAAAAGCCTACCTTTATCTGGCTCGATACGGGACGGCAGGATCCACACACGCACGCACACACTATAGATAGTCGCCGGTAACGTACAAGGCACAGGCCCCAAGAAGCCGGCACCAACTTATTAGATACTATTTTAAAGCACTCAGGCAGTAATTAAGCACTACGGTACTATTTTACAGAGAGTAGGCAAGGCACTCTATAAGATATAGGCAATCTTGAAGCTAGCAAAGCAAATAAAGATAAGATATAGGTAGCTGAAGGCAAAGCGAAACAGAAGCGTAAAAGCTGCGAAAAATGGCGATAAGATAATGGGAGGAAGCCGGTCATTCCGGAAACGTCCTGGAAGCTCGGCATGATCAGATGGCGCCTCACGAGTTGGGGGAGGTAGCCTTTCCATACACGACGAGTTCACTGTACCGACACCTGTCAGGCGGTTGACGATGACCGTTGCGGGAGGTACGGGGACGGGAGGCAGCGTCAGGCCGGGAGGTGCGGCCCTCTCCCGATCGGTAGACAGATTTCGGCTAGCAATTAGCGTCGGTACAGATACTACCGTCGTGACTTCACGGGCGTACCCCCCCGTACGGCACTCCCTCGGCGTCCCTCGACGATCTTGGCGTGCGGTGGGTACCTGTAAACGTACAAAAGCTTACGGCAGACAGTGGCTTAAACTAAATAATGAACCTTTTGCCTTGGGGTCGGTAAAATGAATAGACGCACACAACACTAAACAGATATTCGGACGCTCCGCGGGGAGGAAGGAGCTGGTCAGTGGCGGATCTAAATCCACCACGTTACAATTTATATAAAAGAATAGATGAAGAAAAATTTTAATTACAATCTACGTTGACGATGGTTTAGTAGCAGGAAGTAATATGGATGAGATAATTCGATTCATTGAAAATCTTAAAAAGGAATTCCAGATGAAGGTTGGGAATTTGGATTCTTATCTTGGAATTCAAGTGACTCGTTTTGAGAATGGTTCTATTTTCGTCAAAATACTTATACCAAATGAGTTTTGGAGAAATTTGGAATGTTAGAATCAAATGCTGTCACAATACTTTGTGATAAAGTAAATGATAAAAGCGAAAATAAGTATTTAGTAGTTAATAATGATGTTCCTTATAGACAGGCTGTGGGAAGATCAATGTATCTAGTAAATTCAACTAGGCCTGATATAGCTTATGCAGTAAGTGTAGCTGAATTTGGAGAAACCTAAACTTTCAGATTGGCTTGCCGTCAAAAGAACTATTGGATATCGCAAACCATTAATCATGATTTATTATATAAAGCTAATAATAAACAGAAACATCTGAAGTCTTTCACAGATGCAGATTATGCAGGAGATCATGAAAGAAAACGATCACATTCTGGCGTGGTCTGTAAATATTCTGGAGGCGCGGGTGATTGGTCAAGTCAGAAACAGAGATGTGTTGTACTTTTCACAGCCGAAGCGGAATACGTAGCAGCATGTGAAAGAACGGAACAACTCATTTGGATGAAGCGTTTACTTGCTGAAATGACTGGGATAAATTATATTCCTAAAATCCTAGTTGATAATGCCAGTGCAACTAAATTATCTAAGAATCCAGAATTTCATAAGCGTTCTAAACATATTGAAGTGAGGCACCATTTTGTTAGAGAAAAGTATAACGAAGGAGTTATAGAAATAGAGCACGTAGAAGGTGACAATCAAATAGCAGATATTATGACGAAACCGTTAGCTTGCGTTCGTTTTCAGAAGTTACGACTTACGTTGGGTATAATTTCACAGGAGGGTTGTTTCTAATATATAATACAAAATAGGATTAATCTTATTTGATTTCTTGACTGAGATAGTCGCTTTGTCAGGAAGTATTAGAACGTAGTGACTATATATATGAAATATTTGAATTATGGATATATAAGTCTACTGTTTTATAAACAGATAGTTAGTTGTTTTATGTAATCTTTAGAACATGGAGCTTTAGAAGATAGTTCTTCAGAGGTCGATAAAGTAGGGGGTGTTCTTACCATTTTTTTTTGTTTTACTCGGCATTTCGCGACGAAGGCACAGAATGGATTTATGCAAACGCATTCTACGTATTATATGGTAAAGTATTGCCGTAGACGAATAAACGTATTGAAATCCGAAAATAGTTTGTTTTCGTAAATTACGATCTGTAAAATAGGGTAAGAAAATGGCCACTCGGGGCTCGAATCTCATATACTGACCTTATTATTCAAGTTCGCTTTGTGTGAGGTCGTAGAATTGACGCAGCTATACATTTCAGTGCTGAATACCGCGCGAACTTGAATAATAAGGTCAGCATATGAGAGTCGAGCCCCGAGCGGCCGTTTTTTTACCCTATTTTACAGATCGCAATTTACGAAACAAACTATTTTCCGATTTCAATACGTTCGATCGTCTACGGCAATACTTCACCATATAATACGTGGAATGCTTTTGCGACAATCCATTCTGTGCCTTCGTTGCGAAATACCGAGTGAAACAAAAAAAAATTGGTAAAAACACCCCCTACTTTATCGACCTGTGCCTATCACATCCCGTTAATTAATCAAACTACAGCCAAGTATTTTATTGATAACTCTAATTGATTTAATATCAATAATTATAGTGAACTAGTCTGACTTATATCAACCGCTCTGCACAAGAGCAAGGGGAACAAAGGTTGCTTGTAAAACCAATGGGTATTCTGAACAGGGATTTTCTTTGTATTTATAATTCATGTCTCACTTTATGTCTTAGAAATATCGTTGTGAAATAGTTTTACTCTTATCAACCGCTCTTCACAAGAGCGAGAATCAGCCAATTCGGCTGCTAGATACTGCGACGTTTGGCGGACACAGTGTTGGTCCACAGGATGTGAGTTCATAATACTCGAATCGTTTGAGTTGTCATTTTATGCAAACTACATAGAGAAATGTTTTTTCTCAGTCTCTCCAATGGAGAGCGACTCGACTATTTGTCGATAGAATTCAAATGAATTTAAAATATTGATTTATAGAATGTATATCTAGTCATAGAAACTGCATAAAGGAATATTTTTCTTTCAGTCTCTCCATCGTAGAGAGACTCGACATATATTAGGAAAAAGATAATTTATTTAACAAATATTGTATGATAGAATATTATATTATTAGGATAAGAAAAATATAGATGTATAGAGAAACTACCAAATAATGTATATCACTATATAATAGCCGAGAAGGCTAAATAAACCTGTATCAATCAATCAATCGACTGATTGTCGATGAAATTCAAAAGGATTTATAATATTGATTTATAGAAAATATATCTAGTCATAAGAACTTTGAAGAGAGATGTTTTTTCTCTGTTTTTCCAATAGGAGAGCCACTCGACTATTTGTCGATAGAATCCAAACGGATTTAGAATATTGATTTATAGAAAATATATCGAGTCGTAGAACCTGCATAAAGAAATGGTTTTCTTTGTCTCTCTAATCGAGAGCGACTCGACTGATTGTCGAAGGAATCCTACACGGAGAGAATTTTATGACAAAGGCTCTCATACTGGTATAGGAATTTTGATGTATTCCGCACTTTTGAGAACTCGTACTATAAGTATGGTAATCATATCTTGAGATATGGTAACCATTGCCTCAATTATGAGAATGGTTACCATACTCATAGTACGAGTTCTCAAAAGTGCGGAATACGTCAAAATTCCTATACCAGTATGAGAGCCCTTGTCATAAAATTTCCTCCGTGTAACGGATTAAGTACATTATAGTGAATTAGTTTTCACTTATATCAACCGCTCTGCACAGGAGCGAGGGGAACAAAGGTTGCTTGTAAAACCAATGGGGATTCTGAACAGGGATTTTGTCTGTATTTATTATTCATTTTTGACTTTATGTTTCAGAAATATCATTGTGAACTAGTTTCACTCTTATGAACCGCTCTGCACAAGAGCGAGAATAAGTCTCTCCAGCGGAGAGCCACTCGACTGATGTCGAAGGAATCCTAACGGATTAGATACATTATAGTCAATTAGTTTCCACGCATATCTATCGCTCTGCACAAGAGCGAGGGGAACAACCAAGGCTTGCTTGTCATACCGATGGGGTTTCCAAACAGGGATTTTCTTTGTGTTTATTAATCATGTTTGATTATAAGTTAGAATTATCATTGTGAACTAGTTTCACTCTTATGAACCGCTCTGCACAAGAGCGAGAATAAGTCTCTCCAGCGGAGAGCCACTCGACTGATGTCGAAGGAATCCTAACGGATTAGATACATTATAGTCAATTAGTTTTCACGCATATCTATCGCTCTGCACAAGAGCGAGGGAAAAAACCAAGGCTTGCTCGTCATACCGATGTGGTTTTCAAACAGGGATTTTCTCTGAATTTATCATGTCTAACCTCTAAGTTACAAATATCATAGTTGATTAGTTTCAACTGTTATCAATCGCTCTGCACCAGAGCGAGAATATAAGCCACTTTTGCTGCTTGACACTGCGACGTTTGTCCAACACAGTGTTGGTACACGTGATGTACCTAAATAATTCTGGATTTGTTCGGGTTGTTATTCAGTGCAATCATTTGCAAAATGTCTTGCTGTGTTTATAGACACTGCCGCGAAATAATCGCGATCATTAGTGTACGTATATATTGTAACGGATCAGACAACATAGGCCTGACCGTTAGCAGTTCAAACATCAGCCGTTGCGAACGTCGAACGATCGAGAACGTTCGACGAGAGCGACATGTCAAGTGACGTCATAGCCAGTATAAAAGTCGAGACACAGCTCTCATTAGCAGCAATTCCACGGTATAGCACCGGGTTGACTCGCAACACTATTCTCTCGGCAGTCACAATAGGCAGAGCGCCTTGTGAACTCTTAGCTTCATTTCAATATAAATTATACTCAATTACTTTCGCGAGAATCAACAAAAAGAAAATTAACTAATTTCAAAAAATATTATCAAAGATATAAATAAAGATATTAAATTTGGAAACAAGAATATTATTTAGACAATAAAATCACAATCATACAAAACTGTCAAAATTCAAATAGAATATAACGGAAATCAAATCAGCTTCGATAGTCATAACTTAGTAAGTAAGCAACAACTGTAAATATAAAATAATAATTGGTTGCAACCGCAAATCGTTAAAGATAAAATAAATCGAATTTCTAGATTATATAAAAGTAAGTCTATGCAGATCCCTTATCCGCCATTTCCAGGTCTTCTTCATTGATATAACGAACCAACGCTAGATACAGCCTTAGTGTGTCTCTGACATACTCAGGTCTGGCACAGCAGGTTGTATTGTTTAGAATAATTGGGAATAAACTAACTTAAATAAAACTAAAATCAAAAGGTTAGGTGGGTAAAGTGCAGCCTTAGCGCGTTTACGTGTTCAGGTCTGTGGGGAGGCGGCTTTAGTTGCACGGCGACTCAAGTCCGTAATAGGGAAAATTAAATATTTGATATAAAGGTCTAGAACATATAAAATCGAGCAAAGAACTCACAATTACACTCGGTTCGCGATACCGGTGGTATCGCTCAAGAACCAAAACGTAACAATATATACTGACGAAGATGCGCGCTGCGCCATCTAGCGGTAGGCAGAGGTACCAAACGTTCCGGTGTCTGCGCCATCTAGCGGTGGGCAAAGATACTAACGTTTGGTAATCTGCTTTACCGCGGTGAAAGGCACCTAGCCGTGGCCTTGAAACGTTTCACTTCACCTTAAGGGCGTTGACTAGGCCTCGCCGAGCGCGCGTAAATAGACTCTCGGCCTTTGCCTTCTCATTTCCTCATTTTTGAAGATAACGTAGTTTTTGATGAAAATTCTTACAGATGAATGATGTATCCGCGTCATGGCTTTGGCCGAATTTGCGATTTCACCTTAAGCTTTGCAAAAAATAATCTTGAAAGTAAGCCATGTTTGCGATGATGTACAACGAGGAGCGATTTTTTCTTAAATATTCGGCGAAAGCCATAACATAGCTACATCATTTACCTTCTAATCAAGATCATGATCGATACTATCGGATTTATGACTAAGGAATGATCAGGAAAGACCTGAAGCATTGAACAGTGATTTTTGGCGCAAAAATTAGGCGATTTCTAGCGCAGCCGAGAAGTAGGGAGCCTACCGTCCTCAGCCTAGCCAACCACAGTGCAGTTACGATGCTCTGTCCTTCTTAAGTTTGTCTACTGTCTCGCTCGTCACAGTTCACGCGGGAAGCGGAATAGCCCGCGCTTTGCAGCTAGTCAACGCCCTTAACAGTTTCACCTACCCCATCACACGGCCCTTTTCCATGTGATGTAGCAAAGAAATGCCATTCGGCGTGGCATTGAAAGTCTTCAAAGTGATATGTTAAATGTATAAAATTCTTTTTGTTCTTATATTGGGAAGCTGCTCCATCAGAGAAATAAATTATTTCGTCTAAGGGAATTGAATCTTGGAACTTCTCTTTCATAAAGTTGACTAATTTTTTTTGAAATAAATGAACTGCAACTGTATTATGTTTCAGATGCTCTGAAATTATCACAAAACTAAAATGTCTCAACTGGTCGTCACCGTAACTTTTATAGTAAGCCACGATTGGATGAATAGTCGCCTGATTATTGCTCCACTGAAACCCTTGCGTGGAATCTTGTACAACGAATGCATAATTCTCAGCCAAATCGCATACTACTAAAAATTCGCCAACTATCAAGCTCTCTGTCATCTTTTGCCAATAACTACTTTGCTGCTTCGCAATGAAATCATGTGCAACCAATTTTGACAATTGATCACAGAAGTTATCCACAAAATCCTCGGACTTTTTGATGAGTGTCTCCAAAGCCGTTCGATCCACTGATATCCACTGTTTATAAGAAACATCGCTGATGAAATTGTGTGTCAAGGCTTCTTGCAACGATGTTTTGATGATATTTACACCAGGACAATTTGAGCATGCTCCTAAATGACACTGTGGCTGTGATGGATTGCAAAGGATTTGAGCCAAACAATGCTGGTATGTCGGAAAATTCACAGCTTCTTTCTCAACTAAATCACTAATATTTGCACCCATCATCATCAGCTTCACATTCTGGTGATAGGTACAAACACACACGGTATGTGTGCCACTCGGTCCTGCTAAAATACATTCTTTCGGGCGCAACTCTGCAAATTTAGAAAAACCGATTTTTTTATCTGGATAACGATCACGAAATAATCGATACAATTCTCTCAGATGATTCAACATCAGATGCTTTTGAACCGATACTTTTTCACCATTTCTTTCAACGGTTACGCAGCTTTTTTGACCTGGTGTTATGCGATGACCTCTTCACTTCGATAAAATTCTACCACGAGTGATACAACTTCGGATGATATCGTCTTACCAGGTCTCGAATTTGGTGAGGATGATATTCTTTTATCTTTCAGCTAACCTTTTCGCCGTCCAAGCCATATGATTTGTGACGTTAAACTCTTCCTCGATTTTTCCCACACTCCAACTCTTCGGCAGAGCAGTAAGAATGGTCAATCTGAATGCCTTATCATCTGTTTCATTAAATATATCTTTTAACTGAGATAACCACTCGTTATAATCGGCACTCTCGCTCTTCGTAGGTACACAGTCCGAAAAATGTTGTTTGAATGCAGTTGAAAGTTTTCCGAATACCTCTGCTTTCTCCGAAACCGTTTTTATTTTTTTTACGGGTATCGGTGATTCACCTAAACTTGTCAACGATGAATTGATAGCAGTGATCACATTTATAGTATCAACCTCGGGAAAATTAATACATGAATTTCCGGATTTACATTCGCTTGATGACGATGTCGAACCAATCTCTGTACTAGGCACTGCATTGTCCTTCAACATCAGCCGACAAGTATCACAAATCAGACAACCGTTCGTGATCGATTTCACTTTATCACGCACCCATTGTGTTACTGGGCGTAAATTTTTCGAATGCTTCGACAAGCCAAACGGATTACAGCAATAATTTCTCGGCATTTTGATAGCGAAAGAGGTGTTGACCGTTCAATTGCGAGTTTGTCGTAAGACTGAGGTCATCACGGAATTGCTGAGCCTTTTATTTCAGGTCAGTTCAAAAGATGTCTCACAGCAGGTGCAGGCAACTTGGTGCAATTGTTGCACTTGGTAAATGCGGCAAGAAGGGATTAAGTTAATCCTTACACGTGGGTCACGCATAAAGGACCAATTTGACCGCGCTCGACTGTTCCGGTCCGCTTGGGCCATACGAAACAATGGATTCTTCGAAACCTATAGTCTTTCCTGTCACAGACAATGATGGTTCAATGATTTCCCTTTTCAAAACAACCCCGTAGATTGAGGGATTATATTCCGATACAAGTAAAGGGATTAGTTACTTTTAGATATTTAACACAAAACGATGAGAGTTTGTGCAATTGGTGACTCCGAATTTCCAGAACAGGTATAGGTATGTAACTCCGAGAAAACATGACTAGTAGACGGATAAGCGAGGGCTAAGGTGGTTAAACAACTATTTTCGGAGATTGAATAGCCTGGGTCAGTAGGGAAGCATTGAATGTAATTTAACATCACAATTTAACTCCACTACGCAACACAATAAACTCGCGGGAGTAGCGCAGACGTGGATTGACGCGCGGGGCGACGCGCGACAAGACGTTTCATTTTTTTTCTCCGGCCCAGGTAGGTTCTCCATAAATTTTTTTTCTTAGGGTTAAAGAGGAAGGATTCCGCTATCCAAAAAAAAATTATCTCCATGGATTCCTGATAGTCCCGCGAAAATGGCAGCGAAATTAAAAAAAAAACGACAAAAAAAATTGTAAGAATTTTTTTTTTTTTAAACAAAATTTTTTGTATGAAAGCGCATTCTTTTACGAACAAAATAATTCCAGGATCAGTCCGCTCCGGTGAATACTTTCGGAGATATGAATTTTCAAACATAGCGGTGCAACAGCGACTTACCAAAATTCAAATAGCTGTAATCCGCCATTTTTGAAAATTTTTAAAAATCCCTGAAGTTGTATTTTTTTTTCCCATAGTACTAAAGATATGTCGAATGGCGCAAAGATCCGTGACTTGACGGTTTTTTTTTGAGTAAAGTGACGTGGATCCGCTCACATCCACGTGTACTTCCTGTGTATTGTGACGTGCAGAGCCGACGGTGGGGGTTCACTCCGTAACGGTTGCACGACGAACAGAGATCCGGCACTTTTTCTGAACGTGGATTTTTACTCGGACTATGACTAATGAAATTCTAACTTCAGTTTTAGTCGCGATAAAATTTACCGAAGGTTGGGCGCCAGGTACCTAGGGGTACTGTGGTATAGAAAAAGGAACGGGAGCGAAACTATAATATAATAATTATGAAAGAAATAAAATAATAATAGTAATTGGAATAAAAGGAAATAAAATAATAGTAATAACTGAATTTAATAAAATATATTATAATAAAAGAAATAAAATTAACGGACAAATTAATGACAACAAGAACGGTACAACACGGTTGGCTCAGCGTGAGGGGAACATGGGGGCGAAATAATATGGGGAAGACTTGGATATTTTTTTATGGTTTATGGATTTGATCTCAATGAAACCGTTCTATTTTGGCAAAATAATTAACAACAAGTAATAAGAACAATTAAACACAAGATAAAATTAAATTAAACAATCAAAGCCGATCACTTGGATCGGATTCACACAAGTTGAACAATAAAATGAAAATAATTCGGGACAGCTGACTGACTAGGTCACAAACGGAAAGTAGGACAAGGAATAATATAGAATATAAGGTAATATAGGAATAGGATTGATTGATTGATTGATTTATTATTATGCCCTAGGTACCTTGGGGGCAAATGAGGATACTACCGATAGTATACGATAGATAAAGTAAATAAACAGATAGATAAGGTAGGACAACTCACACAAAAGGAAGGAACAAACATCTTATGGTACGGTGAGAATCAATCACAGTCAAATATTAGTTTATAATAAATAGGTCGATAATATAGGGGAATCCGGAATCTACAATTTAGGGACTGTTACAATTTAATTATGCGGATTGGTATCACAGAATTTTCTGTAGGAAGTGTAAGGCGTCTTTCTATAGGATATGTAAGGCATCGAAACTAGATTCCAATAAATTCGTACAAAGATGGCCAACGGCAACTTTACACGAGGCACGCCATGCAACTACGCAGCAACAAATTCACACAAAGAGACACGAGATTCTATTACAAGAAATAATTGGAAATAATAATACTAATACCAGCTCAAGGTTTCACTCAGGGTTTCTGACTACTTTCAACAGAAAGGGTTAACTTGAATGGGATTATTTCTCAATGTCTAATCTACAGCCTGTAGACCGATTCTTCCAGAAATACCTGGCTCAACAAGCCGTCGAGATCAATTATAGTATTTGACTACGAAACTAATTTTTCCACACGGGGGATTGATATTTCTGGGACGTTATCAAATAGCAATTATAGGTAATTCAGATCAACAATTATTAATACTTTCAAGGAAATAGACACGGAAATATTTAACAAACAATTAAGAACACAGAATTGACGATACGATAAATAGTCACTATACGAGAAATAATCAAGATACGATAAATAATGATGATACGATAAATAATGAAGATACGATAAATAATGACGATACAATAAATAATGACGATACGATGAATAAGGACGATATGGAAATTATTGACGCTATTTTCCCGAAAAATCGATCGATAAGGCACAATTATATATCAGAGAAACACAATAATCGATAATACAATCAATAATCGACAGTTAAAGAAACTAAAGCACGACAATTCGATGATATATTAATGGCGTCACCCTCCTCGAGGCCTGACCCAACTACGCAAGAACAAACGAGTTTCTTTTTTACCTTTCGTTGGTCGCTCACCTCTTCCCGAACGTCGTTGGTCGCTCGGTGAGGGAATCGCCGCAATGTGAATTTTACTGCAACGTTGCCACGTCAATTTTATCCGCCAAATATCGGTCTAAGCAGCCGGGAGAATTTTTCTACCTATGTGGCAACGTTGCGCTTCGAATTTTACCTACGTTTGTGGTCGCACAGTGAGGGAATCGCCGCGATTTCACGGTTTTCTCACAATAAAAAATTATTATGAAAAAAATGAATACAGTTACAACTGTAAAAATATTTTTGATTGACTTATGACATATCAATTCATGAATAGCTCAACTATTTTATATAAATTATCAGTATTTTATTATATATTTACATTTGACAAAAAAAGGCGGGGATTCCCTCATAGCGCGACCAACGAAAGGTTAATCAATCTAATATCAATCGAAAAGTCGGCTAGAGTTGGAATCTGACTAGTCCAGTTGAGATACCTGCCTATACATACAATTTTGCCATAACAGTTTGCGGTAGCATTTTTCTTATAGTTTTCGACGTCCTGAATTCAATGGTGCAAGAATTTTTGCGCTAAGTCTTGCGGAAGGGGTTCAAAATAATTTTTGAAAATTTGAATTGCAATATAGCGCTAACGACGGAGAAATTGAAAAAAAGTTTCATACAAGAGTTGTAGAAAAAACAAATCCACGTTAAAAACGATTTAACTTTTTTTTCTCTACAATCAATAGGTAGGCCAGTATAATTAATTTAAGATTTTCAATAGCTATATACAAAAATGAAGGAGTGGGAGGTGCCTCTCCTTTCTCCCAATGTTGCATGTGCATGTTTCGTACGGGTGCTAGCGAAACACCACTAGCCGGCGATGCTTTCACCCCTCGTGCCTGTCTCCCCACTCCTTCGTATATTATACAAAATCCTCCTTTGTATATTATACAAAAATGAAGGAGGTGAAAGCATCGCGTGCTAGGAGCTACCTCTCTTTTCTCCGAATGTCGCATTTGCATGTTTCGTACGGGTGCGAGCGAGATCGAGTTTTTTGAATTCCCCGCTTTACCCTTCTGCCCATATTTTTTGTTTCACGAGTTTTCGTATACCGAGGCAAGGCGTAAATATTTCTGATTACGACTCATATGAAATATTGTTCCGCAATTTTTTAGCTTCGATGTTATTTTTTCATTGTACAAAGTAAAGTCTACATTCATATGGAATCCACGCCATTGACCGTGGCCCAAAGTTCTGTGAAGTCGAAGTTCGGTTTCACAAAATTCTGCTTTTATTGTGGTCGTACTTGGAGTCTCGATTGCGGTCGATATTTGTTGAGTATCGTAAGCAAGGGTAATGTCCAAGATCGAGTAAGAGATGTAGCCGAATGCCGCAATGATCATATGGGAACAGAAGTACTGCGCAGACTTGATGGAATTTCCTCGTTGCTCAAAGTAGGCGCGCGATATTACAGAAAATGTCAAACCACTTTTTTCAATTACAAACCGCACGTGCATGACGTATCGCCTGCCAGTGCTCAAAACGACGCATCATTAATTACAAATGAATGAATTAATTAATTAATTACACTGGCTCACCTATTGATTGTAGAGAAAAAAAGGTTAAATCGTTTTTAACGTGGATTTTTTTTCTACAACTCTTGTATGAAACTTTTTTTCAATTTCTCCGTCGTTATCGCTATATTGCAATTTCAATTTCCAAAAATTATTTTGAACCCCTTCCGCAAGACTTGGCGCAAAAATTCTTGCACCATTGAATTCAGGACGTCGAAAACTAAGAAAAATGCTACCCCAAACTGTTATGGCAAAATTGTTTGTATGGGCAGGTCTGTCAACTGGACTATACCTTCATCAAGGCTCTAAACCCACTAACTGAATTTGTGATTCTATTATTTATTGGCTTTAGACGTTAATATTCGTTAAACTTCGAACAAAGAAACAAATTTGAGATTTTTCAATAAAACTCGAGTGTAGTGAACTGATTTCGAGCAAAAAGTGAAACGTCTAGATCTGTCTCTATCTAGATGCTATTCAGGGGTGAAGGGGGGTATTGCACATAAAATTAGTGGGCGTTCTTCTGACGGGTTTTGTCACGGGCCTGACAGGACCTTTTGGCACTTCTTTCGCCACGGGGTTGTTAGATGTCTCGTCGTGTTTTCTTTTTTTTCGATATCCTGGAAGGCGGAATTATACATGCTGGACCGGTGGACCAGGCCGGTTCAGGACAGGTAGAGGGAGGGAGGGAGCTACTCCACGTGACAGATTCTTTGCAGCGCTCTTCCAGGTATATCTCGGGATACAATGACTCGGTTCCCCCGGTTAATCACTCGAAGGCCGGGTGGCCTGCCAGGCCGGATGCAGGGCCGTATTATCCATGTAGGCAGAAAGGCACTGCCTCAGGGCCCCCACCATCAAGGGGCCCCCACCAAAATTTGTAACTCACTTTTTTTTTTTTTTGAATACCAACAGATTTTTTTTCATCTCAAGTGATACAATAGGGGTAGCGGGTTGAGGTCTGAGAGCATTATTTGTAATTCAGTTATTGTAATAAGGAATCATAGAAAATATATCAAACTTTTCATAATTTTCAATTTGAATATTTCCGCCACTCTGAATGCATATTCGAATACAACTATTTTTTTTAAAACGTGCATGAAATAGGCCCTTTTTTTCGCATGTAAAGTGGATGGAAAATTGCTCATTCCTACGGTGGACTCTATTTTCCTCCTAGGGAGGGAATGAGTCTATTTCCTCCCTAGGGAGGGAAAAGAAATAAGAAAAATTGAGTTTCATATTTGTTCATAAGTATGCATTTTTTTATGCGAAATTTTCTACTAAAAATGAATTAATTTTTTTCGTAGTCGGGGGGCTTCGCCCCCCCCCCCCCCCGAACCCCCTACCAGGGCTTCGCCCTTGGACCCCCCACAACCGTTAGTTTGCTCGTTGGTTTCAAATCTCGTTCTTGACGGTACATAAATTACTATTCTTCATTAATTATCGGACATATTCATTTTCAATATCCTTTTTTTAATCGATGTAATTTTGTGTGTGAATGCACAAGAAACATGCTCGAAAAAAAGGGCTATACATGCACTTGTTGGAAAAAAAATGGTGTGCAACACGGGAGGGAGGGTCAGTTCTAGCTCGGGTGATGACGTTGCACTCGCTGGAAATTACCAATTTCCCCCCCTTGTTGTACAATGTACTATTCTTCTACCTCATATTCTAATCTTCTAATAAAAAAAAGCCTTAACAAAAGTATTGTATTTTTTTGCTGTAGATTATGAATCTGCACTGAAAAATAGAGGTTTCTATTCGAAAAACTGAAGTTTTCTTATAAAAATCCCATAGAACCCTATAAAACTTTAAAACTCATATTAGTATCAAATTTCCGCCTCAAAACACAACAAATTTTATCTAAATTATTTTTCTCTGCAACCATTAGTTAATAATATTGAAAACTGTTCATTTCAAATTTTTAAATATTTCATTACTTTATTTTTACCCCAGTACCGAAATATTTTAGTGAACTTCATGTAAAATATGCTTCAGTTCAAATTTATGATGACGGTCAATGCACCATAGCATTTTGATTGAATTTTAGAAAATTGGGGCGCCCGAGTGAGCCCCCACCAAAATTTTGCCTAAGGGCCCCGACAATACTAAATCCGGCCCTGGCCGGATGAGATTGAGGGATGATCCACTCGATGATTTTAAGTCGGAACGGTACGGGAATATAAGATATAGGGAAAGGGAATAAATATTAGTACACGAACTTATTATTACTACAATGGACCTTGGGCACTTGAGCTGGGACTTCTCGCTTTGAATTCGGTTTTTCACTGAAGTGGTCACTTGGGTCTGAGGAAGAGAAGATGGTTCATTCACGAGGCCTAACAAATTTGCCTCGTTACAGTATCTATCGGCATCTCCTGCTGGATTTCATCGTCAACGAATTCAACCTGAGCGTCTACTTCTTGTACATGTATTACCACTCCCTGACACAGATCATTGTGACCACTGATACCAGAACTTTGCGGAGAATCTCCAATATTTAAAGACGAAACGAACCAAATTCTTAACTGAGTCTTCTAACTGAGGAAAGACTTCTCTAATTCGAGAGTGCAATCCAACAGAAAGACCGAAAAAAACACGGAAAGTGCATCCAATTCTTTTTATCAAGTAAAAATTCCTTCAGCCCGGGTTTGAACCGGGACCTCCGCATTTGTACTGCGACGCCTTGTTCAATTAGACCACTGAAGGACTGAACGAATCTTCACATGAATTTCGTGTTATTGTATTGACCTCTTTGTCCACATGGTAATGTATTAGTAGGTAGTGACTCTATCGTTCGTAGTATTGTATTGATGGTGAGAAATTATCGGACGAAACGAACCAAATTCTTAACAGGTCAATACAATAACACGAAATTCATGTGAAGATTCGTTCAGTCCTTCAGTGGTCTAATTGAACAAGGCGTCGCAGTACAAATGCGGAGGTCCCGGTTCAAACCCGGGCTGAAGGAATTTTTACTTGATAAAAACAATTGGATGCACTTTCCGTGTTTTTTTTCGGTCTTTCTGTTGGATTGCACTCTCGAATTAGAGAAGTCTTCCCTCAGTTAGAAGACTCAGTTAAGAATTTGGTTCGTTTCGTCCGATAATTTCTCACCATCAATACAATACTACGAACGATAGAGTCACTACCTTCCAATATCTAAAGCAAGCAAAATAATACATTCGTGATTATACCTATGTATGGATTGAGTGTGTTTGGCGTGGAATACCTCATATATTTATTGTATTTTTGAATACCCATCAAAATGATAATTTGAAAATTATCCATGGTACAGGTCAAAAATTAAACGTATACACAGAGTACGCATACCTTCTGTGTTTGAAGTTGTAACAACAGCTGTAAGACTGCGAAGTACTTCTCTCATTTCAGGCTCACAGATCTTACGCAGAGCTCTGTGTTTTCGTACACGATTCCGTGAACACGGTTTTCTGGTGTCCATGTCCATATTCACGTAATGATGGGTTGTCGAACAAACTAATTGACTTTTGACTCGACTTTCCGCGGTGACTTTTCTTATAGTCCGAAAACGATAGCAGCGATATAGTGATCTATGAATATCATTGCCAAGCACGGCCCGCTTTTCATGCACGTGTTATAAAAAATACAAGGTCTACAACAAGATCGTCAACTTTCATACCTACACTGAGAAAAAAATGTAGTTGATTTGAACAAAAACTGATTGTCTGAACTGAACTTGGCGGTCACGGGCGGGGAAACGCCGTTTCGGTTGGAACAATCAAAAATATGATCATTTCGAATAGTACAGCTAGAATTGAATGAAACAGATGTACATTTAAATTAACACTGAGTTAGGTAAATCAACTGAATTTTCAATTGAAAACACTATCTTGAAATATTCACCATCCAAATAACATGTTGATTTGACTTGATATCTAATTAAGACAAACAGTCACACGATCGCTCCAAACACGATATACTCGAAGCAATCGAGTCAATTTTCGAATTTACAAGTCATTTGAAGAAGAATGTATCCGCAAAAAATTGCAAAAAGTTTGATGTTTTGATCATCTTGGTTTCCATGTTTTACTCGAGTCAATTACATATGCGTTCAAGTATTTCCTACAATATATTTTATATTAATGATGACGCTGTTTCCCAGGTTAACACGTATACATCTCTCTCTCTCTCGGTCGACCCAATCTATCGTAACCTTAAACATCTTATTACTTATAATAATTATTCGGTCGCAAGTCCAGACGCATCGCAGTGGCACATGTATGTATGTAAGTCGCCTTTTCCTTATATACCAACGTTGATCTAGTTTAAGTGCTAGTGAGACATATTTTTCCGTCGGTCGCCACCTATCGGTGAACTGAAACCCGTAAAATTCAAATCTATCAAAAAAGCACTGATATCGGTTGTTTCAACTGAGTATCTGCCAACCAAATCAGTTGGCATATTCAAAAAAAAATTCCCCAGTGTGCACACAAATTACATGATATGTATGAACATTAACTAAATACTTAACTATAGTTGTTATAGCAAGGATTCAGATCACTCGAGTTACCGGATAATAAGCTTAAGGGCGTTGACTAGCTGCAAAGCGCGGGCTACTCCGCTTCCCGCGTGAACTGTGACGAGCGAGACAGTAGACAAACTTAAGAAGGACAGAGCATCGTAACTGCACTGTGGTTGGCTAGGCTGAGGACGGTAGGCTCCCTACTTCTCGGCTGCGCTAGAAATCGCCCAATTTTTGCGCCAAAAATCACTGTTCAATGCTTCAGGTCTTTCCTGATCATTCCTTAGTCATAAATCCGATAGTATCGATCATGATCTTGATTAGAAGGTAAATGATGTAGCTATGTTATGGCTTTCGCCGAATATTTAAGAAAAAATCGCTCCTCGTTGTACATCATCGCAAACATGGCTTACTTTCAAGATTATTTTTTGCAAAGCTTAAGGTGAAATCGCAAATTCGGCCAAAGCCATGACGCGGATACATCATTCATCTGTAAGAATTTTCATCAAAAACTACGTTATCTTCAAAAATGAGGAAATGAGAAGGCAAAGGCCGAGAGTCTATTTACGCGCGCTCGGCGAGGCCTAGTCAACGCCCATAAGCACGTAAATTCAGTTATAACAGTTAAAATATATTTATTCACGTCAAAATTCTTGCTCCGAAAATGATATACTGTACATGCCGTGTGGCTAAATTCGTCGAGCATAGAACCAATACAACTAACTTACAGTAACGCCTTTGCTTTTGCGTCAAGAACGTCGGGGTTTACATTGGTTAATACATACGTTAATGAAATAGTCTCGACCCCAGACGCTATGTTGGCTTTTCAAAAATCGTTGTACTCACTCATGCTACACTCACGCACACATGCTTGAACATTCCGCCCGCCTCGGCTGCTAGGACGAATTATACATACAATCTTAAGTGATAATGTAGGAATGCATGGCTCACTCGAAATGACTAACCACTTTTTTTTTTTTTTTTTTTTCAAGAACTATATGTACACTCAGAGCGCCGCCCGCCTTGCCATAGTGGCGGGGAGGCAGTAGTTAGTCACATGAACCTAGCACGACGATCGGTGGAGCTACGTTTTTTTTTTTTTTTTAAATAATTGACGGTACCGCTTGGAGTGCTGACGCACTTTGCGTTGACCCGTTAGACGTTTACCAGAGGATTGTTTAGTTGTCGTCAATGCTACTAGAAGACATACCTTTTGTGTCGACACAATCTTGGAATGAATTATCGCTACTCGATATTATCGAGTAGGATCGGATGCAATAGTTCTAACGGGGAGAAGGCAAATTTTGGTAATCGGTCGTTTTAGTACTGATTGGGCGGTTTTGATTGTCACGACCCGTATGCGCTCGTCAGGACCTGTATGACACTCGGTAATTCGACCTAAACACCATTTTGTTGGTGGCAAATTTTCGTTTCGCACGAGCACTAACTCACCGACTTTCACGTTGTTCCTACTTTCGGTCCATTTCTTTCGGGCTTGAAGCGAATGGAGGTATTCGCTTGACCACCGTTTCCAAAATAACTCCAGCTTTTGTCTCAAGAGTTGCCACCGAGACAATCGATTTTCACTGAGATCGAGCAACGAGGGCTCTGGAACACTAGTTAACGGCGCACCTATCAGAAAGTGTCCTGGTGTAAGTGCGGAAAGCTCATCAGGGTCGTTACCGGAAGGGCCGATGGGTCGCGAGTTAAGGCACGCTTCGATTTGTGTGAGTAGCGTTGTGAATTCTTCGAACGTTAGAGTTTTTGAACCTACGACGCGTTTTAAATGATGTTTCGTACATTTTATACCCGCTTCCCATAGACCTCCGAAGTGCGGAGCTCCTGGAGGAATAAAATGCCATTTGACGCTATCAGTGGCTAGTAGATTGATTAGATCGGTGTTTCGTATTATTGAACGGTACGCATTTTGCAGTTCTTTGTCTGCTCCTATGAAGGTAGTACCGTTATCGCTATATAGATCGGATGGTAACCCGCGCCGTGAGACAAAGCGACGGAAAGCTGCAAGAAAGGCTTCCGTCGTATAATCTGAGACGAGCTCGAGATGAACTGCGCGAGTCGATAAACAAACGAATAACGCCAGGTATGCTTTAAACGATTTATGACCTCGACCTTTCGAGGTGCGAACTTGGAAGGGGCCTGCATAATCAAGCCCACTGTGTTGGAACGGACGACTCGGGCGTGCTCGCGCAGCGGGTAAATTTCCCATGATTTGCTGCGGGATTGCAGCGCGTTCTCGGACGCACGTAACGCATTTATGTATAAGATTTTTCACAAGCGATCGTTGGCCTATAACCCAATAATTCTGTTGCAGAACACTGGTCGTAAGTAGCGGACCGCTATGGAGGGAACGTAAATGCGCGTGTTCTATGATTAGAGTGGTAATATAGTGTTTTGGCAATATTATAGGATATTTTTCATCGAACGATAGAAGTGATCGTTCAAGACGACCACCTACGCGGAGAATACCGAATTCGTCACTAAACGGATTAAGTGACCGTATCACTGATCGTCTTGGCAATGGTCGTTGTGAAGTTATTGCGGTTATTTCTTCATGGAAGAACTCGGACTGTGCAATTTCGATCCAATATCGTTTCGCGTTGAGGACTTCGTCGGTTGAAAGTCCTAACGTGAGCGCTCGAGGTTCACGTCTAAAGTACGCGACGATACGCATGCAATATGCGGTGATGCGTAAAAGTCGGGGCCATGACGAGATTGCAGTGGGGAGCTCCCAGCCTGGAGTCGCTACCGCTGCAACGTGCATGGTTTGCTCGGACGTGGTTTCCTGTGTCAATAGGGTTTCGGACATACGTGGCCACGTTGTCTCGTGACTTTTGAGCCATGGTGGGCCTTGCCACCATAACTGATGTTTGCAGAGCTCGGATGCTGTTAGTCCTCGAGACGCACAATCCGCGGGATTTTGAGCTGTCGGTACGTGATTCCATGTGACCTCGGGACCTTGGGTTTGTATCAGAGCTACTCGGTTAGCAACGAACGTAGGCCAAGCAGATGGATGTTGTTTGAGCCATGATAGAACGACAGTGGAATCGGTCCATGCGTAGATAGTGCTCGATGTCAGTTGCATCGAGTCTACAACGAATTTAATTAATTTTGTGAGCAGCACTGCTGCGCACAACTCGAGTCGCGGTACGCTAATGGTTCGTACCGGTGCAACTTTTGATTTTGCTGTTAACAAGCTAATTTGAGCGTTACTGTCTTTATCAATTACGCGTAAGTACACGACTGCGGCGTACGCGCGAATCGAGGCGTCCGCGAAGCCGTGAATTTGACACTGAGTTTCATTTGATGTGAGTTGCGTCCATCGCGATATTGATACAGCGTGGATGTCTGTTAGATTGGCGCAGTAGTTTGTCCATTTTTCGGCTAAATCAGTGGGGAGTTCGTCATCCCAATCTGATGACAAGATCCAGAGCTCCTGCATTAGTATTTTTGCAACAATAAGCACTGGCGCTAACCAACCGAGGGGATCGTATAATTTCGCGGTTACGGACAATACCGAGCGTTTCGTATAGCGATCTTGTTTCGGCATAGCGGCGTTGAAGCAAAATGCATCGGTTTCCGGTACCCAATTAATACCTAAGACTTTAATTGATTCGCTCGAATCGAAGAATCGAATCTTCGTGACTTCTCGATCTACTTTTGGAATTTTCTCTAATAGTGAAGGATGACTAGCCATCCACTTACGTAAAGTAAAACCTCCACGCGTAAGTAGTTTCTCAAGTTCGAGGCGTAATGAATTCGCGGTAATTTCGTCATTTGCACCGAATAATGCGTCGTCTACATAGAATTGTTGGCGTAGGATTTGAGCTGCTAACGGGAAGTCGTTTTCTTCATCGTCAGCTAATTGTTTGAGTACGCGCATTGCTAAATACGGGGCAGATGCGGTACCGTATGTGACCGTAACAAGTCGGTACGGAACGATTGGGATACTGGGCGTTGAGCGCCACAGTATCTGTTGATACCTCGTGTCATCTGGGTCGACGAGGATTTGTCTGTACATTTTTGTAATGTCAGCAGTGAAACCGTATTGATGTGTGCGCCATTTCAAGATTGTGGCTGGTAAATCAGCTTGGAGTTTTGGACCTACCATGAGATGGTCATTAAGTGACTTACCGTTGGACGTTCGGCTCGATGCATTGAATACCACTCGTAATCTTGTGGTACTACTGTCTTTGATCACGGGGTAGTGCGGTAGGAACACACCGGGATCGGATTCTGGGGAGTTGAAAGTCGTCGGTACCATATGCCCGAGATCTAAATATTCCTGCATAAATTCACAGTACGGAGTGACCAAGTCAGCGTTACGTGTGAATTTGCGTTCCAATTTTTGCATCCAGTTTAATGCTGTTTGGTGTGATGCACCGAGTTCAACGGTTGTTGAGTTTTTAAACGGTAACTTAACTTGATAACGCCCGTCTGGTAAACGTTTGTGTGTCGCGGTAAAATGCGTTTCACATTGGTTTTCTTCCTCTGTGGGAGGAGAACAAGTTGGAATTTCTTCGAATTCCCAAAAACGCCTTAGTTCTAGCGATAAGTTTGATTCTGAGATCGCTAGATCAAAACTTAACGCGGTTAAATTCTCGTTCGGGTTGGTCGCAACTGGTCCTGAGAGAACCCAGCCGAAAATGGTTAATTGTGCAATGGGCGATCCGGGCGGCCCACGCTTTAATCCCTGACGGAGAATACTCGCGTACAGTTCTGCACCGAGAATTAATTGGATCGGATCGGCACTGCTTGGATCAGGATCAGCTAATTCGAGATTATTTAAATGGTTCCAGTTCAGACTGATTCCGGTACCTTTTGGTACGTACAAGGTTAATTTTTGAAAAACAAGCGCATCGCATTTCATTGACGGACTATCGTGATTACAGGGTTTGAGGTTTAACGTAACGACAGACCGGCTAAAGCCTGCTGCTGAACCCCCTATACCGGTGACCATTGAATGAGCTTTTCTTCGCGGTGCTCGTAAGCTTTGAACGACTGATTCGGTCAAGAATAAAGTTTGCGATCCTTGATCCAAGAGTGCTCGGACTTTCATAGTTCGCCCGTTTGGCGCCTCGAGTCGTACCCAAGCAGTGGCTAACATAACAGCATTTGGAGCAGGCTGCTTTTCGAGTGCATGATGTGCTTGCACACTAGTGGACGCGCTCGTTCCACTAGCGTGGTCAGGTTGCTTCGGTGTCGAAGCTTCGATCGGTTGACTTTTTTGTGCAGCGTTGCCAGAAGGGAACGCTACTGCGTTTTGTTCAACTTTTCGTTTGTTATGAAATTCAGCATCATGCATGAGTGTATGATGCTTTTTTTTGCAATGGAAACACACATGCTTGCTTGGGCATTGCTGAGTTCTATGATTAATCGATAAGCAATTAAAATATAAACGTTTTTCGCCAACCAGTTTTTGTCTTTGTTCGACTATCATACGTTTGAACGATTCGCATTTATAAATCGAATGCTCACCGTCGCATACATAACATTTTGTTGTCGTAGACAAATGGGATTTGAACGCATTTGCGGTGCTTTTTTCCGCAGCAGTTTGTTTACCCGTTTTGCTCGAGGTGTTTGTGGACATTGCCTCGAGAGCACGAATTCGATAGTCAAGAAAGTTTGTGATTTCCTCAAAGGTGGGATAATCCTCTTTTTCACTTATTTTCATTTCCCATTCTCGTCGAGAGACTGGATCAAGCTTGCGAATAGTTACAAAGGCTAAAATGTCATCCCATGTATCTACTTTACGATTTAAATTTTCTAATGCGCTTACTGCCTCGCGAGTTCGATCTCGCAAAGTTTTAAGGTCACGAACATTCTCAGTGGTGACTCCCGGCACGTCAAATAGTTTGCTTAATTGCACTTCGATTATGTGACGGGATTGATTGTATCGTTTGAAAAGTGCATCCCAGGCGATTTTAAAATTTGCCTCTGTTATTGTAATGTTTTGCAAAAGTGAACTAGCGTCGCCTTCTACACTGGTCTTCAAATAATGCAATTTTTCAACAGCTGAGATAGATTCATTCTTAATCACTAATGACTCGAATAAATCACGGAATGATATCCAGTCGGTATAAGAACCTGAGAATTTAGGCATCGGGATACGAGGCAACGGAGTTATATTACCGCGAGCTCCTTCATGAAACGTTGCATCACCACCGTTGGATGCATTCGTGTTATCACTGTTGGTGCGTGTACTTATTGCACTAGAAATATAATCGTTTACTTCCCAATAGGTTTCTTCAGCAATTTGAAGTTCGTTGTCTGTGAAGTACGCGAGTGTTTTTCTCTCGTCGGCCGTTGCAGCTTTGTAGATTTGGACATCGAGCGCTTGGCAATGGTCCCAGGTTTGATTGAGTCTGCTAAGTCGAGTTTGAAGCAGAGTCAGTGTGATGTTTCTTTGACCAACTTTCTTCAAGTTGACCAAGATGCGTGACATGGAAGTGATTGACGCCGTCATTTCGTAAATCAGACCCTCTAACTCGGCCATGCTACTCGTAGTACGGTCACGCCTGCGTGAGCACCGTATGGGTATTTGATTACGCCTTTACGTGGACCGACTGCGTGGTGCCACGGATTGATACCCGTAATTAATGTTTAATTACGTGAAGGATCTTCACTCGTGTATAGCTCGTAAGGCATATATTGAATAGTGTACGAACGAATCTCGGTTTAGTTATCCGCGAGGCGATTGCGTTCTCGCCGAGACTTGTATTAAAGGGTTTAATCTAATACGCTTGTTCGATTATAACGTGCTAGACGGTTATAATTCTGAAAGTCACTATTCCATGAGACTATGATGATACGCGGAACTTGTTGTCACGTAAAATCGTCAACTGGATACACTACAGGCACGAGAGTCTGCATATACGGAAACGCGTGTGTCACACAGACAGAACTATTGCTTGTTTACATAGGTTCGATAGAAAGAGCGAGAGAGAGCGCAAGGTGGCTTTCTCGAGGCGTATGTTAGTCGTTACACTCAGCTGGTTCTTTCACTCGTCTTCACTGCACACTTTGAAGATTTTTAACGTTATAAGTGATTCACGATCTTTATTTTGATGTGTTCATGACTTCTCTTCGTGATTACGTTTGTTCACGAGACTTTATCGCGTTTATTCCGAGTGATCCGGCTCGAAGGACCAAAAAATGTGCACACAAATTACATGATATGTATGAACATTAGGGTGGGCCGAAAAACCCTTGATGTCGAAAACTGAAGACGGCTAGTGTCGAAAAGTTTCCTTGGGATATGAAACGAAAGCTCCATTTTTTTGGGATTTTTATCTTGACTCCTTCCGCTCGACCAAGAGGCTTGAAGTTGCCAATACTTGAAAAAAATCTCTAAACTATTAAAAAAAACTACAACCCTTTTTATCGTGATACCCTCCTCTTTTCTCCTCATCCGGCCTTGGGACCGGCAACGGCAGTTTTTTTTTTTTTTTAATTTTTTTTTTCAATTTTTTTTTTTTTAATTAAAATTTTTTTTTTTTGTATTGGTCATTCTTTTTAATATCATAGTAATTTAGACGTCTAATTACTTCAGAAATCTTTCTGACTATCGAATACCGGCATTCTTCTTCATTAATAGTGTTAAGAGATTTTTTTCAAATATTGGCAACTTCAAGCCTCTTGGTCGAGCGGAAGGAGTCGAGATAAAAATCCCAAAAAAATGGAGCCTTCGTTTCATATCCCAAGGAAACTTTTCGACACTAGCCGTTTTCAATTTTCGACATCAAGGGTTTTTCGGCCCACCCTAATGAACATTAACTAAATACTTAACTATAGTTGTTATAGCAAGGATTCAGATCACTCGAGTTACCGGATAATAAGCATAAACACGTAAATTCAGTTATAACAGTTAAAATATATTTATTCACGTCAAAATTCTTGCTCCGAAAATGATATACTGTACATGCCGTGTGGCTAAATTCGTCGAGCATAGAACCAATACAACTAACTTACAGTAACGCCTTTGCTTTTGTGTCAAGAACGTCGGGGTTTACATTGGTTAATACATACGTTAATGAAATAGTCTCGACCCCAGACGCTATGTTGGCTTTTCAAAAATCGTCGTACTCACTCATGCTACACTCACGCACACATGCTTGAACACCCAGTGTACCGAGTGGATATTTGTTTTGTGTTAACCTATGACAAAACCTCTGAAGATTGTTCTGAATGATTGGGGTGTTGGATGCAATACCGTGAAGTAATCATAGGAAGCATATATTAATTCCTCGGAAACGATATTATAGGTACACCCGAACATTCAGATATTCTAACGCTCTGCCCACTTCAATCAATAATTATTTGGATTGAACAATTTATTGTTTACAATAAATTTATCCTCATTCGATAAAATGCATTATTTGTTCGAATTGTTCATTATTGAAAAAAAATTGCAATATATTTCTAGCACACGTCTTTTTATGATCCCTCCCTAAAAGATCGGTTGTCACGATTAATCTCGCATTTCATTGTTGTCGCTTAAAGCCCGATCCGATTGGTTTCCGGGACTTTTGCGCGGCTCGGTTCGTGCGGTTCGGAATCGGTCTGAAAAGAGCTGCGAACTTCCAGCCGTCAGATATCTAGCGAGACGCAAGTCACTTCGATTGAGTAAATTTGTGTATATTCGTATCACAATTGTAAGTCTTAAGCGGCGTATAATACAACTTGAAAAAGGTAATTATGTTCTGACAATTATGTTTTTTGTATAATTCTATTATGTTTTGTACAAATTAATTTATCGGGTATTTATGCAGGAGGGAGTCGAGGTGTGCTGCTGCTACAGAAAAGCGGCACTGAAGGTATCCGATAATACTCGCATCTTTGATATAGACGAAGTAAGTAACCAGTTGTGTTCGATATATTGATGAGAAGAGTAAACCACGATAACTGCCGTGAGTATTTATTGGAAGTCAGATGGAGTACCTTAGGAGAATGAGTAAACCAGGATAACTGCCCATGAGTATTTATTGAATGAGTACAGTATCCTATTCCCACGAATTTAAAAGCAGTAATAATTGAAACACAAAAATAATTTCGCATAATCACGATAAGGATTTTTACGATGCCACGTCGAAAAGCAGATCGAACTACCCGGGAAAAACGAATTAGATCTGACCATATCTGATCAGAACTGGTCAGATCTGGCCGAGCAGATCTGGTCAGATCTTTAAATTGTCTCTATCTGACGAGATCTGGCCAGATATAATCAGATATGTCTAACTATATCTGACCAGATCAAATATTTTATTTTTATTTTTAAATAAATTGTTTACATAAATTATCAATCAAAATGACTTAACTTTGACTATAATTTAAACAAAACTATTTTGTTATGATGAAAAACAATCAAAAAAATAATTGAACTGTAATTGCATGACTTTATTGTGACGGTCACCCATCCACGTACTAACCACGCTCAATGCTGCTTAACTTCAGTGATCCCCGTGTTCCTTGAGCTGTCCGGCCGCTGTACTGCTGATGTGATAGTCTTGACGAATTTCTAAAGTTCATGACATAATAGATCACTTTAGCATGAATATAATGTAAACATCAATTTCATAATCCATTTTTATCTTTTTCCGAATAGTATAATTAATAATCATTGATTTATTAGAAGTCAGGGGGGGTAAACGGATAGCCGCATAAATTTAGTGACAAATTTTGATTATTCGGAATATTTTTGAAGTGATGTTCGACATTGTTGATTATTTCTTTCAATTTTCGGAAAATAAAGTTTTTATACAATTTTTTCGAAAATTGAAATTTTTTTTATTTTTTTTATTCACATCTGGCCAGATATAATCAGATCTGATCAACCTTGGCGCTTTATTCAGTATGAATACAGTAATATCTGATCAGATCTGACGAGATATAATCAGATCTATTTATGTTTGATGGTAATTACAATTCCAAACATAATTATATCTGACCAGATCTGACCAGATATAATCAGATCTGTTCATGTCTGATGTAGTTTTGAGTCCAGATATAGTTATATCTGATCGGATCTGGCCAGATATAACTAGATCTGATCATGTCTGGTTGAGATTTCAGCCCAGATATAGTTATATCTGATCAGATCTGGCCAGATATAACTAGATTTGATCACATCTGGGGAAGTTTTCAGCCCAGATATAGTCATATCTGATCATATCTGGCCAGATATAACGAGATCTGATCATGTCCAAAATATCATATCAGACCAGATATGAATAGATCTCACCAGATATAATTAGATCTGACCAGATATAATTATATCTGGTCAGATCTAATTCGTTTTTCCCGGGTATGGAGGAATTGGAAGAGTTTAATCGCTTGCGTCGCGAAAGAAATGCTTCCAATCAACGTCGGCGTTGTTTGCAAAACGCCTCGAATCAGCGTCAGCGTGATGAACAGTCTGTAATAATGAATACGGCAAGTTGTAGCCGTGTTGTGGGTCAAAATCTTGAAAATGTCAATTGAACTTATATTTCAAATTTTGAAACCCAACATAATGCGTTGAAGACTAAAATAGATTGTGAGCGACAGAGAAGGTCTCGAATGAGACGTAGAGAGCTATTGAATACGCATTTCAATATTGAAGAGATGCATGAAATATCGGAGCACTATATAGGAGAAATGAATGTATCCTGTAATCATTGTAACGCAAAACATTTTGCATCTGAAAAAGTGGCTAAGAAGGGAAATTCTTTTAATGATTGTTGCAGCCATGGAAATGTAATTATTGATGCATTACCTAATTTTCCAGATAGTCTCCGTACACTTTTTGAAAGAACTCATCCGAAATCAAATGATTTTCACAATCAGATTCGGTGCTACAATAGCTCGTTTTCCTTTGCTTCATTTAATGCTAATTTAGTTAATTTTGGAGCACGGAGACCAGGTCCGTACTGTTTCAAGATTCACGGTCAGATTTATTATCAAATAAATACAGCACTTTATGCTTCACCTACTGAGCATCCAAGTTATGGTCAACTTTTTATAGTTGATGCTAATGAAGCCGTGGCACACCGCCTAAATCATATGACACTAGATATTGGAATTGTTCAAGAACTTGAACAAATTATGCGAAAGCATAATGTGTTTGCACATTCTTATGAAATGATGGACGATGAAATCGAAAGTCAACGACGCTTGGCATTGGAAAATGATCATGCTGTCCCAGAATTACAGTTGTTGTTTAACTTAAAGCCCGGAATGGATCGCCGGCGATACAATTTCCAACGAACCAATGACGTTGCTGCCATCTTTTCAACGACTGCTGATGGGGAAATTCCGGAGTCCTAAGTGTCTGTACGCTCACGGAATACAAAAGTATTACAGCGTGTCAGCACTATGGATCCTAATGTCGAGCCATGGGTTTATCCATTATTTTATCCGCATGGTTCAGCAGGCTGGCACCGAGATTTAATGCGTGCGAACAGTAACAAACGTATATCACGAATGGCATACGTGAAATACAGACTAGGCATACGCGATGATTTCAATGCCTTTCTCATGGGTGGTAGGTTACTTCAACAATGGGCAGTGGATAATTATGTCAAGATTGAAAAAGATCGAATCGAATATTGTAAGGGACATCAAGAGCGTCTACGTGCTGAATCGTACAAAGGACTTGTCGACCATCTCCGTGATGTAGCAAGTGGTTCTAACGCTCGTGTCGGAAAAATGGTAATCCTTCCGTCAACATTGATTGGATCGCCGCGGAACATGCTTCAAAACTATCAGGATGCAATGGCAATTGTCCGTAAGTATGGAAAGCCGAATCTCTTCGTGACGATGACATGCGACCCGAAATGGCGTGAAATTACAGAGAATCTTCTTCCGGGACAGCAAACATGTGACAGACCAGACATTTGTGCGCGAGTTTTTCATTTGAAAAAAAATATTTAATCGATTTGATTGTGAAGCAAAAATTTTTTGGGGAGGTGGCAGCATTTGTCTATATTATTGAATTTCAAAAACGTGGCCTGCCGCACATATATCTTCTGGTGATTTTACGCCAAGATTATAAAATAACAACCCCTGAAGTAGTCGATCAATATATTTCAGCACAAATTCCTGATCCGACTGAGGATGAACTTCTTCATGATATTGTTACAAGAAATATGATTCACGGACCTTGCGGTGATTGGTGTATCGTTGATGGAAAATGTTCAAAGCACTAGCCTAAATCTTTTCACGAAGAAACTACAATGGATGTTGATGGTTATCCAGACTATCGTCGAAGAGACCTCGGTATAACTTTCGAACGTCCTGGTGGATTTATCGTTGATAATTGGAATGTCGTTCCATATTGCCCAATGCTGTCACGTTTAATCAATAGTCATATAAATGTTGAAATTGTCTCAAGCATCCAATCTGTGAAGTATTTGTTCAAATACATATATAAAGGACATGATGCTGCCAACATCATAATAGAAGAAACTCCTGTGGATAGTATACTTAACCATGATGAAATACGTGATCACATCGAAGCTCGTTATGTGGGGCCAGTAGAAGCATGTTGGCGTATATTGAGTAAGCCTTTGCATGATAAAAGTCACTCTATTATACGTTTGCTAGTGCATTTACCGAACGAACAAAGTGTGACCATACCCGCAGAGGCCACAGAAAACGAGATGATCGATGCATTAGACCAAGCAACTATGTTAATAGATTATTTCGCTTTGAATTTGCGAGACGAGGAAGCCAAACAATATTTATACGTTGACATACCATCTTATTTTACCTACAAGAAACAGAAGCATGGTGATGGAACCAGTGTTTCTCACTGGGAAAAACGGAAATCTCACCACAATTGTATCGGGCGCATGTATTCGGTCAGCCCTACGCAGATAGAATTATTTCATCTACGAATGTTACTGCTAACCGTGAAAGGGCCCACGAGCTTTGAAGGCCTGAGAACTGTGAACGATGAACCCCTGCAATCGTTTTCAGCTGCTTACTTAGCATTAGGTTTGATAGAGGACGATGAAGAATGGAAACGTGCAATGCATGAAGCCGAAGTATGGATGATGCCTCGCCAATTGCGACGATTGTTTGTCCGAATTTTGATCCACTGCCAACCAATTCATCCAGAACAACTCTGGGAAGAATTTAAAGTACAAATGTCCGAAGATTACGCTCGGCGTTCAGGTGGAATACCCGGGCAAAAAGAAGCATATGCACAAATTGGGGCAATGCTTGCTGTTGAAGGTTCGAGTCTATCCAATTTTCCTGAAATGTCGCAGTTAATAGATATGGTCGAAATTGAAGATGATATATCAATTCATCACGCTAAGGAAATTGGAATACAGTAATACGCGAAACTGAACGAGAAACAGAAGGAGATTGTCGATGTGATTCTTAATTTGTTTGATATTGAAAATTATGTTGGACCTAAATGTTTTTACATTGACGGACCAGGGGGATCTGGCAAAACTTACTTACACATCATACTGTGGAACTTATTGAAAAGTCAGAATAAGCGTGTGAGTACAATGGCGTTTACTGGTATTGCGGCAACGTTACTACCCGATGGAAAAACTGTACACAAGACTTTTGGATTGCCTGTTCCACTGTTTGCGGATTCATCTTCTAATTTCAAATTGCAATCTAAAGAAGCAAACATCTTAAAAGAAACGAGTGTTTTCATTTTCGACGAAGCACCGATGGCACCACGATACGCTCTGGAAGTGATGGATCGAACACTTAGAGATATTACGAATAATGATTTACCCTTTGGCGGTAAAATCGTTATTTTTGGAGGGGATTTCAGACAACTCCTTCCAATTAAGATACATGGCACTCGTAGTGAAATAGTGAATCTTTCGATAAAATTCAGTACATTGTGGAGCCAGTATGTGAAGTACACGTTGATTGAGAATATGCGAACACGACCCGAAGAAATTGAGTTCGCAAAATTTGTGTTAGATCTAGGAGATGGAAATTTAAATGATGCAAATGATAATTTAACTATTCCTCATCGCTGTATTCCATCCACAGATTCTGATATAGTGGAAGACATATTTGGTTGTCTGATTAATCAGAAACGATACAGAGCCGCAGCGAAATGTGCTCTATTGTCTGCACGCAATGTTGACGTTGATGAAATCAATCAAAGGGCAGTTCAACTTCTAGATATTAAAACTGAGCGAGTTTATACCAGTGTTGACGGTGTTGATGGGGATAACATCAGTGAAGCCATTCTACCCGAATATTTGAACTCGCTAAATCCATCGTCTTTTCCTCCCCATGAACTACGATTGAGGACGAACAGTGTAGTGATGCTGATAAGGAATTTAAGTATTCACGAAGGTCTCTGTAACGGGACAAGATTATTAATCTTAGACCTGCGAAATAATTTGCTGCGCTGTCAAATTCTGACGGGGGATAGAGTCGGTGAAATCGTGTTTTTAAATCGTATCACATTATATTGTGGAAATATTTATCCGTTCGTGTTCAAAAGACGACAATTCCCAATTAGATTAGCTTTCGCGATGACTATCAATAAATCTCAAGGGCAGACATTTGATAAAATTGGGCTTGACCTTCGCAGGGATGTATTCAGTCACGGACAATTATATGTCGCTTGTTCGCGCGTTCGGTCATGGGATTCTCTTAGAATTTATATCGGTCAACAGCGCGAAAATAACTTAATCAAAAATTACGTGTACAAAGAACTTTATTAGCTTGACAAAAGAATAAATATTTGATTTGGAAGGTAGTTTCCGGTAACTTTAAACTGCAGGATTTGAAGAAAAAATGCTCCGGCTCTCACATGCATGTATATTTTGTATATTTGCTCAAATCCGTTGAATTCTGTACTCGTCGAGTGATTATTTATTAATTATGATTGAAATTTTTTGTATTATTCTCTGTGATAAGAAAAGCACAATTTATTGACCAATAATCTTAGTTAAAAATGGCAGTCAAATGTGAGTACATGTATTTAATTATCATTACGTTGTAAATATTGTTTTATAGCATTGAATTTCACCGGATTTTATCGATACACGGAGAGAAATTTGGTACGCCACCTATACTGCGACCGATAGGTGCTATCCTTTTTAAAGTACAGCAGCGTCACTCGCATGGGTATAATGTACAGTCCAAGCTGGGAGCGCTACTGTACCAAGAGGCACACATCGTATACTAATCGGCCGGGCGAGCAGCTATTCCATATTTTGGTATAACTGCTCTCCTTTGTTCTAACTTTTGGTGCAGCAGCTCTCCCAAACAAGTGCGTATCAGCTACCAGAAGTAAGGAACAGCAGCGCCACCACGCGTGGCACAGCAGGCGAACCGAATTTCTCTCCGTGTAGGTGTCGAATGATTCAATTTTAGGTGTTATCGGGATCTTACGAATTCTAATTTTTCACCCGCCATACAGTGCAGTAGTGATCTTAGCAATTTCAACATAATTTACATAATCTCGCAATCGATAATCGTGGGGAAAAAAAGTGAAGAAAATTATGCAAATCAGTGAACATTGGGTGGCTATGACTAACAAACGATCAGTTGCATATGGGCTCATCATACTGTTGGTCGGCTTCATCTTCTTTCTTGGATCCCCTTGAAAAATATCTCGAAGTGAAATGGCGAACCAATGTGAGTTCAAATAATTATCATTACTTCAATAAAACTTTCATTCGGCATTATTAAAAAGTTAATTTCCTTGACTCGGTATCAACTATCCATTATATAAAATCTTATTGTGTGAAAAATATCATTCAGTAACTTCGGATAATGAATCTAACTAATCGAGCGATTGTAAAGATGAAAGAAAAAAAATTATGACCAGCGCAAAAAGTTGAAACTTTATTAAGACATATTTTCAGAACATATTTTATACATGTAGTTCAAAATCATCAAGCGTAGAAAGATAGAGACATCAGACAAAATTAGAATATGGCGACGCAAATGTATCGTTGATATAGCAATTTTAAAAACATTGGGATGAAAAATGGAGAACAGTGAACTATTCACTTGTTTTCATAGCAATTCGTTTCCACCACTGATTTCTATATCTATCAGTGGTTTTCACCAGGAAGTAAGAGGTAAGGAGACCGATCTCCGGGCTGCAAAACCTGCGTCGATTTCTAGGTCTCTTTAGTAGTACAGTATTCCGCCAGTCACAGTGCTGATGTTCCATGTCTGGTCGGCTTACGGCAGCGAAGTGGGGGGTTTGTTTACGTTTCATTCATATATTTGCGGGAGTTTCACGAAAAACGATTTGTACACAGCAGTGAGAACTGAATGAAAATGTCGTGTTTTGTGTCGAGGTGTCCGACTGGTTACAAGTCGGATGGTAAGGCATAAAAAGGGTTGGGAATTAAAAATCCTAGTTTGTTCAAGACACGTACGGTAATTTTATAAAACTTGAACAATCAACTTCTAAGGCTACGAAATATTTTTCATTGAAACATTTCTAAAAAGTAATGAACGTAGATAAAAAGTTAAACACTGCAACATTCGTATTAAAAAATTGTTATCCTTGTGTATTATTTAAAGAGATATGTTGTAAAAGTGGCGTGTTGCGATTTCAGGATCCGATAAATTACTTACCGAAAGAGATCATGGTTGTGCAAGACATTTCAATGTAGATGATATTAAAACGGAGTACAAAACTATTATGCCTGATGGAATTGTCAACTGTCAAACTGTCAAACCCCCCACTTCGCCTCCGTTCGCGGACCAGACATGGAACATCAGCACTGCAAGTGGCGGAATACTGTACTACTGAAGAGACTTGAAAATCGACGCAGGTTTTGGCGACTAGCCAGCTTTGAGATCGGTCTCCTTACCTCCTACTTCATGGTTTTCACATAGTATACATGCTTAATAAAAAAAATGAAGGTAGAATCCTAGCTCATTCATCTGTTCCGAATTGAATGCTAATAATATACTGGGTGTTGATACCCTTTCGCATACTTATTGAACAATTTTGCACACAGTTTTTGAGACCTCGAATAACACATTTGTTTCCAAATTATTTTAAATGTAGATCAATTGGAAGACGAAGTTCCAGAATATACCTCGTCACAGGACGTGATTGCAATCCGGGCATACGATTCGACAGTGTGAGTTTTATTGTACAGGCAGAACGTGAATTCTTAAAATTAAAAGAATGTTTCTCTTTTTTAATTGAAAAACTTTTCAAATTTAGACTTTCCGATCATAATATTATTCTTATTGAACATTTAGAGAAATCGTTGGATTTGTCGATGCAATAGAAGCGACGAAAGTTGTGGGTGTACAGGGCCACACTATTTTCAAATTTTATGTCAGCAATGGAATGGGCGAGAGAGTGCAAATTATGACATGGAATACAGAAATAGAAAGAATCGAACCACTCGTCAGAATAAATTATGTGAGTAATATAAAATTCGATTTCACACCTTTTCTAATTGGAAATAATTGTTTATTAATCTTTGACCAATGTTGCAAACAATGTCAACGAATATTCGAAGTTTTTTGGCAAATATTTAATACGTTCACATTGCAAACCGGTTCTTACATATACATTTGGAACGAAAACATTGGCAAATTCCAAATTATTGAACTATGAGCTAGATGATAGTAAAAAAAATATGTTATGTTCTAACACAATTGATGAACTTGTTACAGATTATACACCTTGACGGGGCATATTGCAAGCTAAGTGTCAACCGTAACTTCAACAAGGGGACTATGACTTATGAACTGATTATACAATCAAATACGGTGATAAATGTCTTGGGAAAACAAAGCGTGAAATCGGTGGAGAACGTAGATCCTGAGTTAATCGATCTCAGAGATGCTGCTCGATACAATAAATGCATAAGTAAATTACTAAATAAAACATATAAACAAACAAGAATAGCTGTAGTGCGAACGATAACGATGAATAGCGGAATCATAAGGGGGTTTTAAAGTTTTTATTTGCTACAAATGGATAATTTCTCATATTTGATTCATCTAATCTAAATGAGTACCTGGGTGCAAGAACAACCTAAGTCGACTTAGGTCGTTTTGGCGCCCGGGTACTCGAATCATTCGACTATATACCTACTTATATTTAACATTTTCTTTCGTTAATTCGGGTTTTCGTCGAATTTTGTTGAAAATGAATATATGAGCAATTCCTGGAGGAACCGGCCGGATTTGAATGTCTTTTGGTCTCGTATTTTTAAAACTATTAATACTTTTTTTTTCTCGTAAAATAGATGTGAAAAAAGTCGGTACATATTTTTCTGGTCGTCCGAAATATTTTATTCAAAATTAAAAATCTTCAAACAGTTGTTTATAACAAAACAAAATTTTTAAATTTTTGTACAATTTGCAAAATTTCTTCTTATAGGTTATTCTTTCAGCTTTCGAAAGAGCGCTGGTGCGTCTCTTTGTGATAAATCAAACCGGAGGTATTAATTCTTGAAGGTACCGAAGCGCTAATTTCGCAACAAAATTCAATAATTTATAACTTTGGAAAAAAAAATATTCCGGCCGAACAAAAAAATACTTATCGATTTTTTTCACATGTATTTCACATAAAAAAGGTTTCAATTATTTCAAAAAGTACGCTGCCGATGATTGCCGATTTCTTCTCTACACGCTCATATTGGCAATTTTTTATTTGCATCGTAATTTTGAATACGATCATTCTAATTCGAAGAAACAACCGTGAACAAATTTTCGTATCTTCAGATTTACAAGGCATTTTTGAGATTTGAGGTTTGAGAACAGAACGAAAAAAAAAGAGATATACCTAAATCATTTTCGGCCTGAATGTTTTATACCAGTTGCCTGAAAATTTAAGATTTCATAAATCAGACCTTGAACTTCAAGAATCATGAAAGTTTCGGAGAAAAAAGGAATGATCATTATAACGAAAAAATAATTTTTATAATTGTATGACCTACAGAGATACGAGGCTTCATCAAAAGTAAATTTGCTCTTATTAAAAAGCAAACGGGAAAGGGCAACGAATTCAAATGTGGATCAATCACAGATGGAGGGTGGAAGCTGGAAATTCACATTCAAGTAAATGAAGACGTGGTTGACCAATCAGAACTTGATTTCGAAAAAGGAGATCATGTTGAGGTAGCCGGATTCACTCAATTGAATGGTATGTACATTCGCATTCGATTCGCATCTTCAAAACATTCAACACTATAGCAAATTACGTTTAATTTTTTACAGCTAATCCAATTCACTTTCTGGTCAGAAGTATGAAAATATACAGAAAATCGACAACGAGAGAATTACATTAAAACGCCTGTTGCATGGCACAAAACATGTTGAAAGGCCACACGAAAGACCACACCAAGACGTGTCTGTGAAAAAACAAAAATTAGATGATTGATTGGACACTGGGGTCACACATGACCGTTTGCCGAGTTTTCGAAACGATTCGGAATGTTTCGTGAAATAATTGGCAAGTGTCAGGTGGTGCACTTTGGTCAGCTACGGCAAAATGAATATCGTAGGAATTTTCAATGAATCGATTTCGCTGCCAAGAGGGATTTGGGGTTACATATATTCTACAGAAATTTAAAATCGATTCTAAGCTTCCAGGGGCCACGTGACCCCGTAATCAAAACTAGCCTTGAGGTGATAACGTAATCGTACACGGAAAGATTTTAACCAGACTGGTTACGGTTCTGCAGTCTGGTTAAAATCTTTCCGTGTATGCCTTTCATGGCCATCAAATTTAGAAAAAATGAAGTTGAAATTCTATTGACTCAAAAAAAGTTTTCTCGTAAAAATTTGTAGTAAAGCACTCTTCGTTTATTATAATAAACGAAGAAATTAAACACAAAAATTCAGTTTGATCAATATTCACCAAATTACATGATTTTTAGATTCCATAAAAAAATGCAAACGTTATCGCCCTAAATAGCTAGAAAAAGCCAACCAATGTTTACCGATTTGCATAGTAGATTTAAGATTTAGACATTAGGTTTTAATTGCTCCAGGGCTGACTAACACGTTACAATTTGTATCAATACCTATACTCAAGAGGTATTCTCCCCCAAATTATTTTTTCCATTTTTTTTTTCAAATACTTTGTGAGTTGGACATGCAGTTTTGATTTTTTTTAATAAAATTATTAAAAAATTATAACTCGGCTGTGGGTCAAATCACAATAACAAGGATATGAAAATAACTGTCAGAAATTGTACTTTTGGACAAAAAAAATGGTTAAAATTTAACATTCATGAAATTTCAGAAATATCTCATTCAAAAAGTACAATTTCTGATAGTTATTCTCATATCCCTATGTTTTTGTGATTTGACCAACCAGATCCGCGTTAGATTTATTTGAAATTTATTTTATTAGAGAAATTCAAAATTTCAATCTCAAAAAGTATTTGAAATAGAAATTTGAAATAATTCAGATCGGTGTCTTTTGAGTTGCTGACGACAAAAAAAGGTATCAAAAAAATTGATTAGGGTGAAAGTCCCAACCTGCCTCACTTGGGGGAGAATATCTCTTTTATACTCTCTTGTATACCATTAATCGTAAGATTGATACTGTCAACATTGTGTATTATTTTGCCGTATTTTGTGCTGTTCGATGTTTCTGTAATTTGCTATTGTTGCAAATAAATTTACAAAATGTGATAAGCGAGAACTATTCTTTTATCTGTCAGAATTATATGAATTGATACTCAAATTATAACATCGGCTGCATTAAAACCAGAATCATTTCAGTATTAAAGAAAGGTACGAAAAGTGGGAAGAACACACGGTAATGCACAATCTGAAAATTGGTCTCAGAAGCGCGCGAAGCGCGCTATTGTGAACTAGTTTAACTAAATATTTGATCAATTTAATTACTGAGATTGGTTGAAAAACTTGGTCCCACGGAACAACGATTGCAGTCGTCTTAAAAAAGTACGGATATTTCTATCAACTGAACAGCTCTTGTATCAATTGAATTCGCAGTTATCTCAACTAATTGTCAAAAATTGCATTTTACCACTCATCTTTCTTGTTGCAAATAAATTTTCAGTTGAATCGACTGAAACTCATTTAATGCAACTGAATATCTATCAACCAAATGGGTTAGGTATGTTCAACCACTTTTTTTTCTCAGTGTATATAGTTACGAGGAGTGAAATAGATATCAAACTATTTTGTTCTCCACAGTCATATATATTCTGATTTATTGATATTCTTACGTGTAATTTGGTTAAAAATGTATAACCATCTTCGGGAATGACACACCCAAATGAGGACATTGTCTATCAAGTGGTCGAATTTTACGGTGAAAAGATATAAAACGGAAAATCGGTTGATTATAGTTAGCGTTTAACGTCTTTGCAGACACAGGTATGCGAATAGCCGCTTAGTTCTGAATTTTCTTGCTTTCGTTCCTCAGAATCGTATAACGAAGCGGCGTCGAAGGCTTAGGTGCTGGAGACCGAAGACCATGCATATTCTACGGAGAATGAAGAACATGCTCAACAGAAGTCCGCTGCTGCCACGAAAATATTTGAGCATCACAGCAAGATTAACGCCGAAGAGCAGTTGCAAAAAATTTTTGGAAATGTTTCAGAGTCTGCTTCGTCGGATCTAGACTCAATGAACAGCTCACACTATGATTGTGTGTCTTGCATTAATCTTTAACTAAAATAAACTGTATGCACACATATACACATATTCTTTTAAATATGTTGAGCACATGATGAGGTTCTCTCTAGCACGGATTCTGAAGTGCCTTCTCTGAAAAACAGAAAAATAAGTCACCTTTGCAAAACAAACGTACACATTCCAAAGAATCTCCCTCGACAAGCGTTTAGAAAATATGTGCAGTGGCAGACCTGGTACAAAATATAAAAGAAACCGAAAGAAACTCAAAAGCTCAACCAACGAAAGCATCCGAAACACAGATGTATCAAGTACCAACTAAAAAAAAAACGGTATTAGTACACTGTTAGAAATTTCCATATGAAATTTAATAAAAATGTGTGTGAAGCAATTAACACATACTTTTTTCCATTCAAATTCAACTCGTGAAACGGTTGAATATTAATACAACAGTTTTGAAAATTCAAAAACATTCTGGAATTTCAAACCCAAAATTATTAAAAATATGTAGCTATCGTATATGAAAATTAATAGTTCTTATGATGAAAATTCAAGATGGTTATGAAAATTCATATGAATATATACTAAATTTAGGGTATGGATACATTTAAATTCAAAGACGTAATTGATATTTTCTCATTTATTTTTCAATATTCATCACCTTCGAGTAATTATCTTATACAATTTTCTTAATCTATAAGTCACTAGATCTTGGTTAATATCCACGACTAGGAGAATCCCACATGATGCACATATTTCAACATAGAAATAGTAGGTATAAGTAGAAGGTAGTTTATTTTCTGATTCTCGATCTGCTCCGTGGTACTTTTTCAAGTTTTCGTGAAAAGTTTATTCCTGGATTGTAGGTCAGGATCTCCAGTTTAAATCCTCCATCTATCGCATTTGATGTTCAGTGATACCCTGAAATGAGAAAACGTACCGAGTCAGATTAAGAAAATCAACTTAACAAAGAATGCTCGAAAAATGTGGCAGGTTAGCATTTTTCACTCATGAAGACTATGATATTACCACAATTGATGATTTATACTTCATTTTCTTACTTGCCTCATTAATCTGATGAATGTAGTCACTTGTTATCAATGATATTAACGACAATTATCTGGAAACTTCACAAATTTGCACAGAGCAACAGATCTCGACGCCGCCGATTGCCGATCGCCGATCGCCAACAGACGGGAAGTAGAACTGGCGTACACGGATTGCTTAGATGCGCATAGCTCCCCGTGTGGAAATTGCCCGGTTTGGCCCGGTTACAACAAGGTTTCTGGCCGGGCGCTAGCCGGGTAGTATTTTTGTCAAAGTGCTTGACCGGGGACTGGCCGGGTGCTAGTCTGGCGAGACCTCTTCCATGGTGCTTTCGCAGACGCTGGCAAGTACTGGCCTCGTGCTGACCGGGAGCTAGTTTAGCAGTTTATTATTCAAGAGTCTGGCCAGGGACTGGCCAGACGCTAAGACGGTCAACATTATGTCATAGTTTCATAGGAATCAACTACTTCAATAAACTTCCAGCAAAAAGTGTTATTTGAATATAGAAAAACATGAAATTAAAAAGAAATAGAATGAATAAATAAAAAAATATGAAATAATATAAAATAAAATAAAATATGAAATTCATAATATAAATCATATGATGAATTACATTCAGATTTCTTTTATATTATGATGTGATTCATCACATGATTATTTTCAGTAGGGATGTCCGTGTACTGCGTTTGCGATTCTGCACACCAAACTCCGCTCTTGCGCTTACTATCACGTGGCATCCCGTATTTTTGACGGCCTTCAACAGCAGCGTGTGCTAAAATTATACTTATGGCGTCGCGTAGTTAGTGATCGAATCTTCGGTGAGAAGTGTTCATTTCCTAATTAACTTCTGAGGCGTACTATTGATTAGCTAGTGGTGATAGAATGCAGCACGCAGTTTCCAGAACGGTAACAACGAATAATTGATGTAGGGTGAGCATTTTTTCATGCGCAAACTTGCATAGAATCGCATTTCAAGATTTGTAGGTTATGTTGTCGCTCTCGTGTTGGTTTGGTCTTTCATTAGAACAGTACAAACTGAGGATTCATCTAATTGTTCAATCTGAATTGAGAAACTGTATTGTAAAGACGTACTAGTTGATATATATATATAGCTATAGTTTAATCATTTTATGATAAGCCCTAAGGACTAGTCCCGCGTCTACGCAACCAAATCAAGAAGCATGTAATAAAGAGATAAATATTCGGAGAAATGATTTAAAAATCGTACAAGCTCGGTTCGTGATATTATACTTCAAGACTGGTTAAAGTTTCCACTTGTGATACTATAGCTTTGAAACTACAGATTAAATTATTGTGCCTAATATCTATCATAATAAGAAATATTGAGATGAATATAAAATCAATTCAAGGAGGTTGGGTAGTCCAAAATGACTAGTTTTTTTAAAAACTTATTACGGCATAGTCGTCACATTGAATATTCATCGAATTATTATATTCATAGATTAATAATTACCCGAAAATTTCCAGAACAAAATAATACCGAAATTATAAACAAACGGCTAGATATCGATTTTTGATTTTCAAGTGCTTTAAAATGGTTCAAAATCTAGTAGATTGGTTCGACTACAGTCTACGATGCCTTATTTTCTTCAGGAAACTATTCTCTATAATCCGTCTGTGACGTATTTTTTTCATCACGTTAGTGACGCTGAATATTTAATCTCACAAGATTGCACGTACATCGCTATTAAGCAACAAATAGCCACATTGAATTGCCGATTGACAGAGAAAATAATCTGTCACAGACGGATTGTAGAAAATAGTTTCCTGAAAAAAATGAGCCATCGTAGAGTGTAATCGAACCAATCTACTAGATTCTTAACCATTTTAAAACGCTTGAAAATCACAAATCGATATCTAGCCGTTTGTTTATAATTTCGGTATTAATTTTTTCTGGAAATTTCCGTGAAATCATTAGTTTATGAATATAATCTGTAACATTGCATTTTGCAACGCGTGTTACAAGTGACTCCCGAACCCTTAGACGACCATAGTTACGAAGGGTGGATGCATGACAGAAGCATGAATGCGTTTTGGTTAGCCCCGAGGCTATAAACTCTCCGAGAGGCGACCGTGACCGATCTAAGACTGTAGAATTTAGTTCTTATTCTTTTTGTTTTTTTTTTACCTCTTCTCTATTATGTGGGAGACGAGGCCCAGACGACGGCTAAAAATTGCAACGGAGACCCGATCAGACGAACGTACGACGCCAAATATCGACTGTTGGGATCCTTTTCGACGAACGCCACCTAAAAGCTCCGGAGGATAGTACTGGCCAGACTACCTCCAACAATTAAACGAGAGGAGACGGGGGAGTGCCAAGGGCATTCTGCAACGTGGGATATCGGTGGTGGAAGAGATTCCCGCCACCAAGAAGAATCCGCAGCCCGTGATCCTCCGATTTAGCGAGCTACAAACACCGTGGTGAACTTCGAATTTTGCGCGCCGCGACGATAGGTCGCCATATTTAAGGATCTCGCAGTACATTTGCAAAATCGATAATCGATCGCCTATTGAGGGCGCTAAGTACCGGCACCATGCCGTCTGATCACTCTGCCGTAGGCCTGCCTCGCAGGTAGAGCCCCGAGCTCTAGTACTCGCGCTAATTGTAGAAATTACCTTTTGTAGTAGCCACGAGGCTGATTTTTTTGGTGTGAATTTCCTGCGGGAAAGCGTTTGAGTCTGTTGAGTTCAAGTTGGTGCATCCGGGGGCTCGTAGTCGAGCCGCCACGAGGCCTTGCATTTTGGCTGGAAAACGGTAAGCGTTAGCCAATTTGACTCATACTAATTTGAATTCGGCAAACGGCCATCAGCCATCTTGCCGTATTTTCCGAGCCACGAGGCTTTTAGAGATTTTTGCAAATCAAATTAAGACGACCTCCGAGTCGGTAGGCCGTCACCAGTGTCTCACGCAGTAATAGAGTTTTGAGTTTTGGTCTTGGAGTAAGATTTTTGAGTTTTGTGTCACGTAATAGTGCTTTTGTAGAGCCGTAGGTTTTCGCACGTGAGTGCGAGAAAGATAGTCTGACTACGTCACTGTCGCGCTCTCTTCCTCTCACGGAGAGATTCAGATCGTTATTATATTTTGAATTTGGTTTACTTTTTTTTTTGTTTCGCCTACGAAGGCAGAGTTAGTTTAAGTTAATTTTAAGTAATAATTTTGTGGATTAGTTATTGTGCCTTGCGGGCCTATTCCAGTCTTTAATTTGTAATTTTTGTTCCACGAGGACCGAGTTTGTCGAGTTACTTATTTTTGCATTATTTTGTTTTGTTATTGCTCTCCTACGTGGAAGCTAGTAGTTTATTAATTATTGTAAAACTCGTCAAGCGTGGCCAGGTCGCCTATACACGGCCTGTGGCTCTCCTTTATACGAGGGGAATTCTCCTCGATGGTTCAAATTGTTCTTTCTATTTCTTCTCTATAATTTTTATTGAATAAATTCTATTTTTCTGTTATTAAATTCAACTGCTCGAGTCGTTATTTAACGTCCCGCTAATCCTTCATTTAATCCTGACCCCTCTCCGCGGTACTGTAGCTAGCCGACGGTTATTATTTCGTTTAGATTTTTGAAAGTGGCGGTTACCCGCCTGGCGCCCAATATCTCTTTTTATTCTCAGTTTTTGGCCAATTGTCGAGTGGATGGTTCTCGGAGACTGGCTATCCGGTCCAGATCCGAGGATCAAATAAAATCCACGTCACAAATCATTCAATGAATATTCAATGTGACGACTATGTCGTAATAAATTTATAAAAAACTAGTCATTTTGGACTACCCATTAACCTCCTTAGAAAATTGAAAACTTGATTATAATTTGCTTTCATTTTTCAACTGCGAATAATCGAATAAAATTATCGCAATATCCCATAGCCCCTAGTAAAACCTGGTCAGGCTATGGTCGGACAGCCCGGCCATAGCCCGGCCAGGAGTCCTGGCCGGGTGCCGAATAGCCGAGCGTGACGATTCTGGGCGGGCTCTGGTTAGACCCACCCGACCAGCGCCCGACTAAAAGCCGGGCTTCCCGACCGTCTCCCGGCCAGCACCCTGGTTCAATTTCCACACGGGTCACCGCGCAACTAATTTATATAACATTATTTGAATTTTTACACTGTTGTGAATTTTGATATAAAAGTCCATTAAATCTCAAAATCTATTTTCGTAAATTTCATGTTTCCCGCGTCGAAATTTCATAGTATTCCGTAATTTTTAATCACGATATTCAAGATTCAAACACAATCTCTGGAAACTAGTAAAACCATTATGTGTTTTGAATTTTCAAAACAGTCTTATGAAATTCAATAGAACTATGATTAATATTAAAAGACAGTTATTAAAAATTCAGTACTTTTCTTCAATATTAGGAGACAAATATGAAATTTCAAGTTTTTTCATATTAATATCATTTCAATTACCAGGGTTTGTAAATTTCATTATTTTTCGTTCATGAAACTTCAAACCATTTTTAACAGTGTATGATCAGAAGTGCTACATATTTCTTGGATTTTATTCCGCATCCTTTCTCTACAGTAACAATAGTTGCGTGACCCTCACTTTCAGTGTCTCAGCCAGTCGAATCGACTACTCCTAATCCTACTAAACTGGATAAGGTCGTAGCCGATCCTCTGCATGAACCAGCTAACAGTATTCCAACAAAAAGCTTGGATCAAATTATTAATAAACTCCCTGAAGGCGGGTACTTTCTGATGTAATAGATATGTTATACTGTATCATTAATGATGAGTCCAGTTACTTACATCACTCTTTGTAACAGGAACTATCCATCTTCAAAGATGAAGGGACAATACCTTTTGAAAGACACCAGAATATACAAAATTCTTGTCGGTATTTATGATGATCAATGAATTGAAAATCGGTATTACGGAGTAGTCCTGCAGTAGAGTATTGAGGGAATTGGTATAAAATTTGTCAGGAAACGATAATCAAAATTTGCCTTCATTGCATACTCATTAATGGCCGGTTGCATAAAAGTGGGTTACCCAAAGGTTTAAATCACCCGTAGGTTACCCCGCAGATACTATCCGTTCAACCTTCATAGACTATCGGAAGTTAACAGTGATTCTTGACAGCTGTCAGATGAATAAACGGTTGAACGAGTAGTATCTGCGGGGTAACCTACGGGTTATTTAAACCTTTGGGTAACCCACTTTTATGCAACCGACCATAAGTGATTCTGATAAAATTTTCAATGCAACTACAGATGTTTCTTCATTTCAGAACTCGTATGTCGTCATCATACTGGAAAAAAAAGGCGAGCCGGTCTCAGAGCTGGAATATAGAAAAGTTTTGGACAGTATTGTATACAACGCGAAAGACTGGGACGGCCACAGAAATCTACGCAGGCCACCAGTACCTGTACCCGTACCTGTACCAGTACCTCGTCCAGTGGAATTGCACCAAGCCCAACCTGAATACGAATGAGCATTGGATTGACCTTTCTTTTGTTCTGTTTCTTGTTGTTTGTTCTTATTTTCTTACTCTTGTTTAATATAAATATATTTGGATTGAAAAAGAATTTTTTTTTCATTGTGAAAAGTTTAGGGCTACATACATAGGGCCTGATCATGGCCTGGTGTGCGAAACGTTATATTTCTGGTCAGGTACTGATCAATTCTCCTAACCGGGGCCTAATGTGATATTTCTGATCAGGTGATGATGTATTCTCTTGACCAAGGCCTGAGATATTGGCCTAATCTGGGCCTGCTCTGCGAAATGTTACATTTCCTAACAGGTCCCGACAGAATTTCCTGATCAGGGCCCTAATACCAAATCAGGCCAAATATTCGGCCCCTGAATACAACCCTGCCGAAATTTCTACACGGGATAGAGGTACAAACTTGACTTAAATCTTGAAAATAACTGGTGAGCATAACGTACTTTTTGATTCCATCAAACGGAATACGTCACCGTATTATTCGATCGATTACGTACTGAATTAATGAATTTGAAATTTTATTACAGTGTACAAGTTATTCGGAAAGAATTATTTTGAAGGTGTAAGTCCCCCCTTAAGATTCCAGTGAAATGTAGAGTTCTCGTAGCTTATGATGAGGTAAGTTTTAAGTTAATAATTTGGTACGTAATTGATCGAATAATATGGTGAGGAATTCCATTGAATGGAATCGAGGAGTACGTTGTAATCACCAAGATTTTAGTCAAATGTGTATATACCTCTATATTTATATTTTCGTAGTTTCAAGTCGAGTAGCCAGTATGAAATGAAAAAAAAATTCGGTAAATTAATAGATTTGATGAATGTAAGCGTATAATATGTCCCCCTACATTATTTGCATCTGAAGCGAACAAGTACCAGCACTCCCGCGCACACGGCCGCGCGCGACGTCTCGCGCGGATCAATCGCTTTTTAGATATAGTTTCCATCGGAATTCCATTTCGAAGTTCACAGATTTCGTAGAAAATGAATCAAGGAATACGCTCGTATTTTTTCAGAATATTCGCAGGGGGCATTCATTTCGAAAATCGCGTTTAAGCAATACAATTGTTCATAACAAATAGAATATTGTTTATTCCATGGATTCAAAATTGATAATACGAAAGTACAATTCAAGCGCTTTAAAATGAGTTTTTGCTGACGTCTCTACGACTAAGGGAACCGGAGATATTGACGTTCAAAGGAGAGCGCGATTCCGATTTTCGGTGTTTTTTTCGAAAATTCATCCCCTTGTAGCTTCTAAGCCCTTCGATTAAAAAAAAAAAAAAAAAAGTCTTATGCATTTATTTTACCCAAAGAATATATAAAAAAAAATCACAAAAGAATCAGAAACATCGACGAATATTTTTGGCCAAATCCGTCCCGCTTGACATGGATCGACTCATAAGAGCGCGTGTAAAACACCGATTATTCGATGATTAATACCTCGACTTCTAAACGGTACAGCCCCTCCAAATTAAATCAATGTTTTCATACACGGGAAATTTTAGTCAACTGTGACTGTATACGCGTATTCGGCGATTGTGCACACTTCGAAGCCATTCACTTGATACTATGTGTAGCCATCTACTGGTGACGCGGTAGACAACATACGTATACAGTGAAGCTAAATGTAAACAGTGGCAACGTTCTCTGTATACGAGTGTCACCGGTGGACGGCTACACATAGGAAACCAACTGCAGGCTTCGCATTCGTCAACAATACCTGAACACAGTGTATACTACCTCCGCGTACACTCTGATTCTCCGCTACTGGCTACATTGAGAGACAGCGACCGATGACGAAATTTCCCGGTGTAGCACTCCAAAGATCATCTATAAAAATTTGCTCTTAAATCTATCTCAAAATTGTTCACGAGACTACCACCTCAACCAGGCATATGGTATAAACCAAGACCATTTATTCGATTATGGCAGTGCAAGTATTCTGAACGAAGAACCTGTTTATGATAAACGCCTAATTTTGAAGTGTGTTATGCTCTAATATTTGACTTATTTTATATCGGCGGAATGCCGATGTAAACTCTAATCTCAAGGTGTTTAGGAATTAATCCACGGGCCTACTTTTATATAAGTTAAGAATCATGGAAGGTGATTCACTTCAAATTATGTTGATACCTACATAAATAATACGTTTCATTTGGAATAACACTTGAATATAGCTTGTTCACAACAGTTAGAAAATAAAGTTTTAGATTTTAACATTTATCTGCAAAATCCTTGCTCGCCTCTTTTGAGGACTTCTACATTAATAGGCTCCTTATTTGGAAGTATTTACCGGCGGTCAACCGTGATCTTAATATCTAATACCTAATACTAAATATGATAACTCTGAGTGAGTTTGAAATTGCCTATATCTTATTTAGGACTCCTATATCTAACTGTGCTTCTATCTTGATAACTAATACCTATGCTAAATGTAATCAGTTGAAGATTATCTTAATAACTAATGCATGTATGTAATATAATAACTCTAGATGAGTTTGTTGCCTATCACTCGTTAGGACTTCTATATGATGTTCACTACCTGAATTTATCTGAGTAGTTATTGAGTAATACTGAATAAAATGACTCTCATTGAATTGATTCGCCTAAAAGCAACTAGGACTTCGAAATTATGTTTTTATACCATAAGTTATCTGAATAATTATTGAACAGCTAATGCTTATGCTAAGTGATTTGACTGCAAGTGATTTTACTTCATAATTGATTTGATATTACCGAGATGATTGAATATTTGAAGGAAGAATTTAATTACAAGAAAATATAAGGTTTTTACTGATTTGACTCCCACAATTGTATCCAAGAAATTGAGAAAAAGACAGTTGGTGTACCGAAGCGATCCCCAACTAGCTATCCTCCACTTCTCAACCGAGACCGTTTTCTTAAAAATGCAATAGATATGCCAGGACGAGAAGACAGGCAAAGAGGACGAATCAACCTCGCTAGCTTCTCACTGTGCTACATCCAGAAAGATACTGTTTTTTCTAATCAAATTCTATTTTATTACCCAACTTAAGGTGCTGCCGGACGCAATTTCACCGAACCTGACCAGAGCTGCCAACATCTTTGAAGAAGGTGTTATTAAGGGGGTATATACACCTTTAAATGGGTTGAATTTCTGAAAAACAATTTTTCTTTTTTTTATCAACTTGAAGACTCTGATAAAATTGAAAAAAATCATCATGTTTGGGGAGGGTTTGACCTTCATTATCCATATCTTACATTATGTATTACTTCCAGTCTAATAGTGGCGGCGCTGAAGACAGGAAAATACAAAATCACTCGGTTGCCGTAAAGAATCAGACCCAGCGTTGGACCAATCTTGGAATTTTTGGTTCTCAATTTTTCATAAGACATGCCTCTATCAGATGAACATAGAACTTTTTGATATTGCAAGAATTACTTGAGTTATTGAATTTTTTCGATTTTTTTTCTGAATTTGAAAAAAAATTTTGCTTATTTTTCTAATATTTCAACTAAATGGGTTTATCAAAAAGTTCTATGTTCATCTGATAGAGGTTTCGATTCTACAAATCTGATGACCACAAAGGCCAGAATCGGTCCAGCGATGCTCCTGATTCTTTACGACAACCGTTCAAAATATTCATTCTCCAGAAATCAACTTTTAAACTTTTTTATCAAAATTTTTTTTTTATTTCATACTTTTCCAAGAGAAGAAAATGTAGTTACAGGAAATTAAGTTTCAAGATTTCGCTTATGACTAATATGCTGGATCCGCAGCTGCTCTCGTATCGATGAGTTATGAGTCGAGTCGAGTCTAGACACATGTGCCAGGGGGAGGTTCGTAGTGAGTTTTGACCTGTTCTGTACAACAACAGTGTCCGTTAGGTGTCCGGTGAAGCTGTTAGAAAAATAATGAATTGCTTTAGAAAAAATCTGATCAAAATTTTTCAACATAAAAATTCTCTAAAATTTTTTATCTTTAATATTTTTGAGATTCAGAAGATGATAGCACAATTTTTGTCAATACTACGAAAATTCTTTCATCTTTCATCAATCATACCTTTTTTCTTATAATATTTATTAAACTCTTGCAATTAATATATGTACTGTAGAAATACTCATCTTTTTAGAAATCCAATTGTGTAGTTTCCTGGCATCGATTTCAAACGCACTTTTTGATGGATCATCTTCTTTCGATTCCGAAGTCTCATCTCAGATATATAAACACTGTGTTTATTCGATAATGGAAATTACTAGTGGTTTGAATTCGTAATGAAAGCACGATAATATTTACAAACAAGTGGACACCTAACCTCGAAAAAATGTAGATCGCAGCCATGTGTTCTGTCAATGATTACAATTCAAAAGAATATTGAAAATTAAATATGTGTAAGAATGATAATTACGAAGAATTAAAAGATCACAGAATCAAATTCGAAATCGAAATATATAAAAACGTCATAAAATTAAGCAGTGGTGTAAGTGGTGTTGGCGGTGTTGTACAATACTTATGGCACCAATCTGAGGGTTCGCGCGCCGCGCCGCGGCGCTTTTTCACAATCTGGCACTGTCATGGATGTAACTTTTCAAATCCTCTAGATATTTTGACACCGATTTATTTGCAGGTAGAGTAGGTCACTAGCATTCCAAATAAATTATTTAAAAAAAAAAACGATTTTTTGAAAATTCAAAGGTGTAGATACCCCCTTAAACGGCATATCTCTGCCTGGGCACCGAAATCAACGAAACAAACTTCCCCACCCTAAAACGCTTATTTTTTACACTTGGCGATTTTCTATCGCTGGAATGATGGTGAGTGAGGGTTTTTTTTAGGTATCGGTGACGCTTCCGAGATGGCGTGGCGCACGAATCTACGACACGGATCACTGTTCGATAAATTGGACAGCATCGAATCAAACCTAACCTAACGAAGGTGAATATAAATGACGTACACTCGGACCCCACTTATTTGACCAACTCGGGACCGGGTACCTTCAGTTATTTGACCAAAGTAGGGGTCCCCACTTTCCGTCTTAAAATGGCAGCCGCTCCTGCGCAGTTGTACATGCGCAGTCCCACGCTAGTTCAGACCCGTACGTCGTAACACTTTGTCTCAATAGTGGGGGTAGAGGGAGTCAAATAACTGGTGGTCAAATAAGTGGGGTCCGAGTGTAATGTATACCACCACTGTATTTTGTTGATGCACTTACCAAACGTTATGGCTTAGTTAGTCTTCTGTGTATCCTGACCACAATAACAACATTCTATGACAATTTTAGAATAATAATAATAATCATAATAATAATAATAATTTACTACCAACCTGCCATACCCAAGAGGGAATGTCCCCAGAAGTTCACGAGGAACTTGTACGGGGCAAGAGAACGAATGGTCAGTAACCATTATTATGCGTCTGCAGCCGACTTAAGTTGTTCCATAGAAACACCCGCATTTGCACAGGGGGCAAGGGAAACTGCAGAAGACCTTGCCCAGGTGTAGCCGGACCAAGTTCAAATCCTCAGCCTGTCAATTCAGCGCCTGAACGGCGTGACCCGTCTTACAAATTCTGCGGGCTGCCGCTCGGGTCTTTCCTCGACCAGCCGGGGATTCGAACCCACGTCCTCCCGCTCCGCAGTCTCGAGTGCTAGCACTACGCTACTACGGTCGGTGCATAGTACACGCATATTTATCACTGACAGCAGATTTTGTCCAATTTATCGAACACTGATCCGAGTCGTAGATTCGTGCGCCACGCCATCTCGGAAGCGTCACCGACACCACAAAAACCCTATAGAAAATCGCCAGGTGTAAAAAATAAGCGTTTTATATGGATAACTTATCTATTTCAACTCAAAACGGACATGTTTGGGCCGTACGTGTTCGTAATCGCGCCTGAATTTGCGCGGGGCATTTTGTTTCGTTGATTTCGGTGCCCAGGCAGAGATATTCCGTTTATTTTTTAAAGATGTTGGCAGCTCTGGTCAGGTTCGGTGAAATTGCGTCAGGCAGCACCTTAACTTGAGGTCTCCGAAAAAAAATTAGGGATGAACATAAAATTGGCAAATTTTTTCAGATTGTTTGATCATTGCATTCCAGAAATATTTTTATTCAATCTTTTTCACGTACTAAATCGGGAGAAGATAGAAAACTTGTTGGCATGAAATTTATTTGTCTTTTTTTCCAGCTTCTGAAACTGAAAAAAATCCGACACATTGAGACCCCTCTTATCAAAAAAAAAAAAAACCTCCTAATTTCGACAGTTCTTTTTTAGTTTGAGTAAAGGCCACCGCACACCATTGCCGCTCGGCACAGCGCGGAGCGGCACGGCACAGCCGCCGCTCAGCCGGGCGCCGCACTTCTGCAGTATCGCGGGACTGCATGCAATTAGGCGCAAAATAATATGGACCATTCGGCTTGAAATCTCAAAAGTATGTGTATATTAAATTAATAGAATGAGAGTTTCATTTTGTCATCAGTAATTTCGGCATCATTCATAACTGAAACGTTTATGATGTCCTGAAATTGCTGCTGGCGTTGGTTTCGCCGTTCAGGTCCTCCAGGTTATCCTTCTCGTCATCCAGATCGTCCGCTTCGTAGTTGTCGTAGTCTAGGGCGTTCGGAACGTGGTTTTCATCGTCCAGGTCGTGCGCTTCGTAGTTTTCGCTGTCCCGGTCGTGAGCTTCATAGTTTGCCTCGTCCAAGTCATACGCTTCGTATTTGTCTTCGTTCAGGGCGTTCGCAACGTGGTTTTCATCGTCTAGGTCGTGCGCTTCGTAGTTTGCGTCGTCTACGAAGCACATAACCTGGACTACGAACACTACGAAGCGCACGACCTGGACGACGAAAACTATGAAGCGCACGACCGGGACAGCGAAAACTACGAAGCGCACGACCTGGACGATGAAAACCACGTTGCAAACGCCCAGACGGTGCAGGGCCCAAATGTTCGATAATTTAGCTACAATACTAGAAATCTACGCTCTCACGTGCGGGGTCTGACCGTACCGGACCGTTTCGGAATATGTCATTTTTTATTTTTATTTTTATAAAACCGCTAGGGTGATAAAAAAATACGCTTTAAATGTTTTTAGATGTATATTTCAGCTGCTTATCAGAATTTAACATAAATGTCAGGACCGCAAGAGGCTGTAATAATCAATCACCTATGTTGATATACAAAAAGTATTGGTTTCGGTCTAAAAGTGATTTTGATCAACGGATCTTTAAGTTTTCGACCCTCTAGAATCCGAAAAACAGTTTTTTAAAAATATGTTGGTCTGTCTGTCAGTTACTCTGTATTCTATTCGTCACATAATCATAACAAATCACGAAGTTCATCAATTTTTTTTAAATTTTTTTTTTTTTTTTGCCTTTTTGGCTTATCTCCGATTAAGAAGGTAGCCTATAAATTTTTTTTTAAATTGCCATGACAAATATACAGCAAACAGACATTCGTTCTGCTCAGTTTCTGAAAAGCGAAAAATCGTATCGCAATATTATGGATAGTTCCGACGAGGAAACGATTTGAGTTGCCCTCGAATTAGAGGAAGCCGAGAGGCAAGAACAACGTGCAGGTCTGAAGCGCAAGTGAGTACACGATATCTGTGTGAATAGGACACGTCATGGCGAATATTACACTTTATTTCCTCATCTCGTTCGTGACCCATCAAAATTCTTTTAATACTTTCGAATGTCATACACAAAATTTCAAGAACTGCTGAGTTATATTACGGTGGACATAACGAAAGAAGATACTGCTTTCCGGCGACCAATAGGAGCAGAGCAACGACTGGTGGTGTGTCTCAGGTAGGCGAAAAATCAATAATTTGACGATTAAATTTCATCGTAGCTCGCATATATTTCTAGAAAATGTATAAAATACCTGTAATTTACGTTCCAGATTTCTGAGCACAGGCGATTCTTTCGCAAGCATAGCCTCAAGCTATATGATGGGAGGATCGACAGTGCGCAAAATTGTACACGAGACCTGTGAGGTAATCTGGAATCGGCTATCCCCGAAAGTGCTTCCAACTCCGGATACGGATGCGTGGCTTAGGATCGCACAGCGATTTGAGGAACTGTGGAATTTTCCAAATTGTATCGGTGCACTAGACGGAAAACATGTAGTCATTCAAGCACCTACGAACAGCGGCTCGATGTAGTTCAATTACAAAAAGTCATTTAGTATCGTGCTTATGGCACTTGTAGACGCCGACTATCGTTTTATCGCCATAGATGTTGGTGCATTTGGCAAAAGTAGTGATGGTGGTATTTTGACAAATTCAACTTTTGGAAATAAAATTTATAATGGCACGATAAATATCCCGAACGACAAACCACTACCTGGAACTGACCACCCTGCAGTGCCATACGTAATTGTAGGGGACGAAGCCTTTCCTTTAAATAAAAACATTATGCGACCTTACCCAGGTGCGCATTTGCATGACGATGAAACGGCCAAAATTTTTAATTATCGATTGTCTCGCGCGAGAAGAGTTTCTGAAAACGCATTTGGCATATTAACTCAAAAATTTAGATTATATCAACGACGAATTAATTTAAAACCGGCGCACGTGGATAAGGTCGTTCTAGCAACTTGTTGCTTACATAATTTTTTGAGAAATGACGTTTTCGAACATTCTGCCCATCTACCTTCTATAGCACGGCATATTCCAAATTTAATTGTCCCCCCCGCTAATCCATACTTTGGCGTGAATGCAGTAACGCCGCGATCGCTATTCGCGAAATATTCAAAGAATATTTTAATTCTGCAACTGGTTCGGTTGAATGGCGACAGCAAATGGTCAGACTAGGTAGAAGGAATGTTTAAGAGTATTCCCGGATAAAAAATACTCAGTTTTCACTTTTTGGCGATAATTTTTATTTTCAAAATTTGAACATGTTCGATTGTAAACTCTTCTAAATTTTTTAATTTTCTCATCGAGCCGCTGTTCCAGAGGTCATCACGCGAGTTTGTTGGACAGATGGACGGACAGACTGACAGACAGACCGACATGTTTCTGAAAACCTAAAGATTCGTTGCTAATAGTACATTACGATACGACTGCAGTAAATTTTTTTTAGAAGAAGTTTCCCGTCGAGTATTGTACAAAATTTTGCTTCTATAATAAAAAAAGTAAGAGTCACTTTTCGACAATAATTTTCACATCTTACGTCATCAATTGATGAACTTCGTGATTTGTTTTGAAATCACCCTGTTTATTATTTTACGCTTTTATTAATTTAAAAAAAAAACATCAGACGTATATTTTTTGAGTTACATATTGCACGCTTGATATACACGTGTAATGCAATTGTGAAATAGGTATGTAATTTTTTATGTAAGAAAAATAAATAATTGAATGATCCGTTGAACCTGAGCCACCCTGTGTGTTAAATTGTTGAAGAATAAAGTAATCAACGATATATTTTACGCTTTTGTTAATTTGTTTGGAAAAAAAAACATCAAACGTATTTGACGATAAAAAGTATGGACGAAGAAGTTCTTATTTTAACTGTGCAAACAAAAAAAATATTGTGGGACATGCGAGACCCACATTATTCGAATAACCATCGGCGGGAAAATGGCTGGCGAGAGATTTCAAAAGCCATGAAAGAAACACGTAAGTTTAACCCAAGACGGTCATATGGGGTGTGACACACCCCAAGTTATTTTCGAGCTCGAATTTCGGCCTCTTAATCCCGGAAAGCGACGTTATTACCTCTAACTAGAGTTTTTATTTTTTTTGCGAATTTTTTTTTTTTTTTTCTCGCAAATTTTTCTCTCACGAATTTTTTAAACATGCTTAAAACTAAAATTTTCGTTTCATTCTTGAATGGGTTTTTAGAGAAACGTTTGAAATATGTTCTCAATTTTTTTGGGGCCCCCCGGATAATTCTACGAAATTCTACAGCGCTTCAAAGTGCTGGGCTGTGTCACACCCCATATGACCACCACGGGATTCTCATGAGGTGTGACCGTCTTGGGTTAAAGCTATTGTGAAGCGCATCACACAATGAATTTTTCACAATGTGCATGCTATATATTCTACATTTCCCGATTTAATAACTTACAGCGATTTGTGATGTTTTGTATTATTTATGTAGCAGATGCATGCTAAATAATGTGGAGAAAATTGAGAGATGGGTATAGAAAAGCTAGGAAAAATCGAAGTACAAAGAGTGTGCAGGCAGCGGTTTATTACCGGCCATGGAAGTGGGAGAGAGAGATGGGATTTTTAGACGTGTGCATGGACGAGCGGGAAACAATATGCAATATCGAAGCGGATGTGATGTCGAGTGGTGATGCTACAGGTATCGGAGACGCACGCTATCAAACGGAAACCACCTTCGATAATTCGGGTTAGTTTGATTTAATAAATTTATATTATGTATTTTTCGAATTTAATTTTAAATGAGATTTTGCGCATTATAAAAAATATATATATATACATAAGAAAAACGAACTGAAAACAGAAATGTTAAATTTTCAGGTGCAGGTTACAGTGGAGGCCCGACAAGAACGTGCCGCACTGAAAAAGAATTTTTGGATCCGACTGCGTCGACTGGTCAATCGGCCCAAAAAAAAAGACAACGTACCCAAATCGCGGAACCACCGTCTCAGGTTGCGAATGCACTCGTGACATATTTTTAGGAAAAAGATTCAGCAAAAATTAATAACACCTGCAACTCGACTACTCCATTAAAGAAATTGTTCATCTCAATGGCAGAGACTGTTGAGACATTACCCGCGAAGTTTCAGGTCGAAATCAAGTCCAAATTTTTCAACATCCTTATCGATTACGAGATGCGAGCACTAAATTCATCAAATTCACTTCCAACATCTGTTATTGTTCCGGAAAATCAAAATTTACATGACGACGAATTAGATTTTTACTCAGACCGAACAGACAGTTACGATTTCGGATCTTACTCGCCAAATCCAGTACAGGCATTACCCACTACGGACGAACATCTTACGAATATACGCAAAATTGCTTACGATACGTCACCCTGAGAAAAAAAAATTGGTTTTAGATATTAAAAATGAATATTTGAAAGAATTATATGGCCAATAAAATACAGAGCGACAGACTGACAGACTGACAGACTCATAGACAGACAGACATGTTTCTAAAAACCTGTTTTTCGGATTCTAGAGGGTCGAAAACTTAAAGATCCGTTGATAAAAGTCACTTTCAGACCGAATCCACTACTTTTTGTACATCAACATAGGTGATGAAGAGTAAAAGAAGCGGACGGACAGTTATGAATTTGACTTTGATGACTGTACGCAAAATTTATTACGATTCACAGCAATAGCTTTTTACGTTGTGGAATATTACATCATACTGATCTAATCGTCTGCATTGTTCTAATCGCAATAGATGAAATAACACCACTAATAAAAACGATTATTATTGAAAAAAAAGTGTTCAAGATATTAAAAATTATTAATAACAAAGTAATTCTAATTACTTAACTTAATTTTAATTATCGAACATTTGGGCCCTGCACCGTCTGGGCGTTCGCAACGTGGTTTTCATCGTCCAGGTCGTGCGCTTCGTAGTTTTCGCTGTCCCGGTCGTGCGCTTCATAGAACGAAGACAAACACGAAGCGTATGACTTGGACGAGGCAAACTATGAAGCTCACGACCGGGACAGCGAAAACTACGAAGCGCACGACCTGGACGATGAAAACCACGTTGCGAACGCCCTAGACTACGACAACTACGAAGCGGACGATCTGGATGACGAGAAGGATAACCTGGAGGACCTGAACGGCGAAACCAACGCCAGCAGCAATTTCAGGACATCATAAACGTTTCAGTTATAAATGATGCCGAAATTACTGATAACAAAATGAAACTCTCATTCTATTAATTTAATATACATATACTTTTGAGATTTCAAGCCGAATGGTCCATATTATTTTGCGCCTAATTGCATGCAGTCCCGCGATACTGCAGAAGTACCGCGCCGGGCGGCGACGTGCGGCGCCCGGCTGAGCGGCGGCTGTGCCGTGCCGCTCCGGGCTGTGCCGTGCCGCTCCGCGCTGTGCCGAGCGGCAATGGTGTGCGGTGGCCTTAAATATCTACAGAACGATATTCATCATAGAGTTTTTCAAAAACAATTTGCAATGGAGACTTTCGTTTCTCTCCCAGCGGGAAATCATTATCAGTAACATGAAAATTAGGTGAAGGCACATTTCGCAATGTTCTTCTGGATAAAAGGGGTGTCGGATTTTTTCGAATTTTCTTTTACTTTTACCGAAAAGCTGAACAGAAAAGAAATTTAGTCCCCATGAGTTTTCTCTCCTTCCCCGATTTAGCACGCTGTCTCTCTAAATTTGAAGAAGTTGAAATTAAAATTAAATTAAATTGAATAAATTAAATTATTATTGAATAAATTGAATTGATTATTAAATTTTTTAATTAATTTTTTTTTTGTTCTAATTTTTTTTCTTCTTTCGTTTTTTTTTCTTTTTCTCAAAATAGTGAAAAGTCACTCTGTTGAAAGTTGCACGATTTTCACTTTTCAGAGACCTCACGTTGAATAGGTGGCTGAGTTGACAGAGACTGCTCCATATTTCAATAGAAATTTATTTTTTTTTGTCGTTTTTGAAACAAACCCGACGAATTGCGGTTTTCGGAAAAACAAATTTCGTCAGATGGGTACTTTTGCTTGATCTCGTTCCGAAGCAGATCTCATTTTTCAGCAAATCAGATCCAAAAATTAAAAATGAGTGTCGTGGAACACTCGTTTGGAACGAAGTTCCTTTCGTAGTATATTATTATTGATAAACGTATTATATTATTGATCAACAAATACAAATAAATGAATTACTAGCGTTTGAGAGCAATCAAATGAGAGACTGCTCCATATTCCAATAGAAATTTTTATTTTTTTTGTCGTTTTTGAAACAAACCCGACGAATTGCGGTTTTCGGAAAAACAAATTTCGTCAGATGGGTACTTTTGCTTGATTTCGTTCCGAAGCAGATCTCATTTTTCAGCAAATCAGATCCAAAAATTAAAAATGAGTGTCGTGGAACACTCGTTTGGAACGAAGTTCCTTTCGTAGTATATTATTTTCGATAAACGTATTATATTATTGATCAACAAATACAAATAAATTAATTACCAGCGTTTGAGAGCAATCAAATGAAATGCAGAAATGACTAATGCATTAAGAAATGATAAGAAATTTCGTAATCAATATATTTTCTCTCACGCTTGTCAATTAATTGGCTATAGAAAAATAAGAGAGTCGTAATATAAAAACATAAGTATAAGTACACAACTACCACTACAACTACACACAATACGCTACGAAACAGCTGACGCGTATAACGTGTACAAACTATACCTGCGCAGCCGGTGCGAACTTACTGGCTGCCTTGAACCAATAAGCGCGCACCTATGACTGGGCACAGCCAATAGCGTACGCGCTATGGATAACCGTCTACACTATACAGCGCGATTATGTGGAAAGAAAAGGCTCCAAGCGCGCAGGCGCTGATTTATCAGAATATTTCGAGGGTCGCCAATTTCAGACTCGCCACGAATATCCCCAGAGTCCGTCTGCTATTTCTTTCTGATTGTTATCAAATATAAATGGCGGCAAACCGTGGCAGGCATAGGTTATGTTTGTGTGAATCTAGCAGACGACAGAACTAGGGATATTACTGAAAAGTTGGTGGAGTCGCTGGCGCTATTCTGCCGGCTAATGAGATTTCGATAAATCAAAGTTTGCGCGCTTGGAGCCTTTTCTTTCCACATAATCGCACGGTAGAAAACGCCGTGACGGAAATTTCTTACACTTTTGTTCGCCTAGCCCCGATCCGCCAGGTCCGTACCGTGCGATAAGGAACTTCGTTCCAAAAATTGATCTGGGTTCAGATCTGATCACATCTAGTCGGATGTGACTCAATTTTCTAGAGTTAATACGTCAAACCACGTGTGGTATAATGTACACATACATGTTTCGTTGTTGTTTTATACTATTATTCATTTTGTAATCGTTTTTCTGTTTATAGGCGACGGAATCGCGAAAAGAGTATGCGCTCTCTAAAATTTGTGGAGTGAAAATTCACTCCAATAGAGTGAAAACTCACTCCAAGCGTTACTGAAAACAGCGCAAATCCAAGTAGAGCGAAATTTCACTCTTATTGAAGAGTGAATAATCGCTCAGTCTTACAGAGTGGAAAAAATCACTATTTTAAAGTGAAATTTTCACTCTTTTAGAGTAACACTTTCATTATTTTAGAGTGACATTTTCACTATTTTGGAGCATAATTTCATGAATACCCGGGAAAAAATGCTCAGATATGATCAGATACGAAAAATGGTCCCGCATGATCATGCATGATCAGATATGGCCATACATGATCAGACAGGACCATTTTTCGGATCTGATTATGCATAATCATATATGATCATGTATGGTTATATCTGATCGTATATGATCATGTATGATCATGCATGATCGGACAGGACCTTTTCCCGATCTGATCAGATCTGAGTATTCACACCATGACATTTAGGAACATTAGCTTCATGCACCCGGACGTATAATATTTGCACATGTATACAAAATTATTTGTATGCAACAGTTAAATTTATGCGTTATATTTCTATATGTCTTTCATTCTTTTTGTCGGATCAACAAATAAATAATTAATGTATACAATCTGAAGAAAAAAAAACACTTTGAGACGTTACATTTTTCATCTCATTTAATTACACATGAATATGATCATATCCAAGCATTTTTTCCGTATACAGCTGCAGATATGCTCATACATGAAAATGCATGATCATACATGACGTCATATATGAACTCATGTATGATCATGCGTGAATGAATATGATCATATCTGAGCATTTTTTCCGTATACAGCTGCAGATATGCTCATACATGACGTCATGCATGATCATACACGACGTCATATATGAGTTCAATTATTATCATGCATGAATGGATATATTCGGGCATTTTTTCCGCATACAGCTGCAGATATGATCATGTATGACATCATGTATGATCATATCTGAGCTCAGATACGATCATATCTGTTCATGTGGGATCATGTATGAGCTCATGTATGATCATGTGTGATCATATCTGAGCTCATGTATGATCATACATGAACAGATATGATCGTATCTGAGCATTTTTTCCCGGGTAGTGAGGTGATGCTTCACTCGTTAGGAGTGGGAATTTCGCCCTACGTAGAGTGAAATACTACGTCTATATTGGAGTGGATAGTCATTACCAGTCTACCCAGAAGTTGTAGAATTAGTATTGTTCCTTTGGCGGGTCGAAGGTTTTCATTAGAATTATGAAAATATCTAGAGTGCAAGTAATATTTTTCAGACGAACCGGTGAACCGAGTTTATCCAAGCCTTCACAAATCTCAAGTTACATAACCTCACTTTGAGAACACAATTACGAGCTTGAATAACTGTTTTAATACGGTATGGCACATGGTAAATAATTACACACAGCAAATGAAGGCATGATTAATCATTTTAGTCATGATAACTACTTACCCACTTTGGCCGAAATAGTATAAAAATGTGTTCACGAATATGTTGACGCCACGCTGGTCAAGTGTTTGACGCAGCGGGAGAAGCCTCGATAGGGGATGCGCGTACAATTTGCCGCCGATGCGCGGCGGTAATTCGCGATTTCGCTCTTGCCCAGAGTGACAGTTGGAGCGGAAAATTAATCACTCCATACATTAGAGTCGAAATAATCACTCTTTGCGAAAAAGTGTGTATTTTCACTCTATAGGAGTGGATAATCACTCCAGGTAGAGTTAATCACTTGGTCACTCCATGCTTGGAGTGAATTAATCACTCCAAAAATTTTAGAGAGCGAGATGCCGCACCCGGAGTGGCATCGAACACGACGGCCACGGTCGTGGGAAATCATGACGAGCAGCGTCTTGCGGAGGCTAGCCAGCCCGAAGCTGGCTTTGGTCACTGTGTTGCGGGAAGTTCGGGACTTACCTCCCAGAACTTCACATCGACCTCCGAAATATCACAGATCTCGCAATCGGAAAATGACAGCGATGAAGAAGTGATTATAGAGGAAATCACTTACGAAGTTGAAATCTCCACGGATGATGATGATGCAGATCTTGCAGCACGAGATGCCAGTTCCATTCCTGAGTATCGTAGCAACATACCAGATAGCGAATCCGAAAATTCTGAATCGACATCCCACAAGACCTCGGATGATCATAACGTACCAGACAGCGGACACGTGGCTGGATCTGTCCGTAGTCCCGAACCGGATCACGTGTCTGATACCGACACTGAAGAACAGACAATCGGTACAGAGGCGGAACAACAGGTGCCAGATAAATGCGCTTGGCCGGAAGAAGACGATCTGGATGATTTCAAGCTCGAAATATCCAACAACTGCTCCGACGCGTACGCTCTGGAAGAGGCCAATATTGAAGGTCATCGCATCGTAAATGTACAGCACCTGTTTTCCGATTTCTTCAGGAAATTCGGAAATCACGCGCCTGCCCTAGCTTGTCCGATGTCAGCCCTAAAAGTCGTAGGGTCGCGTGAACAGGGATCGCGAACGCAAATCTTCTTTCAGTGCCAATTTTGCATGCGCAAGGACAGCATATGGACTGATCCGTCGGGTCCCGAATCTATGGATATTCATCGTAGCGCGGTGGCCGGGTGCATCACCAGCGGAATTGGGCATTCACAAATGGAACAACTGTTTGCAGCGATTGATGTGCCAAGCATTTCGGAAAATACATACCGAAAGTATGAAAACGAGATCACTCAAGAATTCATGGGTACCGCAGAAAAGAGATGCAAGCCGCTGGTAAACTTGAGAGGGAATTAGCTATCGAGCGCGGTGACATCATCGATGGCATTCCGCATATTCCCGTTGTAGCGGATGGTAGTTGGATGAAAAGATCGTACCGAACCGGGAGGTACGATTCTCTGTTTGGAGTTGGCGCAATCGTCGGTTACCACACGCAGAAGATCCTTTTCATCGGGGTACGCAACAAATTTTGCGCTACATACGAACGAGCGGCACGCACAGAGAAGAAACCATCCGATCATTTTTGTTACAAAAATTGGGAGCGAAACCGCAGTTCCACCAGCATGGAAAGTGACGCTATCGTTGACGGTCTCAAGCGTAGCATCGACGAGCACGGACTTATCTACTCCACCTTGTTCGCAGACGGAGACAGTAGCGGCTACAAGAAGATCTTGGACAGAAATCCGTACCCAAATATGCCTGTCAAAAAAGTCGAATGCACAAACCATTTGTTGTGTAATCTGGCTACGAAAATCAAAGAGGTCGCTAAAGCAAAAGGTCGCCTTGGCAAGTTACGTCAAGTAATCGAAGGCAGCGTACTCAGGCTGCGAACTGCCGTGACCAAGGCTGTGGAATTCAGGTCGAAAGAAGAAGGCCCCACAAGTCTGAAGGCTCGCAAGCTTGCGGGCGATATTTTAAACGCACCGAGCCACGTATTCGGTGAGCATAAAAAGTGCGCTGAAATCGGTTACTTCTGTGACGGTTCATCGAAGGACGGAGAAGAAAATGTAGCTCCCGCATTCAACGCTCTTGAACTCTATGATAGAATAAAGGAAGCCTTTGCCAATCTAAGCTGTTACTCAGACAGCTTGATATTGCGCGTCAATAGCAACTGCGTGAAAAGATACAATTCCATCATTGCCAAATATATTGGTGGAAAACGTATCAATCACGGGGCCAAAGGTTCATATACCGGAAGATGCGCCGCCGCGGTCGTACAATTCAACACCAATAAAGCCTTGAGCGTGTTGAAAGAAAAAATAGGCAAGGAACCAACAGCGACGTTGACGAAAATAGATGATTGACATATCAAGAGAAACGATCATAAAACAGCTAGCAGAACCAGATCTGTCGAAAAGCGGAAGACTCAAGGAAACAACAACCCGTCCGAACAGAGAAGCAAAGTCCGACGTACAGACACTGCGACCGCAGACTACGGAACTAATTCGCAAGATCCGGACTTGTCGGAGGACAAGTTCCAGCAAAAATTGAAGATCCATAACGATTTATTGCTGGAGTGGCAAGCAGACCGCAACGAAATTGAGCGAACTACGAGGCAACAAGGCAGGAGCGACCGTTGGATGTTAATACGCAAGAAAATCCTGACTGCATCAAATTTCGGAAGCGTGTGTCGCATGCGTGCTGACACATCGTGTTCTAAGAAGGTTAAAGCGTTGCTGTATCCCACACCGTTGCGGTTCCCGCTATCGAACACGGCCAGCAGCACGAAGAAAAAGCGCGACGAGCATTAGAAATCGACCGCAAGGTTCTAATCACGGAGTGTGGACTGTTTATTGACGAGGAGCTACCGTACATCGCCGCTTCGCCAGACGGTTTGATCGACGACGATGCACAGTGGAACGGAATCCGAAATTCCTGAACAAAAGTCCAAAACGCATTCGGTTCGGGTAAAAATTAGCGCTCGGGGGTTTTTGGGGTCGCTGATCACGAATCTGAAGTCAAAATTTGAAAAAACAAAATGGCGGATCCAAAACGGCAAAAAATTTATCTGAAAACGCATTCAATTCGGGTAAAAATCAGCACTCGGGGGTTTTTGGGGTCGCTCATCACGAATCTGAAGTCAAAATTTGAAAAAACAAAATGGCAGATCTAATGTGTACGACTTGTATGTAAAAAAAAACGTTTTATGAATACTCAAATGACAATGATATGCTTAAAATTAGGGTAATAAGAAATATTTAAATTTTAATGACGTATAGATAGTATAGAAAGAACAAGATTTGCTTAAAATTAGGTTGATACAGAAATATTCAAATTATAATGATGTCTATAGATACTATAGAAATTACCATTGAATTTTTGAGTGAATATAAAATAAGGAAATGCTAGCAAACATACAGAATTCTAAAATTATTTATTAATCAAACAATCTAGTTGGTTACGTTCAACTTAAGTAGTCGCCATCAGAAGAATTACTTGATTCACAGTCAGTGGATTCAATTGTAAAATAGCTTGAGCTTTCCTCACTTGTTGAAATACTTGGCGCATTTAATAACTGTACTGCTTCTGGCAGCAATGATTTAATTTTTTTGCAAGGTAATTTGCGCAAGCTAGAAATATATAGGTCGGATGTTATGTAACGTGGCAAACGTTGTGACCTCCTCCTAACCAACCAAACCAACGTAATTGAGTCCCGAGCCTAGAGTCAGGAGTACCGAATTCAAATTCTTACCGCCTTCGTCCTAGCGTGGCCATGTTAAATACGGATCGCCGCACGCGGCTGACCGGCAACGGCCAGCGCTAAAAGGACGAACGGCGAAGATAGGAAGATAAGGTACCGAGACATGTCTAGCTCATTCCGGTTTCAGCGCTAACGTGAGCACGTGTAGCCCTCAGCCGTTGAATCAGAGAGAGAGAGTTATAATTTCCCAAGAGTTTTCTTAGAGTTTTGACAGTGATTTTGTTTATTGGTGACCCCTGCTATTCCCTTGGACTTTGATTTGGATTTTGGATCGGATTCCTATCGAATCCGGTAATATACGGCCCTCGCGTGCCTACGGACTACGAGCCGACCACGAGGTCGAGGAAACGTGTGGTATAAGGTAGGATCTGTCCAACATATCTCCTTCAGGTTCAGTTAACCCCCCCCCCCCCCCCCCCCCCCCTTAGAGCGAGAGTCCCGAGTTTATAGTCACGAGAATCTAGAGAGTAGTCTCCGTACCCTGGTCCCGAGTCCAGAGAGTGCCGAGACAACAGTTGAGAACCGGCAGGTTTGAATCTGCTGTTGTTCTCCGTGGCTGTCGATTCTGCGCGCCTGCGAGTCGGTTTCACCGCCGCTGCGCAGAATTCGCTAAACGAGAGTCGACGCCATATTGCCCGGAGTGCTCTGACGTCACGCGTCGCAGACTGTCTGCAGCGAGTCAGAGAACTCTAGTGGCCGAATACAGAGTCCCGATTCCCTTCCCCTCCCGCTGTTGAGAGATCAGCTGTCAGTCAGAGACTAGAAGCGTCTGCTTCGAAATCGACTAGACAGCCGTACCTCCAGCCGGTTGAGCGAGGAAGGATAGAGAGAGAATCACCTGCCTGTGATAATTGTCAACATACTTTTCTTTTCACCTTTATTATAATTGTTATATTTAATTAGGAGTAGAGTCACTTTTGAATTGTTGAATTTAGAGTCATTTAATTTATTGTAGTTTCCATTGTATTTAGTCTTCCATTCATTTCGTATTTAAAACATAAAGTAGCGGTGAGACAAGCCGAAGCCAGATAACAGGCTGTACAAAATATTGTTATCTTTTTCTTTTTTTCTTTTTAACTAATAAATTATTCTTTCAAATCTATTTCGTATGGTGTTGAGTGTTTTTATTTCTCGCCCCCACGAACTATCCCTCTACCGACAGGCTAGCTGGAGCGAGAGAGAGAGAGAGAGAGGACTCTGAGCCCGGAGTCTGGCGCCCAACTACATCCTAGAGCTAGTCGGAGGAGGTAACGACGTTGGTGCTAGTTTGTTAACTGATCGTAGTTCCTGCGGGTAACACCCGAGCCCGCGGGAATCGCTGTTACAGTTAATAGAAGCCGTGCAAAGAGGTCTTCCATAGTTTTCACTCGCGAACACTTTCTCGCAAAATCAGTTCTGTACTTCTTAGTATCCTTCCTGGATAAACCAGGTACTGCAGGATGATCGGCAGCAGATTCTAAAATGTCGGGGTGTAATACATATAAATAGGCAATTACATATCAAGAGACTCGGTAGAGTCTCGCGCCAAGTACATTAAAAAAATTTTTTTTTCAAGCGCGACACTCAACGAGTCTTTATACCCGAGAGGCAACTACCCTAACCTATACCGCGAACTGGTATCTTCGTTTTCTTTCACCTCACAACATACACAAATGAAACTAATTTAATCTAGGATGTGGGCATAAGAAGCTTTCATTTGAGCCTTAGATCGATTAAATCGGTGTCCGGAGTGCTGAGATATTATTAACTACAGATTCTGATACCCCGTTTCCACCTACAATGTTTGTTCTTCTCCTTAGTGTTCTTCAGACCAAGATTCAGCCAATTCAAACCATTCCCATATAAAATCACTAGACGGGAAACCACACAAAAGTTGTATAGAGTGGCGTAAGTACGAGAGTCACGAAGTAGATGGCGCTGGTATCGCAGACAGAAACCGTCTGGAACACTAGCAGACGCGTGTTGTCATTATTTTATGTTTTTAAATCCAAATAAAGGAAATAAAAGAAAGTACAAGCAATGCTTGGTACAAAATTTGAAGGTACAAAAATTAGTGAGTACCTCCCAAAAGCCACTTAGGTGCGAAAACCTCACACCAAGTACATTTAAGTCATAGCCACCAACAAAAATGTTTCGATAGGTTAATTATCTTGAATCCTACGATCTTGAGCTTTTGAGGTTATGCGAATCGACTGACGTGTGAAATTTATAGTGATAAATAGAATAATAATTGTGAACGGATAATTTTACGATTAGGCTTACCTTGTATGACACAAGACTGTTAGATGACTATTAACTGACTATTACCTCTATATTTTATTCACTTATACATTGTAGATTTGGCTTATTTCCATTCACGAATGCAATTATCGGAGGAAACGGTGTTTTGGGGATTCAATTTTCTAGCAAGTCACCGCCTGAGGAAGTCTGAGAATAGAACATCAAGAAAAAATGTTGAAATTGAAAAATATCAGGATAGCATGATTTCATATAAGGAACGGCAAGGAGCCAGACCAACAAAGCCGAGTTCGAAAGTTGGATTGCAACAAATTCCACTTCAAGCTCGATGTTAGGCTCATTTCTAGAGGCTCGTCTGCTCGGGCCTAAACTGTGAGTCAACGTTATGTGTAGGATTTCAACGAGTTCTATATTTTATCTCGGTATCCTCTAGTCCAAACGAGACTGTAAGTCGACGTTGTGTGTTGGACTACGATAGGCTTTATTCTACACTCCACGTCAACGTAATGCCTTGACCTTCGGTGAAGATAATTTTTTAATCTATGTTTTACAATTAGCTTAGATTCTCCGCTCAGAAGCTCAATCATATTCAGATTAATGCTATCACGACAAATGGTTAGAATGAAAATACTTATTCAATATTAAAGAAATGATCGATCGACTCCCTCTTTCTCAGATGATAGAGATTCTAATTTATATTTATTTATTATTTGTAGACTCAGCGTATAATCATTCATGAATGGAATTATTGAAGAAAAATCTTTCTTATGGATTGTTTAATTTTGTAGCGGGTTGCCGTATAAGACGTGAGGATAATGAAAGAAAACGCTTGGGTTGCAAAGTATCGGTATAGTGTGATTCGATAGGAGATACGGCAAGAGTCAGACGAAGAGAGCAGAATGCGAGTGTTTGACTTCATAAACTTCCATTTTATGCTCTACGCTGGTCTTGCATGAATAGGCTCAATTCCAAATATTTTGATACCTTCTGTTCAGACCCGAATTGGAAGTTGACGTCATGAGTCCGGGACGCGTACATGTTCTTTTTGCAGAGGTTGCAATACATATATCTGATATTTATATATATTTAGTCATGAGCAGCAACTATAACCCTGCGTGCAAGTAACTCCGCCATTGCCGGTCCCAGGCCCAGATGAGACAGGAGGATGGCTGCACGCAGGGTTAGATGTTGTAGGTATAAGAAATTATTGTAGTGGAACAATTTGTAAACGCTATGAAAGTACATTACGCGTCACTCTACAAATTTGAGACTTGGGGAAAATTATGAGCACACGCGTGCTCGTTGCTGTTGACGTTCCTGCTTATCGAGGGACTTCGGGCGGTATGAAATAGCACAAAACAACCGAGCGAGCGTAGCGAGCGAGCACAATGATTAGGTGGTCAAGCAAAATTTTACAAAAAGTAATGAAACCAACCCCAAAAAGCACCTTCGGTGCAAAAACCTTCCGCCAAGTCCATTAATGTGTAGATCACTCCACCAAAAAATAATCAAAGGTTGTGCTCGCTCACTCGATTGGTTGATGATTATCAACATACAAAAGCATTGAAATTAGGTACAACTGCCAAGTACCTGTAGAATGATAAAAGTTTGGAATTGAAAAATTTGTTCAAACTAAATAACGTTGTACTCGTTCGCTCGCTGCGCTCGCTCACTCTATTGGCTTATGATTATGGGTTGAAAAACCAATTCGGATGAAGAAATTAAAGATGTCAACATTTATCAAAAAATATTCATAACGAAAAAATAATTTAAAAAAAATTTGAAAAAAAAATTTGGAGGTAGTGGTATTTGGGGGGCCTTTTGTAGAAAAAGAAATATGAAATATCGATCGCGAACCATGTCAATGTCATCTGATAGATATTCAAACATTGGACCGCCAACGTACCACGGACTCCAAATTTTTTTTTCAAATTTTTTTTAAATTATTTTTTCGTTATGAATATTTTTAGATAAATGTTGACATCTTCAATTTCTTCATCCGAATTGTTTTTTCAACCAATAATCATAAGCCAATAGAGTGAGCGAGCGCAGCGAGCGAACGAGTCCAACGTTATTTAGTTTGAACAAATTTTTCAATTCCAAACTTTTATCATTCTACAGGTACTTGGCAGTTGTATCTGATTTCAATGCTTTTGTATGTTGATAATCATCAACCAATCGAGTGAGCGAGCACAACCTTTGATTATTTTTTGGTGGAGTGATCTACACATTGATGGACTTGGCGGATTCAACCTTACTTGCTATTATTTGTTTCACAATATTATTCATAACTAGTCATTGATAATTCTTGAATTATGCATGATAGCGGATAATGCATCGTAAAATGAATGGAAAGAAAAAAACAATGAAATGGGGAAAAAAAATTTTTGGGCCTTTTGAAAAGGGCTCAGCAAAAAATGACTTAAGACAAAATATTAATTGTTCAAAGCGCGAAATATAAATCTGCTACAAAAAATGAGGGTAGTAGGGAAAAAAAATCGATTTGGGCCCTACTAGGCCCACCTGGGGCACTGGGCCCAGAATGTGAGTATACCCCTGGATGGATCTCTCGAAACCATACAACTTTTATCTGAACCACTTGTCCCGATTTTATGTTTTAGTTGTTCAAAATTAAGAAAAATACACTTTTCAATACAAAAACTTGCGCCAAAACCGGTGGCGCAAAAAATCGCAAGATTTTATTGTTTCACCCATTAGAGAATAGCTTAATCTACACCCTGAAACAAGTCCGGCCGTAGGACATTGGGGTGCGATTCTACTTTTCTCTACGTGTTTACAATTTCCCGTTACAATTTTACGTTAATTTTCGGACAAATCATTCTTTTATTGTGATCACATGCACCATTATTATAAATTTAGAATGACATGATGATATTTTACCCACTTTCCCCTTTCGGATCCATTTTTTAGATTGTTTCTAACGTGATTTTTCTGGGCTTGGCGACGTTCTGAACACAGCACTGTAAATTTCGGTTGGAGCGCGATGCGTCTGACTCGAGCGAGGGTCACTTATGAACTGGAATACAATAGCAGGTATAAGGGATGGTCCCCTCCCCAGTCTACTTTCTGACCCTTGGACTATTACTTCACCTAACCCACCACTTCAAAACCCCGAAAACGAAACTTCGTTCTTCGACTTTTGGCCAGGAATTTCGGATTCTGTCCCACTGTGGGACGTAGCGGGAATCTGATCCCTTCGGGGTGTTTGTTTTCAGTGATTTCCCTTGCCTCTCACTTTCGGGGTGCTTGCTTCAAGTGAGCCCCCTTGCCTCTCACTTTCGGGGTGCTTGTTTCACGTGAGTCCCCTTGCCTTTCACGTGCGCGATAAGATGTCTGCTCTAACCGCGTGTTACCTCCGCGGTTTCTCACGACTTCTTGAAGTCTTTCGCGCATGTTAATGCACCGTCGTATGCGTGCCTGTGGTATGATGTTCTACGCATACAGCCGCAACTGCTGTCTCAAAACTGTCCTTACTAGAATCGTGACGTAGAATTGACCTTTTGAATGATGAGACAGCATAAGCCGCATATCTCATAACGTAGCATTATGTTTATCAACAGAAGGGGTTGCAGTAAACATTCGATTCTATCGCCTGATCTCTTATTGTTGATGGTTAGCAAACTTGTATCGCAGGTATTGATAACAAGTCGATTCAGTCTTTCTTTGAAAGCCTTTCAGAAAAGACATAAATTTCCAGTGCCGAAAAAGAAAGAATACTGATCTTTTCATTACAATGCCCAGGCATAATCTCTCTGAAATCGATGCTGCAAGGATCGTTGCGTTTTTTGAGGCTGGTCTTTCTCTTAGAGAAATCGCATATCGTGTAGATCGCCATAATTCGGTAGTCTGCAGAGTTCTTGCTCGTCATCGTGAAAGAGGTGTCTTTCTGAGAAGAGAAGGTCAAGGTAGAACACCCAACACTACAAATCGTGAAGATAGGAGAATATGCAGATCGGCTGTGCGCAATCGCAGTTCAACCGCTCGTATAATTCGAAACGATACAGATTTGGACAACCAAGTTTCGGATCAAACGATCAGAAACCGTTTGCACATTAGTAATCTGCGGAATTGGAGGCTAAATCGGGTACCTGCTTTAAATGCGAATCAACGCCGACAACGTCTTCAATATGCAAGAGACCACATTAATTGGAGGTAACACGCGGTTAGAGCAGACATCTTATCGCGCACGTGAAAGGCAAGGGGACTCACGTGAAACAAGCACCCCGAAAGTGAGAGGCAAGGGGGCTCACTTGAAGCAAGCACCCCGAAAGTGAGAGGCAAGGGGAATTACTGAAAACAAAAACCCCGAAGGGATCAGATTCCCGCTACGTCCACGTCGTTGATCCTGGGTAACGCCAAAATCTGGAAGCATTCATACACAGATCGGAAGGAGTTTCAAATTTTTGGAAATTTCGAATTAAAGTTTGATCTGATGATAAAGCACCTGAAGCACGTCTAAAATGGTCCGCAAGAAATTTTTCTATCATAAAATGTTCAGAAGTTATAGCAAACTGAAGATCTTTTGCAGTAGTCTACTTCAAACTGTCGTAACTCAGCGAAAAAAGATCGCACGGAGATCGACAGCTAGAGACTTTGAAAGAGAAGAGCTTGAGCTTTTTGAAAATCATAGCAGTTTTCAATTTCCGATCAGTTTGAATAGAGTTTTGGGGGTCGGATTTAACCCTAATTTTCGATGCATTTTAACCTATGCACTTCTGTGATAAAAGTGAGCTGAACCCTGTAAAATTGAGAGGAAAATTAATTTGATACGAGCATCTTGAAGGAGATGAAATTACCTAAAAATCGGTGTGTAGAATATTGTTCTACCATGACTCTGTCGGAAGTTATGGTGATTTGAACATTTTTTCGAGTAGTTTGCTTGAAATGGACGTAGCTCTGCGAAAAAAAATCGTACGAAGATTTTGAAATAATGGTTTTGAAGCCAAGAAAATTTCCTAACTTCGACACGGAATGGATTTTTTGACGAAAAATTCCTGCTCCCTGTGTGCTACGTTGAAGTTTGCGTTAAGGTGAAGTGAAACGTTTCAAGGCCACGGCCGGGTGCCTTTCACCGCGGTAAGGCAGATTACCAAACGTTAGTACCTATGCCCACCGCTAGATGGCGCAGACACCGAACATTTGGTACGTCTGCCTACCGCTAGATGGCGCAGCGCGCATCTTCCGATGCGCGCTACGTCAGTACATATATACGTACACTAATGATCGCGATTATTTCGCGGCAGTGTCTATAAACACAGCATTGCATGTTGCGAATGATTGCACTGAATAATAACCCGAACAAATCGAGAATAATTTAGGTACTGTGACGTGGATTTTATTCAGTCCTCGGACTAGACCGGGTACTAGCCTCCGAGAACCATTCACTCGACAATTGGCCGAACGTAATCACCTGAAAATAATGCTGGGCGCCAGGCGGATAACCGCCACGTTCAAAAATATAAACAAAATGTAATCTACGGGTACGTAAAGCGTCGGCTAGCTGCAGTACCGCGGAGAGGGGTCAGGATCAAATGAAGGACTAGCGGGACGTTGAATAACGACTCGAGCGTGTAAATGTTAAAACAAAACAATAGAATTTATTCAATAAAAATATTAGAAAAATAATAGAAATAATAATTTGAACAATCAAGAATATTTCCTCTCGGATAAAGAAGGGCCACGGGTCTTGTCAAAGCGACCTGGCCACGTTTGGCGAGTTTTACAATAATAAATAAACTACTAGCTTCCACGTAGGATAGCAATAACAAGGAAAAATCATGCAGAAATTGAATAACTCGACAAACTAGGTCTTCGTGGGACGGAATCTTAACTACAACGCTAATTAGACTCCACGAGGAGGACTTACAACTAGGTAACAGGCTATTATTTACAATGTGTGAGCCTTCGGCTCTTAATAAAGAATAGAAAAAAAAATGAAATTAGTCAAAAGAATTAATATTTACAAGAGTTTACTAAAACTCACTTAACCTAACTCTGCGAATAACGCGACACATAGTTAATTAGAATTATTTATTGACTCGAACCCGAAAAACAAAGACTCGAAGTCCAAATAACGAATAGCTATGTCTCTCCCCACGGAAGGAGGAGAGAGCGACAGTGACTGACTACGACTATCTCCGTCGCACTCGTGTACGACAGATATCCAACCCGAACTTAACAGACTATACAATATTCGCTTTTTCTCTAGAAAATAATGACTCGAACGATAAACTCTAGTACACGGGGACACTGGTGACGGCCTACCCTTCGGAGATCGGTTTAATTCGATTCCAAAAATATTACTCAGCCTCGTGGCTGCTCAAAGGCAATATGGCTGACGGCCGTTGCCGAATTCGAATTAACATGGGTGAAAATGGCTTAACGCTTACCGTCTTCCAGCCACCTGAGAAAATCAGTTTTCTCCCGACCACCGTCCATCACGAGACGGAAATCCCTCGGGAAAACTCGAAAGGTCGCACCCTCACACACACAACTAAACCAAAAAAAAAACGCAAAGAAAAAGGAAATCAGACTGCCCACGGGGCTTAACGCAATTTTTCTCCTAAACAAACTGTAGGCGCAAGTATCTGTTCGAAAGAACACGAGTGTTCGTGACGCTAGTCTATCGCAGAGTGAGTAGACCGCATGGCGCCGGTAATCAGCGCCCTCGTGTTTCGGCCAAATATCGATTTTTGAATCGACCGAAGGATCCCTTAAGCATGGCGACCAATGGTCGCCACGCGCGCAATTAAAAGTGCGCCACGGTGATTTTAGCTCGCTACGTCGGAGGCTCACGGGTCGCAGGCTCTTCGTGGTGGCGGGAATCTCTTCCACCACCGATATCCCACGTTGTAGAATGCCCTTGGCACTCCCCCGTGTCCTCTAGTTTAATAGCGGGAGGTAGCGTGGCCACTACTATCCTCCGAAGCTTTTGGGTGGCGTTCGTCGAGTAGGGTCGCAACAGTCGATTCGTACGTCGATCGTTTCAGTTGTGGCGGGGCTCAATTGTAGTTTTAGCCGTCGGCTGGGCCTCGTCTCCCACATGTTAGAGAAGAGTCGTATAAACAAAACAAAAGAATAAATAATATGCTCGATAGTCTTCGGTCGGTCACGGTCGCCTCTCGGAATTACTGTCAGACCACGGGGTCCATCTACTCATTTTCTCATTTTCACACACTCCACTAAGGTCGTTTAAGGGGTGAGGAGCCTGTCGCACAGTGGTCTGAATCGCCAAATTTGCGGACATGGTTTAATGACTCTTCAGAATGATCTCGGAAAAGGCTGAAAAATCTTACTCCGGGGTTTTTGGGGTCGCTGATTTCGAATCTGAGGTCGAAAATTCCAAAATTCACAATGGCGCATCAAAATCGATGACGGAAATAGCTAAAAATTATGTCATCGGCATGAAAGTTGGTACTAAGGGGTTTCTGAGGCTGCTGATTACGAATCTGAGGTAGAAATTTCCAAATTCAAAATGGCGGATCACAAACGATGAATGAAATGGCGCAAAATTGTGTCATAGCCATGAATGTCGGTACTACGGGGTTTTTGGGTCGATGATTACGAATTTGAAGGCAGATTTTGAAAATTTTAATTGCCGAGATCAACGAAAGATAGTCTGAATTTCCAATCATCAAATCACATGTCTATAAAAGTATTTAATATGGATGTATATTAGGGTGAATCGAAAATTTTTAAAACTGTCGGCTACCGTCAAAAATCAAAGATATCGCTGAAATAAAGGTCTCCGTGCAAAGATTCGATTTTTTTTACAATATATATAGGTATATATGGGGTATTCCAAAATATTTTTAACGGTCATTTACCCCGACCCCCATCGATTTCCGAATAAATTATTCTCAGGGTAACCCTAGACCCAGGTATGATTGCTGAATTATTTTAGAATTTTGCGATTTTTTTTTTTAGAAGTTACGATTTTTTGAAAATCGCACTTTTCGGCAACAGCTCGTTTTTCATCCAATTCTAGTTGGCAACCAAGGTATCCCACGGAAAAGTGACTGGTGCACAACTGTCCAGTTTTTTGACGTACTTCGAAATGGAAATATTTGTAGATTTTTTCAGACACCGGAAGTGCCGAAATTCTCGTTTCAAAAATCAAAATCTCGGATTGCAAAAAGTCGCCGTGATCGATCTTTTTGAAATTTGTAGACAAAATTCGACATCGAAAGACGGAATTTTTAAGACCAGGCCGAAGTTGGGCCTACATCGGGTTTAGGAGGTATGGCTATTTTAATCACGCGAAAATTCATATTCCGGCGTTATTTTTGGTATTATTATTATGATGATTATCAAAATTATCAAAATTATTATTTTTGTTATCAATTAATAATGATAATGATGATAATAATAATAATAATAATAACAAAAATAATGATTTTGATAATTTTAATAATCATCATAATAATAATAACAAAAATAACGCCGGAATATGAATTTTCGCGTGATTAAAAGAGCCATACCTCCTAAACCCGATGTAGGCCCAACTTCGGCCTGGTCTTAAAAATTCCGTCTGTCGATGTCGAATTTTGTCTACAAATTTCAAAAAGATCGATCACGGCGACTTTTTGCAATCCGAGATTTTGATTTTTGAAACGAGAATTTCGGCACTTCCGGTGTCTGAAAAAATCTACAAATATTTCCATTTCGAAGTACGTCAAAAAACTGGACAGTTGTGCACCAGTCATTTTTCCGTGGGATACCTTGGTTGCCAACTAGAATTGGATGAAAAACGAGCTGTTGCCGAAAAGTGCGATTTTCAAAAAATCGTAACTTCTAAAAAAAAAATCGCAAAATTCTAAAATAATTCAGCAATCATACCTGGGTCTAGGGTTACCCTGAGAATAATTTATTTGAAAATCGATGGGGGTCGGGGTAAATGACCGTTGAAAATATTTTGGAATACCCCATATATAATATGCAACGGTATATAAATATCATCAAAAAATCACAATATTTATAATATATTTTTTGAGGGTAGCCAACAGTTTTCAAAATTATAAATAGAGGTTTCCTTTGAGTTTGGGTACACGCCATTTTCAGGCCGCCATTTCAAATTCGATAATTCCAACGTGAAGCAAAATTCACTAATGCACGAGACCTTCATATCGCGTTACTAAAACCAAAAGGGCGTATCTCAAATCATACGCCCTTTTGGTTCTGCAGAGCCAAAAGGGCGTATAAAACAAAATTTCTCTTATCAACGTAGAAATGTTAGAAATAAGAAAATATATTGAAAAAATGAAATTTTTTTTTTTGTAGATACGTCCTTTTGGCTCTGCAGAACCAAAAGGGCGTATTTCAGAATTTTTTGTTTTTCATTTTTTCAATGTATTTCCTCATTTCTCACATTTCTACGTTAATTAGAGAATTTTTTTTTTTTTTATACGCCCTTTTGGCTCTGCAGAACCAAAAGCACGTATGATTCGAGATACGCCCTTTTGGTTTTAGTAACGCGATGTACTGATTTTCATTGATTTCCACTGAAAATAGGAGTAGCTTTTGTATCATATCTAGAATCCCCGGAAACAATCCTGGAATTCCCGTGTTACCGATGGATATTGGTAAAAAGATGATTATGGGTAGACTCGGATCTATACGGACGAAATCTTTGGCAGAGAGTTCACATAATACCTCCAAAACAAGCTCTCATTTCTGACCGCTTGAACTTCGTTGAACATTTTTTCGTATCACTGTTCGAAGGTAGATTGATGTAAATTTTTCGGTCATTCAAATTAACTTGGAAATGTTGTTATCATTTCGTGACCTCTAGATATTTCATAAATGTTCGTCTTCTATCAAATTGAGGGCACTTTAACCTTCAGGATGAAACCTTAATCTTCGAAATTGCTCGAAATTGCACCTGTTACGTTAACTTGAATAACTTCGCTAGAACGCTGAATACTTGTGTCCGTATCTGGCTCCATATTCACCAAGATTTAATTGGATGTTTCTTAATGAGAAATTTTGTTGTCTATATAAAAATCTTCTTTTCTTATCACTGAACACTTTGAGATAAAATATTAGGGCTTATGTTGATCGAAAACAGTTTTTTTTTTTTCGAGCCATGTCCGCAAATTTGGCGATTCAGACCACTGTGTGTCGTAACATGCAATGTTACAGTACATCACGTGTACCAACACTGTGTTGGACAAACGTCGCAGTGTCAAGCCGCAAAAGTGGCTTGTATTCTCGCTCTGGTGCAGAGCGATTGATAAAAGTTGAAACTAATCAACTATGATATTTCTAACTTAGAGGTTGGACATGATAAATTCAGAGAAAATCCCTGTTTGAAAACCACATCGGTATGACAAGCAAACCTTGGTTTTTTTTTTTCGCTCTTGTGCAGAGCGATAGATATGCGTGAAAACTAATTCACTATAATGTATCTAATCCGTTAGGATTCCTCCGACAATCAGTCAAGTGGCTCTCCGTTGGAGAGACTTATTCTCGCTCTTCTGCAGAGCGGTTCATAAGAGTGAAACTAGTTCACAATGATATTTCTAACTTATAATTGGACATGATTAATAAACACAAAGAAAATCCCTATTTGGAAACCCCATCGGTCTGACAAGCAAACCTTGGTTGTTCCCCTCGCTCTTGTGCAGAGCAGTTGATATAAGTTAAATTATTTCACTCTAATATTTCTAACTTATAATCAGATATGAATAATAAATACAAAGAAAATCCCTGTTTAGAATCCACATTGGTTTTACAACCAACCTTTGTTCCCCTCGCTCTTGTGCAGAGCGGTTAATATGAGTGAGACTAATTCACTATAATGTACTCAATCCGTTAGGATTCTATCGACAATTAGTCGAGTCGCTCTCCATTGGAGAAACTGATAGAAAAACATTAATTTATGCAGGTTCTATGACTAGATATATGTTGTATAAATCAATAATCTAAATCCGTTTGGATTCTATTGACAATTAGTCGAGTGGCTCTCCGCTGGAGAAACTGAAAGCAAAACATTTTTATATGCCATTTCTATACCTAGTTTGATATTCTCTAGATCATTATTCTCAATTCGTTTGGATTCTATCGACCATCAGTCGAGTGGCTCTCCGTTGGAGAGACTTATTCTCGCTCTTGTGCAGAGCGGTTCATAAGAGTGAAACTCGTTCACAATGATATTTCTAACTTATAATTAGACATGATTAATAGACACAAAGAAAATCCCTGTTTGGAAACTCCATCGGTATGACAAGCAGACCTTGGTTGTTCCCCTCGCTCTTGTTCAGAGCGGTTGATATGAGTGAAATCGGAATTCACTGAATTATTACTCGAAACAAATTAAAATAGTAAAATTTGATGAGTAAGTATAGCTAATGCACTGTGTCTACTGTCTAGTTTCACAAACACTTAGTCGAGCTGTATAGCAACAAGAGTTGAGTCAAAGTTAGTAAGGGATGAATTCGTGAATATGAGTTACTGATAGGTCGGGATCTAGCGGAATGATAGGAGGAAAATGTTTACTTCTGTCTTTCGTTGTATACATACCAGCACGGTGTTCATAACCGTACTTGCAATGAGTGAGAAGCATATGCCCGCAAAAAGATTTTGAGGTTAGCGTGAGATCTGGCGGAATAAGCACTTTCACACGCGTTGACACTGGAAATAAACTCAGTACGAATAGTAATGAGGTTGTTGTTATCGAGATCCTGAGATCTTTCATACAACTACAATTTATTTAAAGGTTCGTTGTCGAATTAAGAGTTGGAACTCAGTCGTACCAAGTAATTCAAGTTTATTTAATATATGAAGTCTTACAAAGGCTTTACTAATTTCGAACTAATCTCTATATAATGTGTCTTGCTTCTGGTCGCGATGTTCTGACGACGGGCGCGTCGGCTGCCTGCCTTTTAACGACTCTTTTGGTGCTGCGTCTGCACATTGCTATGTATTTCGCCATACGATCGAGTCGTTGCCCTGCTATACCACGTTTAGCGCATTCTTGTATTTCGCTGAACGATAGAGTCATTGCCCTGCTATACCGGATATGAGGTGTCCAATAGCTTGGTATTCGAATTGTAACATCCCTTCCCCCTTGGAAGAAAAGCCCTTAGGATTTTTCTCCTGAAATCAGTTAAATCTGCTGGCTTGCGTCTGTACGCTTGCCTATTATGCTATATCTAGGTTAGTGGTTTACATTATGTATCCCGTTTACAAGGTTTTATATAATCGTTTCTTAATTTAGGTTAGTATGATTAATTTTTCCTGACATATTATTTGATGTGAATGTTACAAAATGATTAGCTCTTATTCTATAAAATGCTTTAAACGATTTACATGTACTCTGAGAGTTTTCTTCTTTACCTTCATGGTACAATTTACTTCTGAATTCACCTCTAAGATTGTATAAGGACCAATGCATTGAGATAATAGCTTCTTCGATCGTCCTCTGCGTACAGTCTCGTCGTACAGTAGTACCTTGTCTCCAACCTTGAACCCTTTTTGTTTGGTTCGTCGGTCGTACTCAATTTTTGACTTCTCCTTGGCTTGTTGCAGATTTTCTTTGGTTATGAGATTGCTGGCTCGCAATCTCTCTCGTAGTTCTAGTGCGTAGTCGTCATAGGTGTACGTTGTTTCTGGATCCTTTTTCAGCGATGTTGGTAGTTCAGCTGGGTGCCCATACACCAGCTCGAATGGCGTAAATCTCGTTGCAGTGTGGGGTGTCGTGTTATATGCAAACATAGCATATGGTAACCATTCGTCCCAGTTGCTCTGTTCCTCGTTGATGTAGTGTCTCAAATATTCAGCTAACGTCCTATGTGAACGTTCTAAAGCTCCATTGGATTTAGGATGATAGGCCGTCGTTTGAATCTTGTCGATCTTTAACAGTTTACAGGTATTTTTGAAAACGTTACTCAAAAAGTTCTTACCTTGATCGGTGAGTATTCTCTGTGGTATTCCGTGTTCGCATACGATCCTGGTCGCAAATTCCTTGGCTACAGTGTTAGCTTCTTGGTTCGGAATGGGTATTGCTTTACTGAATTTGGTTGGACAATCTTGAAACGTTAGGATATACTTGTTTCCTTGTTCGGTTTCTGTCAGTGGTCCTACGATATCCAATGCACATTTCTCAAACGGTTGATCTGGAATGTCGGTAATGACCATTGGTGCCTTCGTCTTCTTGCTAAGTTTGTTCTTCTGGCAATGCTCGCATCTCAAGATGTATTCTTCGACGTCCTTTCGTATTCCTGGCCAATCGTGCTTCAATCGAATTCGTTCAATCGTTCGGTTGACTCCTTGATGAGCTTCTAATGGCGTGTCGTGATACTCATAGATGATCCTGTTCCGATCTTCCTCCGAATATTCTTGTTCTCGGTTGTTCGATTCATCCTCTTCTTTCTGTTGACTTCTGGTCACTGCGTACATGCGACTCAAGGCATACGCGTTGGTGTTAGCCTTGCCTGCCTTGTACTCGATCTCGTAGTCGTATTCTTCCAGCTTCAGTCGCCATTTCATGAGTCGTGATCCTGGATCTTTGACCCCGAATAACTATGTGAGTGGTTTGTGATCTGTAACAATCTCAAATCTGGTACCATATACATACGATCTGAAATGATTAACTGCCCAAACTATTGCCAATAATTCTTTTTCTGTGGTGCTGTAATTTCCTTCTGCTGAATTTAGAGTTCTACTTGTGTATGTTACTGGCAAGTCGCTTCCTATTATGCCTTGCGACAGGACTGCTCCGATGGCTTTGTCGGATGCGTCTGTCGTCACGATGAACGGTTGCTCGAAATCTGGATACTGTAGAATTGGTGCTGTCGTCAATGTCTTGTTCAAATTTTCAAAAGCTTCTTGTTCTCTCGAAGTCCATCCAAATTTTACCTCTTTCTTCAGCAGATGTGTTAGCGGTTTTGATAAACTCGAGAAATTCTGTATAAATCGTCTGTAGTATCCGGCCAAACCCAGAAATCCTTGAACATCTTTTACACTCTTTGGAATTGGAAATTCTTCTACTGCTCGGATCTTCTCTGGATCCGCCTGTATTCCGTCTCTAGTGATGACGTGTCCCAAAAAGTTGACTTCTTTCCTCAGAAATTCACACTTGTCGGGTTGTAGTTTCAATGAATTTTGGCGTAAGCGATCCAGTACCTCTTCCAGTCGTTTGTTATGTTCCTGCAGACTAGGAGCATGTATGACAATATCGTCGAGATAGACATAACATATAAGGCCTTGTATTCCTGAAAGTACAGTATTCATTAATCGTTGGAATGTAGCGGGTGCGTTCTTCAGTCCAAAAGGCATGCGATTGTATTCGTAATGACCGTGTGAAGTGGAAAATGCCGTCTTGCACTTATCCTCTTCTTCCATTGGAATTTGGTGAAATCCTGATGCTAGATCTAATGTAGAGAAATATTTTGCGTTACCCAACTGGTCCAATATTTCCGTGATATTAGGCAGTGGAAAGGAATCTCCTACAGTAACCTCGTTCACCTAACGGAAGTCAACTACGACTCTCATCTTAGTTTTTCCTGATGCGTCTGCCTTCTTCGGTACCACTAGCAGTGGTGCGTTCCATTGACTTTTGCTTTTTCTGACTATTCCGTCGGCAAGCATTTTATCTACCTACTCGTTTATCTCCTGCTTCTGTTTCTCTGGAAGTCCATAAGGTCTTACATTTATAGGTGCGATATCTGGATTCGTTGTAATTCTGTGACCAGCTGCGTTCGTGTAACCCAGATAGTCTCCTTTTAAGTGGAATACATCATGAAATCTTTCACGAATATCCAACAAGCTCTCTTTTTCTTCTCGATTCAGATGACTCGTACGTAGGTTGTCTCTCAGCTGTTGCATTCGGCTCGCGTTACTCGGTGTCATCGTCCGACATGCATACACTTGCGTCATATCTGTGTGCTCTTGGCCTGGTGCTACGATTTGTACACACGGCTGTTCCAGTTCTACATTATAATCGTTTGTATTCAAAATGCTGACTTTGCACTCACCGTCGACTGCATTGGTGATGCAACTCCCTAGGTATACTCCAGGCTGTAACTCGATTCCTTCGACGATGCCTTTCGCGTCGTCGCGTGTCTTTGCACGGACTATCTTCTCGCTTTTCCGTTCGAGCGATATGTGAGCTCCTGTGGATCCTAAATTCCATGTCGTTCCGTACAATCTTGCGTATTTCCCAGATCTAAGCTCGACGTCATGCTTCTCGAGGAAGTCGCCTCCTAAGAGACCGTCTGCTTCTAGTGGAAAATCGTCTTTAACTGCGTGAAAAAGGTGCGATATGTGCCTATCACCAACCCTCATATTCAACGTGACCTTACACAAGGTCGTAACCGATGTTCCGCCTATTACTCTGAGCGTGATCACACCGTCTTCAGCCATCACTTCGCCGTCAATTTTTCCGACTTTTATTAGGCTTACCTCAGCTCCTGAATCTAATAGCATAGTTCCGTGTCTCGTCTTGAATTCATCTGCCTCGATCGTTGCGTGATTCTTCTGTCTCGATCCATTTATTAGGCAATTTACTGGTACGACGCGATACGGTTGCCTTTCCGCCGCGCCTGCTCCTCGTTTCCCGGAGTCTCTTCGTTCTGCTTGCTGGCGTCTCTGAAAGGACCTGGCTGGACCCGGTCTTCCCTTCTAGGAGGTCCCCGATTCCTTTCGGATCTTTACCGATTTTCTTCTGCTATTCCAGTTCTGCAGTCTCGTATGACGTGCCCTGGTTTCCTACAGAAATGACAAATTACCTGAATTTTTCTTACGTAGTTACTTGGTGTCGGCAATCGTTGAGGGTATCTGGATCCCGTCTTCGCTGAGCGACAATCTCGTGCTAGGTGTCCTGTCTTCCCACAGTTGTAGCAATTATTTCCTCTGTTGCCTTCTCTGCTGTTGCGCGGTTGATTGTGTTCCCGATCCGATCCACGAATGGTGCCCAAATCTCGTTCTTCTTCTATCGCGAGTGATATGGCTTCTCTAACATTTTCACGCCGTCGGCTCTTGACCAATATCCTCAGCTTGTCGTTCAAGCCTCTGATAAAGATATTGATAGCTTGTTTTCTGACCTGGCGTTACAGCGTCGATTTCGAATCCTCTTCTGCGGCTTCCTTCATCGTTACTTCGATGACCTGTGCAGTTAGTTTCTCGACTCGTGTTCCATTTGACCTCGCGTCCTCGTTCTGACGTTGTCTACAGCTACTGAATTCCACTTGTAACGAAGCTAATGTCCGTGTATCGATGCTCATCGACTTCAGCTCTTCCTTCAGTGCGTTCCAGGTGTCAATTGATTCGTATTCTAAAGCTCGTGCCGGAACACCTTTGATTCGGGTGCTCAGAACAGCTTTCAATAGATTTCCCGTATCTGCAGGTCGTATTATCTCACGTGCATACTTGCAAGAGCGAATAAAATCACAAACCTTTCCTCGGTCACTGCTATCGAAGATCTCGATGTCCTTCAGCACTTGTCTCACGGTGGAGGTGTCTTCGGCCATATTGATTGGAGGTTGATTCGCTGCTGTGTTCTGAATCTGTTGTCGTGCTACTTGTTCTCGAGTCTTACTTTCAACGAATTCGCGTAATGCCGAACGAAGTTCGTCACCTGTATTTGCTTCGCTTACGTTCATGCCAAGATGCTCACAGGTTTGGAGAAGATGATCTCTTCGTAATTCTTGAATCCACGCGGTTTTACCTTCTGCGATGCGTCTTTCCACCAAGTCTTTGTTCAATGGCATTCGCTCCTCTTACGAAGATTCTAGTGCTGCTGCAGCCAGTGATAAATGCAAGGCGTCCCTCTGGCTGGGAGGTAGTACGCCAAACACAGGTGAATTATCTATAAAGCTTACTTCTTCTTGTAACTCAGGTTTAGTCGGAGAGTCTACGGATGCTGAGCGTTCTATTCTTTTCTCTGACATGTGATTTCACGGTGATTTCTTCAACGATGCCAGCTTCTGGTGCCACTATCACTATTCTTTTAATTTACTTGCTCGATACTTGACACTTGATTTATTTGTACGATTCGTCGATCTTCGCCGCTGCCACCAGTCGTTGTCATCGGGATTCTGAGATCTTTCATACAATTACAATTTATTTAAAGGTTCGTTGTTGAATTAAGAGTTGGAACTCAGTCGTACAAAGTAATTCAAGTTTATTTAATATATGAAGATTTACAAAGGCTTTACTAATTTCGAACTAATCTCTACATAATGTGTCTTGCTCCTGGTCGCGATGTTCTGACGACGGGCGCATCGTCTGCCTGCTTTTTAACGACTCTTTTGGTGCTGCGTCTGCACATTGCTATGTATTTCGCCATACGATCGAGTCGTTGCCCTGCTATACCACGTTTAGCGCATTCTTGTATTTCGCTGAACGATAGAGTCATTGCCCTGCTATACCGAATATGAGGTGTCCAATAGCTTGGTATTCGAATTGCAACAAGGTGAACTAACATATTAGCACACGCTTTGTTCGGAAACTTAGTATCCAATTATTTTTTCATCATCATCTTTCACTACAAGCTCTGACAGCTCTGACTGATCTTTGAAGCTCACGGGTTTCCATATCTCCTAGCGTCGGCTGGTGCGAACTGGTGCGAACGAACACGATTGCGGGCAAAATGCGTTTATTGCAACTGGTAGACTCTCGCTATTTGTTCTTATCGTATTTTTCATTTTCCTATATCTGTCGGAAGACAATGAAAATAATGAAAGTCAATGGGAATGACGGATACGACGGATACAAGCAGACAACATAACCTCAGACTTTTGACAGTTAGCCCAACAGCCGAACCATGGAGTAGACGGAGACCTATTTTCGAATTGAAAATGGGTTTACGCAATAGGTGGCACTGTTGTGAGTGACCAGGCCCGAACTTCCTGCAAACGCTTGCGCGCGCACTCCAAGGTATTATATGACGTCACTAACTGTATGGTAAATATTCCCACTCACAGGAAGTCCGCGTTAGCTCGCTGGTAACTGTAGTATATAGTAGGTAGCTTTAGAAATAATTGCACGAGGGAAGTAAGTGAACATGTAGTCTTTATTTATACACAAAAGTAATCCGCACGCTTGAAGCGCTGGGCAAGAACTGCTTAAGTATAGCTGCTCGATCGTGACCATACAATATACATACACATTGTACTTGGTGTACATATACATACATTACAACTCCTCTTCCCTTTAAGGATTTTGCACTTCTGGATTTTGAAGCCTTGCGGCCGCTAGTCTCGGTGAACGACGCAAAGGTGAGTCATTTGCGCCTGCTTTGATCACTTGATCCACATGACGCTTCCATACCGTACCCGGCGCGACCCTCACTTCGACGGTCGAAGGTGAAGTATACCTTCTAACTTCGCCCTCAACTCTTTTATCTCCCCACGTACCGTGGTTGTCGACCATGACTATATCACCCTCGCTCAGTGTTACATTTCTATTTCCGCTTCGGGATGCAATTTGCGAATGTTGGTTTTTGTGGACGGCGTCGCCTAAATTTGGTCTTAGCTTATCAAACCGGGTTCGCAACTCGCGTCGACAAAATAACAACGCGGGGCTTTTCTCCGTTGTGCATTGCGGAGTGCTGCGATAATCGAACAGAAAAATATTGATTGCCGACTCCAGTGTCTCTCCCCCCTTTACAATTTTCGTCACCTTGTCTTTAAATGTCTTCACCATATTTTCTGCTGCTCCATTAGTAGCAGGGTGATAGGGTGGAGAGAAACTGTGTTTGATACCGCACGATTTTAAGAAGTTTCGGAACATAGCACTCGCAAATTGCGGTCCGTTGTCGGTTACTACGTGAGTGCAATATCCATGTCGCGAAAACAAATCTTCAAATTTTTTGATTATTCTATCGGCTTTAGTGTTTTTTCCAAAATCTATTATTTCCGGCCATTTCGAATGCGCGTCGAGGACCACCATGAACATGCGATTGTAAAATGGTCCGAGGAAATCGACGTGGATGCGGGTCCATGGCTGTTCTGGCCATGGCCACGGGGTTAACTTACAATTTTCCGGTTTTGGCCGGTCTACTAAACATATTTTACACGCCTTAACCAAGGCTTCGATGTCACCGTCTATTCCGGGCCACCAAACGTACGACCGCGCGAGCATTTTAATTTTGACCATACCCATGTGGGAAACATGTAATTCTTTCAAAATACTAGCCCGTAAGCTTTCCGGGACAACCACCCTGTTCCCCCATAGAAGGCAATTTCCTTCGTATGCTAGGTCTAATTTCTTGCTGACAAATTTTTTTTCTTCTTCCGGAAGTTCGTTGTTTGAAGGCCAACCGAATAGACAGTGCTTCACAATATTTTTCAATGTTTCGTCTTTTTTCGTTTCACTCGCGATCGTATTGCGGTCGATCGCATCGAGGCACGAATCGATATGGTAAATCGGAGTAAAATCGGACTCGAAAACATCTGTTTCGTCTTCTATGGGAAGTCTTGACAAGGCATCACAATTGCCGTTTTCTTTTGACTTAATTATTTCTATTTTATATTTAAAACCTGAAAGGAAATAAGACCACCGCTGCAACCTACTTGTCGCTGTAAGCGGGATGCCCTTTTTGGGTCCCAAGATATGATCAAGAGGTTTATGGTCCGATCTCAATATGATCTCCTTGCCATAAATGTAATCATAAAATTTTTTAAATCCGAACACTATCGCGCTCGCCTCCTTATCAATAATCGCTCTACTTAATTCTTTTTTGGGTATTTTTTTTGACGCATAAGCGATCGGCTTTTCGGTGCCGTCTTTATAGCGGTGCGACAATATAGCGGATAACCCATATGCAGACGCATCGCACGCTAGTACGACCTGCTCGCTGGGGTCGTAGTGCGCTAACACTCGCGGTGAGGATAACTCGAGCTTCACCCAACGAAACGCTTTCTCGCACTCATTCGTCCATACCAATTCTTTTTTTGCTGCACACTCGTAGAGGGCTTTTAAATTGACAGAGCGATTTGGCAAGAATCTCGCGTAAAAGTTGATTAAGCCTAGAAAAGCTTGCAATTGCTTGATATTTTCCGGCCGAGGTGCTTCGACCATAGCTTTAACTTTCGATTTAGCCTTATGTAAGCCGTGCTCGTCGATTATAAAACCCAATACTTCGATTCGTGATTTCAAATATTCGCTTTTTTCTTTATTTAATCTCAGTCCGCATTCTGCTAGACGTTTACATACGGCTTTTAAATTTTCGACGTGTTCGTCATCTGACGCACCCGTTACATAAATGTTGTCTAAGTAAGGTATTGTGCCCGGGATGCCATGTAAACAAGACTCGATTATCTTCTGAAATTCGCCTGGGCCTGACGCGATGCCTTCTGCCGTCTTGGTATATCGTAAATACCCGATATGCGTAGCTATAGTCAATAAATTTCTACACTCTGCTTTCACAGGGATTTGCATATACGCGTGTTTCAAATCTAGTTGCGAGTACCTTTTACCACCTTGCAGTACGCGGAAAATATCCTCGATCAATGGCAACGGATAATTACACATTATTATATGGGGATTGATTGTAGTTTTAAAATCCCCACACACTCGCACTCTACCGTCTTTTTTAACAATTGGGACGATCGGCGTTGCCCAATCGCTGTTATCAACACGCTCCAAATGACCCGCTTTTATTAATCTCTCAAGTTCACGTTCGATCTCGTCCTTTAACGCGAACGGCACGTGTCTAGCTTTCAATGCCACCGGTCGTGTATTCTCTTTAACTTCGACTGAAATTTCGCCTCTATTATAACAACCTGGCGAGTCGCTAAATAATTTCGGGTACATTTTAATCAACTGGCCACTGATAGAGTTCGGCTCCAACTGAAACACATTTTTTTGCTCATCCGTTTCTAGTTTTAACGGCCAAAGTCCAAACTCCTCCAACCACTGCCGACCGATGAGTGGGGGGCCCGTGCCCTTCATGACTAACAAGTTTAACAATTTTTCTCTATTACCGAGTGCAACTTTGAGGTTTACCAATTGTCCCAACGGTATCATTGAGTCATGTTCGTAACCCCTTAACACGGTCTCGGTATTGCTTAATTTTTGCTCGTGGAAAAGTTCTGCACGTGATTTCTCTGATATAACCGTATAATAGCTGCCCGTGTCTATTTCCATGTTTATACGCTTACCGTCTACACATACGTTTACAAACATTGGTTCGGCTCTTACCTGCCGTTCGCTCGGTCTCACCTTAGACTCGCTATTCACTCGCTCGCATACATTTAACGTGTAAAAATCATTCACATCATACAAATCTTCTTCGCCGCCGTCGTCTGCGCCAGTGCCTTCGTCGTCTCTGAGGTACTGCACCTTGGATCTGCCTTGATTGTCTCTGCACGCTGCTGCCAGATGACCCCTCCGCTTGCAATTATCGCATTGTTTGTATCAGTGATGGCAAACGTTCGCCCTGTGTCCTTCCCTTCCGCAGCAATAACAAATAATTTGAATCCTGGGCGCTCGTTGATCACTACTGCCTGTCTTGGCACTCTTGTTTTGTTTCGATACTGCCCTTCCCTGCTCCCGGGCCTGCGGGTGTTTGTTTGGGTATTGTTGCCTCCTTTCTTGCCCGCTCCGCACCGGTTTCAAAGCGTAGACATCCTCCGTTGTAGTTTTATGCTCTAAGGTTTTTGATGCCTTAGCTGCGTTTGTTGTTGCTTTTTCTTGTGCAGTGGCTTCTTCTAGCGCCGAGTCGAAAGTCAGGTCCTTTGCTTTAAACAACTCTATCTTGGTTTTTTCATCCTCAATGCCGCATACAAATTGATCTCGGAGTGACTTCTTCAAATCCGCAAAATTACAATATAACGATAGGTTTTTTAATCTGGCTGCGAACTCGGCGACGGATTCTGTTGCTTCCTGCTTGGCTTGATTAAAGGTGCATCTCACCATGACCTCTGAAGGGGCCGGATTGAGGTGATCATCCATTAACTTTTTTAAATCGGTATATCCTTTAGTCGCGGGCTTATCGGGCGCGCATAAATTTTTTATCAGTAAGTAAGCTTCTTCGTCTACTTTTGATAATAGGGTTAACGCTTTTTTCCTATCATCTGTGATTTCTTTCACTTCGAAATATATTTCCAGTCTCTCGGCGAATATCAACCAATCGCTGTCCTTAGCGCGAAATTCTAGTTTTGATGACTCTTTTGACATTTCGTCTTCACTGTTGTCGCTTGAGCTTTCTGAGGTCTCTTCGTTTGAATTGTTTTGACTTGGACTTAACGTTGGAATGCTGGGTTTCTTGCTGTCTTCACCTAGCACCTTATCGTTGTTTTCGGTATTCCCTTCAGTTTCTTCGCGTAATGCTGCTACTAATCTCTTACGTAATACGGCTACCGTTTCGTATGCCCCCGCTGCGATTGATCTTGCCGTCAATTCCACTAAGATTTTATCCTTAGTAACGTAATACACCCAGCCCACTCTTGTGTCTTTTTTCGCGTCTACACTTTCCACTGACTCTCCACTCTCTGAATCACTCATCGATGCTTAATGCACACTCAGTAACTGTTCGTATACGTGCGCTTTACGTTTTTACCTCGTCGCCACTGTAGTATATAGTAGGTAGCTTTAGAAATAATTGCACGAGGGAAGTAAGTGAACATGTAGTCTTTATTTATACACAAAAGTAATCCGCACGCTTGAAGCGCTGGGCAAGAACTGCTTAAGTATAGCTGCTCGATCGTGACCATACAATATACATACACATTGTACTTGGTGTACATATACATACATTACAGTAACAGCGCCATCTATTACGTGCAGAACTCGTGCCACTTCTTCAATACAGCGTGTATAGGGGGATATGTCATCTTCTACTCCATGAGCCGAACATATAGGACTTAATTTCAGATTTGAGGTTAATGGCGAGATCGATTCGTTGGACAAAAATCCAAATAACACAAGCATACGGCATAACCTCACTCGTCAGACAGTTAGCCAAACATAGGGACTCTATTTCAGGATCAAGTCGTTGGACAAAAATCTCCAAATTCACATACTACAAGCAGACTACATAACCTCACTAGACTGACAGTTAGCCATACATAGGGACTTTATTTCAGAATCGATTCGTTGGACAAAAATCTCCAATTCCCCATACTACGAGCAGACGACATAACCTCACTGGACTGACTGTTAGCCAAACATAGGAACGTTATTCCAGGATCAAGTCGCTGGACAAAAATCTCCAAATCCCCATACTACAAGCAGACTACATAACCTCACTAGACTGACAGTTAGCCAAACATCGGGACTTTATTTCAGAATCGATTCGTTGGACAAAAATCTCCAATTCCCCATACTACGAGCAGACGACATAACCTCACTAGACTGACTGTTGGCCAAACATAGGAACTTTATTCCAGGATCGAGTCGTTGGACAAAAATCAGAATAATAAAAATAAATTCGAATGACTATCTACATTTCAGTGGACGGGTACAACCATAGGATACAACTAGCAGACGAGACGTAACCTCACATTCCTGACAGATAGCCTAGCATAGGACTTCATCTCAGATTTGAGGTTACGGAGAGAATCTTGCTCGTATATCTATTCCATGCGTTCGACTTCATTTTGAATATTTCGATTTTTGTCCAACGAATCTCTCCGCTAACCTCAAATCTAAAAGAGTCCAATGTTCGGCTAACTGTTAGTCGAGTGAGGTTATGTCGTCTGCTTGTATTATGTGGATTGTTGTCGAACAAATCAAACCCTCCATAACCTCAACTCTGAAATGAACTCCTAAGTTAGACTAGCTGTCAAAAAAGTGAGGTTATGTCTCGTATGCTTGTATACGTCATTTGCCTATACTTTCATTCTTTCGATCTGCGACCAAGAAATAGATTCTTACATAACCTCAAATCTGAAATGAACTCCTAGGTTAGACTAGCTGTCGAAAGTGTGACGTTATGTCTGGTCTGCTTGCATACGTCATTTGAATGTATTTTCATTATTTCGATTGTTGTCTAACAAATCGATCCCTCCATAACCCCAACCCTGAAATGAACTCCTAAGTTAGACTAGCTACCAAAAAAAGTGAGGTTATGTCTCGTCTGCTTGTATACGTCATTTGAATATACTTTTATTATTCAGATAATAGACTAACAAATCGATCCCTCCATAACCTCAAGTCCGAAATAAAGTATCACTTCCTATGTTCGGCTTTCAGGCTAGCTGCCAGACATGTGAGATTATAACGTCTGGGATATTGTATCTGGTATTCGAATTTATTTTTAATATATGCATATGTTTTCAACAAATTTAGCGGAATGAAAAATACGCATGAACTAAATCAACGATAAATACATTTTTCTTTATCCTATATTCGAGTCTCAGGTTAGCTGTGAGACGAGTGAGGTTATGACGTCTGGGATCCTATATCGATTGTTCATATACGTTACTCATTTTTATACACATTAGTACGAAAGAAAGATTCAATAAACGAGCAATAATATTCTCTCGTAACGCAAATTTCGAACACTATTCTACCTATCGTTTGTTCGTATTTTAGATTAGCTGTCAGTCAGGTGAGGTTAGCCGTGTGCGAACCTTCGAATACTTAGCAGATCAAAAAGTTATTATCAATCATTATTGATTGCAATCGTTAGGGAATCGTTTGGGGATATTTGGGAAAGCATTTTTATAATTTGGGAAAAATTTATTAATTTAGAATGAATGAAATTAAATTATGCGTATAGTTAGCAGACGCATGATTGGAGAAAAAAAAACTGTATATGAATTTGCTCTAAATCGTTTGGGGATCTCATAAATATACTCCTTTTCATTTGGGAAAGGTTGCAAATTGTAATTTCATTGCTAATTCGTCCTGAGTATAAAAACCCTTAATTCTAGGGACTTTCTTCTCGACTGGGTTATTCCCCAGATGGCTAGTCACGTCAAGTATTCACATTTACCGTCTGTCATTGCAATCGAATGCAATTTGTCGTACATGCAATCGTTTGATGGTCATTCGGAGATGTTCAATGATGCTTTTCTGACGTTTCAAAGCCAACCGATTATCCGTAAGATAAATGTAAATCTCGCCGGTGGACGGGTCCTAGGAAATTTCCCTTAGACCGATTTCCCCGGCAAAATTTTTATCAGCTGTCGAAAGAATTCCACTTTTTCTTGCTCTACCCCTTGTTTTCAATTACTTCTAAGTATTTCCAGCGAAATGAGATGAATGACAAGAGTCAGATGATCGATATGCATGTAACTGCGATTACCTGACACCTAACCTCAAATTCCACTGACGGATGTATGAAGTGAATATTGATAAGGTCAAGGAAATAAAACAAACAACTGCTCTGAATTGTTTGACAGACTCCAGTTTTATTATTGAGAGAAGGTATCAGCCGATACACTCAGTGAAAATTATTACTGTCAAATTATTAACTGTGTGACTTTTTGCCACCCCAAGGAAATAACTACAGTTAACTCCATTATTCTCGTTGCTTCATTTTCAGTCATATTTTAATGAATAATATGATGAAAAAAAATTAAAAATGACGGCGGTCCGTGGGCGAGCAAGGTGGTCTATTGGCATAAGTCCACGGATAGGCTGCGGTAGGCCCGGGTTCGATTCCCGGATCGTCCGTAATTTTTTCTCATCATATTATTCATTAAAATATGACTCCAGGTTTAGTTAACTCCGTCGTATTTTTTGTGGAATAAAATAATTACACAACATAACTATGTGTGCACGATCGTCTGACAGCTATCCTCAAATTCCGCTGACTGATGTATGAAATGAACATTGATAGGGTTAAGGGAATAAAAAAATGAACACAACTGCTCTCAATTGCTTGACTTTATTTCTAATTATGTACTCCGTCGTAATTTCCATGAAGCAAAGTAATTGCGAGAGTCACGATCTGATATTTCCGTTTGAATCAAAATGCTTGTTATCACTGAACATCAGCGGAAATTGGGTATAGCTGTCAGACGATGGTGCACACAGTTATGTTATGTAATCATTTTATTTCATAGAAAATACGAAGGATTGATTAAAAATAAAGTCAAACCATCAAGAGCAGTTGATTGTTTTATTTCTTTGACCCTATCAATATTCATGTTATACATCGTTCAGTCGAATTTGAGGTTAGGTGTATCTAGAAAATAACAATTGGAACCTTCCTGGGAGTTTCGACCATTCGAAAATGGGAGTGGCTGGGGATTCAACGACGAGAGGCACTTTCTTTCAACTCTGGTGCCGTATAAGCCTGGGATTTGTAATTGAAAAGATGACTGAGCACGAGATTCTAAATGGGAAAGTACACAGCAGAACAGTCAGAAACAGTGAGCTGACGCGGCCATTGCTGAGGGACCTGGTCTTGATAGCGATTATTTTTGTGGTTACCTATGCTGCCACGGATGAGATGCTTCGTGCTCCGACGTTTACTGAAGAGGTAATTCCTTACCAAAGAGGTTAGGAACAGCTATTCGCGTTTACCGTCCGTTTCTTTTCGATCTGTCTGAAACAAAGGATTCAGCACCTCAATATTCTGTAGCTTTAATATTTCGCTGTGGCAATTCGCAAGGTAGAGTGACTCTAACAGAGTCACGCAAGGGTCACGCAAAAATTTTTGTACTGCTTTTTTTGGACTGCTGAACCACCGGGTGAGTGGCTCGCATGGGTCACGCCTCTTCGCGTCGTGACCCAGGCTCACAATTAAGGAAAATCATCCCCCTCGCCCCCATATCACCTAGTGGGCGGATTCTCGGACGGAATTCATACATGTCTTTGTAAGGGCCCCAGTCTCGTTTTATATTATGAAAAGAAAATTAATAATTCGGTCACACCAATTCTCCGAAAATTTTTGCGTTACTCTTGTGTGACTCTATCAGAGTCACTCTACCTTGCGAATAGCCACAACGTTAATATTCATAAACTTGGCAAGGTTGATTCTGGCCCCGAAGTGATTTGTCCAACAAGCATTTCTAGGCCAGAATCAATCGCGCTATGTATAATTTCAGTGAGTAAGGAGCGATGAGGAAAAGGCCAGGACCAGAATGAGCTGCAGGCGCACTTGGCGTGGTTGTGTAATATCCTTCCTAGACTCCTCTGGTTTAATTTCCAGCTGCCTACGAGCTAAGAGAACGATGGGGTAACTTCCAAATCTATGACACCTAAACTACCTCCAATTTTCTTCAAAGAGTTGGGAGGACTTGGAACCGCAACCAAACAAGAATAAGCAGGAAGAAATGGCATGATGAGTCGGCAAGAGCACAGATTACCTTTCACATAGCACGAAGGTGGACTTACGTTTTTAAATGCTATGACTCAAACGACACCAGAAGCAACGCCATTTAAAACTAATTCTGATGAAAAAAGAAATTAATTAGTGAAGACTTCGGACATCCGCAAAAATTAGTTTTTTTTTCAAAATCTTGTACACATATACAATATCAAACATATTAACTTTATTCATTTTGTGTTTTTTTTTATCCATTTGTGTTACGTTTATTATGTTTATTTTATTGTATACTATATATACTTGTACAGACTCCCATACAGGTGATTTTGTCACCTTTATGGGAGTCTACATTGATGAACTTTTATTTCCTCATTGTAAACTTCTGAATGAATTGAATAAACTGAATAAAATTGTTATCGATCGATGTTGGAGAAATAATTACTTTTATCGTTTCAACATTTTTATTAATAAAAAATACTATGAATAGAATGTGAGTTTCAAGTCTTAACGCCTTATAACTAAACCTAGATTCTTCAATGATTTCATTCTTCAACGTAGATGATTCCATGAGGTATCAGTACCGTTGAACTATTACATGCTTCAATTTTCAGCTGCATGTCATCACATTTCACCCAAGTTCCTGAATTGCGCAGACAGTATGCAGTGAAGTGTTTCAACTTAAATCCAATTACTCCAGCAAGTCTACAAAATAAGCATGAATTTTTAATTCTCAGATAATTTTCTTAAAAGTAAGTGAAGAAGAAGAATGATTGATCAATTTACCGAAATTTCCGATCTAGATTTAGTGTAATTGGAAAACTTTTCAATGTACACTCCTGTCCTCTCTTCTGTAGGTTCCTCTCTCCCTTCACCTTCAATTTTTGTCTTATGTCGAGTTCAATAAATACGTGTTTGTTGCACTGAATAGTTTCTACGGCCAATCCTTTACAGCCGTTTACCCTGCACAGGATATTATCAATGACTCAGCAAAACTGGACAGCTTTTTCTAGAGCCTGAAACCCATCTTTTTTGATCACTCGATCATTGACAAACAGAAATGGGACAACTTGATTCTGCAATGGACAATGAGGATTACTGCAACGCCTCGTTCTTTTTGCACTGGGTTCTAAATGTAGCAAGTCACTCCAAATCTTAGTGATAAAATCTTCGGCAGCAAGAAAATATCCAGAGAGGGAGGTAGCACCAATATCCCTTTGAATCGGATAAAAATTCCGGAGAATGTTCAATCTCTGTGAGTAAATCTTTCTTGTGGCTCCTTGCTCCATAAAGTCATCCAAAAATGTTAAAGTTTTTTCTTCTGAAGTCGGAGTAAATGCCAAATAGGCTGGACTATCTAAAGCCGAAAACTGCAAGATATGAAGGATGCTGTCAAATCCGCATGTTTTCCTAACATGAACTTTTACTGCATTGTATACGACAGGGGGCAAACAGAGGCCGTTTCGCAGGAAAAATCCTCTTCTTTGAGCCACTTTCCTCTGATTTAAAATTTTTATTTCAGGGTAAGGTTGAAAGTAGCATCCCTTGGCGATCACTGGTTTATCTTGAATTTTGGCTTCAAATTTAGTCAAAACAGTTTCATTATTCTCGGTTGTTATTTCAGCAATGTCTGTTTCAACAATCGAATCATGAACCCTGATTGAACATGAATTGGTCTTCATCCTTTCTGGATTTCCATGGGAAACTTCTGCTTGCTTGGTATTATCATTTTCGTTTCGAAGAAGGGCGCAATAAGAATGGTCTGAGAGTGCGGTACTGTTAAACAGAGGCTTCCCAGGAGACAATCGAGGATTCTCAGGTTCAGAATTCAATGATCCAATCTTCTTATCACATAGGCCGGCATCGTCATTCGAATTAACGTTTAAGTTGTCATCCTTCAATCTAACGTTGACTCTGTCACTATAGTTATGATTATTATCAGTCACAATGTTCAAACTGACGTTGCCTATGTCACTATAGTTGTGATTAATATCAGTCACAATGCTGGAAGTCTCAGCAAGTGGTTCCGATTCATAAGTCCATTTTGCGAAATGATTTGGACGACGTGGAGACATCTTAACATCATCATCATCATCATCGGAAATTGTGTCATGGATGAATACTTTGTGATTTTTGAGTCCTCCCCATTGCTCAGAGGATTTCAAATCCGAGTCATCGATGATAAAAACTCTTTTAGGCGGTATGTTCAAGGTGAACTCATTGTCAACATCTGGCATTAAGTTGCATGTCATTCCCGGAGCATTGTGTAACTCTGGTGGAGGGGATGGTACAGTAATGTTCATCGATGGTGTCCCAGTGGCTCACTATTTTTCGTAGCCTTTTTTCAAATGGGATTTCCCTTCTACAAATATTTTATTTGCCCATGACCAGTGGAGCAGCCGATCGGAAGTGGATAAAGGGGAAGAAGAAGAAGAAGAAGAAGAAGCAGAAGCAGAGCAGCCACAACCTGCTTCACCTCGCAACTGTCATATTACTGATAACCTAAAAGTGTTCATTAAATTTTCTCGCCGAATACATAACCACAAGGTTTACAATTGCATGAATGATATTATTATTTTTATAGGTTAGCGAATTGAAGAATTCAAAGCGCCCAGGGTGATCTTTAGACGGTGAATATAATTTGGTGTAGAGGACGACGATGATGGGGTTAACCTTTAAAATTAAAATTATTTATTTATTAATTATTTCCCAATAACCTATAAGTAATCATTAAATTTTCACGCCGAATGCGTAACCACAAGGTTTACAATTGCATGGATGTTATTATTTTCATAGGTTAGCGAATAACAGAATTCAAAGCGCCCAGGGTGGTCTTTAGATGATGAATATAATTTGGTGTAGAAGACGACGATGATGGGGTTAACCTGTATCGTGATCATGCCAATAGCGAGCTGTGTGTTAGATGTTTGAAAAACATTTTAATTTATTTATTTCGAGCTCTAATAAGGATAAGAGAGGGTGGGACGAGGTTAATAACAGAGTCAACCTGTTGGACAATTTTCCAAGTTTTCGAATCAGTTTAGGCTTTTCAATTCTCTTTATCCCTATTAAATACAAGTGCCTGGATTGGGTCTGTCTGAGTTGATTATTAACGCAGAGAATTGGTTTCTGACATCTTATTAAGAATTGATAATCGATATGCATGATCCATTTTTCATTATCAAACTGAAACTGAGATGATAATAAAAGTCTTACGCTCAGCATCATACTGCATAAAGGCTACGGAGCAAGCCTAGGGGGGTCGATGACTAGGAAAACTGCTGGCAGCAATACGTAAGTGAAAATCTCCAATCTCGATCAAAGTTTGGCGTTCGAATAAAAAATGTACACAAATTATATTTATGTTTTTTATTTTAATTAAGAAAAATCCAAAGAGTATCAACAGGTTCGCTGTTACGGTTTTTCGAAGTAACAACTTCACTTGAACGACATTAACGATATTTGATGAATTGTGGAAACACGTCTGGTAGGTAAAATAATGTTGTCAAATGCAATGAGTCCAATTAACGTTGAGTCTTATGGTCATCTAATTATATGAACTGCGGGACAAAACAGTACGGCACATAACTCTATATAATGAATCAGAATGCATTTATGGATTGAAAAAATAATGTTGCAAAGGGGCGTCAATGAGTGCCAAGACTGCTCGCAGCACTACGTCAGTGAGAATCTTCAATCTCGAATGGATACGGAGCAAGGCGAGAGGGTTCGATGAGTGCCAAGACTGCTCGTGGCACTACGTCGATGAGAATCTTCAATCTCAAATGGCTACCGGTCCCGACTCGGTCAAATAGCGGAGGCCCGAGTGTATTTCCTTTTGAAGTATTAACTGATGTGTCATTATAAGGCTGCAGTGCTACGATGCAAACAAGTGAGAATATGCGTTCAAATTCAGGAATGCTTTAAGAGTCAATCAATAAAGCCACACATCTAAGGAAAAAACATTTCACAAATGGATGGCGATCCTTCAGGCATCTCCATTTCGAAACAAACGCCATTACGTGAGCCACATCAATTAATGTGAGGGTAGGTGCTGGTCGCGGCATTTGTTGTTTTTGTTCATCGCTCGAGGAAGCCCACAGAAAGCACTCGTCGACATAAGTTTTCAGGCTCATATTATTGAAAGCTGAAGCAGCAGACAGAGGGATCGCTCTTTCATAATCTGACAAGCATTCACTCGGGGACGGGGCACCCAATCACTTCCAAAATTTCATCCAGTCTTCAATGAACTCTTGAGTGTGTATTGTTGACAGCATCTGATTGACACAAACTGTTGTTTCTTCAAAATTGATTTTCATTGTATGGAGAAAGATATGCCCAGTTTTATTGTTCTCAGAGAGCTGGAATCTTCTGACGAACTTTCCTGAACCATCGATGGCAATTTGTGATTTTTTATTGACGCGACAATACTCCCTGATGATATGAATTTGGTTCGGTGTACAGTACCACACTGCGAACTCCAAAACATCCAAGCGACGTATAGCATTAGGATACCGGGGATCATTCGCCAGTTTTTGCATTGATTTTATTACATCGATTTTCTCTTTACGTCCCATTCCAAGTTCTTCTTTATTATTTTCCATTTTAGCCTGTGACGTCGGGGGTTGAACGATAACCCGACGGTGGTGGTTGGCACTGCTGTCACCTTTTAATTGTATATTTCTTCTCTTACCTTATTGGAGCGGATTTTCTTCGGGCGAGCGGGTAGGTGGTCCAGGTGAAGACCCCTCGGCTAGATCGTTAATGTGGGTGATGATTTGGGTAGAGCCTTGATATTCCAGTGAGTGGTGTGTTGTCGACGCACTACACTGGGGTTTGGGGATGAACTCACAGGTTTTAATTAGTTGTTGTATTATGGCTCGGCACCTCCTTTCACGCAACTCCTTTCCACCGCGGTGTCCGCGCTGCCCTTTGCCGGTACGGCGGGGCATGAATTGCTTGGGTAGGATTTGGAGACGACGAGTGCCAAGACACGGCACGCTCGTCTATAAGGATGTTGGAAAATAGTGCGAATGCCAAGAAAGGGCACGCTCGCAAGATTGAAAGGGTGCAATACTCAAATATTAATTATATGCGTCAAGTTTGTTATGTTTGGATCGCGAAGAGAAGACAGATTTATCAAAACTAGTAAATGACTCATTGTCTTGGTTGAAATGAAGAATACACGACTGGTTGGTAGCGAAGTGAGCGCTGCCCTTTGGTCGCCCGAGTCTTTCATGCCTTTTGCTATCTGGCTTCTCCATTTCTTAGGCAAACGACGGCTGCCTGAGAACTCGAAACTGCTTGATTGCAGTTCTCACCAAGCAGGCAGTCGCCGTTCGCTATACGATGCAGCGCTCCTTGTCCTGTACATATTCTAGGACAGGAGCGTCAAATAGGTTTACATGTATATGGATGATTACATAATAGAATCTTATATTCTAGGGGTTATCTATATATATGTTTCGGTATGATAGTGCGAGCCGGCGACCGTAGGATCTACCGACGTCACACCTCCCTCCTTATTTTAAATGTTGGACCATGTCCTACATTTACTTTCTACGTATACTATCCTTGGCCCTATGTTTTATGTCTATTAAATTGTTAGTACCCTCTGATATATATATATAGTGACTATTTGATTATTATAGTATTATATGATAGTGATCATTTGAATGCAGTATTCTGACCCGCCCTTTAGCGCCAATCTATCTGGATTATACTTTTATTTATCATATCTCGTATCTTTATACGTCTCTCTAATTCAAATTCTGGTATTACGCGTGTAGGCTCTACTGTTATTATTTCTGAGGGTGAGTTTCTGAATGGTACTTGTTGGACTGTGCGTGGCGGGGGCTCCATGTTTGGAGTGGTGGCGGTTTCTGCTGTATCCCTTGGTACTAGATACATCAACAAGCTTGTGAATGAACTGAATAAGGCTCCTAACAAACGAATGCTCCATCCATACGTTTTATGCAGCGTGTAGCCCCGAATAACAGTGCTAAATGCGGTTTTGGCTAACTGTAGTGTCAGCATTATCCCGAATACTCCGGCGCTGATGTTTCCAAACGAGGTAAATCCTGACCAAATTTGCTTCGCTGTAGATTTCGCGATTCTTTGGAGAGAGTTCTCATCCAACAGCCCGGACAATGATATGCTCCCTTGTGGGATTTCATGTCCGGTCATTCCTCTTGTAATCGTATTTAGGACAGCAGCCTTTTCTGATGGAAACATCATGTGGTCTCGTAGATCCTTGAGGTCATCTTCGCTGTAGATTCCATTCGTGGCGAGTGAACTGGGGTTAACGTAATTCCAAGTTAACGTGGTGGCGGGTTTGATCTTCTGCGGAGCGGTTACTTCGACGGGTCTTGGTGTGAATCGGTACCAGAGGTCGTCCACCTTGTACATTGTCGGTGCTAGTGCGTTGCATTCCCTGGTACTAGATCTGTCGATTAGTATGTGTGATTTGGCCCGGGAAAAAATAGTTGTATATGAATATAAATAATCATATATGACTTATCATTAATGATCATGAACGAAATTTGTCTCTATATGACCATATATAACCATATATAATTGTATATAGCCATACCTGGGAAAAAATGATTTTCTATGATCATATATGATTAATAATCATATATAACCATATATGACCATATATAACCATATATAATTGTATATAGCCAAAAATGATTTTCTATGATCATATACGATTAATAATCATATTCGATCATAGAAAATCATTTTTTCCCAGGTATGGCTATATACAATTATATATGGTTATATATGGTCATATAGAGACAAATTTCGTTTATGATCATTAATGATAAGTCATATATGATTATTTATATTCATATACAACTATTTTTTCCCGGGGGGTGTTAGGAAGTACGATGCATTTCCAGTGGTCACCGGTAGGTCCACGTAACATTCGTCCGTGTGTCGTACCTTACATTCGACGGGCACGCATTTAATGATATAGACAACTTCTCCTGCTGGCGTTGCGATGTATCCAGGTCCCTTCATTAGGTTGTATGCGAATTCTTCTGGTTTCGTAGTTGCTAGGGTCAAAGCGTTCTTCAGTACTTGTTTCTCTAATGCGCAGCGTTGGGTGACGATGTCCAGGTATAGTTGTGTGATCTGCGTCTTCATATGTTTTTCGACATATATGAATTTTGAATTCATATATGCGAAGATATCGACGCTCGCGACTTGTAGACCGGTGCTTTCTTTGAACGTTTTTCCCTTTCCCGTTTCGAATATAAACAACTTAGGGTGTTCGGTTTTGATTAAGGTATACCCGCAGATTGTGAATTTTGATCTTTCCATTAAGGCGAAAGTAACGTCTTCCGTCGACAGGGTACGACGTCCTAAAACGTCGTATGTATAGTATATATATATAGATATAGAGATATAAGAAGCGGAGGTTAGAGACGATATGCTATTATTTCCAACTTCTTAAATTTCATAACAAATAATTAATACATTGAAAATCTGAACATGTAGTATCCAGGGGATTACTATAGTGATCGAATGGAAACTTGCGAATAAAGAATATAGATTAAAACCACAGAAATGGACACCATGGAAACCCATGGAAGTTTTCACGGAATCATGAAATCATCCGATTTAAATAAACAAAATATCAAATTAAAGGAAATCAAATTCTAAGAAGGAAATAATAACATAATTTTGCATCAAAATCAACTATTCAAAAAATGGACATCATAGAATGCCATCAAATATTTAGGATTAGCTAGGATTAGCTAGGGATTATCTTACAGCTCAGTATATAAGACGCGTGCCGCGAGGCCTGGGAAGCTCAGTCATACAGTAAGTCGGTCAACGCATAGTCGATGACCGTCTCATAACATACAAAGCCAAATCTTATATTTAAAATATATAGTACATTACGTAACGAGTGCGCAAAATAGGTGATTCCCGCACGAGTCGGGTTTGTCGCCCGAGCGAAGCGAGGGTGACAAAAAAGACGAGTGCGGGAGACACCTATGCGCACGTGTTGCGTATACTATTTTCCCTGACGAGTTGTGAAAAATTCGACAACACCGGCAATCTGACGGGGGGTCCAGGGGCGCAGCCCCTGGTGGGGGTGCAGGGGGCGAAGCCCCCGCGGGGGGTTTGGGGGGGGGGCGGAGCCCCCCCACTATATAAAATCGAATTAAAAATTCATAATTGAATAAAAAGACTTTCATTAAAAATAAGATTTCAGAGATTTATTCAGGAGTGCAATAGCAAGAAGTATATACCTATATATACCTATATATACCTATATACACCTGTATATACCTATATATACCTATATATACCTGTATATACCTGTATATACCTATATATATACCTATTGTAACGAGGCAGATTTGTCAGCCTCGTAAATGAACCATCTCCTCTTCCTCAGACCGAAGTGACCACCTTAGTTAATAAACCGAATTCAAAGCGAGAAGTCCCAGCTCAAGTGCCCAAGGTCCATTGTAGTAATTATAAGTTCATGTACTAATACTTTTTCCCGTTCCCTATATCTTATATTCCCGTACCGTTCCTGCCGAAATCATCGAGGGAGATCATCCCTCAATCTCATGCGGCCTGGCAGGCCACCCGGCCTTCGAGTGATTAACCGGGGGACAAACGAGTCATCGTATCCCGAGATATGCCTGGAAGAGCGCTGCAATGAGAATCTGTCACATGGAGTAGCCACTATCCTTCCTCTACCTGTCCCGCACCGGCTTGGTCCACCGGTCCAATATGCAGGATTCCGCCTTCCAGGATATCGAAACAAATAGAACACGACGAGACATCTAACAACCCCCTGGCGAAAGCTTGAAGTGCCAAAAGGCCCTGTCAGGCCCGCGACACAACCAGGCTGCAGAAGTCAACACGCCCATTAATTTTATGCGCAATACCCCCCTCACCCCCCCAAATAGCATTTAGATAGAGACAGATCTAGACGCTTCACTTCTTGCTTGGATCTCGTATCGTAAAGTCTTGGTTTCATTGAAAAACATAAAAAAAAAACTTACTGCTTCTATATAATAAAACCTAAAGCCATAAATATTAATCTAGTCAACTCAGTTAGTGAGTGTTACATCTTATTTAAGGTAAGATTCCAATCCTAGACGACTCTTCGATTGATTATAGATTGATTAAACAGAAATTCGTTTCTTCGTGCGTAGTTGGGTCAGGCCTCGAGGAGGGTGACGCCATTAACATATCATCGAATTGTCGTACTTTAGTTTTGTTTAACAATTGATTATTGATTATATTATTGATTATTGTATTCCCCCTGATATATGTTGTGCCTTATTGATTGATTTTTCGAGAAAATACCGTCTATAATAGTCATAGCGTCAATAATTGTCGTACCGTCCCTGTTCCTCGTGTCGTAATTATTTGTCGTGTTTTTATTATTTATCGTATCGTCATTCTTCATCGTATTTTTATTATTTATCGTCTAAACCTCGTTTATCGTGTCTTCCTGATTTCTCGTATAATTATTAGTTATCGTACCGTCAACTATTCGTCTTAAATCGTGTGTTAAATATTTCCGTGTCTCTTTCCTTGAAAGTATTATTACTTGTTAATTTGAATTACCGATCATTATTACTTGTTAAACTCTCAGAAAATATATCCCCGCGTGGATAAATAAGTTCGTAGTCAAATACGACAAAAATCTCGACGGCTGGTCGAGCCACGGATCTCTGGAAAAATCGGTCTACAGGCAGTAGATTAGCTAATGTAAAATAATCCCCTTCCCGTAACCCCTTGTCGTTGAAAGTAGTCAGTAAACCCTTAATAAACCTTGAGCTGGTATAAGTATCATTACTTCGAGTTATAATTTGTATTAGATTCTCGCGTTCCCTTTGTGTTAATTTGTTGCGGCGTAGTTGCATGGCGTGCCTCGTGTAAAGTTGCCTTGGCCATCTTGGCACGAACTTGTTTGAATCTAGTCCCGACGCCTTGCACTTCCTATAGAGAGACGCCTCGCATGTACTATAGAAAATCCTGTAATACCGACTGGTCCCATTAGTTCTAAGAAGTCCCCAAATTATTGATTTTATAGATTCCCAATTCCCCTAGGTTACCGACCTATAATTTAGGAACTAATATTTTAGTGAAATTGATTTCTACCATACCATATTTGTTTTCTTCCTTTTATGTAAATTGTCCTACCTTATCTTCTTCTATACTACCTTATATTCTATATTATTATCTGTCCTACTTTTCGTTTGTGACCTAGTCAGTCAGCTGTTCCAAATTATTTTTGTTTGAATTGTTGAACGTGTGTTAGTCCCGATCCAAGTGATCGGCTTTGATTGTTTAATTTGTTTTCATCTTTTGTTTAATTATTCTAATAATTTGTTGTTAATTACCGTCCCAAATAAAAGGTTTCTTTGCGATCTAAATCCATAAACCATAAAAATATATAAGTCTACCCTAAATTATTTCGCCCCCATGTTCCCCCCACGCTGAGCCAACCGTGTTGTATCGTTAGTGTTAGTTAATCCTTTTAGTTTATTTTCTGTTATTATAAGATATTTTATTTAATTCGATTATTTCAATTACTATTATTTTATTTTATTTCCATTATTATTATTATCACTTTATCTCCTTTATTATTATATTACCGTATCGTTCCGTTCCGTTATTTTCTTTTTCGTATACCGCGGAACCCTTAGGTACCTGGCGCCCAACCTTTAGTGGACCAAGGAAGGTGCCGAATCTTTGTAGATAGTATAACCCGACGGAGTAAAACCCCCACCGTCGGCTCTGCACGTCACACTATATATACCTATTGTAACTTTTCACAGGTTTGCGATATTGAAGATATCACAAACCGTGCCGTTAGTGTGAGTTCTATTGCTCGGTTAATGTTTTTCGGGACCACTCTTAATAATTAGACTATTGACGCTAATCTTACGGACCTCAAACGCACTGCGTTATCAGCCGTCTCCCTGACGAATAGGTACACGCAGACGTGCAACTACCGTCTTCTTCCCAGTTAGTAAACAAACCTACGCTCAGAACTGTGCCTGCAAGTGCAGACAAAGCCTGTCTCAGACTTGGACAAGGTTATACCTTGCCGAAGCTGTCCCTATGCTATAGTAAGTAAGTTGAATTTACAAGACCTGGAAATTGGCGAAGAAGGGAGGCTGCGACAAATTATGCTTTTTCTTAATCAAACAAAAATATCATTTATTTAATAAACTTAAGCTAAGGTTGCAACCAACTAAAATTATATTTACAAAGTTGCTTTTGCTCTCTCGATTCGAAATATTGTTTCTAGAAGTTTTGCACAATAATAAGTTTTCTATTCTGTGACTTTTATATGATTTCTATTTTTCTATAATAATGATTTTCTGATTATAATGTGAAGCTAAAGGTATATTGCTGTTATAGCCAATATCCAAACGAAATAAAGATTTAAATTTAGTGATCACTCGAGCTCTTTGCTACGAGTGTCAGACAACAAAGTATGAGAAGTGATATTACAGTGAGTCAATCAGGCGATCAGCCGTGTATTGCTGCTCTGCCTTGCGTTGTCGCGACTTATATACAATTTGTGACGTCACACGGCAGACGCGTTTGCTCGAACGTTCTAGATGATACTTGAATTCGCAACGGTTGACGTTTGAAATGCTAACTGTCAGGCCTAGGTCGCCTGACACGTTACACTATATATACCTATATATACCTATATGTACCTATATATACCTATATGTACCTATATATACCTATATGTACCTATATATACCTATATATACCTATATATACCTATTTATACCTATATATACCTATATATACCTATATACACACATATATACCTATATATACCTATATGTACCTATATATACCTATATATACCTAAATATACCTATATATATCTATATTTACCTATATATATCTATATGTACCTATATATACCTGTATATACACATATATACCTATATATACACATATATACCTATATATACCTATATATACCTATATATACCTATATATACCTATATGTACCTATATATACCTATATATACCTAAATATACCTATATATACCTATATATACCTATATATACCTATATATACCTTTGTATACCTATATATGCCTATATATACCTAATGTACCTATATGTACCTATATATACCTATATATATATAGATATATAAATAAATAAAATATTTGTATTTTGCGCACGCGAAATTCATTTTGCGCACGCGAAATTCATTTTGCGCACGCGAATTTCATTTTGCACCCGCGAACCTATTTTGCACCCGCGAATTCTATTTTGCACACGCGAACCGCATTTTGCGCACGCTAACGGAATGAGTGAGGGAATCTGGCATTTTGCGCACGCAAACGAGTACACAAAATCGAATTTTGCACACGGCGTTAGGGAAAATACATTCAAAAGACTTGGAAGGCAAGTGACCGCCAAGCGTTATACTCATATGCTATTCTCACATAATTAAAAGGCAAATCAAACTCAAAATCCATACATCCAAATATAAATAACCAACAGATATCCTAATCTAATTTACCTATCCTAAAATAATCAAATATCCACAAAATCTCGGTTCGTCAGACGATTCGTGATACCACTGCGGAAGACGATCGCTCTCTGAAGGACTTCGAGTCAATTACATATCTTATCCAACACTCTTCATACCTAAAATCTCGATCTTCCAAGCGATCTGCCATTCTATTGCAGAAAGCGATTGTTTTCCTGGAAGACTTCGACTAATTACAGATTACACCAAAACATTGATCCCGCAGGCGATCTGCTGCTCTATTGTAGGCATCGATCGTTTCCTGTTAGGACTTCAAGTCAGGGCTTTGAAAAATTTCAAACCTCGATTCCTCAGGCAATTTGTCAGATTAGTAAAATCTGCGGTTGTTACCCGTGGAATTTCGAGTATTCTCAGCACATAAGCGTTCTTGCAGGCGGCATTATCGGCAAGTAGGCACGACGGCCGATCCCTGCAAGACTACGTGAAATATACACACGCTCCGGCCTTGTGAGCAGCTTGATTCCCGAGTACAGAGATCAGCTGTTTCTTACAAGGTTCCAACAGAGAACACACACACGCACACATAAGCGCGCACGGATACGCACACTCTTATAAACGTAACGACAAATTGACAGCACACGTATATAGGAACGAGCAGCCAGGGAAGCTGACAAATTGGGACGTTACAAGGGAATAAACATTTGGGCTTGATTCGTCAGGATTTTCTGTTATTTTCGACGCCATTCCCTCATAGAGTAAGTCGTAAGAGTCCAACCTGCAACCATCTCTTGGGGTAGAGGTCCAGTATGTGTAACCTCCCTCGTCGTCGAAGCAATTTTCGTCCGAGAAGGTACAGGTTGTTCCGCTGCTTAATATTATCTTATCATCGTCAAGCTTGATATTAGCTGGGTGATCGTCGCGATCTCTTAGACTACGACGTCCTTCCATGATCCGAATCCGTCGTCGTAGAAGGTTCCTTCGCAAGCCCACGCTTCGGTTAGCTCCCCAGCTAGGAGTACGTCACGTTTGGTAGTATAGTTCCGTGGCACGTTGTTGAGTACCAGATTTCCGATGGTAACAATCCCTTTGTACTGTAGATTTTTGCAGGCTTTGCGACTCATTGCGTTTATATATGCCCTTCGGCCTCGTCTAGTTACAGAATAATGCGAATGCATTCCATAGTGGTATACGGTTCGGTCAATCTCTACCTTGCATTGGATCACTTCCGTCTCTCGAAACTCTGCTGTTTGTAGGAGTTGTATATATCTTTCTTCTACAATTGGTTGCGCTCTGGTGATGTTACAGTCCTCGATGTCCAGTAGACTAATAGTAGTCATGTTAAGTGTGCTACCGCGACAATCGTACCCAACCAGCCCCCTCGTTGTCGAGCACAGACCAAGTGTCAATAGAATTAGGCTTAGCATGGCGTCTTCTGGAACAGGAGTTTGCTGTGTGGAGACTAAGGGTTAAAGTAGCTCAATTTCTTATATTCTATTGTTAAGTTGAAATGGTACCTAGTAGTTTTATTTCTAATCGTTATAGGTTACGGTTGAGAACCCTGTGTTGCATAAGTTGTATTATCTCTGTAATGGAATACTCGGCGTCTCAGTGACAGCCGTTGGTCTGTATAAAGCGTGAGTCCGTATTTTCGGGCTTCAGGTCCTCAACCATAACTTATTATTTATTATTTATTATTTATGTACTTAGTGCTGACATCTCAACGGATCGTTCACCCTTGAGATCTTTAATTTATTTACTTCACTCAGTGTGATTTTGGACGTTTTACCCACGCTTCGCGTGGCTAAAACCCCCATTTCCACACTTCCTGAAGTAAAATTTTGTACAGTTCTCGGCGGAAAAACTTCTTCTGATCTCGTGTGATTGCTAAACTCGCCTTCGGCTCGTTCTGCAACCTCACACTCGTCAGAAAAAGTTTTACCGGACTCGTACTGTAATGTACTATTCTGTGTACTACGTTACTCTTATTTCCTATCTTAATTTCTACGTTATAATTGCCTAGAATTTCCAAGACTTCGTGTGGCCCTGTGTACTGGGTTCCTAGTTTACCTCTTTTTGGCCTTTCGTTAAGCAAAAATACTTCATCCCCGGGTTTAAGTTCGAGCGGGTTAATATGCCTATCGTAGTAGCGTTTAGATCTGGTTTTTGATTGTATTAGGTTAGCTCTCGCGAGGTCTTGGATATCCCGTATCTTATTGCATAGTTCGGTGAGGTAGGATTGATAGGTTTTATTCTGTTGTTTATCCATTACCTCGTGACTGGAGGGCAGCCTGGCTTGTCTACCATATATTAGCTTGAATGGAGTATGTTTGGTACTCTCGTGGATACTAGTATTATATGAAAACATTGCCAGATCTACCCATTCATCCCAGTCGTCATCCTTATTAGCGTATTGTTTCAAATATTCCGTGAGCACGTGGTGAGACCTTTCGAGTGACCCGTTAGACTGTAGTCGAAACGCGCTAGTTCTACATTGTTTGATCTTGAATTTTCTTGAATTTCTCATAATTGAGCTAGTGAGATTGGTGCCCTGATCTGTTAGAATTTGTCTCGGGGCCCCGTGTTTACAAATGAGTTGTTTTACGAGTGCGTCAGCAATTCAAGTGGAGTTGGTCTGGCACAACGGAACTGCAATGGAATATTTGGTGAATAGATCTTGTATAGTTAAAATGTATTTATTCCCTGATTGGGTCATAGGCAATGGCCCTACTATGTCGATCGAGACCTTGTCGAATCCCGATTCGGGTGTGTCGGTTATTACCATGGGTTGTCTCGTCTTTATCCTCGTGAGTTTGTTTAATTGGCATTCCCTACATCTGGCTATATATTCTTGTATGTGGATTTTCATATTTTCCCAAAAAAAAACTATGTCTTATCCTATCAAACGTTTTGGTTATGCCCTTGTGTCCACCTAGTGCGGACCTGTGATATTCTGCAATGATTTGTGTTCTTTCAGGTGGTTGGGGTACCCTTACTAAATTTTTGCAAATTAATATTGAACAAGGAACGTCACTGAAGGTGTTCTCAATGAGGGTCTTAATCTCGTCCCAATTTATGTTACCGATGTTAGCTGTTTCTGCTAACGCCACCTTATCTAGTTGTAGTTCGTAAACGACGTCTAATAGTGATCTAAGTGTATCAGTAAATATTTCTCTATCCAGAGCAGTGTTAATTGTTTCTTTGATAGGTAGACCTATGTAGTATTTGGTTCCTATTTTCGTAACCTTTGCCCTCCCTAGAGTTGCGTCAGTAATATTTGGTAATTTCGTTGCGTCTCGCAGGTCTATCGCTCCTTCGTCACAGGGATCCCCCCTACAGGTGATAAAAAATGCACAATTTCCTTTTTGCATGGAAAGCCTTTCTCTTGTTTCTGTAATTTGTCCCGGTTATCCGAGATTGATCTCATTTTCGCTATTATCTACGTCTTCGTCGGCTGAGTCTGTATTGTAGTTTTCAGTCGTCGAGTCTGTTACGTCATTTGTTTTGGTGTCGTTTTGCGCTCGCGAGGTGTCCGGAGTATTATTGTTATGCGTCTCTACGTCCTGTAACATGTCGTCGCCGATCTCTGTATCGTTGGCAGCTGGTTCTGCAATTTTACCGTGTACGTACGTCGGGCGAGTTTCGTTACTGCGAGGCCTCTGCTTATCGCCTGGCATGACGTAATCGTCGTCCGTATCTGGGTTGTATCTGGTGGATGACCCGTCGTCAGTATCGTTCGTGTCGCCAGGTGTCCCGTTGCCGTCAGCTGTCGAGCCTTTCGGCTGAGCGTCGTGCAGGGAGAAAATTTTAACCTTGAATGGGGCCGTGAATGTCGTCGTTATGAGACCTTTGACTTTATTCCAATCTAAACCATCTCATCCGCAACCTATCTTAGGCATGGCTAGTTTATAACTTCCTAATTTATTGCATAGTGATTTTAGTGAGTTTAGAGACTGCTCTAAGGCTGCGTATGTTGGCTTGTCGTCACTTCTCTGTTTAGTGACCAAGTAGAAAATCCTAAAGCTCTTTACTCTTCCGAACCTATTTTTAAATTCTATAGCTATACCGGCTCCCACTTCAAAGTCCGCTGCTACGCAGTGTGCTAATGCAGGGCCCGGCATACTCATTAGTCCAAAGAGCCAGAGCTCGAAATCCACTTAACCCGTCCACCGGCACTAATCCTTTTAACGCCATTTCTTGGATTTTGGTAGGTACGGGTGGGAATATGCAGGTATGAAAAGACCCGAACGGTCGGACGCAGTTCTTGCCGTCGCAAATAGAGCAAACCACCCCTGAGTTCCTTTTATTTCTCCTGAACGCTGCCCCTACCATCGCACTTCCAGGTAAGGACGAGTGACCGTTTTCAGGTAGACCGAGGGGACTTACGGCCGTAGTAATTGACACTTAGAGCCAGGCTGGCTCCGAGAGCCCAGCCATGCCGGGCCCTGTGCTAATGAATAGGCTAAGTTTACAGAAAATAAGTCCCCGGTTACTTCTTCTATTCTTTGAGAATTTTTGTCAGCGATGTTACCAGCGTTCCTGGTTGTCATTAACACTGCCGTATCGGGGGATTTCTCGAAAGTGCGTCGGCGTTAGAATTAACCCTGCCAGCTTTATAAACTACTGTGTATTCATATTCAGCGAGTTTTAACCTCCACCTCATAAGGCGCGATGTTGGGTCTTCAACGGAGTTCAACCAAACCAAGGGCCTGTGATCTGTAACTAGGGTGAATTGACTTCCGTAGATGTAAGGTCTAAAATAATTGACGGCATGAACTATCGCGAGGAGCTCCTTCTCAGTCGTAGAATAGTTTTGTTCGGCTGAGTTGAGTAGCCGTGACGTGTACGCTATGGGCAAATCTTGTCCTATGACTCCTTGACTGAGAACCCCTCCTATTGCATAACCGGATGCATCCGTCGTTATGACGAAGGGTTTCGTAAAATCGGCGTACTGAAGTATTGGCTTGTTACACAATTTAGTTCGCAGTTCGACGAAGGCTGCTTCGTGCGCTTTTCCCCATTCGAATTTTGCCTCCTTTTTTAGTAATCTAGTCAAAGGTTTAGCTATTTTTGAAAAGTTCGGTATGAACCGCCTATAGTATCCTGCAAGTCCCAGAAATTGTTTTATATTCTTTGCTGATTTAGGTCTCGGGAATTCTTCAACTACTTCTAATTTTGCTGGATCTGGTTTGAGGCCTTGTTCGCTGATCACATGGCCCAAATATGTTACTTCCCGTCTCAAAAACTCGTATTTGTCCGGCTGGAGTTTAAGGTTTGCTTCCCTAAGTCTTTTCATCAACGTATTAAATTTTATCTCGTGGTCTCGTAGCGAACTGGCGTATATGACTATATCGTCGAGATATACGAATAGCTCTGTACCTTGCAATCCGAGAAGCACTTGGTCCATTAACCTCTGGAAGGTCACTGGGGCATTCTTTAAACCGAAAGGCATTCGGTCGAATTGCCAATGCCCGTGAGGGGTTGAAAACGCGGTCTTATGAGCATCATCCCTTTTCATTTTAATTTGGTGGAACCCTGACGCCAAGTCAAACACTGAAGAATATTTAGCGCTTCCCAACTGATCCAAAATTTCCGTGATATTTGGGAGGGAGTAAGCGTCTCCTACTGTCTTATCGTTTAACCGCCTATAATCTATTACCATACGCCAACGCTTATTGCCTCTCGAGTCCGCTTTTTTAGGCACTATCCATACTGGAGAATTGTATGGTGATGTCGAACGTTTGATAATACCATTTTCGAACAGTTCGCTAACTTGTTTATCAATTTCATCCTTATGCACGGGTGGAAAACGGTATTGCCGTGTATTTATTGGTATATCATCGGTCGTGGTTATCCCGTGTTCTATCGCTGTAGTAGCTCCTAAAATTTCCCCCGGCACATGGAATCTGTCCTGATTCTTTTTTATCAGATTTTTGACGTTTCTTTCTTTTTCTTCGTTCGAATGTTCTAATCACAACAGCTCTATTACCTTCTCATATCTATCCTCTCCTATTACTGCATTTACTCTCTTGGTGGTTTCGTTACTCGCGTTCGTGGTTTCGTTAGCGCTGTGTGCTGCGTTTTCGGTCCCTAAGGTCGAAGTTAGCAGCGGTTGTGCGTCTTGACTGTAACCCAATAACTCGATAGTCGGTACTATCAATTCTACGTCTTCCGGTGTAGTGTTTATTATTCGCATATGGGCTTTCCCACAAATGTTTTTTACCAGAGCTTCACCTAAATATATGCCTTTACCGGCTTGGAGTCTGGGGACGTACCCTTCGTTGCACTCCTTATTTTTTATTTTCACGAAGAAGCTGCTATTTGTACGGGCGGGAACAACCAGCGTTTCCCGGCTTGTGAAAAAGAGTTTCAACCCGTTCATTTCTACGAACTCCCCCGCGTTGTTAATTGTTGCCTTATAAGCATGGAAGAAACTTGACCCGAGGATTCCATTCTGGATTATCGGAAAATCGTCGCTTACCAAATGAAATGAGACTGGTATGTCGGATATGTATACATTAATTCTACCCAGCGTTGAGACCTGCTTATCGGTTATGCCCGTTGAATTGAAAATTTCTCGTTCGTCGATATTCTCTAACGTTGCTAATGCTCCGATTTTTAGCAAATTAAGTTCGGATCCTGTATCGATCATTATTTCGGTTTCCCCCATTAATTCGCGTCACTCTATTTTTATCGTGGGGGCTTGTTCTTGGACATTTACTCTGACCGTGGCGATTCCTCGTTCACTTCCACTTGGATCGGGAAGGCGGAATGCGTCTGGCCGGACTTTCGCGGATCGTTCCTCGTTCCGGACGGCCCGTGATCGTTTCCCTGATTTTGTAAAGGGTTCAGTTTCACGGTTGGCAAGGGTTGATCACGTTTTTTGTATTGGCGTTTCCTGCACTGATCTACGGTATGCCCCGGGATTTGGCAGTAAGTGCACCTAGGTCGTTGGTCGTTCGATCGGTTATCGTTATTGTACGGGCGGTAATTGCGATCGCGATTTCTCTGGAAGTTATTGACGCGGTTAGCCCATGGGTTTTGGCGATCATTCGGTCTTCACCTCTGTTGATTCCCACGGTTTCGTCGGTCCCCTGTCACCGTATTCACATTTCTTTCATCGCGGTTACGGTTGGAATCGCTATCAAGGTTTCGCGCTGGCCTTCTATAGCAGTCTTCGGTTACATGTCCTAGTGGTTGACAGAATGAGCACCTCTTTACTCCTTGGCTCGCTACGCGTGAGCCATCTCGGGCCCCCATCGCTTGGTTACCTGATTTGCTAAGTCGCGCCCTTTCCTTTTTCTAGTCAAACGTTTTCCCGAGTTCTATCGCCTTGTTAAATGCTTCATTCAGTGATTGGTAACCGTCTAATTGGAGCCCCATTCTATATTCCGAACCTAGTCCTGCTAGAAAACCGTCAATAATTTCGACTTCTATATCGTCTTCTATCATGTGGTCCGTATACCCACGTGTACGGCGTTCGCATTCCAAGATAGCGGTTTGAATATCTTTTGTTCTCCTAACGAAGTCTATTATGTGCTCGTCTGGCGCCTTATATAGTCTACCTAGTTCACCGCGGTGCCAATTGGCTGAATTAGAGGGTCCAAATATTTCTGTTAATCGGTCCAATAAAGGCGCAAGTGACATAAAGCTTTCGTTTTCAATTACGTCGTAAGCACGCCCTTCTAATTTTCCTTTTATTAGTCTGGTAAGCTGTTGCTCGGACCCAGGGGGTGACATTTCTTTAGCGCGTTTGCAAGCCTTAACGAATTGCAATACCGGGATGTCTTTTCCGTTGTAAGCTGGTACTACTTTAACAGCGTCTCGTATGGTGCGCATTGATTCTGAATCGCTCGTGAAGGTTCTCTGCGTATTTCGTGAGGTGTGGAGTCAGTCAAGGTTTTCGAGAGCACGTATCTGCTCCCTAAGCTCTGCTAATTCGTCGCGAATGTTCGAAGATCCGGATTCTCGTTCCGCTGTGTACGGTGGCGTTTCGCTGGTTCGCCTCGTGTTACTGAGTTGATTTTCTAAATCTTGTATTCGCCTATTGAGTCGTAAATTAATGTCGCGTTCTTTCTGGATTTCTGATTCGAGGTCCAGTCTTTCTTTTTCGTATCGCAACGTTACCCTACTCTGATCGCGGTCCAGTAGTTCGATTCGTCTTTTAAGCGAAGCGATTTCATTCTTTTGTATCTCTTCTTTATCTGTGGACGGTTCCGCACCTATTGTTTTCTGGATGCGTTTTTCTAAATTTTTCACTATTTGTCGGAGTTCGTCTCTTTCTTCGCATAGTCGCGTGGCTTTATCTCTCAACGCGTTGAATTCGATTTGATCGGCTGATAATTTTTCGCGTAATTGTAAAATCTGATTTTCGAGTATTGCATTCTTTTGGGATAGTTTATTTCTTTCTGTATCGTCGATTTCATTACCCTTACTTAATATAACCATACCTTCTAGCTCCTTAATGTGATTCTGGAGTTTTGATATTGTTCTAACGTGTTCTTCACTCTGTTTTACGAATGGAGCCTTTTGTAGTTCTAATTGTTTTGCGCGTTTATCTAATTGTTCGGTCGCACACTCTATTTCTGCTTCGGTAAGCGGACCGGTATTTTTGTTTAATTTGTTTGAACGCAAGGCTCGATCTGCCATTTTCGATTTGGTATTTTATTATGATCTAGATTCCGATGTTTTTCGTATCCGCACCGCTGTTCGCCACTTTTATGTGACGTCGGGGGTTGAACGATAACCCGACGGTGGTGGTTGGCACTGCTGTCACCTTTTAATTGTATATTTCTTCTCTTACCTTATTGGAGCGGATTTTCTTCGGGCAAGCGGGTAGGTGGTCCAGGTGAAGACCCCTCGGCTGGATCGTTGATGTGGGTGATGATTTGGGTAGCGCCTTGATATTCCAGTGAGTGGTGTGTTGTCGACGCACTACACTGGGGTTCGGGGATGAACTCACGGGTTTTAATTAGTTGTTGTATTATGGCTCGGCACCTCCTTTCACGCATGTCCTTTCCACCGCGGTGTCCGCGCTGCCGTTTGCCGGTACAGCGGGGCATGAATTGCTAAGGTAGGATTTGGAGACGACGAGTGCCAAGACACGGCACGCTCGCAAGATTGAATGGGTGCAATACTCGAATATTAATTATATGCGTAAAGTTTATTATGTTTGGATCGCGAAGAGAAGACAAATTTATCAAAACTAGTAAATGACTTATTGTCTTGGTTAAAATGAAGAATACACGACTGGTTGGTAGCGAAGTGAGCGCTGCCCTTCGGTCGCCCAAGTCTTTTATGCCTTTTGCTATCTGGCTTCTCCATTTCTTAGGCAAACGACGGCTGCCTGAGAACTCGAAACTGCTGGATTGCAGTTCTCACCAAGAGGGCAGTCGCCGTTCGCTATACGATGCAGCGCTCCTTGTCCTGTACATATTCTAGGACAGGAGCGTCAAATAAGTTTACATGTTGTGACGTGGATTTTATTTAGCCCTCGAACTAGACCGGATGCTAGCCTCCGAGAGCCGTCCACTCGACAATTGGCCAAAGTTAATTACCTGAAAAATATGCTGGGCGCCAGGCGGATAACCGCCACGTTCAAAAATATAAACAAAATATAACCTACGGGTACGTAAAGCGTCGGCTAGCTGCAGTACCGCGGAGAGGGGTCAGGATCAAATGAAGGATTAGCGGGACGTTAAATAACGACTCGAGCGTGTAAATTTAATAACCAAAAGAATAGAATTTATTCAATAAAAATAATAGAAAAATAATGGAAATAATAATTTAAATAATTGGGGAGAAATCCCCTCGTATAAAGGACGGCCACAGGCCGTGTATAGGCGACCTGGCCACGTTTGGCGAGTTTTACAATATCTAATAGACTACTGGCTTCCACGTAGGATAGCAATAACAAAGAAAAATCATGCAAAAAAATTAAACAACTCGACAAACTAGGTCCTCGTGGGACGAAATCTTAACTAGAACGTTAATTAACCTCCACGAAGAGGACTTACAACTAATCAACAGGCTACTATTTACAATGGGTGAGCCTTCGGCTCTTAATAACGACTCGAAAAACAAAATTGATCGAAGCAGTAATATTTACAGATCTTACTAAGACTAACTTAACCTAACTCTGCGAATAACGCAACTAATAATTAAATAGAATTCTTTATTGACTCGAACCCGAAAAACAAAGACTCGAAATCTGACTGATAACTAGTTGTGTCTCTCCCCACGGGAGGAAAAGAGAGCGACAGTGACTGACTAAGGCTATTTCTGTCGCACTCGTGTGCGACAGGTAACACACCCGAACTTAACAGACTATAAAATATTCAATATTTCTCTATAAAATAAAGACCCGAACGATAAACTCTAATGCATGGGGACACTGGTGACGGCCTACCCTTCGGAGATCGGATTAATTCGATTCCAAGAATATTAATTAGCCTCGTGGCTGCTCAAAGGCAATATGGCTGACGGCCGTTGCCGAATTCAAATTAGCATGGGTAAGAATGGCTAACGCTTACCGCCTTCCAGCCACGCGAGGAACAAAATCCTCTCGCGCTCAAAATCCATCCCTCGATCCCACGAGGCAAGGTTCCTCGGGGGGATACACACTCACACAAGAAAACAAAAAAAAACTCTAGTAAGCCCACGGGGCTCGGACGCAAAGGTAAAAAAAAATATTACTTCGCTAACTCAATACAGCCGACGCAAAAGAAGAGCCAAAATTGCACGAGTGCTCGGGACACTAGTCTAATGCAGAGTGACTAGACCGCATGGCGCCGGTAATCAGCGCCCTCGTGTTACGGCCAAATATCGATTGTTGTATCGACCGAAGGATCCCTTAAGCATGGCGATCGGTGGTCGCCACGCGCGTAATTCAAAGTTCGCCACGATGATGTTAGCTCGCTACGTCGGAGGCTCACGGGTCGCAGGCTCTTCTTGGTGGCGGGAATCTCTTCCACCACCGATATCCCTCGTTGTGGAATGCCCTTGGCACTCCCCCGTGTCCTCTAGATTAATAGCAGGAGGTAGCGTGGCCATCACTATCCTCCGAAGCTTTTGTGTGGCGTTCGTCGAGTGGGATCCAAACAGTCGATAATGTAACGTCTTGCGTCGTTAGTGGCGTGTCTCTGTCCCAGTCTCTTAGCCGTCGGCTGGGCCTCGTCTCCCACATGTTAGAGAAAAGTCGTAAAACAAAACAAAAGAATAAATAATACGCTCAACAGTCTTTAGTCGGTCACGGTCGCCTCTCGGAATTTCTATCGGACCTCGGGGTCTATCTACTCTTTCTCTCATCTTCATACACTCCGCTAAGGTCGTTAAAGGGGTGAGGAGCCCGTCGTAACATGCAATATTACAATGTATATGGATGATTACATAATAGAATCTTATATTCTAGGGGTTATCTATATATATGTTTCTGTATGATAGTGCGAGCCGGAGACCGTAGGATCTACCGACGTCACAAGCCTGTCGGTATACATGGTTTTCACGAATGAAAGGCGGTACGTTTTCTCCAAATTCCATTTCCTTTTCTAATAACTTTTCGCGATAATTTGCTGCATATTTCTCTTTCAATTTTTTACCAACTTTCTTCCTCCCCGCACCATTTAATAGACGTTTCACTTCCCTGTGATAAGTGCCACGGGTATCTCGAGTGCAAATGATCAACCTCAAGCCATTATCATCGGGGGGCTCGTGGGCAACACCAATCATTTTGTTTTGGCAGTCTCTGTCTTTACAGTATGCAGAAAATTTCAAAAAATATCCCTCATCATTACCCTCTTGATCCAGTCTTACATATGAATATTTGGCAAGGAATGCACACTCGAATTCATACCTTTTCAAGAATGCTGTGGTAATTATTGCAGCCCATACTTTTTTCTTCAACCTCTTCCTGGAACTGGCGGAAGACTCGTCTGGCTTTACTTCTTCCCACTCCTGACGACTCAACAATAGATCGAATTTTTCAGTTTCAAGGTTGAATTCCTCATTTTTTGAATGTTGCCAGTCACTCTCACCACCAGTCTTCTCGCTAGATGATCCATCGCTGTGAATCTCATTTTCTTGAATTAAAGTAATTTTTTTTGGTGACGGGGCTACAATGCCTTGGTTACGGCGAGCTTCATCTAGATTATTATTTTTATTTTCCCTCACATGATTATATACAGTACGAGGTATCCACCTCCCTTTTAAGGGGGTATCGACACCTTTGAATGGGTTAAAATTCTGAAAAAGATATTAATGTTTTACAGCGAATTTGAGCGTCTGATCAAATCCAAAAAAATCATGAAATTTGGGGAGGGTTTGACCCTCATTATCCATACCTAACATTCAATATTACTTTGAGTCCAATAGTAGTCACGCTCCATATAGAAAAATACCAAATCACTCGGTTGTCGTAAAGAATCAGGAGTATCGTTTGACCAATTCTGAAGTTTTGGGTCTTCAAGTGTTCAGAAGAGGTGCCTCTATCAGATGAACAGACAACTTTTTGATATCGCAAAAATTGCCTGACTCGCTTAGTTTTTACTGCGGATTTTCTGATTCTTCAATTTTTTTTCTATATTTTTTCTATTATTTCAACCAAAAATAGTGATATCAAAAAGTTGTCAGTTCATCTGATAGAGGTTTGGATTCTACAAATTTGAAGACCACAAACTCCAGAATCGGTCCAACGATGCTCCTGATTCTTTACGACAACCGGTCAAAATATTCATTCCCCAGAAATCAACTTTCAATCTTTTTTACTTCAATTTTTTTTTTATTTCCTAATTTTCCCAGAGAGGAAAATCTAGTTACAGGAAATGAAGTTATAAGATTTTGCTTGTGACTAATATGCTGGATACGCAGCTGCTCTCGTATCGATGAGTTATGAGTCGAGTCGAGTCTAGACACATGTGCCAGGCGGAGGTTTGTAGTGAGTTTTGACCCGTTCTGTACAACAACAGTGTCGGTTAGGTGTCCGATGAGGCTGTTAGAAAAATAATGAATTGCTTTAGAAAAAATCTGATCAAAATTGTTCAAAACATGAAAATTCTGTAAAATTTTTCATCTTCAATATTTTTGAGATTCAGAAGATGCTAGCACAATTTTTGGCAATACTAAGAAAATTCTTTCATCTTTCATCAATCATACCTTTTTTCTTTGAATATTCATCAATTCTTCCAATTAATATATGTATTATAGAAATACTCATCTTTTTGGAAATCCAAATGTGTAGTCTCCTGGCATCGATTTCAAACGCTTTTTTTGATGGATCATCTACTTTCGATTCCGAAGTCTCATCTCAGATATATATACCTACACCGTGTTCATCCGATAATGGAAATTACTATTGGTTTTAATTCATACTGAGAGCACGACAATATTTACAAACAAGTGGACACCTAACCTCGAAAAAACGTAGATCGCAGCCATGTGTTCTGTCAATGATGACAATTTAAAAGAATATCGAAAATTCAATATGTGTAAGAATGATAATTACAATCAATTAAAAGATCACAAAATCAAATTCAAAATCGAAATATCTCAAAACCTCATAAAAGTAAGCAGTGGTGTTGGCGGTGTTATACAATACTTATGGCACCAATCTGAGGGTTCGCGCGCCTCGCCGCGGCGCTTTTTCGCAATTTGGCACTGCCATGGCTGTAACTTCTCAAATCCTCTGGATATCTTGACACCGATTTATTTGTAGGTAGAGTAGGTCACTAGCATTCCAAATAAATTATAAAAAAAAAACGATTTTTTGAAAATTCAAAGGTGTAGATACCCCCTTAAGTCTTTACTCATTTGCTGCCAGATTGGATCTGAAAATTCGGGAAAATCGTTTGTTGCAAAACGATCAATATAAGTCTCGATGAGCGCGATTGCCTCAACGTTCGAGACCTTTGGTTGTCGAGGCATTTCACTCCAGCCTAAAACAAAAATTGACCGAATTACAAAAATGTGCTACGAGAATATTACTCTTGTACTTGATGCATATAAAATAATTTTTTTTTCTTTTTTTTCAGGTTAAGTTATTACGTTGTTTTTGCAACTAATTATGAATTGGCAAAGGAATTTTCACAGATACGAGCTTACGTACAATTTTTATCTGTTAATTATGTCTTTTTTTATAATAGGTATGAATAGGAAAAGAATAGTCAACACAGCTACTGTGTCTTGAAAAAAGTGATCGAACATCTGAAGTTAACAATGTCGTTCGATAATCGTCGTTTGTTCAAGGCCCATCCCTAGTCGCCCACCTCCTTTTGGTCGGAATGTCGATTTCGATTATTAACCGAGCCCAGGCGTCGAAACTGCAAAAAAGAGATGCTCAGCGCAACTTCTATTTCAATTCCGAACACATACGTCCAAAAAAATGTTCATTTCGTGCGAAAATAGAGTCTACAGATCGATTTTACATTGTTACGAAATTATTCGAATATATCTATATTAAGATCAACGCGCACTACCTTAATATAGGTATATTTTTCTGAAATGATATCTAATTGTGGTGAAATTGATATTATGTGGTGATTTACAGAATTTGTAAGCTGCCAGTGTTAGTATTGAAACTTACCATATATTCAAAATCTTACAAGTGGAAAGAAGTCTTCAAATTCACCAAATGAATGCTGTACGAGTGATAAACGACAAGAAGCAATGTGTTAATAGACACATAATAAAGTGATATCTATACCTGGGATGATAAATTTCAGGTATTCGATGTCCAATAACCACTGAATTCAATGTATAAATATTCAGTGCAATGTAGAATCTCATAACGCAGCACAAAAACCGGTCATTTCATGGCGATTTGCAAAACCCAGGTTACGTTGATTTCTATTGTACATTTAGGTAAATTGATAGAGTAAAGGCACATTCCGGAGAGTTTCGAAATTCGAAATTCTTCTTCGTCTTCGGAATTCTCAACACTAACAGAGGCAATTTAAAATAGTTTACCTATTTTAGACTCTACAGAAAGTACTTTCAAATGGCGTAAAGTTTATTGACTTCTACTGAGCAAGTTTCACGCTTTCTACAATTAAGAAAATGTCAATTTTGCTCCTTGGTAATCTACTTTTACATTACCTGCCAGATGTAATCAGAATAAGATGACTTTAAATCCATGTTGAAGAGCTCTTTAGGGAACGAAGTCAGATGAAAATGAATGCCGATCAGTTGCCACGTTGGTAAGGCAATTGGGATTTCGCATCAAATTTTTTTTTCATTTTTCGGGGGTGCATAATGTAGAGTAAGCCAAAATAATGAGGACGTAGTTTTTCTTTTTCGTTAAAAATGATAATTGTCCATGTTATAGGTAATTGAATTTCACTAATTTTGATATATATAGATATATCTTCACATGAGTGACGTCATATTGTTGTAGTTTTCAATCTGTTATATCAACGGCAATTTTGGTTGGATCGAAAAAATAAAAAATACTTCGCAAATGGTTTTTCACAAACTACCAGAATGTTAAATAAAAAAAAATCATGCCAAATTCCAATTATTGACACTCTCAACTGTGTCATCAACAAGCTAGTTGTGCCGTATGTCGACTCAATACGCAATCTGGGTCTCTATCTGTCTGTAGACCTCTCTTGGAACTGTCACATATCCCAGGTTTCGCGCAGGATCTATGCCATGCTACACAAGCTTAAATCCCACGCCAAATCTTTTTCAGCCCAAATGAAGGCGATACTTGTTGTTGCGCTCATTTTTCCTCATATTGACTATTGTAGCGTGGTCTATCACAACCCTATGGACGATCTTAACCTCAAGCTACAGCGTTTAATAAACTGTTGTAACCACTTCATTTTTGATCTTAGGCGCGATGTCCTATTACCCCTTATCGTCACAGGTTGGGGTGGCTGTCGGTCGCTGACCGTCGTCTTCACTTTTTAGATTCCATCTTTTATCAAATCCTGCTTCATCGTCCCCCTCCTACCTGCGTGTTTTGTTTATCGACCTTGGGCCTTCAGTGCGTCGATCATCTCGTCTGCTGGATTCTGATCATGTTTCGTTATTTCTCATCCCTCATCATAGAACGGTTACGTATCGCATTTCATTCACACTGTCCGCCATCTATTTGTGGGACAGTCTTTCGTCAGCAATCAAGTCTTCATCTTCCCTCAATTCATTCATACTTAAGCTATAGGACTATTTACTTTCATCTGAGAAGCAAAAGCTGACCGCTGCTCCCAGATCTAGACTTTAAGGCCTTTTACATCCTACCACCAGTCTGTGGGATCGCCTGATCAGCAATTCTCAAGATCCCTGCATGCAGTGTAGACTGTCATACACGTAGGATTCATGAACGCCCCCTCTCTAGTCGCAACCTGCTGAGTAGTTGGTTCGTGCCTGTTTCCTAATTGTTCTGTATTTTATCCCTTCCACCTACCACCAGTCTGTAGGATCGCCTGATCAGCAATTCTCAAGATCCCTGCATGCAGTGTAGACTGTCATACACGTAGGATTCATGAACGCCCCCTCTCTAGTCACAACCTGCTGAGTAGTTGGTTCGTGCCTGTTTCTTAATTGTTCTGTATTTTAACCCTTCGTTTCTAATATTTTGCTGTTACTCCTTATTATTCGTATATTCGTCCATTTTTTTATTTCTATTTTCATTTTTTTTTTATTTATTTATTTTTTTTTCATTCGCTCTGGCATTTTTTACTCATACTCTTATTTTATCTTTATTGTTCTTGTTATTTTTATTTATTTTTTTATTTCTTTCTTTTCATTAGGAATTTGTTATTTGTTATTTTTACTTTATTTTACTTCCATTTATTCTATCCTTTTTCATCATTCCGTTACTTTTGTTTTTATTTATATTTGGTCTTTATTCTGTAACTCGCTACTTTTTATTTTTTATTTTATATTGTGTACTTCTTTACTTTATTTCTCACTATAATTTAACTCTTCATTTCCTTTATGATCTGCTCGTTTTTCTATTTTTCCATTTTTAATTTTAGTTATTCTTACTCCCTTAGTCACAACTGATCTTGTACTCTGTAATTTGTTTCTGCTCTTGCCTCAAGGCCCATCTAGAGCCAGGGCATAATAAACGATTATCTATCTATCTATCTATCATCAGTACAGTTTCCGGTCTCAACTTGATTCTTTCAGTTCTGGGGAAGAAAAAACATTTTCTCCAACAGCGGAGGGAAACCAGCGAGTTTCCATCCGCAAATGAGGATGGAAACCAGTCGATTGCCGCTCCTCGTTTGCGGATGGAAAGTCGCTGATTCCGCTCCGCTGTTGAAAAAAATAGTATGTTCACCTCGGAGAAAACAGTAATTGGCGCCTCGTATGAAGTTGAGAACACCTCGGCTTCGCCTCAGCGCTCACCTTCATACTCGGCGCGCAATCGACTGTTTTCTCGCTCGGTAAACAATCTACTATTTCTCATTGTTGATCCTTGGTCGGATATGAGGTTGAAGTTCGTAACGTTAACACAACAAAATATTTGCCAAATGGTCTCAAATTCAAGGCTCGAACGTTTCACGAAATATTGCATTTCTTCAACGAATATTCTGTTACGTTAACGTTACGAATTCAACCTCATGGTCGGATAGTATACGTTCTATCACTGAGAATAGAGGATAGCAGTCTGCATTCTTTGCCTGAAATCTGGAAAATATTTTGAAATATGGCATTTTTTAAAGTCACACAGTTGTCATGATTAGAATATTGATCTGTTTCTTTTTCAAACTTTTACCTCTCATAACCCAAATGTGATTACAATTTTGAGTTAACCAAACATCGAGAAGGTCCATGAGGTTTAATGTATTTTGTTTTCCCTGGATAATGGAATCTTTCCATTCTTTGTTGCCAATGGTCAGAGAATCAAGATTTTCAGAACTAACCACATGCCGTTAGATAATTATAGTTGATGGTTATTAACCACGAGTGCAAAGTGTCTTGATTAGCATAACCTGGTTCTCAGGACAAACTGGGTCTCCAGTGACCCAGTACCACCTTGTGCACAAGGGTCATTTTCGTTCACATTTCTGACTTTCTTCTTGTATTATCTGTCACCGTGTTTTGTAAAATGAACGTATCGATACCAAACCTGTATATTCGTATTCCTGAGACTCTGACGATTTCATTTCACTACCTCAAGGTTAAAAAATCAGAATTAAAACACGTTTTATGAGTAAACGAATTGATGAGTCGCTAGAACCATGCTGGTCCAGATCAGGACGCCAGAAAACGATGGTCCTTAGCAGGTTAATGTAATTTCCATCCATGGTGGAACATCGACATGTTGATATCGTATAGCACGTCATGGCTTCGCTCAGTCTGTGTTGTTTGAATGCCCTTATAGAATTAAACTCTTCAATTTTTCTTCTATCTCGTAAATGTATTTCTATCACAATTCACTGATTTAATTATACATATGGTTATGGCTGATGTGAGTACATGAAACTTCATTTACTTCAAAACAACGATTACTCCAAAATGCAGGTCATGACCGACATTTTGTTTCACAGCTTCCATCAAACAGGATTCAATTAATTTTCACAGAAGGTCCGATTCGCCTGGCGCGTTACGTGACTAATGCCCGGTTTAATAACGTGGGTTACCAATGGGATTAAATAACCCGTCAGTTGCCCCGCAGATACTACCCAGGCAGCCTCCTGATTGGTCAATCCTTTAATCAATCCTTCGTATTTTCTATGAAATAAAATAATTACATAACATAACTGTGTGCACCATCGTCTGACAGCTATACCCAATTTCCGCTGATGTTCAGTGATAACAAGCATTTTGATTCAAACGGAAATATCAGATCGTGACTCACGCAATTACTTTGCTTCATAGAAATTACGGCGGAGTACATAATTAGAAATAAAGTCAAGCAATTAAGAGCAGTTGTGTTCATTTTTTTATTCCCTTAACCCTATCAATGTTCATTTCATACATCAGTCAGCGGAATTTGAGGATAGCTGTCAGACGATCGTGCACACATAGTTATGTTGTGTAATTATTTTATTCCACAAAAAATACGACGGAGTTAACTAAAACTGGAGTCTGTCAAACAATTAAGAGCAGTTGTTTGTTTTATTTCCTTGACCTTATCAATATTCACTTCATACATCCGTCAGTGGAATTTGAGGTTAGGTGTCAGGTAATCGCAGTTACATGCATATCGATTATCTGACTCTTGTCATTCATCTCATTTCGCTGGAAATACTTAGAAGTATTCGAAAACAAGGGGTAGAGCAAGAAAAAGTGGAATTCTCTCGACAGCTGATAAAAATTTTGCCGGGGAAATCGGTCTAAGGGAAATTTCCTAGGACCCGTCGAGATTCCTCGCCGAGTACAACATTGTACACGCCCACGTACCCCCGTATCACGCGCAGGCAAATCCTGTAGAGAGGGTGAACCGAGTCCTGAAGACTATGATCACGACATATATTGATACGGATCATCGGGATTGGGACATTCATTTGCATGAATTCCGGTTCGCGTATAATTCGGCGGTGCATAGTTCACTGAAAGTGAGCCCAGCGTTTTTAAACTTAGGTCGCGAACCGCGGCCTCGAGTGCAACTACGACGCGCGGAAGAAGGTCCGGCGACAATTCCGGAACCGTGTCCCGCGAAGTGGGCAGAAAGAATGACCCGCCTGCAGGAATTACGAGATCTCGCGACTCGTCATTTACAAAATGCACGCACTAGGCAGGCACAATATTATAATCGACGTCACCGGGACGGTCACTATAAGGTAGGAGACCGAGTCTGGAAGCGAAACCGCGTCTTATCATCAGCTGCGAACTTCGTAGCTGCGAAATTAGCTCCCAAATTCGCGGGACCTTATATCGTAACGAAGGTAGTATCACCCGTCGTGTACGAGGTAGAGGATGAAACCGGTAGGACACTCGGTCGACACCATATAAAAGATTTTAAACCGTACGTCGCCCCCGAGGTAGACGTCAATCTCAGCGAATCCGAGGTGGAAGACGCATCTTCCGACGAGGCCTGAGAAAACCGTTCGCATTCGTGTGTTCTGAGTTTGGTACTGAGTATTCGAGCACTATTGGATTCGAGTGTTTTGTTCTTTTTTTTTTGTTGGTTGAGTTAAGGAAATAGGATTTTTAGGAAGCTTGAAAAAAAAAATATTCGGTCAGTTCGGCGAATTAGTTTTTTTTTTTTTCTATATTTTTTTTTTTTGAGTCGACTGCGCCGGCCAATTCGTAGTGGGACAATACTCCCAGTTATCTGGAGCTCATTAGGGGGGTTTTGGTTCTGTTTTTTTTCGTGGTTTATAGAGTCTTGAGGACTCGGGCATTGACGCCCTGTATTTAGTTTCGTTTTGTTTTGTTGGTTCGTAGTCTTTTATTTTATTTGTTTTTTTTTGTGTCGTGTTTTTGGTCAAAATTATTGGTAATGACATTACAATAGTCCTTTATTTTGCTAATTTGTTTTTTGTGTGGTTCGTAAGTTTCGAGCTTTCAGATATTAGACTCTTATTTTGATTTTGTTTTTTTTTGGTTGGGAAGTCGAACCCTTCCCTAAGTTTTTGTCTTTCTGCCTTCTGCAGGGGGAGAGTAGCGTGTGATGACTTAAGAATTTAACCGGGGGTTTTCATAAAATTACCTTCGTATTCCCTCCCCGGGGGAAAGTTTAGTTTGTTAAAAAGTTACGTTTAAGCCATCAGATCCAGACGGATCTGTAGACGTAAGACGCGGTGTGCGGCCGCCACTCGGAGTTCGGTCCATGGGTCAGTTTTGCAAGCGCTTCCGCCCCAGTGGTCCGTCTAAGGGGGGGGGAGTTGTAACATTGCATGTTACGACAGGCTCCTCACCCCTTAAACGACCTTAGCGGATTGGATGAAGATGAGAAAATGAATAGGTAGACCCCGAGGTCCGACAGAATTTCCGAGAGGCGACCGTGACCGACTAAAGACTGTTAAACATATTATTTATTCTTTTGTTTTGTTTTACGACCTTTCTCTAACATGTGGGAGACGAGGCCCAGCCGACGGCTAAGAGACTGTGACACAGACACACCACTACCGACGCAAGACGTTCCAGTATCGACTGTTTGGATCCTACTCGACGAACGCCACCCAAAAGCTTCGGAGGATAGTAGTGGCCACGCTACCTCCGGCTATTAATCTAGAGGACACGGGGGAGTGCCAAGGGCAATCTACAACGGGGGATATCGGTGGTGGAAGAGATTCCCGCCACCAAGAAGAGCCTGCATCCCGTGAGCCTCCGACGTAGCAAGCTAAAATCATCGTGGCGAACTTTGAATTACGCGCGTGGCGACCACCGGTCGCCATGCTTAAGGGATCCTTCGGTCGATACAAAAATCGATATTTGGCCGTAACACGAGGGCGCTGATTACCGGCGCCATGCGGTCTAGTCACTCTGCGTTAGACTAACGTCCGTAACACTTGTGTGTCTTGCGTATTGGCGACTTTTTCGAAAAGAATCCTATTGCATTTTAGACCCGTGGGCCGCTCATTCTTTTTGGATTTGGTTGTGTGTGAGTGGGAGTACGAGATTTCGAGTTTCTGTTTTTATTCCTTTGTGGGATTTTCTGTCTCCGAAATGGATTCTGGTCGGGAGACGACTGATTTCCTCAGGTGGCTGGAAGACGGTAAGCGTTAGCCATTCTTACCCATGCTAATTTGGATTCGGCAACGGCCGTCAGCCATATTGCCTTGAGCAGCCACGAGGCTAATTAATATTTTTGGAATCGAATTAAACCGATCTCCGAAGGGTAGGCCGTCACCAGTGTCCCCGTGTATTAGAGAATATCGTTCGAGTCTTTATTTTATAGAGAAATATCGAGTATTGTATAGTTTATTAAGTTCGGGTGTGCTACCTGTCGCACACGAGTGCGACAGAGATAGTCCTAGTCAGTCACTGTCGCTCTCTCTTCCTCCTGTAGGGAGAGACACAACTAGTTAGTGTTTAGATTTCGAGTCTTTGTTTTTCGGGTTCGAGTCAACCAGGAATTCTAATTAAATAATTATCACGTTATTCGCAGAGTTAGGTTAAGTTAGTTTTAGTAAGCTCTTGTAAATATTACGTCTTTGATCAATTTTTTTATTTTCTATTCTTTAATACGAGCCGAAGGCTCACCCATTGTAAATACTAGCCTGTTAATTAGTTGTAAGTTCTACTCGTGTAGTTTATTTAGCGTTCCCGTTGGGATATTGTCCCACGAGGACTTAGTTTGCCGAGTTATTTAACTTTTGCATGATTTTTCCTTGTTATTGCTATCCTACGTGGAAGCTAGTAGTCTGATATTTATTGTAAAACTCGTCAAACGTGGCCAGGTCGCGTATACACGACCCGAGGCCGTTCTTTCTACGAGGGAATTTATTCCCGATTGTTAAAATTATTATTTCTATTTCTTTTCTATTTTGTTGAATAAATTCTATTTTTTTTTTGTTTGTCAAATTCAAACGCTCGAGTCGTTATTTAACGTCCCGCTAATCCTTCATTTGATCCTGACCCCTCTCCGCGGTACTGCAGCTAGCCGACGCTTTACGTACCCGTAGGTTATATTTTGTTTATATTTTTGAACGTGGCGGTTATCCGCGTGGCGCCCAGCATATTTTTCAGGTAATTAACTTTGGCCAATTGTCGAGTGGACGGTTCTCGGAGGCTAGCATCCGGTCTAGTTCGAGGGCTAAATAAAATCCACGTCACAACTTGTATAATGGTATATATTTATCTATTTTATTCATCGAAACGATTTATCTAATCAGGTCATGCGGTGACAATACAATACAATACACTATAATACTGTATACTGCAGAGATGCACAGCACCTGTAAGTTATGTTCAATAAAAAAAAATATATTCACCTACACACGATACAGATGGCTCCCCTAAACTTTAATTCTGATCAGCGGTGAAACTCCAAGCTGCGATTCAGGCCACCGATACAGTACAACAGAGCTAGCTTGGTCTAACAGAACTGGTCATAGTTTTAAGATTCTGCAAAAGGTCATGTATTATCTTTGTATTAATGAAGCCTCGTGCAGTCTGCAATTAAATCATATTAAAGCCATCAACAGCTGTGTTCCGAATTCTTGTTTGTTTCCCTGATATTTACACGGAAAATCAATCGTTCCGTAGTTGCTGTAATCAGCCATAACATTCTCAACTTTCAATTTCCTGTAGATAGTATTGAATATTTGGTAAGATATTGGTTTCTTCAAATATATTTATTCGGAATTACTACATCGACGTAACATCCAATTACAGGTTTTGTGAGTCGAATATTGCTTGAAATATAATACTTACCTAATATATTGCTTGAAATAGAATACATATCCAATAACTATCAAATACACACATATGCCCCTCGCTGGATTAAGGGATATACCCACCTTGAAAATATTTTTCCTTAAATCACTGCCATGCTCTGAGGAAACATTTTGGTGACTCGATTTTTTTACAGTTGATTAGTGCTATTTTGTCACATAGTTTTTATTCTACTAAGATTTCGTGTCCTCCGCTAAACTAAGTCAGTCCATCGAAGAACAAGTAGTTGTAGTATGGTACAGGTTGCTGCGTTGCATAAAATTTCTTAAACTATGGAAGAAATATTCTGTATAAATGTAATTTGGGGGCAAACCAATAATATTTCATGAGTTTAATTTTAAGACATGGAAATTTTCGATTTTAAATCATTTTTTCCAAAACGATGGAAAAAAGTCTTACCAGCAAAAATTTCGATGTCTAAAATTCAAATTCATGAAATATTATTGGTTTGGCCCTAAATTACATTCATACGGAATATATCCTCCAAAGTTGAAGAAATTTCATGCAACGCAGCTGCCTGTACCCTACGATAACTACTTTTTCTTCGCTGGACTGAATTTATGTTCGGCGAAGGACACCAAATCTGGAAAAAATCATAAAGTATGTATCAAAACAGCACTAATCAACTATAAAAAAACTGAGTGACTAAAATTTATTATCAGAGCGTAGCAGTGATTTGAAAAAATTATCTTCAAGGTGGGTATACCCCTGTTGATGTTTCTCTTCATACCTCATTAATCCGCCTTGTTTTGTGATTATGAACATGCTAGCTTAGCATGTTACTCGTGTCAATTGGTATGCGGTGGAAAATGCCCCAACTCTTCAGCATTGTGCAACCAACGTCCCAGTTGGATGTCCTTCTCGTTAAACATATCGCACACCTAGATCTAAACTAGGACAAGTGAAAAAACTTGAATTTTGAGTTATTATCATTTTTGTATGCCCTGATAAAATACGTAAGTAACCACAAGCACAGATTCAACCTAATGCTCATAATCATGACGACAGATTGCACTAACTTTTGACTTTGGCCAGTTCTGGGTCATGTAGTGCCAGGTCGGCACGCCCGGGCTCGCAGAGCCCCGCGGACTCTAAGTGTCAAGTACTAGGACCGTAAAGCCCCTCGGCCTACCTGAGAACGGTCACTTGTCCTTGAGATTACTTGCCGTTTTGAGGTTACGCTATTACAGATGCACTCGTAATTATGAAAAATAGTTTGACTTACTCATCTATCGACACGCTAATCAGTCGCAATCCCCTGGATAACGATCATTCGGTGCACAAAGAATATTTTGAGCGTGTAATAATTCTTCTCCGTAATAATATGACACCACTTCACCGTACCCGTCAAAACTCAATAAAACAAACAAGAACTGGCCGCTACGATGACGGATAATTTTTTCATGCCGACTATACCTGACGGTCTGCTACCCAAATCACTGAGGTGCAATCGAGAAATCACGCGGTATATACAAAAAGCAACCTCGCTTATGTCATAGACTCAATAGATATAATGGGTCTAGATCTCTCATGACGGTGAGCTGCATCGATACAGTTTATATAATACTGTTTATATTAGACTAATAAGGATAGGTTTAAGGGATGCATTCTGTAAACAAAATGCATGCGAGATACTCTTTCAAGAGTCAGTCCTGTTTCATAAGTAAAGCCTTACAGACGTGCCTTCCTCGTGCGATATCAAATACATTCTTTATGAACTTTATATTATAACTCATGCTTATTCTTATTTCACACCCCAAAAACCAATATAATGCGATATAAATTGACAAAAATTCCCATAAATAAAAAAAAAAAATCATTTCCGAGGCGCCCCCTAGACCCCGGCGTCCTGGAGCAACTGCTCCCTCCGCTCCCCAACGCTACGCCACTGACGTTTATGCCCTGTTCACAATAGTCTCAATTTTACTAAGTACAAACGTATGATCCGCACACTATCTCCATGCCGCATATAATCTCTATTCAATCACGCAGCGTCTATGCTTAGTGAAAGATTAGGCACGTTATCAGTATTTACTTTGAACCCTTGTCCCATAATTTTTTCCTCAATAGGTACGCACGACGTCACTATACTCCATTTGTTAGTAACTCTGTGTTGTAGGAGAGGCCGAGGAAAGGGTAGTTCCCCCACGGAAAGAATATATATGCTAGGATATATGCATGGAATATATCCTAGCATATATGCTAGAATATATGCTAGGATATACTCAAATTTGCCCAAAGATATATCCTAGCATATATATCTCAGCATATATTCTGGTATATATCCTAGCATATAATCTGGCATATATCCTAGCATATATTCTGGCATATATTCTAGCATATATTACGCCATATATTCTGGCATATATTTTAGCATATATTCCGGCATATATTCTGGCATATATTTTAGCATATATTCCGGCATATATTCTGGCATATATTTTAGCATATATTCCGGCATATATTTTGAATAGTTTATTCGAAAGAAAAAAATCTAGATACGTTGGCGTGAAAAAATTAGCGGCAAATTTTTTTTTGAACTATTTATTGTACAAATTTTCTAAGTTCAAAATATTTATATTAAATATGTGACTTTTTCGGTGTGTTTTAAACCTCCTAACATTTTTAGGTTGTTTCGGTAATGTAGCCAACATGTTATAACGTGCGTTGGCAATAATATTACCGTGATTTACACTCAATTCAATTTCTTCATCGTTGGTATCATTAGCAGCCGATGATGAAGGCCCGGAGACATAATTTCTTCAGGTGCCTCAATTTTCCACCCCGACATTTTAATTGAACCTAAAACAATTATGTATAATTAACTACCGAATTCATTATGCAAAAATGTATGATTTGAATGAATTGATAATTTTAATAACACAATAGGCTCTTACCGGACACTTCAATCACTATTGCGTGGAAACGTTTCCAGCCACCGAGTGCCATTTTCTTCGTATCGTGCCATTCAACCACATCCATTTTTTTCGGATAATGATCTTCGCTCAAAAATTCTTCGAAATCAAAATCCTTGATGTGCTGAATATCGATCCCTGACGTTATCTTCTGGTCATCTCTTCCACCTACCCATTCAACTAACACCCACATTTTTTTCAATGACCAAATAATTAATTGATTGATTATTTTATTGAACCCGTTCACCTCTGCTAACCCTATATGTTTTGACAATCAACAATTGAAGGCGAGCAAATCCTGACTCTGTGATAACGCTAACTACCGATCAGGTGCAGGTTTTTTATTTTTCAGTTTAGCGTTGTCACAGAGTCAGGATTTGCTCGTCTCCAATTGTTAATTGTGAAAACATATAGGGCTAGCAGAGGTGAACGGGTTGAATGAAATAATCAATTAATTAATTATTTGGTGATTGAAAACATGTGGGTATTAGTTCAATGGGTAGGTGGAAGAGATGACGAGAAGATGACGTCAGGGATCGATATTCAGCACATTAAGGATTTTGATTTCGGAGAACTTTTAAGCGAAGATCATGATCCGAAAAAAATGGATGTGGTTGAATGGCACGATACGAAGAAAATGGCACTCGGTGGCTGGAAACGTTTCCACGCAATAGTGATTGAAGTGTCCGGTAAGAGCCTATTGTGTTATTAAAATTATCAATTCATTCAAATCATACATTTTTGCAGAATGAATTCGGTAGTTAATTATACATAATTGTTTTAGGTTCAATTAAAATGTCGGGGTGGAAAATTGAGGCACCTGAAGAAATTATGTCTCCGGGCCTTCATCATCGGCTGCTAATGATACCAACGATGAAGAAATTGAATTGAGTGTAAATCACGGTAATATTATTGCCGACGCACCTTACAACATGTTGGCTACATTACCGAAACAACCTTAAAGTGTCAGGAGGTTCAAAACACATCGGAAAAATCATATATTTGATATAAATATTATGATCTTGAAAAATTTGTATAATAAATATTTCAAAGAAAAAATTTGCCGCTAATTTTTTCACGCCAACGTATCTAGATTTTTTTTCTTTTCAGTAAGCTATTCAAAATATATATAGCAATGTATGCTAGAATATATGCTGAAAATATACGCTAGAGTATATATGCTAGAATATATGCCAGAATATATGCTAGAGAATATATGCCGGAATATATGCTAGAATATATGCCAGAATATATGCTAGGATATATACCAGAATATACGCTAAGATATATCGCGTGACTAATGCCATAAGGTCGTAAGCGCCAAAAAAATTTTTTTTTGCGGATATGCCCAAAAGATGTAATATTGCACGAAAAAGATTTTGCCACCAAAAAAAAGAATTTTTTTTTTTTTGGCGCTTACGACCTTTTGCCATTAGACACGCGATATATGCTAGGATATATCTTTGGGCAAATTTGAGTATATCCTAGCATACATTCTAGCATATATGCTAGGATATATTCCCTGCATATATCCTAGCATATATATTTTTTTCGTGGGGGTTTGAAAGTCCCCTCAATTCTAGAAGCGCGCAGATTTTTCATGCTACATGTGAAGGTACTATTGTCAATGATACTCAGGATTTAATCGATATCCACATCATTGGGAACTTTCTATGTCTTTATCGGATGCTATCTCAGAAGTTATCATTCTTGTATTACTGTCGTTACAGATTCCTGGCGACTTGCCAAGAGAAATACGTAATTATCGGTAGAATCTCAAGTCTCGTGGACTAAGACTACAGCCCCTTATTTTCGTTGTAGGACCCACTATAGCAGATGTGACCGCATCATACGTGCAAATCGACAACATCCGATACAAATTAAGAACTCCTCTTGCAGTTGTTGATACATGCTTCAAGGCATTTCATGCTCTAGATGCTGCCTATCCTGTGGAATCGCAGACAGTTTGGCTACTCATTCAAAGATTTTTTTATGAGTTGTATCTGAACGAGGATGCTAATAGTGGCCGAGTCTTAGCCGTTCACAGCTCTCTAAATGCTTTGCGATCTAAACAGGGATAAAAAAAGTATATGAGCTTGTCTTCTTCAAATTTGAGCCAGGTTTCATCATGGTATACCCATGTAGCATTTGTAATACTGATCTAGATACAATCTCAGCGCTATGTACCCATATCAGATTTCTTCATCCCCACAGCATTTTATCACCCTTCAGCTGTGGCAATTGTGACAGAAAATATGGTTCACTTAAATCATTACGAGAGCATCTCCATAAGATGCATCGTCATAGAGAGAATCCTCCAGAATACGATGATAATTTCGATGATAATTTCGATAAAAATGCCATGGAAGTGGATGTTGTTGGGGATGGAGAAGTTAGAGAAGTGGAACTTGAAAATGAAGTTCGAGCTCAAAATGATCCACACATAAATGTTCTTGATTTTGAAAGTGCTCTATACAAATCAGCTTTAGCCCTATCTGCCAAACTCTATGCACATAATACTTTTAATCGGTTGCAAATTCAAGAAATAATTATTCTGGTGTCTGATTTTACTGCGAGTGGTTTTCTCGATGTCATCAAACGAAAGATCTTGTTAGTTCTGGGTGAGGTAGATGAGCATAATGGGCATTTAGAGGATTTGGATGAAATGTTCAATGCAGCACAGAACGCTCTCGCTGACCTGAGCACAGAACATCAAAGAATGAATGCTCTAGAAAGTAGTGATGCTTTCATCCGTCCCCAGAGCTATCTAATTGGAGTAGGCGAACAAGTAAAATATATTAATGGCGCTGCAGTTCTCACTCCCATTGAATTGGCGGGTCAATCCATTCCAATGAAAAAAGTACTGAAGCAGTTTTTCGAGTTGCCCGGAGTTTTGAGGGTCACTTTTGATAATATTCCAAATTTGAAAAATAGTCAAGAATTTACAAATATAATTCAGAGTACGGTGTGGAGAGACATCGAGGAAATACACTTTCGAAATCGTATGGTGTTACCATTAGTCTTGTATTACCATGATGCAGAATCAGATAACCAGTGTGGTTCCCATTCAGGTATACACAAATTGGGTGCAGTTTATTACCAAATTTCATGTATGCCACAACATCTAACTTCAAGCCTAGAAAACATTTTCGTTGCACCTATATTTTTATGAGGCGACAGTAACGTAGATAACGAGGCAGCTTTTCGACCAGTTCTGAATGAGCTCATAGATTTAGAAAGAAACGGCATTACTGTGGAGACAGATGGCAACGAATACCAAATTTACTTTGCACTTGCTTTGATACTTGGAGATAACTTGGGTATTCATACAATCTCAGGTTTTGAAGAGTCGTTCAGTGCTAATTTTTTTTGTCGCTTTTGTAAAGTGCATCGGAATAATACGGAGCGTCTTACAAGGGAAAATGTTCACTTGTTACGTAACAGAAAAAACCACCATAGGGACGTCCAATTAAATGATCACACCTTGACAGGAATGAAGAAAGTATGTGGGATATTCTCATCCCCAACAAGCACCTCTGGTGCAAAAAGCTTTCGCCAACTACATTGATGTCATATCGCATACCTAGATCTAAACTAGGACAAGTCAAAAAATCTCATCTTCCAGTATGAGGAAAAAACGTTTTGCTCCAATTATGCCTTTGGATAATTAATCAATTATTCAACTATTATTCATAATAAATATAATTATATAATATTACTAATGATAATTATCATTAATTGATTATTTATTAATTCAGCAAAACCAAGTTAGTGCAATCTGTCGTCATGATTATGAACATTAATTTGAATCTGTTCTTGTGGTTAGTTGCGTATTCGCTGTGTGCACGGAGACAAGTGGCGCTGCTAGTGGCGAGAAGTGGCGATTTTTGTTGGATAACTATGCAGGGCCTCATACGAAATATGGGACTTGATAAAGAATGCGTGAGCCACAAACATCCACAGGCTTCTGGAAATTTTTAGGAAGTAGTAGAAAATAAATAACAACCACAGGTAAAAACTCCGGGAGTGACTTATTTCATCACTTAAATTCTACAAATGAAAGAAGTTCGTCTCCTAGTACCCACATAAGACGAAAAGCAGCCGATCGTGGCCGTTGTCAATGTTATTTTCACCAAACGCACGTATTTTCTTCAGAAACGTAAAAATATGAATATATTCATAAGAACAGGATTTCAAGCCGTAACGCATTCGATAAGTTTCAATCCTGAAACCGAGCGTAAGGAAAAAGCTCTGGCTGTGTCTCACGTAATCCAGGTGGAAGAATTACGCAGTGCATGGGTGAGTGAGTTGATACGCGGTGGTGTCATTCGCCAAACATCCGTTACGTTAGCTCGTTATAAGATAAAATTGGAGGTAAGTTCAAAATATATTGAATTCTGTAAAATGCGACTCAGAAATTAAAAAGTTGAAACAACCGAGTGAGGACATTTTTTGAATATACAAATGTAATATAATTATATTATTGGAAATTCACAATTTGGAGAATTTCGTCTCTAGCTCTAAGGTAAGCAGTAATTGTAAGTATAATTAACAATATGTGAATCTTAAATTTAAATTTCTTACAGCTCAACCCTGAGCGGCATGTGGTTTCAGTATCGTGTACCTGCGTTTCACAAGCAGGCGGAAGATGCAAGAATGTGTACGCTTTGATTTATTTTGTTAATTCAGACCGAAGTTCAACCAAGACTAGTTAGGAACAGGAATGGGGAAAGCGCACAGACTCCCAGTTGGGTAAAGAGCTCTATTCGAAAGGCATTGTCATCACTGACAGCTTCCGATTAAAAACTCCACAAGAAAAGCCGCTAATAGTTCCCTTCCACTTGGAACTTTCAGATGTTGCCGAGCAACCATGTGCTTTGTTGTCATACCTTCGCAAAAATAATCGAACAGAAGCACAGCGTGCTGTGAATATAATTCTAAGTTCCGTACTAGACGAAGTTGTTGCAACAAGCCGAAAGAATAATTGTGAGGCATGCGCGTTGAATCTAATTTTATTTTCAAAAGAATGTGACTTGTATTCTAGTAGCTCACATAATACAGATGAGACGCTTCTTGATTTTTACCGCAAGAAAGTTTCGCTCAGTGAACAGGATATCGTCGGATTGTGTGTGTTAACAGAGAAGCAGTCACATTCTGAGGACTGGTTTTCCGCTAGAAACCTTAGAATCTCTGCTAGTTCCAAGGCCCATGCCATTAAAGTTCGAATCAGAAAAAGTATAGAGTCTCTGCTGAATGATTTTTTCAATCCATCTGATTTAAAGAACACTGCAAAAAAGGCTGTAGAGTATGGCGTAAAAAACGAAATGGTCGCTATTTCAGAATATGAAAAGTGTTTCGGAGTAGAAGTTATGGGCATAGGCCTCTGTGTTCTACACTCACAACCTTGGCTTTGTGCAAGTCCAGATGGAGTAGTAGTCGAGGATGGATGCATAACGAAGCTATTGGAAGTTAAATGCCTTATCTCTTGCCGTAAGCATCCTATTCTGAACCTCGTTACTAAGAAAAGTAACGTACCGTACCTGGATATGGATAACGGTGTTGTTGAACTCAAGACTGCTCACAAATATTTTACCCAGTGCCAAATGCAGATGTACGTGACAGGACTAACAATTTGTGATTTCTATGTGTGGTCACCAGAAGAAAGTTGTCTCGTTACGGTCCATCGCAATGAAAAGTTTCTAAATAATCTCATTCCTACATTAGAAAACTTTTACTTCAATCAGTACCTGAGAGCAATGTATAATGGGCGAATGCAGAGTAGTGCAACTTAGGAATATATTCACAGAGTTGATACCTGATCAATCTAGGTTTCAGTGGGTATGTATACCTTGAAATGAGGTTTTTCTAGCGACTGGTATGTCTTTTCAACAAGTTTTCATCAACCCAATTCTATTACAGAAGTCGGTAAATCAAGACAGTGGTTTACAAATTATTACTTTCATTGATTACTCAATGTTTATGATAAATATCTTAAAAATGTATTTATTTCCATAATTCGAAAGTATAAAGTAATGTTAATACAGTGCTCGAAGTACTCAAAATATTTTAACATATCGATACTGCCATTCTAATACGTCGTATCCCACAAAATTTCAAAAATGGACTTTTTTAAAAAAATTGAATGATAATAATGTTGTGCAGCTTATGTTCAAGTTTTAGCGGTCAAATCGTTGATTTACTATTTTTAAATAAATATTCCGATTCGTCAAGTCCTATCCTTTCAATGGTGATGGTGAAGCGTTTTCATGGCCACAAAATTTCAGAAATTGACTTTTTTTTTTTAAATGGAATGATAATAATGTTGTGCAGCTTATGTTTAAGTTTCAGTGGTCAAATCGTTGATTTACTATTTTTAAATGAATATTCCAATCCGTCAAGTCCTATCTTTCCAATGGTAATAGTGAAGCGTTTTCATGGCCTCCTGAACAATTTTACAAATGTGGGATACGACGTATTAGAATGGCAGTATCGATATGTACAGTAGATATTCTGAAAAACATTCTTTGAAATGTTTTTCGACAATCTTTAACGAGGTGATATTACATATTTTATAATAATGTATGATAAATATAGTGTATAGTGTATGGTAATTAAACCTGTTCGAAAAGTTATCAAAGTGTTATTTTTTATTCCGAATCAGTTCCTTATATGATAGGTGGTTGTAAATTTACCAACACATAGCACATGAACAAAATATCATCTGAATGAGGAAGCATATTCAGGGTGAATTTTGTTAAGATGCGGTAAATTCTTATCCTCTGCATAATGCGTTCAATATGAATTCGTACACTAGCAATTTTATGAGTCTCGTCGACTTCGTCTTTAGAAAAGTGAGGATTATGCAAGAATGGCGGCATGACAATTACAACCCCTCGTCCATTTTCATCAAGTGTGGACTTAATGCCAGGAAATCCTTTGTCTGCCAAAATTACATCGCCAGGTTCTATCAAATCGAGAATACCACAGCTACTAGTTATTTGGGAGTCGCCCGTTCGTCCGCCATAGCATTTAGAAATATATGAGATAAGACCACCTGGAGTGCACGCAACAAGAATTTTCAACGTGAACCCTTTCTTATAATGTGAATACAATTGTACCCGTTATTCCACCGTAGAAGGCAGTTCTATCTTAATCTCCGTACAGTCAATGATAACGCGGCAATCTTTGTAGGTATACTTAGAAGCTTGTGGCATAGTAGCTGTTACAACTTCCTTACTAGGCCAAACTACAAATTCTTTGCAAGCAGCTGCTAAGTATTGCAGAGTTGAAATGAATATTCTTGAAACGGTTGTCCCATGTATACAGAACAGTACACGTAACGCTGAATAAGCGAGTCCACATTTCATTTTCATCAAGAAGAGTAAAAGTCTATTTTCATTAGAAATCTTGGTTTTTTTAGCGCCTGAGAGTATTTTCTCTTGGGTGACTCTTATCAGCAGCAAGTTTCTTTCTTGGATTGCCTTGATTTGATGCATTCTTCCTCTTCATATATCTCTCATGCCTATATTAATCAAAATGCAGAGGTAGGCTAATTATTTCTTTGCCAATAACTGTGAAAGCATATTCTAACTAATGAGCATATTATATAACATTTGGAGTTTTAATCATTAGTTCATGTTTGATAATTGCAATAACATAGGTATACAACTATTCATCACGACAAATTCGTACAATGCTCTTCCTTAAGAGGGACTAAGGAAGATTTCACTGAAACATTCATAAAAACCATTTTCTATTATTCAACATTGCTAAAAAAGATCCCTGCGCATACACTTTAACTGCCGGGGAAAAAATGATTTTGCCTAATCATATATAATTATATATGATTATATATAATAATTTATATATAATAAGGTCTGAAAATTGGCCAGGTCTGATCATATATGATTACTAGGGGGACTTCGCCCCCCTGCGCGCTTCGCGCGCCAACCCCCCAAATTTTAATTCGTATCAGTTGTTTTCAGACCCGAATAATCCGTGGATTTCATGTTCTTCGCACGATGATCGAATTTTCAATGAAATCCAGTGAATATTTTGTGACTCGCGATCAAGAGACTCGGTAGAGTCTCGCGCCAAGTGCAATAAAAAAAAAAAATTATATAAGGTATATATATCTATATACGCCGCGCGAGACTCGACGAGTCTATATACCCGCACGGGAGCTAACCGGCGTGGTGGGGAGACAGTATTTTCCTAATATCTTTCGTTTCGCGATATCCCGGGGATTGAAATAATTATCTCAGAATGTAGGGACGAAGAGCCCTTCATTTGAGACCAGCTTCAATTGAATCAGTGCCCGAAAAGCTGAGATATGATTAGCTTAAGTTTATGAGTACCCGTTTCGTCTGAAAATTTTTCGTCTCCTTCTCTGTCAGACCAAGTAGTCCTTAAATCTATGTGTCTGAGAATTAGGAAAGAGCGGTTCAGACCAAGTGGTCCTTAAACCTATGTGTCTGAGAATTAGGAAAGAGCGGGCACCACTGAATAGCAGTGCCAGGTGGCGCTCTTGTCGACGCTGTTGACGTATGATCGCGAATCGATGCCACTAGACCACAGAGTACGGACAGACGGGCTTACGAGACAGAGCTGTCAGTTCTGTTCATATTCGTATGTCTGGACATTTTGCAAATTTCATTCCTCTTAATTCTCTTTTATGCTTCATTGCTTACTTATTATGATAAAATTGACATTTAAAGTGGAGGGCGAAATTATAACAATCTCTCATGAAATGACGAAGTGTGCAATTTTGAGGTTAGGTTATAGGTATACGGTTATTGAATCGCATAAAGTTTAGTCTACAACATGAGTTATTAAGTGACACAGCTTCCAATCAACCTGGCAGGTGTTCAATATAATATTATTTATTTCCAAATATTTTCGTATATATCCAATGGGTCAAATATATCATATTTGATACATGCACACAAGAACATATCTTTACAGGGCTCGGAAAGCAACGAATGATAGCGTATGTCATTATTTCAGGCCTTTGTGCTTTCAACATATTTATGTTATACTACCACATCTAACATTACTGCTCATCGACGGATTCAGATGATATAAACTGCATCAGCGTACATATACATGCATTGAGATACTCATGGAAACAATTGGCAGAATGCTGAGTACGGAGCGACCCTAGCAAGCTAGGATATAGAAAAATCCGATCGAGCAAGCGTAGCGAGCGAGCATAATTATTAGGTAGTCAAGTAAAATTTTAGAAAAAGTATTTATATTATATTGCCACATTTAACATTACTGCTTATCAAGGGTGTAAGATGGTATGGAATGTATAGCGTACGTGCATTGAGCTACTCATAGACAGAATTGGCAGAACGTTGACAAGCGAGCGAGGATATAGGAATACCCAAACGAATTTGGTCCGTCCATGGTCAAAGAATAACTTTTAGAGCTCGTACGGCACATCGTATCGTGCTTTCGAAAACAACCTCTACTCACAGGCCTCTCCAATATTTTGCAACATAACTCGAAATAAAAATGATACATAGTTGCCTCGTCGGGGGCATTGAATATTTTTCACAAGTAATGATCACTTATTGTCCATTCATTGTACTTGGGGCCCGCTAATAACTTCACTAGGTCAAGAAGGGCAGTCCTAGTTTTTTCGTTCAACGAAAATCGGGTACATATTCCAAGTATTCACAAAAATACTTGCCACGATTTCGTATTGGATTCGGGAAACATTACGGCATCGCCGGATTCGGAGTGCATATACTCTCTGACCTTGTCCGCCGTGAAAGTGGCGCGATCGAAGTCGGCTGCTATCGGCGACCACGCACCATCGTTGGTATCTGCAGGCGACGATGACTATCTTCGTGCTGGGTCGTCCGAATCATCGGAACCATCAACGTCGTCCGAATACTCCGATGTAGAGACAATAAATGCGGCATCACTACCGTTATCCAGCATGTCGCTATCAGACGTATCCGTGGAACACGAAGGTTCGGCCGGAAACAGTTCTACTGCGGGAGCAGCAGCATCATCCTCCTCGTAGTTGTCGTCGGCCTGCAGGGACGCATATGCTGCAGCCGGCATACCTGACACACGAATTAATAATACTTAAGTATCCCATATTTATGTGATACCGGTTTCTTTCAATTGCAGCAATCACGAAAACAGCCAATAATATACATCACAGTTATACCATCAGCGACATCAGTATCATTTACATCCACCAAAAAAACCCGATAGACATTGAGTATTCGGATAGCATTTCGGAAAAAAACGTGTATGGTATACGGTTTCTTATCCGGAATTATTGATTTATATTGAGGTTTTAATTCATGAGATGAATGCAATCCCATTAAGCTTGTAACAATTAACGCTCACCACAATCTGACGAATTCACGGCATCACTGTCGGTCGTTGACTGCGGATTTACGGCGGGACAGTGTGGCTCCGGAGCGGCTGCGAACTGCTTAGACCGGGGTCGTAATATTGCACCTGTTAATACAGCGTTCTCCCCCTTGCGTTCTGTACGACAAAAAAAGGAAGGACATACGTGGGTGATGTACAGATACGAAAAATGCATTCACCGCATATACATGCACCCTCACGGATACGTGCATCTCGGTTATATCTAATGTACCTGCGACAAGCGCACGTTTCAGAGCTAACTGCCCACGTCGGGTCGTAACTGCAGACACCAACTGCATACCGTCCGGGCCGTACACACCTCTGCGTGATCGTTTCCGCGGCAGTTCGTCATCAGCCATGTCCAATAACTGCACGGAAATGAAGCAAATACAGACGACCGATTATTCCTATGACAAAAAAAAATGATGTATTATACCGAAAGGACTGTCCATGACAATCGCATATATATATATATATATATATATATATATATATATATATATATTGTAACGTGGCAAACGTTTAGACCTCCTCCGTACCAGCCTAAACGAGCGTATGTATCCCCGAGAGCTCAAAAGTCCCGTTAGGTAATTTGAATACTGCCGCCCTTCGTCCTAGCGACGCCTTATCGACCGTAGATCCTCGGATTGGTCTATCGATGACGGCTGGCGCTAGCAGGACGAACGGCGATAAGCAGCAATTAGCATCCCGGAAACGAAGAGCCATTCATTGCCTAGCCGCTGAGTAAAATCCACGTGCCATCATCGCAATTGAATCGAGAGAGTGTTTTGTAGAGTGTTTGGAGGAGTTTTTGTAGAGTTTTGTGAGTGATTTTGGAGATATTGTGACCCCTGCTATTGATTATTGGACTTTTGATTTGGATTATTGGACTGATTACTGCTGATTTCGGATTTATACGACCCTCGCCTGCCCACGGACCACGAGTCAAACACGAGGCCGAGCCAACGTAGCCGATCAGGTAGGATCTATCCAGTCCAGACCGTAAAGATAGCCTATATTCTTCCCCGAGAGTCCCTAAATTCCGTTTTGAGTCTCGAGATTAGAGTCAGGAAGCTCTTCGTTCCCCCAGTACCGTCTGTAGTCCCGAATCCCCGAATACCACGTGTCGGTTGAGAACCGGCACGTTCGAACTTGTTGTTGTTCGCTAAGTGGCCGTCGATTCTGCGCGACAGCGTTCCGGCTTGTATCGCCGCTGCGCAGAAATTCGCCAGAGTAGAGTCGCCGCCATATTGCCCGGGTCTCTGACGTCACGCGTCGCAGATAGTCTGCTGCGTGTCAGAGCACTCTCGTGGCCGAGTCCCGAGTCAGTACCGATCCCCTTCCCCTCCTAGCTGTTGAGAGATCAGCTGTCAGCCAGAGACTAGAAGCGTAGGCTTCGAAATCGACTGACAGCCATCCTCCAGCTGGTCGTAGTGTGGAAGGCTAGTCTACCCTACTGCCTGTGATAGTCATCAACTGTACCTGTTCCAGCCTTACTATATAATATTTAATTATTTCGAGTAGAGCCACTTTTGAGAATTTATATAATTTAGAGTAGAGTCTTTTAATTTATTTTTTTTTCTAGTCGTTTATTTTATTTAATTTAGTTTATCGTTTATTTAGATTGTACAACATAAAATAGCTGTGAGAAAAGCTGAAGCCAGGTGATAGGCTGTACAAATTAATATCACCTTTTTCTTTTTTTTCTTTTTAACCAATAAATAATATTCAAACCTAATTCGTATTGTGTCAAGTGTTTTTATTTCTCGCCCCCACGAACTATCCCTCTACCGATAGCTAGCCGAAGCAAGAGAGAGAGAGAGAGAGGACTCTGAGCCCGGAGTCTGGCGCCCAACTACATCCTAGAGCTAGTCGGAGGAGGTAAAGCGTTGGTGCTAATTTGATAACTGATCGTAGTTCCTGCGGGTAACACCCGAGCCCGCGGGAATCGCTGTTACAATATATATATATATATATATATTAGAGTGGTCCTTATTTTGGTCATTTTCGAATTGAGATTTCTTCGCCCCCTAGAAAGGTTCCAAATAATTTAAAAAAAACACCCTCAAAATTTGAACTTCTTATCTCAATTTTAACACGTGCCGCAAAACATCTGAAGTTTTACGCTTGATTAACATGGCGTTTTCACTGACCATTATTCAGAATTTTTGGCGCACCGTCAATAAGTGCGACAAAAATCTAATTCTTGTAGAAATATTTCCAGAAGACCCGATATTATTTTATCAGATTGACAGAAATTCAAAATTCAAAATGACGAATCCAAAATAGCGGCTGTAAAACATAAAAAATGTTTAAATCCAGCCGCTATTTTGGATCCGCCATTTTGAATTTTGAATTTCTCTAAATCTGATAAAATAATATCGCGTTTTCTGAAAATATTCCTACAAGAATTGGATTTTTCTCGTACTTATTGACGGTGCGCCAAAAATTCTGAATAATGGTCAGTGAAAACGCCATGTTAATCAAACGTTAAACTTCAGAGGCTTTGCGGCACGTGTTAAAATTGAGATGAAAAGTTCGAATTTTGAGGATATTTTTTTTTAATTATCTGGAACCCTTCTAGGGGGCGAAGAAATCTTAATTCAAAAATGACCAAAATAAGGACCACTCTAATATATATATATATATATATATATATATATATATTGTAACGTGTTCGAACTATACCACCCGGTAGATCGACCGAACAAGCTACATACAACCGCGCAAATAGCCTCGCCTCGATCCGATCAGAAGACCCTGACGTGACGTCACGAGAACTACTATATAAGCTGGCACGCTGAGGCAGTAGCTAGCGATTAGTACTAGAGCAGTCAATCGACTCATAACTAAAGATAAACTCACATGACCTCAAATAGGTAGTCACTCAAAGCGAGGTCTTACCATAGAAAAGAAAATTAGAAATAGGAAGTTACTCAAAGCGAGATCTTACCTAACGTAGAATCAAAAATCGAGAAAATATAAATTGGCTAAAGCAGCAATTTAGATTAAACTCAAAACAAAAGAAAAAGTATAATTAGCCAAAGCAGTAATTATAACTTCAAAATAGAACAAAACAAACAGAAACAAAAAACAAACAGAATCAGAAACAAAAAGCAAATAGAAATAGAAAAACAATCAGAATAAAAACATTATCATTTTATTATATCGAGTCAAATTTTTAGTTCATTTCATTATCCTGTAAATATTAGATTAAGTAAAATTCGATAGAGAAAATCGAATCAATATAATAATCAATCCGAATCTATTGTCTTTCATTTCGTGTCTTGTTTCATTTCTTTAATTAACATAAATTCCTTTCAGCTAAAATCACTTGGAAACAAAATCGTGTTAGCTAGCTTAAAAGGAGGCAGCTTCGGTAGTCCAACACTCAGGCAGCGACGGTACAGCTTTAATTGGTACCCGAGTCTGAGAGTGTAAGATTATCCAAGTCTGTATTAGGGAGGCAGCTTCGGTGCGTAACACTCAGGCAGCAACGGTATAGCTTTAATCGGTACCCGAGTCTGAGAGTGTGCAATCCCAAGTCTGTATTAGGGTAACAATAGGTTTTTCACATTTTTCCTTGGAGGGGCTCCAAATCATACCCGTGACAAAGAATTCACGCGAGCTAGCGTAATTTCGCGGCCTTCTGCCGTGAGACATACGCAGAGAAAGTTACAATATATATATATATATATATATATTGTAACGTTTTAAGATAAACGTTGAGTTAATAAGTTATTATGTGAGTTCTCCAAGAGAAATAAAGTGACTCTTTGTGAAATTAGATATGTTTTGCGATGAGATTATGTATTCAGAAAATACAGGTCTGCATCAGTAGCTAGCTAAAGACGGACTGATTTGTTTTACAATAATCGTTGTTGACGCAGCAACCGAGTTTCTTATATTTTAAAGGATGTCGTTTATCATATAGGCTACTAGATGGTGTTTTATAGATTTAATAGGATATGGGTGATTTTACCCAATGTAACACTACCCCCTCCCTTAGTAAAAGAGTCGTCCCGACTTTCGAGGTGAGTTTTAAAGTGTTCTATTTGGGAGAATTGGAGCTGTGGCTCAAGAAGTTAAAAGTTTCCCCAAATACTATCCGGCATTCGCCCTCTGCCTCAAGGTAAACCACAGAAAACCTTGAGGAGATAGTGAATCTAATCAAACCAAAAGTGTATAATGTGATAAATGTGAAATATTCTTCGGATCTTAAATGGAGGATCAGGAACCAGGAACCAGGAACCAGAGACAAGAAGGATGATTCAAACAAGAAGAAGAATTCCTTAGTTACTGCGTAGAGAGTCCTGCGTATTGGAAGTGGTTGGAGGGGTGAAGGACCAGGATAGAAGAACTCAAAGATTCCCAAGAAGTCCAAGAGGGGTCCAACTCCATACCTCTTCGAAATAAATCAAAAACGACCTAGACAGGAGGACAAATAGTATTCTCACGAAATATTAGGTCATAAATTAGAGTTCTTCAAAACTCTTTCAAATTCCAAATTTCTTTTGAAATCTTTTTTTTGAATCGTCATAATTAATTAAACTTTTTGATGAAATAATAAATAGATTATCAAATATAATAAATAGTTAAGTTAATTGATTATATTAAATAAGTGAAGTAAATATAAATTGGAGCAGTCTTATCTGGGAGGAAGTTGGGAAACCGGATTAATAGGTCAGGGTGGGATGGGTTAGGCTTCCTTCGTTTCGTCTCAGAACATTATTTGCATCATTTTAATAGAAAATCCTACTCTCAGAATATCGGGAGCTGAAAAACTTGGGTTATTATTTGTTTACTACAATATAACCTATAACTAAAGTTTTCCGCTCGGATCCCTTTTATCTAGAGTCATTATTATTTAATTTTATTACAGTGACACCTAGCGCTATTTTGTCAAATACTTTCAGCGAGATCCGATATTGAAATAAAAGAGGGTCTTTCAAATGACCTTTATTGAAAAAGAAATATCGTGTTCGCAGTTCGGAACTCCTAAACAGCTGTAATGCTAATGAAATGAAAGAAAGGATAAACCGATCAAAAATCACAATAAACGATCGGTTACTAACTAGGGCTACTACCAAGACCTAGTTCTTAGAAGTTATGGGTTGAGTATCTGGAGAGGGATTCTTATCTCTCCAGGAATTTTGATTTGAATCATTATTCTTCTCGTCGTCTTTTCGCCAAGACGTCGGAGTGTCCGAATAATTATCATTGATTGAATTATTTCTCCTTTCTAATGAAAAACATTTATTTGTCACATGACCTATCTTATGACAGAATTTGCATTTCGGTCTTTCTCCGTTACTTTGTCTCCTATTATAATTATAATTATTATTTTGGTTACAATTATTATCATTTGTTTGCTGCCTGGGAGTAGTTTTTTGCGTATCGGTAGTCTTAGTTGAGTCAGTAGTAGGCGTCTCTGTCTCGATTTGACGTAGTTTTCCTACCCCCAAATGGTGTTTTGTCAAGGCTTCGATTTCTAGACCCTTAATGACTGCTTCTTGAACAGAGGAAGGTCCTGTCAGACTAAGAGTATGTCTCAAATCTGGATCTGTTATAGCATTAATGAATTTATTACAGGCCAACATGTTTCTAGTTGGCTCATCGCAACTGGGTAGTGCTATTCTAGCTATTCTTTCTATCTCCACTCCCAGTGAGGCAAGACCCTCTTCTTCAGCCTGTTTTTTAAGGTCTAATTGTGTTAGGGATAGTTTTGATATTAGTTGATTTCCGAATCTTAATTGCAAGGCTGTGCTGAGTTTATCATAGTTTTTAATATCAGAATTAGAAAGTGATGAGAGAACAGCCAAGGCAGGACCTCTTAAACTACCAGCAAGTTGTACGGCCTTAACTATGGGAGACCAAGAGTTTATTTCAGCAATAATCAAGAATTGACGTTCATAATCTGCCCATGAAATAGAACCGTCAAAGAAATTTACTTTCAGATTAAAGGATTCTTGGGTTCGTCCCGTACAACCTTCTTTGCAGGTGTTTATTGTGTTATTTATTTGTCTGTCGCGACTACTCCCGGCGCATGACAAATTAAGCGGCGCAGTATTATTAATAATTCTATTTTCTACTGTATTATCGCCAGCCATGTGGTCAGCATGGTGTACATTACCTGCGTCCCGAATTGATCGCTCAATTCGGTCGCTTTGAGGGATGGTACGAGTGTGCGGCGTGAAAGTCGCCGCTCCACCCGTACGTGGTCTACGAATAGTTGGGGAGGGTTCTTCCTCCCCATAGTTATGTACAGACCGAATGACAGTTGGCTCAACGACTTCCTCGATCCTCATCGGGGAACGTCTGGGTGTCGAGGTCTGCGAGATCATCTCCTGAGGTTCCAGGCGTCTCACGAGAAGGGAGAGGGTAGCCTGTTGGGATGACAAATTTGCCTCTCTTTCCTCCCTCAGACGAAGAGTCTCGCGTTCCTCTCATTCCCGTTGAGCCATCAGATTTGCCTCACGTTCTTCACGGAGACGAGTCGTCTCCCGCTCTTCGCGTTCGCGCTGAGCTGCCAAATTTGCCTCGCGTTCTGCTCGGCGCTCTTCCCTTTCTTCGCGTCGAAGTTGGGCTTCTCGCTCTTTTCTTTCTTTTTGAGCCGCGATGTTGGCCTCTTGTTGTGCTGCTTGAGCAGCTAGACTTGCCTGTTGTTGAGTTGTTTGAGCAGCTAGGCTTGCTCGTTGTTGGGCGGCCAAGGCTTGAAAAAGTCGCTCCATCATGTCGACTTTGGTGGTGGTAATTGCTGGTTTCCAGCAGGTTCGTCGGTAGAAGCAGTAGCTCGTCGACGAGACATTTCTTTTTTTCGTTTTTCGTTCATAGTTGGTTCCACAAAATATTCACTTTATCGGTCTCGGAAAATCCCGATTCTGACACCAATGTAACGTTTTAAGATAAACGTTGAGTTAATAAGTTATTATGTGAGTTCTCCAAGAGAAATAAAGTGACTCTTTGTGAAATTAGATATGTTTTGCAATGAGATTATGTATTCAGAAAATACAGGTCTGCTTCAGTAGCTAGCTAAACACAGACTGATTTGTTTTACAATAATCGTTGTTGACGTAGCAACCGAGTTTCTTATATTTTAAAGGATGTCATTTATCATATAGGCTACTGGATGGTGTTTTATAAATTGAATAGGATATCGGTGATTTTACCCAATGTAACAATATATACATATTAGAGTGGTCCTTATTTTGGTCATTTTCGAATTGAGATTTCTTCGCCCCCTAGAAAGGTTCCAAATAATTTAAAAAATACACCCTCAAAATTTGAACTTCTTATCTCAATTTTAACACGTGCCGCAAAACATCTGAAGTTTTACGCTTGATTAACATGGCGTTTTCACTGACCATTATTCAGAATTTTTGGCGCACCGTCAATAAGTGCGAAAAAAATCTAATTCTTGTAGAAATATTTTCAGAAGACCCGATATTATTTTATCAGATTGACAGAAATTCAAAATTCAAAATGACGAATCCAAAATAGCGGCTGTAAAACATAAAAAATGTTTAAATCCAGCCGCTATTTTGGATCCGCCATTTTGAATTTTGAATTTCTCTAAATCTGATGAAATAATATCGGGTTTTCTGAAAATATTCCTACAAGAATTAGATTTTTCTCGCACTTATTGACGGTGCGCCAAAAATTCTGAATAATGGTCAGTGAAAACGCCATGTTAATCAAACGTTAAACTTCAGAGGCTTTGCGGCACGTGTTAAAATTGAGATGAAAAGTTCGAATTTTGAGGATATTTTTTTTTAATTATTTGGAACCCTTCTAGGGGGCGAAGAAATCTTAATTCAAAAATGACCAAAATAAGGACCACTCTAATACATACAGAGCGATTCTGAGGAAACAGGTCACGCTAATAGAGGCTCCCTTATTTATTTTCGTCAATGACAACGATGTCAAATACCACGAACAAGCGATCTACCGATATTTCATATGCCTATGACTGATATCTTCAGACGACGTAGCGGTAGCTGTCGCGTTGTATAGGTTAAAATGAACTGTCATATTACAATATTGTGTAATTAATTCCAATATTGTTCATAATACAACGGTATACGATATTATTTCATAAATAAGTAGTGATGAGGTTAAATTGATTGCAGGCGTCGATTTCTGTTTATTCCAACATTATTAGGTTATAAATAATTGTCTTGGTGAAATTCACAGATCTGGTAGTGATAAAGTTATTAGGTCAATAGCATACGATATTGATTCTTCATGAATTCATTCCAGGTGTGAATTTCTGTTTATTTACTGCATTAGTTATAACCGAGGATTTCTTTGGTGACTGACTGACCCGTTGCATCTCTTCGACGAGTAGGGTTACGAACAAATCGATGTGAATATCATTCATCGAGCAATATCTCATTGATCCAGTGAAAGCTTTCCATCCTACGAGGCATCTCCGCTGAATAAAACTCTACATGTCTTCTTAGCCTAATGAGTACGAAGACAGTCCTGCATAAATGATGTGTTGGTCTATCAATGCGTGTTTAAGTTTCATCGAGTGATAAATGAATTAAAAGTATCGTTCCTTTTGTGAATCTATTGAATTGAGTATTTGATTGCTGCGTAGAACAAAGCGTTGCATTTTTGTACAAAATACTCAATCACAACAAATTGTACAAATTTAATAAAATTCTTTGTTTATTCAGTTGATATTGCATAATCATATTAAATAATTAATGATACATGTGCAAGGACGCTGTCCTTCTGAAGAAAAAAAAAAATATACAATTTAATAATAACTCAATAGCATGGTTTTGGAACACGCGGCCGGTCATAGCTTTCGGACCATCGCAGATGACTTCGCAGCCAAGAATCCAGGACGTCCGTGTCCGGCGATGGATACCGTGCGGAATATCGTATTGAAGAAGGAAACTGGAGTGACTTATCCGCGTCGAAGTTCTACGGGTACACCGTTTTCGCCACAATTTTTAAAGCATTCAATTTTCATAACTTGCTTGTCGCCCATGGTTTGTTGCATGGTCATTTCTTTAAAGTACTGCCCTAATTATTCTGGGATATCTAACAGATGATAGAATGGGTTATTTATGGGTGGGATTGATCTATTCGGAAGAGGTGCTTCATACAATCATGATAGAACTTCACTTGCAAGTTAGTTCATTTAATCATGTAATTGTATTTCGCGCCTCTTTCTCTAGATCAACACGTAGATGTTTAAAGCTTATTACGGCAGATCAATGAATTCATGCATCAGGACTGTCTTCCTACTCATTAGGCTTAAAAGACATGTAGAGTATTGTTTTATTCAGCGGAGATGCCTCGTATGATGAAAAACTTTACCTGGATCAATGAGATATTGCTTGATGAATGATATTCACATCGTCTTCTTCGTAACCCTACTTATCGAAGAGATACAACGGGTCAGTCAGTCACCGAAGAAATCCTCGGTTGTAACTAATGTAGTTAATAAACAGAAATTCACACCTGGAATGAATTCATAAAGAATCAATATCGTATGCTATTGACTTAATAACTTTATCACTACCAGATCTGTGAATTTCACCAAGACAATTATTTATAACCTAATAATGTTGGAATAAACAGAAATCGACGCCTGCAATCAATTTAACCTCATCACTACTTATTTATGAAATAATATCGTATACCGTTGTATTATGAACAATATTGGAATTAATTACACAATATTGTAATATGACAGTTCATTTTAACCTATACAACGCGACAGCTACCGCTACGTCGTCTGAAGATATCAGTCATAGGCATATGAAATATCGGTAGATCGCTTGTTCGTGGTATTTGACAGCGTTGTCATTGACGAAAATAAATAAGGGAGCCTCTATTAGCGTGACCTGTTTCCTCAGAATCGCTCTGTATATATGTTGGGGTGGTCGTTAAAAAAAAATTTTTGCTACTGCTCTCTCAAGTAGTGGCATTTGACGAGAAAAAAAGATCTGCGAAACGCGTAGTCTGTGAAATAAAAGGAACAGGTGTATATATATATTGTAACGATTTTTAGTAATCGTTGAGGTAATAAGTTATTATGTAGGTTCTCCAAGAGAAATAAAGTGACTCTTCGTGGAATTATATATGTTTTGCAATGAGATTATGTATTTAGAAAATACAGGTCTGCTTCAGTAGCAAGCTAAAGACAGACTGATTTGTTTTACAATAATCGTTGTTGACGCAGCAACCGAGGTTCTTATATTTTAAAGGATGTCATTTATCATATAGGCTACTAGATGGTGTATATGAAATTAATAGGATATAGGTGATTTTACCCAATTTAACACTACCCCCCCCCCCCCCCCCCCCCTAGTAAAAGATTCGTCCCGACTCTCGAAGTGAGTATAATTAAATTCGTAAGTGTGTATAATCATCATGTAGATCAACAAGTTGTAAATCAAAGTATTCTATTTGGGGGAATTGGAGCTGTGGCTCAAGAAGTTCAAAGTTACCCCAAATACTATCCGGCATTCGCCCTCTGCCTCAAGGTAAACCACAGAAAACCTTGAAGAGATAGTGAATCTAATCAAACCAAAAGTGTAAAATGTGATAAGTGTGAAATATTCTTCGGATCTTAAATGGAGAATCAGGAACCAGGAACCAGGAACCAGGAACCAGGAACAAGAACGATGATCCGGAACAAGAAGAAGAATTCCTTAGTTACTGCGTAGAGAGTCCTGCGTATTGGAAGTGGTTGGAGGGGTAAAGGACCAGGATAGAAGAACTCAAGGATTCCCAAGAATTTCAAAAAGGGTCCAACTCCATACCTCTTCGAAATAAATCAAAAACGACCTAGACAGGAGGACAAATATTATTCTCACGAAATATTAGGTCATAAATCAGAGTTCTCCAAAACTCTTTCAAATTCTGAATTTCATTTAAAATCTCTTTCGGATTATAATAATAAATTAATTCTTTTGGATATAAACTGAATAGTTTCGAGATTAGTAAATTAATAAATTAAATTATTATATTGCATAAATATAACGAATATAAATTGGAGCAGCCTTATCTGGGAGGAAGTGGGAAACCGGATTGATAAGTCAGGATGGGATGGGTTAGGCTTCCTTCGTGTCATCTTAGAATTATTTTCATCATTTTAATAGAAAATCCTACTCTCAGAATATCGGGAGCTGAAAAACTTGGGTCATTATTTGTTTGCTACAATATAACCTATAACTAAAGTTTTCCGCTCGGATCCCTTTTATCTATACTCCATTATTAATTGATCATATTACAGCGACGCCTAGTGAGATTTTTGCGAAACATTTTCGGCGGGAATCGATATTGAAATAAAAGAGGATCTTTCAAACGACGTATATCGAATATTTGAATAAAATTATTTCTAGACCAATAAGAAAATTGTTTAAACAAATGAAAGAAACAATTGCTCGAAGAAGAAGCATAACGGAAAGATAGCGTCATTCGTCAACATGTCGTTCCTTAATGAAGACGCTATCGAAATTGGGATTTTGGTTTCTCAACTTAATATTGGAGATATTTCTCGAAAAAGTCGTGAATACGTTTCCAATCGATTTGTGAGAGAGTGGAGCAGAGTGAAATGTGCACGGGGAGAGGGAATGGCTCTACTAATCAAACCATTTAAAGTGTGTCATACCTGCTTCACTTTTAGGTAAATTATTACAATATTATATATATTTTTTTTTTTTTAAATTATTCTTGGTATCTATATTCTCCGTTATCAGATCGTTAATCCAACTACTTTCTTCCCCCTTTACAAAAAGAATTTCAATGAGCGCGGTTTCCGGCACTGAAAAAATGCATCGAATGTACGTGGGGGATTTGGAGTTGAACGGGCCCTTTACCAACTGCCACTCGTGCAACACCCAGCTCATTTTTGAATTGCCCAACGCGGAATGCGAGACGTGTCTCCATTTCATACAACTGCTAAAACATGTCTTCGAGAAACGCTCGATGAATCGTTTCTAGAAAGTTATGTCCTACATTCGCATATGTCGTTGAAATAAATAATTCATTTCCTTATGTTGAGTTTATTTTATTAAACGTTATTTTGGGATACGTTATGTCTTCCATCTTTGATAATTGATATGATCGACTCGATCTAAATTGTTCCGCGCTCAATACAGCCATCTTTAATTCGACCGAGTTGTTCCGAGTTTACCCGAGTCGTTCCGAACTATTCTGAATCGTTCTGAGCTCCCTCTGAGTCTAAACTAAAAATCGTAAGGTTTCATAACCTCACAAAAATTCATATACACGTCGTCTGCGGAAGTTTCGGCGTCTAAGATCAAGACTGGTGCTGGAAGAGTCGCAAATTTCTTTTTAACTAACCAATCTTCGTGGACTTCATGAAGAACTTTCAAATAATCTAAGGGAATACCCTCTTCTTCGGAACGAGCGCGTGAATTTACTCGCGAAAACGACTCTTCTGGAGATAACCTCAAATAAACAATGAGATCTACTTCGTAAACTGGAGACTCGTTAGTTGAAACCCTAACGTTTTCCATTAATAAATGAGCTTCGAGGTTCTCGAAATCTCCCATTCTCCGACGTGTCTCTACAAAGCAATTACAGCTATAAATGGACCTCTCCATTATTTTATTAGTTAACGCGGTTTTAATCAAATGCCTATTTCTCATTGTCATCGCGGTGTGATGTTGGAAATGGTACGCGTATTTATGAGGATCGTTATACATCATCTCCAGGAGATTCTCGCCAGCGACATTACGATATTCTTCTAAGGGTTTAAGTAAAGTGAGGATATTCTTATCATTTAAAAATCTTTTAGTGAAAGTCGTTTTACTACATCCGATATTCCCTTCTATGATTATCGTTAAAGGTCTATAATTTCTTCGTTTAATCCCGTAAGGCAGTTCCTCGGACCACCTGGAAGAATACAATGAAAAGGTTTGATCATCCTTTTAGAGAGAAAAGTCATTATCTATAGGTTGACTTTTATCTAGATTTAGAGAACGAAGGTTTTTGATTTTATTATCATGGGTAAGTCCATCTGATTCATAAGGGGCCAGGCGATCCAAGTGAACCATCCTAGGGCTAGTGCGTGAAGAACGTTGAATGCGATAAACCACGCTATTAATTTTATCAATTATCGTGTAAGGGCCCTCCCAATTTGATTGTAATTTCGGACATCGTCCTTTTTCCCTTCTGGGTTAAAAGAGCCAGACTAAATCTCCTGTATCAAATGCAAGATTCCTAGCTCTAATGTCATAATCGGCCTTTGTTCTATCTGAAATGACTTGTATTCTTCCCCGTGCAAAATTATGTATTTGTTCCAATCTGTCTCTTAAAGTAGAGACAAAATCAGTTTGAAGAGGATCTGGTGATGGAACGGGTCCCTTATCTAGATTTGAAGGTAAACGAAGATCTCTCCCCATCAGCATAGAAGCTGGAGACTGTTTTGTCGTCTCGTGGACAGCTGATCTATATGAAAGCAGAAAAAGAGGGATCCACTCGTCCCAATCTCGTTGACATTTGTCAACGAAAGAAGCTAAATAACTTAAAAGGGTTCTGTTCAAACGTTCTACCATTCCATCGGACTGAGGATGAAGGGGGGTTGTATGAGTCTTTCTAATACCTAGAACCTTAGATATTTCTGTCATTAAAATCGACTCGAAGTTTCGACCCTGATCCGTACGCAATTCAAGGGGAGTCCCATATCTACAAACAAAGTCTCTCACAAATGTTTCGGCAACGGTCCTTGCCTCCTGATTAGGTATGGGAATGACCTCGGGCCATTTAGTAAAATAATCAGCAATAACTAGGGCATATTTATTTCCAGATCTAGAAAGAGGCAACGGCCCAAGACATCCATAGCCACTCTCTCGAAGGGTGCTCCGACGTTGTATATTTGTAGGGGACTTCGACCCTTGTTGCATGGACCCTTTTTCGCTATGCAGACCTTACACAACCTACACCAATCGTCCACATCCATCCTACTACGAGCCCAGAAGAATCGTTCCCTGATTCGATTTAAAGTTTTATTGGAAGCGAAATGACCACCTGAAGGAGTATCATGATATTGTTTGAGGATCTCTTCTGTTCTGCTCTTTGGTACTAATAATTGCCATCTTATTTCTTTCAAATCTGGAGATTCCCATTTTCGATATGATACTCCATTCATTAGAAAGAGGGAATCCCATTGAGTCCAATAGATTTTCAAATCTTGACTCTTAGCAGAAACATCTTGCCACTCAGGGCGTAATTCAGATTCTTTCCAAGTCTTAATTTGTAATAGAACCTCATCTTCTTGTTGAGCCTTTCTCCATGGCTCCAAATTTCCTTCAAAAGTAATCGAACGGATCTTAAAGGGTTCGTCAAGTTGTTTGTCTAACCTGGTGCATTGTTTACATTCTATAGGTCCTTCGCAGGGTCTTCTGGATAAAGCATCCGCGTTTCCATGAAGTAATCTTGCGCGGTGTTGGATGTCAAAGTCATATTGGCCCAGCCTTTCTATCCACCTAGCCACCTGTCCTTCTGGAGATTTGAAAGAGAGCAACCACTTGAGAAAAGCATGATCTGTCCTAATCAAAAACTTTCTACCGTACAGATAATGATGGAGATGTGTTACTGTTTTTACCACAGCGAGAAGTTCTCTACGAGTAACGCAGTAGTTTCTTTCTGTTTTACTAAGAACACGACTGAAATAACTAACTACCCTTTCATTCCCATCTTTGATCTGAGATAATACTCCACCTATTCCTGAAAGAGAAGCGTCTAAATCCAGAATGAAAGGATGCTCTACTTGAGGATAAGCAAGCATAGGAGAAGATGTTAAGTGAGTTTTTAATTGGATAAAAGCATCCTCGCATTCTTGAGACCATTCGAATTGAACCTTACTACCCGTCAGATGATGAAGAGGTCTAGCTATGGTGGCAAACCCTTTAACAAAACGACGATAATAAGTGCAGAGCCCTAAAAAACTTTGAATTCCTTCTTTGTCTACAGGACGGGGCCAATCTGACACTTTCTCTATTTCTGTAGAGTCTGTCTTCACCCCTTCTGCGGAGCCTACACTCAGTGACAAAAATAACGGGCCACTCGAGTTTTCCGGAAAAAACACCGTTTTTCGAAACGGTATTACTCGTTGAAAAAATATTCGAAAAAAATGGTCAAGGGAGCATTTTGCAGGTTGAAACGTCATCTTCGAGTTCGTTTCCGAAAATTTCACCTGCGATTGTTTGTCACCTATTGGCGCCGGTTTGAATGAAGAGCCGAAAAGTAAAAAAAAATCCGATAATTTCAAACTTGGCTGTGGGGGTGAAAAAAAAATCGCAAAAAAATTCCACGACGATGGTTGTGTAGCCTCAGGTCTGCTCTTCAAAACTGTTCTCGAAATTCTTGTACACGAGTTTTTTTCACCAGGTTATTGAATTTTTAGTAAGTATAGACCGTTTTGGCGTTACCCAGGATGCACCACGTGGAGGTACGGTCTTCAAGCACCCCACGTATTTGTGTGTGTTTCTGTATGTCTGTGTGTGTGAGCAGCGATCAGGACCCGCAGGTGCTTCACTTCCAAGGTATTGATGACTCCAAACCCTCGCTGTACTGCATGTGTCAGCTGTCTGTGTGCGTAGGTGTGAGTATGAGCAAGTGTAAATTGGTGGCTTTCTTAAAGTGTCGCGTTACCACCTCTATTTTGGATCACCGCATTCAACTGTTTGCACATGTTGATGTACGCTCGAATTTTGATCTGAGGAATTGCGTTTCATGCTTCGACGAGCATTACCCTTAACTCATGAAGATTGGCTGGCTGTACGGGTTGACTACGCAATTCACGATTCAGCATATCCCAAACATACTCGATTGGATTCAAATCAGGACTCATCGACGGGTGATCTAAGACTGTGATGTCTTGATTGGCCAAAACGTTCTGCTCATGCCGCGCGGTATGAAGCCAAGCGTTATCCGGCAGAAAAATGAAGTGAACCGTACAGCCACCCAATCTTCACGAGTTGAAGGTTATGCTCGTCGAAGCATGGGACACGATTCCTCAGATCAAAATTCTAGCGTGCATCAACATGTGCAAACAGTTGGATGCGGTGATCCGAAATGAAGGTGGTAACACGACATTTTAAGAAAGCCACCAATTTACACTCGCTCATACTCACACCTACGCACACAGACAGCTGACACATGCAGTACAGTGTGGGTTTGGAGTTATCAATACCTTGGAAGTGAAGCACCTGCGGGTCCTGATCGCTGCTTACACACACAGACATACAGAAACGCACACAAATACGTGGGGTGCTTGAAGACCGTACCTCCACGTGGTGCATCCTGGGTAATGCCAAAACGGTCTATACTTACTAAAAATTCAATAACCTGGTGAAAAAAACTCGTGTACAAGAATTTCGAGAACAGTTTTGAAGAGCAGACCTGAGGCTACACAACCATCGTCGTGGAATTTTTTTGCGATTTTTTTTTCACCCCCACAGCCAAGTTTGAAATTGTCGGCTTTTTTTTTACTTTTCGGCTCTTCATTCAAACCGGCGCCAACAGGTGACAAACAATCGCAGGTGAAATTTTCGGCAACGAACTCGAAGATGACGTTTCAACCTGTAAAATGCTTCCTTGACCATTTGTTTCGAATATTTTTTCATCGAGTAATACCGTTTCGAAAAACGGTGTTTTTTCCGGAAAACTCGAGTGGCCCGTTATTTTTGTCACTGAGTGTATATGTCCAAGGAAATGAACCTCTCTTTGTAATAGATGACACTTCTTTGGACTCATTTTGAGTCCAGCTTGTTGTAGGCGAGAGAAGACTTCTTTAAGGTTTTCAAGTTGTTCGTCGAAGGTCTTTCCAAAAACGATTATATCGTCCAAATACACCAGGCACTTCTTTTCTGTGATTCCTCGTAGAATGGTTTCCATTGTTCTTTCAAAAGTCGCAGGAGCGTTACATAACCCGAAAGGCATAACCTTAAAATGCCATAATCCTCCTAAACCAGTTACAAAAGCGGTCTTTTCTTTATCTTTTTCGTCCATTTCCACTTGCCAGTATCCACTTTGTAAGTCGATGGTGCTGAACCATTCTGCTCCAGCTATCAAATCGAGAGTTTCTTCAATTCTTGGCAAGGGGTAACAATCTTTCTTGGTTATGTCGTTTAGCTTCCTGTAGTCGATGCAAAATCTTTTGGTACCATCTTTCTTGGAAACCAATACGATAGGTGAAGCCCAAGGACTTGAAGATGGTTCTATTACGTTGATGGCGAGCATCTCGTCTACCATCTTCTCTACTTCTTCTCGACCATTTAATGGCAGTCTTCTGGCTGCTTGTTTAATTGAAGCATTATCCCCTACATCTATAGTATGAGTCGTAAGAGTACTTCTCCCTTTATCATTACTATTTTTAGCAAACGTATCCTGATACTCCTCAATCAAAGTTTTAAATTTTTACTTTTGGATGGAATCTAAACACGAAGAAGATTTTTCGAAGAGATTTTGCAAGTGTATAGGAAATGAATCTACTTCGTCACTAGAAAGGTCAATTATTTGAACCTGAGGAGATTCAGAAGCTCTTTTTCTGTTAGTTAGAAGAGTTATCTCGTGTCGACCCGATGTTAATAAATTCCCTTCAGTTGAAATTACACAATTATACGCGGAAAGAAAGTCAATCCCTAAGATCCCTTCATCCTCAATATCTGCTACATAGACTTTATGTGAAGAATCGATACACCCTATCACATTAATTTGTACTAATACTTCTTTTAAAACTGGAGTTATTTCTCCTGTAGCAGTGCGTAAAGAGGTAAATGGTTGAATAGGGTCAATAGATTTTAAGAGATCTGAACGGACCACTGTAACTTCTGCCCCAGTGTCTATGACCCAGAGGCAGTTAATTCCGTTGACAGTCCCATGCGCATATAAGCCTGTTTGTCTTAGACTTCTTAAAAGGAAATCAGTTAAAGAAGGGCTTTCTTCGGATCGAACACTTGATGACTTCGGCCCTTCTAAATCATCAATAATTAGTTTTTTTGGTTAGAAGAACCTTGTTGAGCTTCTGAGGATTTTGAAGAATTATCAGTTTTATCTTCGTTATTTTTTCGCCAAGAAGTATTTATTTGATTATTTTGAGAACTACCCTCGTTAGATCGAAATACTTTTTACAGAGAATAGCAACGATTCGCGTCATGCCCGATTTTCTTACAATATTTGCATATTAGCGGGGGTCTGTCTCCGTAATTTTGTCCTCTATTATAACTATTATTGTTGTTATAATTATTATTGTTATTGTTATGATTATTATTATTATTTGTCTGCTGCCTGGGAGTAGTTTTTTGTGTATAGCTAGTTTTAGTCGAGTCAGTAGTAGGCGTTTTTGTCTCAATTTGACGTAGTTTTTCTACCCCCAAATGGTGTTTCGTCAAGGCTTCGATTTCTAGACCCTTAATGACTGCTTCCTGAACAGAGGAAGGTCCTGTCAGACTAAGCATTATAGCATCAATGAATTTACTACAGGCCAACATGTTTCTAGTTGGCTCATCGCAACTGGGTAGTGCTATTCTAGCTAATCTTTCTATCTCCACTCCCAGTGGGGCAAGACCCTCTTCTTTAGCCTGTTTTTTAAGGTCTAATTGCGTTAGGGATAGTTTTGATATTAGTTGATTTCCGAATCTTAATTGCAAGGCTGTGCTGAGTTTATCATAGTTTTTAATATCAGAATTAGAAAGTGATGAGAGAACAGCCAAGGCAGGACCTCTTAAACTACCAGCAAGTTGTCCGGCCTTAACTATGGGAGACCAAGAGTTTATTTCAGCAATAATCAAGAATTGACGTTCATAATCTGCCCATGAAATAGAACCGTCAAAGAAATTTACTTTTAGATTAAAGGATTTTCGGGTCTGTCCGGAACAACCTTCTTTGCAGGTGTTTATTGTGTTATTTACGTGTTTTTCGCGACTACTCCCGGCGCATGACAAATTAAGCGGCGCAGTATTATTATTAATTCTATCTTCTACTGTATTATCGCCAGCCATGTGGTCAGTATGGTGTACAATGTTTGCGTCCCGAATTGAGTGTTCGATTCGGTCGCTTTGAGGGATGGTACGAGTGTGCGGCGTGAAAGTCGCCGCTCCACCCGTACGTGGTCTACGAATAGTTGGGGAGGGTTCTTCCTCCCCATAGTTTTGTACGGCCGAATGGCAGCTGGCTCAACGACTTCCTCGATCCTCATCGGGGAACGTCTGGGGGTCGAGATCTGTGAGATCGTTTCTTGGGGTTCCAGGCGTCTCATGAGGAGGGATAGGGTAGCTTGTTGGGCTGCGTGGTTCGCCTCTCTATCAGCTCTTTGAGCTGTCAAATTAGCCTCGCGTTCAGCTCGGCGTTCCTCCCGTTCCTCACGATGGCGTCTATCCTCCCGTTCTTCGCGTTCTCTGTGTGCCAATAGGTTGGCCTCTCGTTCTTCTCGTCGAAGTCGAGCCTCTCGTTCTTCTCGTTCTTTCTGTGCCGATAGGTTGGCCTCTCGCTCTTCTCTTTTAGCGATCAAATTGGCTTCTTGTTGTGCTGCCTGAGCAGCTAGACTTGCCTGTTGTTGGGCGGCCAGAGCTTGAAATAGTCGCTCCATCATGTCGACTTGAGGTGGTAATTGCTGGTTTCCAGCGGGTTCGTCAGTAGAAGCAGTAGCTCGTCGACGAGACATTTCGTTTTTCAGTTATAGTTGATTCACAGTTGATTCACAAAATATTCACTTTATCGGTCTCGGAAATTGCCGATTCTGACACCAATGTAACGATTTTTAGTAATCGTTGAGGTAATAAGTTATTATGTAGGTTCTCCAAGAGAAATAAAGGGACTCTTTGTGGAATTATATATGTTTCGCAATGAGATTATGTATTCAGAAAATACAGGTCTGCTTCAGTAGCAAGCTAAAGACAGACTGATTCGTTTCACAATAATCGTTGTTGACGCAGCAACCAAGGTTCTTATATTTTAAAGGATGTCATTTATCATGTAGGCTACTAGATGGTGTATATGAAATTAATAGGATATAGGTGATTTTACCCAATGTAACAATATATACATTGTAACGTGACAGGTAGATAGGCCTGACCGTTAGCATTTAAACATCAGCCGTTGCGAACATTCGATGATAGTCTAGAACGTTCGACACAACAGCATGAGTTTGGGTGACGTCACGACTTGTATATAAGTCGTGGCGACACTCAGCTCATCAGCAATCTAAGACAAAGCGCCAGGTTGGCTCACCGTAGATATTCAAACATATTCTTTCACTTTTCTCTTTACAGACACCATAGGCAAAGCGCCTGGTGATCTGCCTAGCCAATTATCATTCGTACTTCAGAAAATTCAGAAACACAGAAAATTTCGTAAATTTAATTTTGTTCAAATATTATTTCAAATTATTATTATTCATAAAGTCGTGAGATAAAATATCTCACGCACCAGAGATCATAACCTATAACCAATAAGTTAAGCAACTTTGTAAATATAATTCTAGTTTGGTTGCAACCGTCATTTGATATTATTTTATTTAATAAATGTTTCTTCTTATGTTTAATATAATTGCTAAGATTTAGTGCTGGTTCCCTTCTCCGCCATTTCCCGGTCATATGAAATTCTTTTTAGCTAGGAATACAGCTGCGAACGCCTTGCGTTCAAGGTCCGTGGATAGACGGGATACGGCTGCGTGCACAAAGTGCACAAGGTCCGGTGTTAGGGATATAATACGGCTGCGTGCACTACGTGCACAAAGTCCGTGAACCAGGGGAGACGGCTGCGAACGCACGGCGCTCAAAGTCCGTAATTAGACAAAAATTAGATAGAGAGGTCCTAAATTTTCATCCGAGCAAAAAACTCACAATAACTGTCAGTTTCGCGAATCGCGAAACTGCCGTAAAGTTACATTTGGCGCCCAACGTGGGGCCTCTCTAATAATTTTTGTTAAAATCTTTGCGTGTAAAACTTGGAGTAATTTATTTAATTAAGTTAACTTCTTTTGCGTTTCAATCAACTAATTTTCTTTACAAGTAGAGTCACCTTACAAAATGGCAGAATCCAGTGTCACGACCAGGTTAATGACGGGCAAGGGAGCCAGCAATAATCCAACTTTAGATGTAGGAAATGGAGATAAAGGTAGAAATAATAAAGATAAAGGAAATTCAGGTTTAGATATAACGTTAATTGAAAAAGATAAAGATACACAATGACATAAACAGGTAAACTTCGATCCGTCCGGGATGATGGCATCGCTAGAACAGTTAAGTGAAAAATTTGATGAACGATTTAACAAAATAGAAAGCACAATAATAGGTTCTAAATCAGAAAATATTGATAGCTTGCTAAAATGCGAAGATAGCTTCAGAAAAAAATTAGAAGATCAAAGTTTAAAATATGAAAAGCAGTTGGAAGCTTTAGATGAAAAATTAAGTATCACAAGCGATCACCTTGTAGATAAAATCAAAGAATATCGACAGGAGTTTAACGAAACACACAATGATATCAGAGAAGAGTTTGGTGACAGTTTGACAGTTCTGGAATCGAAGATTGATAAAAGTCAGAAAATCAATTTAGACAAAATAATGGAAATTGAAGAAAAGCATGATAAATTTAGATCAAGCATAAATGCAGAAATCCGGAAAGTAAAATCGGGAAACTCACGTCAAGGCTGCGATTATAATCATGTAATTTCCAGACACGTCAAACTGCCGTCATACTCTGGAAAAAGCTGGGAAAGACCGGCTAACTATATTAAGGAAATAGAAGAATATTTTACCTTTTTAGATATCCGTGAAGACGATATTTGTTTAAAACTGATAGGCCAAAGTCTCACTTATGATGCAAAGGATTGGTGGATCGCGCGTCGCGATAACATCAGGTCTTGGGGGAATTTTAAAACCCGTTTTTTAAACAGATATTGGGGAGTAGAGATCCAGAGAGATCTACGTCGAGACATAGAGTTCGGATATTATATTCCAGACTCGCGGGTAACGTGATCTGAATACGCAAATAGAAAATTCGCGTCCGCGGCCGGGTTAGATCCTGCCATGTCAGAGACAGAGATCGTTAGAAACTTAATCCGTCACTTCGAAGAACCGGTACTTGAAGCGGCGAAGTGTAGGAATATCCAAGACATCGACGCACTGCTAAGTTTCCTTGACGAAATGCAATTCGGAGGAAGATCAAACGCGCCTAGACTAAAAACTACGTACGCGAATAAACAGAATGCAGCAGTCAGTCGCGGAACCGAGAGTCGAGATAAACAAGTATCATGGCGGAATGAGTCAGGTAGCTCGAATTTCAAACCGGCAACCGATGAGCATGAGACGCGTTATAAACATGGCCAAGCCGATAACGTAGCTGATAGGTGGAACTGGACAAATGGCAAAATAAGTGCAACTATTGTAAACGCGAACTCAGCGTCGGTAATGGATCAAAACAACCTAGAAACGGAAAACTAAGAAACGCTGTACTGGACACGCGTTTACCGACACCAGTACAGCGTGATTTAAATATTTTTGCGGCAAATTTTGAAATAAATAACACAGAAAATAATTCATTTGAAAGTTCATCAGACTATTTAATAAATGAAAGTACAGAACATAGTAAAAACTTGATACAATGTCCGGAGATTCTCTTGCGCATAGAAACGGTCGAAGCCAGAGCATTAGTAGACACGGGAAGTCAAATCACATGCGTGTCGGGTGAATGGTACAATCGGCATAAAACATCTTTAGACAAGTGCGCTAAGCTGCCAGTGACTAACTACCAAGTATCTGGCGTGCTAGGGGGCAAGCCCACTAGAATCAAGGAACAGTTTTCAGCAACCATCGAAGTAGGGTCGGTATCCGATGAGGTGGGTTTTCTCATCGTACATGGATTAAGGCACGACGTTATAATCGGCATAGACACTCTGCGTCGATGGGAGACAGATTTAGACTTAAAAATAAATAAATTAACAATTCAGATGAAACAAAAAATGGATCAGATCGAAATTCATAAGCCAGACGGTATTAACGACTTAAGCCAAGATCAGATTAATATATCAATTATAGAATCGGATAGATATAATCAGATTGGACATAATCCTGAACTAACCGATGATGAGATCAACAGCAAAGTGTCAGAATGTCAGGTACTAGAAGCTTGTGAGATGAAAGGTTTCTCAGACTTACTAAAAAAGTATCGCGATATTTTTTCAAAAATACCAGGCAGAGTTACGATATACGAACATAGAATCAAGATTTATGAGGACAGACCTTTTGTAAGACGGTCATATCCAGTACCGATTATGCATAGAGACAAAGTTAGACAAGAAATAGAAAAAATGTTAAAGCTCGGTATAATCGAACGCTCTTACAGCGAGTACATCAACCCGTTGGTGGTGGTAGCTAAAAAATCCGGCGATGTTAGATTGGTATTAGACGCAAGGTACATAAACAAGCTGATAGTACCTGATCACGACTGCGCTCAATCTACTGAGGTTTTATTCCAAAAGTGTGAAAATGCATCAGTTATGTCCAGTCTGGATCTAACCGCTAGTTTTTGGCAAGTGCCGTTGCATAAGGACTCTCGAAAATATACTTCATTCATGTACGAGGGGAAGACCTACCAATTCGCGGTAACACCCTACGGATTAAATACCAGCTTAGCTAGTCTCATTCGCACTTTAGATTTAGTTTTAAAAGATACTGATAAATTTACAATCAACTTCGTTGATGATATCTTGTGCTTATCTGATTCGTTCCAGTCTCACTTAGCACATCTTGAACAACTATTTAAAGTATTCCGAAGGCATAATATGACGATAAATTTTAATAAATCGAAGTTTTTCCGGGAAGAGATAGATTTATTAGGTCATCGAATTACAAAAAACGGTATATTACCACAACCGGAAAAAGTAGTTGCTATCCAGCGGTTTTCTGAACCAAAAAACGTAAAACAACTAAAAGGGTTTTTAGGATTAACCAATTATTATAATAAATTTACTAAGAATTACTCCGATGCCACAGCTCCATTACTTAAGTTGGTAAGAAAAGATGCTAAGTGAGATTGGAACGAAGAAATGATAACGCAATTTAAGAAAGTCAAACAATTATTTTGTAAGGAGATGGTGATACACCATCCCGATCCTAAAAAGCGTTACTATTTACAATGTGACGCAAGTAATTTTGCAATCGGTGCCGTGTTGTACCAGTTATCTGACACGCATGATGAACTTATAATCGGATTTGCGAGTCGAACCTTGAAAGGGGCGGAGTTAAATTATTTTACTTCCGAAAAGGAGCTTTTGGCCATAGTATTTGCGCTGCAGAAGTTCCGGACATTTGTAATCGGGGCTAAATTAACCATCCGAAGCGACCATCGCGCGCTAACATTCATGTCAACGTGTAAGTTAGTCAGTTCGCGGCTGGCTCGTTGGATTCTGTTTATTCAAACGTACGAGTTCGGAATCGAGTTCATAAAAGGAAAAGATAATCTGGTAGCCGACATTTTAAGCCGGTATCCTCCTGAAGATAAAAATATAGAAACACAAATTAGTCAATTACAAATTATAGCGCCGTTAGCTAAAAGTAGTTCTGAGAAATTAGATAATGATATGGAAACATTTGCGGCTCACCAAGCGCAGGATCAACGCATAAACGAGTTAATAAATAGAGACATTACGAGAACAAAAAAACGTCTAACACAAGTAAAGAGTATCTGGTACCATGTGGAGCCAGGGGGCCGTCTAAGGGCTTATCTCCCCGCCAAATTAGTTAAAAACTTAGTGATAGAGACACATGAAATATATGGTCATGTGGGAGCTGGAAAATGTTACCAGATGCTAAAACAGAACTTTTATTACCCGAAATTTGCGCGTTGCGTCAGGCGAATCTTAGTCAGCTGCGATCGATGTCAACGATGTAAGGTTCCTAACACGTACAGTTATGCAGCAATGCAGAACATAACTCCAGAAAAAGTCGGAGAATTGGTTTCTATAGACTTTTTAGGCCCGTTACCTGCGAGTAGAGGAAATTATAAGTGGATACTAGTAACCATTGACACGATTAGCAAATTTGTGCGTTTATATCCATTAAAAACGGCCGATGCGCGATCCACTATCCGTTGCATTTTTGAACAATACATACCTGAGTTAGGACAACCGGACAAAATTCAGTTCGACCATGGTACACAATTTACGTCAGCTTTATGGTTAAATAAACTAAAAGATGAAGGAATCATACCAATATTCTCATCAATTAGGCATCCACAGGGAAATATGGTAGAAAGAGTAAACAGAGAATTAGGAAGGTTTTTTAGAACATTTTTGACTGAAAAACATACTTCGTGGATCCAATGGTTGAAAGTGATTGAATGCTGCGTAAATGAAGTGCACCATGAGTCGACTGGATTTTGTCCGTGCGAAATCCAGTTAGGAGAACCTCCAACCAGATTTTGGAAAAAATGGTTCGAGATTGACCAGAATGATATTTCATTAGAATTGAAATTAAATTTAGTTAAAAATAATATTAAGAAAAAAGGAAGTAGTCGAGCCAAACAATTCAATTCGAATCACAGATTAACGAAATTTAACGTAGGCGATTTAGTTCTAGTCAGAGCATTAAATGTCTCAGACACAAAAAATAGAATAATGGCAAAGTTTCTTGCACTATATGAAGGACCGTATCGAATTCGAAATAGAGTTGGCGAGGCTACATTCATATTAGAAAATATAAACACTAGGAAAGAGCGTGGACGATTCCATACTCAGATGATGAAGCATTATTATACACCTGAGTTTTGAAATTAGAGAAACGATAACTTAGAGGCGTTGACTGTCATCGTTCGCGACGGTTGTGTTTGAATTGCTAACGTACCCAGGTCGAATGAAGCGACAAGGGAGATATAAAGCTCGGGGTCAAGCGCAAGTCCTTACAATCGGTCATCATGTTCGGTTACGGCTATATCAGCGTCCAAGACAAGTCTATCCAAGTATGCATCGAAGATTTTGCGATATCTGAAAATGATAAAATAGTAAATTCGTCGGGAACTTTCAAATCGGGACTCGGAAGATATGTGAAGGGAAGAGGGTATCAAGTTAATGCTCACCTTCTGGATCCGAAACGATTGCACCGCAAGAAGCCCGTGCAACATCGCCTGACGGGACAATCAACGTCAGACGATGCACCGGCCGGTCAACCTGAGGGAAGTCTTGTGGCAAAGAACATCGTGGCGGAGGCACATGAGATGCAGCTCAAGGTGCCTGATACTAATAACAACTTAAGTATAAAGGTCAGCATTCCACTAAGTGCACTCCCGAACTTCAAAATATCCGATCCGAAGAACGAGATGAAAGCTCCAACGGTTGAAAAACCGAAAATAAAAAGTAAACCTACCATAATCCGAAGTGAGGTGGTGTCTGGGATGCTACCAGGATTCCGGAGTTATAAAATTCCAAGGGTTAACAAAAGCTCAACTGACGGTGCAGCAACTTCCATCTCAGATGCACCAAGGGCGAGCGATGGCAGTGCGGAAGTCGCCGCACCATCAACCAAGAAGAGATGTCGGCTGGCCGACTTCGACAGAAGGAAAGATCGCAAACCCGAGGAATTGATAACTATGCTAAGGATCTTCGGAACTTTGGATTCATCCGACGACGAAGACGAGGTACGGCTACATAGGCCGAAGCAACAGAAAACAGCTGTTGTTCAGTCTAGGCCACCGGCAAGTCGACGAACCACCTATCAACCACCGTCGATAAGGGAGGTAGTAGAGATCCCAAGATTAATAGATCCGACTGATCCCTTGGGACTCAAGCGAGGATGAGGGAAACCGAATCACCATATCGACGGCAGAAAAAAAAAAGAAGATCGAACATCAGCTTCCCGACGAGATCAAGATCGTCAGAACACCAGATGATCGCAGGGGGCAATGTAACGTGACAGGCAGATAGGCCTGACCGTTAGCATTCAAACATCAGCCGTTGCGAACATTCGATGATAGTCTAGAACGTTCGACATAACAGCATGAGTTTGGGTGACGTCACGACTTGTATATAAGTCGTGGCGACACTCAGCTCATCAGCAATCTAAGGCAAAGCGCCAGGTTGGCTCACCGTAGATATTCAAACATATTCTTTCACTTTTCTCTTTACAGACACCATAGGCAAAGCGCCTGGTGATCTGCCTAGCCAATTATCATTCGTACTTTAGAAAATTCAGAAACACAGAAAATTTCGTAAATTTAATTTTGTTCAAATATTATTTCAAATTATTATTATTCATAAAGTCGTGAGATAAAATATCTCAGTAGATATAATGTGGGGGTTCTGGATATGACTTCTTTACCGGCCGAGTTGTGTTGGTAAGTTACCGACCGAGCGGGGTAAGTTACCGACAGTCGGATGGTAACGATTTGGGGGTACCGATCGTCGATCTTTGTTACCGACAATTGGATGGCTGCCATTTTGCGTCGTGCGATGGCGCCACTGCCGATTGTTACCGATATTCTGATGGTAACGATCGAGAATCCTGCATTGCCGATCTGCGCTTACCGACGATCTGATGGTTGCGATTTTTCGTCATGCGATGGCGCCACTATGGATCGTCGATCTTTAGTTATCGATAGTCTGATGGTGACGATTCTGAATCATGCATGCCGATTTCCCGATACCGGCAATCGGTCGGCTGCAATTTATCTGCAGATCGTTGATCTTCAGTTATCGATGGTCTGATGGTAACGATTCTGAATCATGGTTGCCGATTTTCTGTTACCGACAATCGGACGGCTGCAATTTCGAATTCTTAGCTTATATACGAATTATACTAGCCGAAATGAGTGGCGGGGTGTTTAATTATGCAATCAATGACTCGAATCATCTCATAATGACATATATGTTTATTTGTTATCTCTTAAGACTAACCTATTATAAAAGTGATAATTTTCTTAAAACTAGCTTAAAACTATGCTTATTTTACAATTTTCTTACAAGAATAACTTAAACTATACATGTACATTATTCTTAACCTAAACTCAAACTATATCTACAACTAGGTGGTGGTAAACGCACCGGGGTTTACACACGCGGATCTGAAACATACAGATATTTCAATAAGCGAACGATATATAATGAAAATTATGTGTACTTACCGGGTAATATGTGAACGTGTGGTTCGAGTGGAATCACTCTTGGCGGCGGAGGTATCCCCGGAGAAGATGATCTCGACGACGATGGCGAGCTCGGACCCGATCGCATCGATGAGGCTGATCTGATCGATGGCGATCGGCCTCTTTCTATACTCACGCGCACCGTCGTCGCATCCGAATCATCCGCATCTTCTTGCACGGAAGATGTCACATCCGCACATTGGATGGGTGACTGCGTAGAATTTTCGACAGCATCCCTACGCATCGCCCAGTAATCGTTTATCTGATGCTGCCGTGTAAGGTTTTCTATCAGTTCATAATAGGTATTTTCGGTTTCGGTTACGAAGCGCTCATCCACATGCTCCTCGCGCAAAATACGCAACACCATCCGAGCGTTTCGCAGAAATCGCTCCCTCGATTCGGCCCTCCGTCGCAGCTGAGCCGCTCGCTGTGCAACGCGTCCGCGAGCAGGATTCATCTGGATTAATCACACATCCTTATGTTTTAGAATCTGTTAAAATTCAAATATCCAATGCAGATAACATACCTTATTTTCAGGTTTAGTTTTGGAATCAGTCTTCTTCGTCTTCTTCTTCTTCTTCTTGATGCTTTTCCTTCGATTCTATGAACTTCCACTATTCACCGATCTTTTCAAACTGAAAACTATTTTCTCTTCTCAAACCGATCTGGTGGGGATCGAGCTGCAATTCTATGGGTTGCACAACCCCCCAACCCAAAATAAAATCAAGCCTAACCAACTCGAGAACGGCTCTCAAAAGACTCCGCCCCGACTCATAAAAATAGGCGAGCCTCAAAGAATTTAGCAATAAATATCATTCAAAAGTTTTTCATATCCTTCCAGCACCTGAAAATGCTATAGAATTCTTGTAAACAAAAAGACTGCGATAATCAAAAGATTGCACCTGGGCCCATAAAAATTGGTAAACCTCGAAGAATCGAGCAATAAATATCATTCAGAATTTTTTTCACACGTTATTCGCGGCTCGAAAAACGCTAGAATTTTGGAAACGCAAAGATTGCAATAATCACAAGATCACACCTCGGCTCATGAAAATCGGCAAGTCTCAAAGGATAGAGCAATAAATATCATTCAGAAGTTTTTTTCACACATCGAAAATGTTAGAATTTCCTAAACACACAAATTGTTCAGAACACCTGCATTTTTCCCACATTTTTCCGGCATTTTTTTTTTTTTTCACATGGTGCCATCTGCACACCTGCATGTGTACCGATCCCATGCAATAAATGCCCAGCTCAGTCAATTTCCGGCTTTGCTTGAGACCGCACATACAACTGTGAATATGGAGCTCATATTGGAACTACAAGGTTTTGGCCGATTCAGTGATAAATTTGTGATAAAAGAGCTGGCCGTAATAAACATTCGCACACATGAGGAATATCAGCAGGGTCTCACACGCATCCTCTTCAAGGCACCATGCTCCTGGGTGACTCTCTCAAGCGAGTTAAAAAATCTTTATTCGCTGCAAACATGGCATCATCATGGAATACCCTGGAGTGATGGAGGAATGCCGTATATAGATGCAGTGAAAATTGTGAGGAAATTTGCACAAGATGCGAGTCGCATTTATGTGAAGGGATTGGAAAAGAAACAATGGATCGAAAAAATCCTCAATGACGACTCGAAATCGGTGATTGATTTGGATAAGCTGGGGTGTCCGAATCTTCGAATACTGCGATTGGAATCAAGTGTATTTCGATGTCTTTCGTATGAAGACTGTCATAGCGTTGTACCTGGAGGCTACCATTATGCCTTCGAGAACGTTCAGCGGTTGAAAAACTGGTATTTGGAGGAGGGCCGTAAAAAATCCTCCCCACATGTCTCGAGGGCGGGGGATGATGGCTTAAAAGCCAAGGGCTCGCAGGGAGCTGCATTCGTGCATTTCGACATCCCACCGTCGATACATCCTCCTAGTATATTCGAACCAGCAAACTCTTTCGACATCCCACCACCAATACATCTTCCCAGTATATTCGAATCCGCAAACTCTTTCGATCAAGGTAAGAACTCTTTTACACGATAATCATATTCAATTATATATATATGTATATATATATAAAAAAACTAATTCCGAATTATTCATTTTTGTGCAGATGGACTTCAGCAGCCTAAACAGCACCAGCCGTATGGATAATGATATGCAGATGAAAAAGATGTCCGAGCTGGAGATTGCACAAAAGTACGACATCTCAAAACTGAGACTAGTGAAAACGAAATTCGGTTCTAGAATCATCGCTACGATTGCCGACGAATTCATCGTCTTCCTACCTGCGAGAGTCGGAAAGGCTCTGGAGAACGACTCCAACCAACTGGATCAGTTGAACAACGAGGCGGATCAGAAACGTCTGCAGATACTTTATCTTGGAGGACCATACAATAAATTTGAATTCTGTGGCAAAATATAAACACACACACACACACACACACACACACACACACACACACACACACACACACACACACACACATACAGATGTATATATATATATATATGTAATGGGAATGGGTGAGGGTTGAATAAATAACAATTAAATTGCAATCACATTTATTTATTGTTCCTTTAGAATAAGCTTAATCTATAGTTCTCAAACATGCAGATCCCTTAAAATGTTGCTAATTTTTTGACGGTACCGCTAATGGGTTTGTATTCAACAATGCGATCGTGTATAATCATACAATAGGCTGAAGTATTTGCTGGAAATGCAACGCTAGTTTCGAATTCCAAACGAATATCCACCGGTCCACTCTTTAACGATGCATTCTGCTTGGAACAGTCTATAGTAATTTAAGACTAGTGTTTACATGGTAAGCAGCGTTGAATACATCCGAGCATGCAGTTATTTCCATCACATTTTCCTTTATACTCGCAGGTTATTCGGTTGTAGAAAGATTCGGCCAGTCTGTCATTTGACTCCAGATTCCCACTGAAGATACTTGTAAACCGTTGAAGAGTGAAACCCTGACTCATATACTGCAGAAACATAATGCAGAATTGACCGCATACGCGGGATGAAATACTCTGGAGTTGTTTGTCATTCCATAGGTAGGTCGTACAGTTCCGCCGTAGGCTGCGTAGATAATGCGGTATGATCGGTGGTAGACCCATACTATCGAAGTATACTCCATTACCAGAGTTTGACACATAAAAAGCCACCCAGTGGGATCCTGGATTGGTATGTTCATCGGTGTTTGCCACGATCGTTGTAGGGTACGACCATAGCAGAGGTATCTGGTCGGCTGCAAACACCCCCTTGGAACGGCTAGGGATCATCCCCAGCGCTTGATAGATTTGAAGACTTTCCATTCTGCATCCTGGTTAACTAGATACTGCGACGATTATTGATGTCGGTTGGACTTGTACAGGTATCTATCTCGTCGTAGCACAAATATCTCCTATTGAAACATTCCGATTGATCATTTGACCTTGAGGGTTTAGTAACGTATGAAAATGATGACACGGTCCTCTCGCGTAATCTCTTGTTCTCCAGCTCCTGCACCGTATCACCACACTTGTTAATATCCCTGACGCTGTTGGTACCCTTCTGCTCAAGGCTCTGGTTGAATTCTGATAGACAACGAGTGTACAGCACCTCAGTCCGGAAAGGAATTGCAGACAACTCTTTTGCGGATAACCCCTGGGACTTTAACCATGTTGTCAATTTCATAGCATTACGTAATGCACAGCTGAGGGATTCTGCAACGGTTGAGTGTACGTAGCATACCTCGTCCGCTGACATATCTCTGAACGCTGGGCATCTGCATTCACCACGTTCTAGGTTTACAATTTCACGTGTCGTCACCTCTTGAAGAAATTTAGCTTTTTGCACACCACGGCAGAAGATATTTTTTGCCGTAAGTGTAATCGTGCGTAAATTCGTGTGTAGCTGCTTGAGTGTCACATCACCTTCGAACCATTCCAACCCGTGGTGGTTATTGGTCAGCCAGTTGATCCGTGAGCGGTCTGATGAGCAGAGATTAGAGATGGAGTACGGCGGAGCGATGATCCAGTGAGCCAGAGTCTTACACTCGTATCCAACAACGGCAACCTCTTTCGGTATGAATTCGCCATTTTCACCAGTGAAACCTTGTATGTCGACGATGTAATTCATGATGATCTTGAGAGTTGAACAGCTGGTACTTTCAAACGTTCAAGACACTACTAGTAGACTGAGGAGAAGACTGGACAGCCTGAGGTATTTAAGCTCTACTGTTTTATGGTTGCAATTCTGCCCCTCCGTATACAGTGAGCTGGAGGGGGTGAGCAGGTTCTATCAGGTTTTATGATGGTCACAGCACGTTTGTCGAGAGGGTTGCTTCAACTGCAGATTATGGAATACAGATTCCGACAGGATTTCGGGACGTCGCATGGTTAACTTTCACAACTAATTACCAAAATCTGTAATGACTTGACGCATCGAATCGATCTCTATTACGTTAGAGAATTCGGCATACACAATACAGTTTATAGTCGTGGTCAGGGGTTCCTTAAAGCGTGTCTCTATCCGAACACTACCGTGCTTGATGAGATTCCAATGTCCGTTATCACTGGCTGAGAGGTCAGGTGTGAGGTCGAACGCGGTAAGACAGTATCCATATGCATAGTCCTGACGGGGAATTGAGTTTCCCTCGTTGAGGAAGTGTATACCGGTCCCCGTGAACAGAGTGTTGTAGGAATCCACAAATAGTTTATTCTTGAAATTGGGTTGTAAGGGCTTCGAGGGAATCTGAGTACCCTCGATATACAAGGATAGGTGATTAAGCCCGAATGATGAAAAATCAAACGGATTGAGTTTTTTGTCACCGTTATAGGCTTTGTTATCGACAAATCCGATAATTAACCGCTTCGGTAGTTGACCAAGGAAAACATTATCGAGGGTCTCGACCTGCACACCGCTATGTATTGTCATTGTTTTGACCTCTACGCGCGTCATAGGGTATTTCGCTGTTGTCTTGGCTAGGGTTCTTGCATGCGCTAAGAGAATACCTGGACTGATTTTGACACGCCGTACGAATAAGGTCACGTCCATAATATCCACCTTATGATGATCGTTAGCCTCTATCAAGCAAAAGGCGTCCCGGAATCTGACTAGCCTCAATCTGAGTTCCACCCCGTTCAACAGAAACTTTTCCTGTTTTTGTGAAAACAGAAGATTATAAAAATGTTGATGATGATGATGATGATGATGACGACGATAATGATGCATATAAAAGTGCGATTAAGGGAAGCTTGTCAACTAACATTGCTATTGGCAACAATACCACAACAGTCGTCGCTATAGATGATGATGCGAATGATATCCTTGATGATGATAACCAGGATGACGCACCTGCAATCGCCTCTACAAGTACACCGATGACCAAAAAAGAAGTCAAGACGATGCGCTATTTAAACATGTTCAACTCGACCAAAGAGCAAAAGAACTTGGATATGAAATATGGCGTTCGAAAGTTAAAACTCGTCGGAATGAAGATTGGTGATTCGGATATCGTATTTGAAGATGATCAGATATATATATAGGCGATAAGAGCTATGAGAACACACCGGGATTGCTCGAATTGATATTCAAAAAGTTGCCTAATCCTGCGATTGTGGATAAAACCGATAGATTGAATTATGCCAGAATCGTGAAAAAAACGAATGCGCATCGAAAATATTACAATGCTGACAAAAGCTTGCGTTCTGATAGAGAAAAAAATTCAAAGTACAAAGATTTTATTGCCCCGTACATCGACTCACCTGCGAAAAACCCTAGGCAAAGATCCGGTAAAGGTTTATTACCCACCCATAAAATCGTGCGAGGACAAAGCACGGATTATGTTTATTGGGATGATCCTAATGAGCTCGTTGACCGTCTTCGACTACTCATGACATCTCAAGCGGCTGGTAATACTAGCCACAACAATGAAATATCCTCCATCATTGAGGAGCTGCGCGAGGCGGAAATCATTTATTAGCATTAGATTGATCATAAAATAATCATTCGGCCACAGATCGTTGAACAATGAGCATAGACATATTTGGACGACCGCTGACGAGCAACAACTACGAAAAAAAAAAAAGTGTTACCCGAGGTCCTCAGGGTGATGGATTCAAATTCACCTCTGATAAGCAGTACGATCTGGACAGCAAACGATTATGTAATATCGCGGATCCGCAAGAGCTAAACGACGTTGTTTCTCTGAAAAGACTCGAAGATATCACATGGCGAACCTTGGGTGTTCTCGAGCATTTTATAGAAAAATCATTTGCTAACTCTACGCTACAAGCAATCCACAAGTTTGAATCTCAACTTAATGCACGTCTAGATCGAGAGCATACCAACAATTGCAACGAGAATCAACACATTCAGACTCTTATGGAGGAAGAGATTAACGCTCTCACGGTAAAGAAGGAAGTTCTAGAGACTCGATTGGCAGCCATAGCATCTAATCTTGAAGAATTCAGTCACAATGGGCTACTACGAGGAATTCGCTTCAAATCCAGCTAGATCGTTTAACGATGAGCATAGACATATTCGGTCGTCGGTTGGGTAGTGGAAAAATCAAAAGTGTGAGTAGTCGTGGACCTCCTGGTGTTGGATTTAAAATCACCATCGATAACCAATACGACATAGACAATAAACGATTGTGTAATATCGCATATCCGCAAGAACCAACCGATGCCGTTTCTCTGAAAAGTCTTGAGGATATTACACAACGAAAGTATGATGCTTTCGAACGCACTATAAAGCAGACATTTGAACAATCCATGCAACAGGCGCTCGAAGCTCTTGAATCTAAACTCGATGCTCGCATAGCACGAGAACATAGCGAAAGTTTTGAAGAAGATCAACGTATTTGGACCCGAGCAAAAGAAAAGATTGCGGTCCTCAAGGAGGAAAATGAATCTCTGGTGAAACGGTTGGCGATAGTTGAGAATAACGCTGAAACACTTCGCCGGCATTACATCCACGGAATTCCGATCCCACCCGAATTTTTAGACAACATATACGTTGATAATTGGGTGAAGACGCATGAACATGAAGTCGGTAATAGCGAGCGAACTTCATAGACCCGCCCGGCGTAATTATCCTCGACGTTATGTCGATATACGCAGCTTGGATGAGACCTGGCAAGCCGATCTCGTCGATATGTCCGCATACTCATCAATCAACAAGGGCTCAAAATTTTTGCTCACAGTGATTGATATATTTTCAAAATTTGCGTGGGCCGTACCGATCAAGAGTAAAAATGCCAAAGATGTGACTGCTGCGATGGAATCTGTGCTAACTCTGGGTCGCGTACCGAAACATCTACACGTTGATCAGGGCAAGGAATTTTACAACAAAGAATTCAAAACTCTTATGAGACATCACGGGATCAACATGTACTCGACATTTAGCAACTTGAAGGCGTCGATATGTGAACGCTTCAATCGTACACTGAAAAATAAAATGTGGAAGCAATTCACACTTCAAGGTTCTCATAAGTGGACCAACATTCTACCAAATTTAATTGCATCGTATAATAATACCAAACATAGCACGATTAAAATGAAACCGAAAGATGTAACTACAACTGATGAAAAACAACTGTATCGTAGTGTGTATAAACCGCGTCAAATCAAACGAAGCAAACGAAAACGTAAATTTAAGGTCGGCGATAAAGTTCGAATTAGTAAATATAAGAATGTATTCGAAAAGGGTTATACGCCAAATTGGACAACAGAAATATTTACAATTGATGAGGTGAAGAATACCAACCCTCCAACTTACAAACTCACCGACTACCTGAATCAGCCCATTGAAGGCGGTTTTTATGAGGAGGAGCTCAGCAGGGTGCAATATCCCGATGGCTATCTTGTAGAAAAGGTCTTGCGAAGGCGTGGTGATCAACTCTATGTAAAATGGTTGAGATTCGATGGTTCACATAATAGTTGGATAAATAAATCGGATATGTAATATAATTTTCATGAATAAAATTTATTATCAACATATTTACATTCGTTTTTTTCACTCTCCTCAATCTTAATGCTAGCTTACATGATCATCGAGGAAAAGAAATGTTTTCTCACATTTTCTCACATTTTCTCACATTTTCCAACATTTTCTAACATTTTCTAACATTTTCTAACATTTTCTAACATTTTTTAACATTTTCTAACATTTTCTAACATTTTCTAACATTTTCTAACATTTATATGTAAAGTAAATGGGAAATTATTTTATTCTATTTTAGAAAATGTTAGAAAATGTTAGAAAATGTTAGAAAATGTTAGAAAATGTTAGAAAATGTTAGAAAATGTTAGAAAATGTTAGAAAAATGTTAGAAAATGTTAGAAATTTACGAGTTTGCAGAATCTTGGTATCCCCAAGGTAAAGTATCAGTTTTACCAGGTATCAACTTTCGCTTATCGTCACACCAGCTTAGAGCTAACTTATTCTGTATAATAGTGCTAACCGTGTGTCGACTACTTTTTATCATACACTGTTGTTCAACCAAATTTTGGTAGCCGAAAAGGCATCGTTTGTAATCATCAAATGTGATGGATTTTAATGTCGAGCCCTTTACACCCTTTGCACGTTTTTTATCAGTATCGCCACGAGTTCTGAATGTATAGAGTTTTGCTCGCAAGCCGATAAATTCAGTCATAATTTTTCCATTATTTTCATCTTTCATCAGACCGATGCGTTTTTTGTTCAACAGGGGAATGCCATAGGTATTATTCGGCGGGTAGTCTGATGTATCAAACATGGCCGCAACATCACGCTTGATGATTTCGTAGATATTTGGAACGGTAAACTGATATATCAGGCTATCTGTATCAGTATACATTAATTTCGATTCAGTACTTGAAAAATTATTTTTCACATAATCATAGTGGAAGTTGTATAGAAATATTTTGGAAAGATCGAGAATAGCAGCACCAATGTAGATGGGTTTATTGAAATATACTTTAGTTCGACTTAGCTCAATAATTACCATATCTTCATCAAATATGGTGCAGCTATGAAATGTTGGCCTTGCAATGAGAGCTCGTGCACCACCCCTACCCTCCCATTTCGTGATAAGTTTCACGGTTCTATGGTTACGCACATTCTCCATGGTCTTGCCAAATACAGCGTTATTCATGAGCTTGTAGAAATTTTTCTCAAACTCGTTTTTCGACTGCTTTCGCATATTTGTGTTGAGATCGATGTATGACTTTAACCATGGCGATTGTGCGAACCTTGGAATTCTACGCACTTTCGTCAGCTTCAAACCAAATTTAATACATTGCTTCAAATTACGATAGTGCAGAACATATTTTTTCTTGGGTAGAAGCGTTGTCGTAAGTTTTCTAATTTTACTACCCGGCGGTGTGAAATGCTCGGGACACAGAGGTAAGTCGGCATGTTGTTTATGGAGCTCTGTAGGATAATCTAAATCCACCTCTAGAATATAACCGATTGGTGCGTCATCCGGATGGGACATCACATCAATGGCATCATTTTCCCACTCGAACGACCCACTCGGCAAATGCTCACTCATAGCTGCACCATAAAGATTATTTACATCGAAATACATTAAATATGACTCCGCTTTGCTTGGATCAAAATCTTCACCCATGAATCGATTATTTGCTCTAGCATAGCGATTTGAGCACTGCGCCACACCACCTCTTATGCTTTTCTCAATAAATAATATCATTTCTGGATCGTCTAAAAGTTGGAGATTAATTTTCGTCTGTTTCAATATTGCATCAAAAGCAAGCCCCGGCGCGGTCTAATAATGCAGGGGATCCAAGTTGTACGTTTTGAAGCAGCTATCGCGAAAATTTTGAAATATATCGGCTAATAAAAGTACATCAGTTTTCAGGTATAAATCCGAATAATCGCCTAACGTTTTCAAATCAAACTTGGCCCAAACATCTTTCGCGTGTTCGTAATCCGCATCGGTAATACCCGCGGCACTGAGTTTCGAATAGAAATTTTTTTTATCGGGTAATTTTATTTCGTCAAGTTTCTCCCAAGAATCAATATACTCGTACGGAAAGACACCTTTACGAATCATCAAACTGAATTCATCTCGATCGCTGTAAAATTTCCGCGTTATTTGCTTATCGGCATCGTCGACGTACGATGCTAATTTCTCTATACTGCTAGCCATGAATCGAAGTGAATCTATGAACCTCAAACTAATCATAGTACCGTCGACTTTCTTTGTGAATGATATGTATTTTTCCTTATTGATGGGTAGCAACGTAATATCACCGGGAAAAGTTGTAGCCAGAGATTTAATGATAAAGTGAGAATCGTAACCCGATAAATTGTGAAAAACCACCGGAATCGTGTGCGACTCTTGAAAATTCAGATTGCATCGATTGTGTGCGGCCCCGCGATATTTACCCGTAAAATGACAGTGATCGCGACACTTTTTCTCTTCAGGTAAAAATGGCTTCTCACAGATGTAACAATTTTTCGCGCGCATGTGACGATCGCGTTGTGCCTGATTCAACACCTCCATTGGAATCACATTTTTTATACGCGACTCTACTTTTACGGCTAATTCACGAAGCTCCTCGATCAGCCATTTAATACAATCAGATCCGCGGTGACCCTTGTATTCCGATAATGTATCATCGTACACGCAGTGTGTATAATACGCCGCACTATGCGGAATATGCTCTTGGGATTCTTTTACCCCGGGCTTCATCATGCATTCAAGATCGGCATATACGACGAAGGGTACAGTGCTCTGATTTTTAAAATTGGAAAATCCCAAAGTGTTCTCCTTGGGAAATTCCATTCGCACTTTATTCAACCGCAGACAATCTTGTCTATGATTTTCATAGGCATTTTGTACGCTGAAGTGACACAAATATCTATCGCACAAAAATTGTGCACATTTATGATTTGACAATTGCATGCTAACCAAACGTGAAAGATTCTTGATCCAAGCAAAGTGGAATCGTGGTTTGAAATTATCTAAATTACCATTATCTAGTTCGCTTCCACTTTCAATCATGAGCAGGTGGATTGTATTGTTCTCTGTTACATTTTTACTCAAATATAGCGGGGTGACTATACTATTATTCGAGTTTTTCTTGCCTTCAAAAGTTTCCGACTCGATTCCATATTCGTTAATACTCAAATTATTCAACTTCTCGAATTTTTCTACAGTATGAAGGGTTGCGGGGAATTTGATACCTGTACAATCTAGCTCCGATATGTACTGTCGATAGCTGCATGTCATAGTTGCGTTAACGTTTACGGGGTGGAGGGCTGAGGTAACAGACCACAGCAAACATCGATCGTCATTGTGTTTCACGTTGACCACCGCCTTCTTTCGCTGAATATCCTCGGGTAGCGGTGCGAATGTCGAGAGTCCACCGCGAAGAGGCTCGTATCGGTTGATGCAGATCACAGCATTTATGATCTCAATCATGCTCCAACCAGAATCACGCTGCTCGAAATCCTCTACCATGGTTAGCAGAGGATTCGTTACATTATCGGTGAACCAGGTTTCCAGATCCGTCGATGGAAGAATCGTGGCGTTGCGTGTATTGAAGTTCTTCACTTCCACACTGATCTCATCGTTTTTGACGTTTTCAAATTTACACGAAACCCCCACATTCACCTTAATACTTCCTTCTTCGCGTAGCACATTTTTCAGACGTTCGATCGTCACCACCCCAGCGTCAGTCAAAAATCTAGCCAAATCTTTATGTTGGAGATTTGTCACGGCTCCGGTGCGTATACGACACTTGAAGGCACTCTCCATATCATCCCATCGAACACGTTTATGAATATCATCGCCGATATTACCTCCAACGATAGTCGCACGATGTTGTTCAAATTTCACCACCCACGATTGGAGGAGTGAAATTATATGTTGCAGTCGTTGTTTTTCACTCACACTCTGTTTAGATTGCGTTAAAATATTGTTCAAGAATTGAATATTTTTGAGAGCGATATCGCGCCAATGAATAAAAATATCTTCATTCGCTTGTTCTGGGGGTAGTGTACACAGTAACTTGTATGCATCTTCCATCATCTCAACAAGATTCATATACACGGCGCTGTCCATTTTTTTTTTCTTGGGTGAATTTTACAACTGGGTAGTCAAACTGACACTCTACGAATGTTCACACCCACCGTGGGTTTTGGGGTTTTAGATGCACACGCCCCCCACCACACCGACGTTCAAATACCATGAAAATTCAAACGTTTCCAATGATCGGTCAGAGATTTTGTACCTGAGAGGCTTACATCTTTTGCACCTTTATGCAGAAAAAATATTACCCAAGTGTGTCAATGGTTAGCCCCTCCAATATTGTAGGCGTATTTAGAGTTTCTAGTTGGGTATAAAAGTGCGAGTTTGCTTCGGGATTTTACACAGTCTGCATCCAGTCAACCCGAAAAAGCAAAATTTAAGGAAATTCAATGGAAGAAGTAAGTATAGTTATTCTTCGATATCATAGTTTTTTTTTTTTTTTTTTTTCGTGATAGATATAGTTTGTAATTGATATTTTGAAATCCATGATCTTGAACCTGTGAAGGATTGGAGCTCCGATGATGATGGATATGATAGTTGTAACGAGTTGGTAGTCGATGGGGCGCGCTGGATTACGGGCCGGTATGATGACGGCACCCCCACGTGGATGAAGGTGCAACCACTGAAGTGGGCGTCGGATGATGAGGAGGAGGAGGCCGAGGAGGAGGAGGAGGCCGAGGTGGAGGAGGAGGCCGAGGTGGAGGTGCCGGACGTGGTGGACAAATATGGGGTGCGGTGGATCACGTTCAGGTACGATGACGGCACCCCCACGTGGATCGAGGTGAAACCACCGAAGCGGGCGTCGGATGAGGAGGAGGCGGAGGAGGGGGAGGAGGAGGTGCCGGACGTGGAGGAAAATTGGGATGAGGAGGAGGTGCCGGAGGTGCCGGCGGTTATTGAAAACAATGAGGAGGGTGAGGAAAATAATGCATGGTAAGTACACATAATTTTCATTATATATCGTTCGCTTATTGAAATATCTGTATGTTTCAGATCCGCGTGTGTAAACCCCGGTGCGTTTACCACCACCTAGTTGTAGATATAGTTTGAGTTTAGGTTAAGAATAATGTACATGTATAGTTTAAGTTATTCTTGTAAGAAAATTGTAAAATAAGCATAGTTTTAAGCTAGTTTTAAGAAAATTATCACTTTTATAATAGGTTAGTCTTAAGAGATAACAAATAAACATATATGTCATTATGAGATGATTCGAGTCATTGATTGCATAATTAAACACCCCGCCACTCATTTCGGCTAGTATAATTCGTATATAAGCTAAGAATTCGAAATTGCAGCCGTCCGATTGTCGGTAACAGAAAATCGGCAACCATGATTCAGAATCGTTACCATCAGACCATCGATAACTGAAGATCAACGATCTGCAGGTAAATTGCAGCCGACCGATTGCCGGTATCGGGAAATCGGCATGCATGATTCAGAATCGTCACCATCAGACTATCGATAACTAAAGATCGACGATCCATAGTGGCGCCATCGCATGACGAAAAATCGCAACCATCAGATCGTCGGTAAGCGCAGATCGGCAATGCAGGATTCTCGATCGTTACCATCAGAATATCGGTAACAATCGGCAGTGGCGCCATCGCACGACGCAAAATGGCAGCCATCCGATTGTCGGTAACAAAGATCGACGATCGGTACCCCCAAATCGTTACCATCCGACTGTCGGTAACTTACCCCGCTCGGTCGGTAACTTACCAACACAACTCGGCCGGTAAAGAAGTCATATCCAGAACCCCCACATTATATCTACTTATCTCACGCACCAGAGATCATAACCTATAACTAATAAGTTAAGCAACTTTGTAAATATAATTTTAGTTTGGTTGCAACCGTCTTTTGATATTATTTTATTTAATAAATGTTTTTTCTTATGTTTAATATAATTGCTCAGATTTAGTGCTGGTTCCCTTCTCCGCCATTTCCCGGTCATATTAAATTCTTTTTAGCTAGGAATACGGCTGCGAACGCCTTGCGTTCAAGGTCCGTGGATAGACGGGATACGGCTGCGTGCACTACGTGCATAAAGTCCGTGAACCAGGGGAGACGGCTGCGAACGCACGGCGTTCAAAGTCCGTAATTAGACAAAGATTAGATAGAGAGGTCCTAAATTTTCATCCGAGCGAAAAACTCACAATAACTGTCAGTTTCGCGAATCGCGAAACTGCCGTAAAGTTACAATATATATGTATATATATGTCAAAGGGCAGTTTTCAGGACGATTTTCGGTATCTATTGTATATCACGAGGACACTTGGTGGTTTTCAGGACCGACCTCGTAAGAGTTACATGTCATATGTATATTATCAGGACCGTCCTAAAAAACATCGATACGAACTAAATGGTCGTTTCGGGACATGTCCTGAAAATACTCATTTTATCGGAGGAATTATGATGAATTAGCGTTTTTATCAGATTGATTGTACAACGTAATAAAAAGCGGCGGAACAAGTCTATCGTTAATGTGACATCACCTGAGTCAGAGAATTGAGCCTACATGAGCCTACATATTGTTGATTCTTTCTTTTTATAACTGTTATAACAACTAGAGACAACTAAAAATCGTCATGTAGATTCATGTAGGCTCATGTAGGCTCAATCCTCTAACTCGGGCGAGTACTCGTATTGATGAAATGATTGTTTGGCTCATATTACTAGTTGGGATCACTAAAATCAGAAGTGTCCCGGAATTCCGTTGTAGTCGCGCATAGATCATTCATGTCCCGGAATGTGCCAGTAGGTTAAAAGTTGCGTTTGTCAGAAAACTGGTGGATTTCGCGACACACCTACCTTTAGCTATCGATTACAATCATCACCAGCCTGACACGATTTCTTCTCATAGCCCCGAGAATTCAAAGTCAAACCGTTCATAATAATGGCGTTTCCGATTATTACTCGTCATCAAATCAAAAATGATTTTCGGCTTGCAGGCGTATTTTAGGAGTCAGCTGATGAGAGATATTTCATTCATCTCAGATATTATATCACAATTTGACCACGAGAGTATCGCCAGAAAAAAGTGCATTCAGCTCGACACGATTGCTTCATGCAGTATGTGCACTAGATGTAGTTACTGTTGGCAATATTTTCGGAATGAATCAGGTATATAGCATGGATCATCCATATCCCGGAATCTGCCAGTGGATTGAAAACTGCTTTTGTCAGAAAACTGGTGGATTTCGGGACACACCTGACTTTAGCTATCGATTATAATCATCACTAGCCTGACACGATTTTTTCTCATAACCCCGAGAATTCAAAGTCGACCCGTTCATAATCATGACGTTTTCAATTATGGCTCGTCATCCAATCAAAAATAATTGTCGGCTTGCGGGCGGATTTCAGGAATCAGCTGATGAAAGATATTTCATTTATCTCAGATATTATATCACAATTTTATCACGAGAGTATCGCCAGAAGAAAGTGCATTCAGCTCGACACGATTGCTTTATGCAGTATGTGCACTAGATGTAGTTGCTGCTGGCAATATTTTCGAAATGAATCAGGTACAAAACATGGATCATCCATGTCCCGAAATCTGCCAGTAAATTAAAAACTGCTATTGTCAGAGAACTGGTGGATTTCGGGACACACCTGACTTTAGCTATCGATTACAATCATCACCAGCCTGACACGATTTCTCCTCATAGCGCGAAGAATTCAACGTCAAACCGTTCATTATAATGGCTTTTCTAATCATCACTCGTCATTCAATCAAAAAATGATTTTCGGCTTGCAGGCGGATTTGAGGAATCAGCTGATAAGAGATATTTCATTCATCTCAGATATTATATCACAATTTTACCACGAGAGTATCGCCAGGAGAAAGTGCATTCAGCTCGACACGATTGCTTCATGCAGTATGTGCACTAGATGTAGTTACTGTTGGCAATATTTTCGAAGTGAATCAGGTACATAGCATGGATCATCCATGTCCCGGAATCTGCCAGTGGATTGAAAACTGCTTTTGTCAGAGAACTGGTGGATTTCGGGACACACCTGACTTTAGCTATCGATTATAATCATCACTAGCCTGACACGATTTTTTCTCATAACCCCGAGAATTCAAAGTCAAACCGTTCATAATAATGACGTTTTCAATTATGGCTCGTCATCCAATCAAAAATAATTGTCGGCTTGCAGGCGGATTTCAGGAATCAGCTGATGAAAGATATTCCATTTATCCCAGATATTATATCACAATTTGACCACGAGAGTATCGCCAGAAGAAAGTGCATTCAGCTCGACACGATTGTTTCATGCAGTATGTGCACTAGATGTAGTTGCTGCTGGCAATATTTTCGAAATGAATCAGGTACATAGCATGGATCATTCATGTCCCGAAATCTTCCAGTAGGTTAAAAGCATATTTGAGGACCTGAAATTATTATCGAGTTGCTTGTAACAATGTCCTGAAAACTACCATTATATATATGGGGCTTTCCAAGTGAAATCAGGGAGTCATCTCCCTCACCCCCTACGATTTCCAGCTGTTATGTTTTTTCAACTTACATGTGACCCCGAATGAGCAATGAATTTTTTTTGGATTTTTCCTCCCCCTCCTTGACATCCTGCCATGCATTTTTATTCGTTGATGCAAGAGTGAACAGATAGAAACACCATTTTTAGATGGATCATTTTTTGGTCATGAATTCGTCATCTAAAAACATTAATTTTTATCATCATTAGAAAATTGGCTGGAGCCTGCTCATATCCCTTTTTAACGATCTTCATTTGTTGAAAAATCAGAAATTCGAAAAATTCCGAATAAAAATGATCACATCTTGTATGAAAAAAAAAAAGAAAAACAAAATATGTCCTGTAATATTTGACATCTTGCTTGGTTTGATACTGACCTCAAAAAAATCACCTTCATTGACTTAGAAAAAAAAAGTGAAGTCTTAGAATAATAAATTAGTATAGGGGAAAGTCGGTTAAATTGGACCAGTTTTACAATAATTGAGTTATCATGTAATTAACAATTAACCGGTGTGCTGTGACGGAAACGGGACTTCCCCGGATCGTTCGAATGGATACTTGTCCATTTCAACGTATCGCCTCCTACTTTAAAATATTAGATGCCAGCATGGCGCAGGGAGATTGAAATCATGTGACATGGTCCAATTTAGTTGGTGGTCCAATTTAACCGACTTTCCCCTATTACGATACAAGTGTGAAAAAACTTTTTCTGATAAGTGTGATTGCAGGACTCGCCTTCGGCACGTGGAAAAGTTTCATCTCACTTGTATCGTAATGTACTAATTGATTATTCTAAGACTTCACTTTTTTTTCTAAGTCAATGAAGGTGATTTTCTTGAGGTCATTATCAAACCAAGCAAGATATCAAATATCAGCAGCACATATTTTTTCTTTTCTTTTTTGTTTTTTTAATACAAGATGTGATCATTTTTATTCGGAATTTTTCGAATTTTTGATTTTTCAAAAAATGAAAATCGTTAAAAAAGGATATGAGCAGGCTCCAGCCCATATCCTAATAATGATAAAAATCAATGTTTTCAGATGACGAATTCATGACCAAAAAATGATCCATCTAAAAATGGTGTTTCTGCCTCTTTACTCTTGCATCAACGAATTAAAATGCATGACAGCATGTCAAGGAGGGGGAGGAAAAATCCAAAAAAAATTCAGTGCTTATTTGGGGTCACATAGAAGTTGAAAAAAAATATCAGCTCGAAATCGTAGGGGGTGAGGGAGATGACTCCCCGATTTCACTTGGAAAGCCCCATATATATACAGTGTGCCAAAAACTACCGTTATATACAGTGTCCCGAAAACGACCATCAATGTTGAAGTCCTGAAAGATGCCACATGGAGCCTTTTTCGTCTTATACGTATAACGTCCCGAGAACAACCGATCGTATGAGAGTCCCGAAAACTGACAATGCATACATTTTCTCATGTATCTCTGTATGGAATCCATGAAACATGAAAAAAAGTATAGGGTTAGTCTCAGAACGGATTAATTGATAAAAGAAGCCTCAAAATTATATGGGTAAGAAAATGTCCCCCAAACTGCCACCTGACATATATACACTCAGCCCAAAAATTAACGGACCACCTAGGATTTTCTGAAAAGTCGTTGATTTACGAATCGCTATAACTTAGTGAAAGAATATCACAAATTGATTAAAGGGGGTAGTATTTTGAAGATCGAATCTTCATCTTCAAAATCGTTCCTAAAAATTTCACCTGCGATCACTTTTCACCTGTCTGTGCAGGTTTGAATAACGGGTTGCGAAATTCATTAAAAATTCAAAATTTCAAACTTCGCTGTGGGGGTGAGAAAAAATCGCATGGAATTTTTGGCACAGTGGTTTTATAGCCTGAAAACTTCTCTTCACAAAACCATTTTCGAAACTTTTTTGCGAATTTTTGTAAGAGAGTTATTGAATTTCGAGTAATGTCGGGCAATTCCGACGTTACCCAGAATGCACCACGTAGAGTTACAGTATATAAGCATTCCAAATAAATCGAGGAGTAGCTTCTTGAAGATCGAATCTTCATCTTCAAAATCGTTGCTGAAAATTTCACCTGCGATCATTTTTCACCTGTCTGTACAGGTTTGAATAACACGTTGCGAAATGCAAATAAAATTCAAATTTTTAAACCTCGCTGTAGGGTTCAAAAAACAATCGCATGACATTTTTAGCATAGTGGTTTTGTAGCTTCAAACCTTTTTTTTCCAAAACCATTTTTCAAATTTTTTTGCGAATTCGTGTAACAGAGTAATTGAATTTTGAGTAATGTCAGACAATTATGGGGTTACCCAGGATGCACCACGTGAAGGTACAGGATTCAAGCATCCCATGTGTATGTGTGCGTGTGCATGTATGTATGCGTCTGCTTCTGTGACTGTTTTGTGAGAATCACGCACACATACACATGGGATGCTCGCAGACTGTACCTCGAGATGGTGCATCCTGAGTAACGCCAAACTTCTCTGACATTACTTAAAATTCAACAACTCTGTTACAAAAATTCGCAAAAAAGTTTCAAATATGGTTTTGTGAAGAGAAGTTTTGAGGCTATAAAATCACTGTGCTGAAAGGTCCATGCGATTTTTTCTCACCCCCACAGCGAAGTTTGAAATTTTGAATTTTTCATGCATTTCGCAACCCGTTATTCAAACCTACACAGACAGGTGAAAAGTGATCGCAGGTGAAATTTTTAGGAACGATTTTGAAGATGAAGATTCGATCTTCGAAATACTACCCCCTTCAATCAATGTGTGATATTCTTTCACTAAGTTATAGCGATTCGTAAAACAACGACTTTTCAGAAAATCCTAGGTGGTCCGTTAATTTTTGGGCTGAGTGTATATATCTTTATTCTATTGTAAATTACAGTTGATATTACTGCAACTACACGTGTCGGCATTTTCAATCACACTCCTATATCCAGTCTTCTTTTAAGTTTCTAAACCCGAGACTTACAGAAATAATAACTTGAACAATCGAGGATATTTCCCCTCGGATCAAGAACGGCGGGGGATAGATTATACGCCTCACACTCAATCACACCAAACAAACAAACAACTAAACTGCCCACGAGGCTTATACGCAAGAAAATTCTCAAAAAAAAGGATCGTAATTACGCCAGGACACAGAAGTGTTCGCTACAATAGCCTAACGCAGAGTGACTATACCGCATGGCGCCGGTAATCAGCACCCTCTATATTGGTCTAGTCCTGATTCTCGTATCGATCGAAGGATCCCCAAATATGACGACCTGTTGTCGCTACGCGCGCAATTCGAAGTTCGCCACGGTGTTCGAAGCTCGTTAGATCAGAGGCGCAAGGGTTGCAGGCTCTTCTACGTGGCGGGAATCTCTTCCACCACCGATATCCCACGTTGCAGAATGCCCTTGGCACTCCCCCGTGTCCTCTCGTTCAATAGGTGGAGGCAGCATGGCCAGTACTAGCCTCCGGAGCTTTTAGGTGGCGTTCATCGAGTAGGATCCCAACAGTCGATATTTGGCGTCGTGCGTTCGTCTGGTCGTATCTCAGTTGCAGTTTTTGGCCGTCGGCTGGGTCTCGTCTCCCACATGTTAGAGAAAAGTCGTGAAACAAAACAAAAGTATAAATAATATGCTCGATAGTTTCTAGTCGGTCACGGTCGCCTCTCGGAATTTCTGTCAAACCTCGGTGTATCTTTCAAACATTCATTCTACCTCAGACACTCCGCTAAGGTCGTTTAAGGTGAAGTGAAACGTTTCAAGGCGACGGCCGGGTGCCTTTCACCGCGGTAAGGCAGATTACCAAACGTTAGTACCTTTACCCACCGCTAGATGGCGCAGACACCGAACGTTTGGTACCTCTGCCTACTGCTAGATGGCGCAGCGCGCATCTTCCGATGCTCGCTACGTCAGTATATACGTACACTAATGCTCGGGATTATTTCGTGGCAGTGTCGATAAACATTGCAAGGCATATTGCAAATAATTGCACTGAATAATAACCCGAACAAATCGAGAATTGCTTAGGTACATCACGTGTAACAACACTGTGTTGGACGAACGTCGCAGTGTCAAGCAGCAAAAAAGGCTCATTCTCGCTCTGGTGCAGAGCGATTGATGAAAGTTGAAACTTATCAACTATGATATTTCTAACGTAGAGGTTAGACCCAGCAAACCAAAATATGTATCAAATACGTATATATTATGTAACGAATGTTACACGTTATGTATCAAACTCATGAGAAAGTATGTGACTGGTGCAGCACGATGTCAGCAACATTGGATGTATCATCAATGTATTAGATATGTGCTGGTGATACATATCAGCGACGGCTCACCGATATATCATAGACATATCACAGATATGTCAAAGACATGTTGAAAGATGTATCAGATACATATTGGAGATGCATCTGATACAATTAACTATCACACTGGAAAAGCTAAATAAAAAGCCGTTATCATTACTAATTTCCATCATCTATGGTGTATATATGACATAGTAACAATTTATAATCAACCACAGATAGATTAAAACGCATTTTTAGTTCATTCAAGACGACATCATTATTTTGACCTAACCCGGGCTCGAACCATGATCGCTCGGACTCGCTTGGATTAGTAGTCGCACGCTCTCGCCACTACACCACAGTATGGTGTAGTGAATACTGCTAGATTTCTCTATATTTTCGATCTCGCTATCTAACAGCTCTGAAGCGTTTATGCCTCGATTGATGCGTACTATCATGTTAGTCACTTACATACGTTTCAGAAATTATCGCCAGCAGATACGGATATCCTATTTTGCGATGTTTTAATTGCAGAACTAAAGATATTGCACGTATCATAGATGTTATTATGTTATGTGACTCTGTTCCCTGGTGTTGCCATCTCTGTTACGTATCATCCATGGGTCTGATGTTATATATACGACACACGTCATATTTGCATAAATATTATGTCCCATGTATGTAACTATGTTATATTTACGGATCCCTGAAGATGCTTTCAATTTTATGTATCACTTGTGGGTCTCATGTAATGTACATGATACATCACGGAATTGAAGTTATGTTATTTCTCCTCTACGTAACTTTGTTATATTACATTGTTACTTCGTGATGCCCTCAATATTACGTATCATTCATGCATCTTATGTTATGTAAACAATATGTTACATTCTAAAGATATGTCGCATATCAGAGACATAACTATGTTACATTACTCCGATCTCTAGATGTGCTCTTACAGTTATGTATCAGTTATGTATTGGTTTGCTGGGGACATGATAAATTCAGAGGAAATCCCTGTTTGAAAACCACATCGGTATGACAAGCAAACCTTGGTTTCTTCCCTCGCTCTTGTGCAGAGCGATAGTTATGCGTGAAAACTAATTCACTATAATGTATCTAATCCGTTAGGATTCCTCCGACAATCAGTCGAGTCGCTCTCCATCGGAGAGACTGAAAGAAAAATATTCTTTTCTGCAGTTTCTACGACTAGATATATTTTCTATAAATCATTATTCTGAATCCGTTAGGATTCCTTCGACAATCAGTCGAGTCACTCTCCATCGGAGAGGCTGAAAGAAAAATATTCTTTTCTGCAGTTTCTACGACTAGATATATTTTCTATAAATCATTATTCTAAATCCGTTTGGATTCTATCGACAAATAGTCGAGTCGCTCTCCATTGGAGAGACTGGAAGAAAAATATTCTTTTCTGCAGTTTCTACGACTGGATATATTTTCTATGAATCATTATTCTAAATCCGTTTGGATTCTATCGACAAATAGTTGAGTCGCTCTCGATTGGAGAGACTGAGAGAAAACATTTCTCTCTGCAGTTTGCATAAAATGACAACTCGAACGAATCGAGAATTATTAACTCACATCGTGTGTACTAACCACGAAGTAAGAGATGAGGAGACCGAACTCCGTACATAGAATATGTCACAGTTCACCGGGCGATATATGCCAGGTCCGCTCAAATGAAAAGCACCCCAACGCGTAGCCATGCGCATGCGCAGTACGCATTAGCCGTGTCCTTGTCTCTGTCACGGAAAGTGCGAGTGAGAGAGCCATTATAACAACAAGTGAGTGAGGTTATGGTGATTCTCACTCGCACTTTCCGTGAGAGAGACAAGGACACGGCTAATGCGTACTGCGCATGCGCTACGCGTTCAGGTGTTTGTCATTTTATCGGACCTGGCATATATCGCCCGAAAATCAGTATCCACTTTCGGGACGCGGTCTCGGCAGAGTTCGGTCGCCTTACCTCTTACTTCGTGGTGCTAAAAATATGTCCGCCAAATGTCGCACTATCTAGCAGCCAAATCGGCTTATTGTCGCTCTTGTGGAGAGCGATTGATATAAATAAGACTAGTTGACAATGATATTTCTAGCCTATAATTAGACATGATTAATAAATACAGAGAAAATCCAGGTTCAGAATTCCCATCGATTTGATACGCAACCTCAGTTGTTCTCCTCGCTCTTATGCAGAGCGGTTGATATAAGTGAAATTAGTTCACTATAATATTTCTAACTTATGATAAATACAGAGAAAATCCCTGTTCAGAATCCCTATTGGTTTTACAAGCAACCTTTGTTCCTCTCGCTTTTGTGCAGAGCGGTTGATGAAAGTGAAACTAGTTCACAATGATATTTCTAAAACATAAAGTCAGACATGATTAATAATTACACAGAAAATCCCCGTTCACAATCCCCATCGATTTGATACGGAACCTCAGTTGTTCCCCTCGCTCCTGTGCAGAGCGGTTGATATAAGTGAGATTAGTTCACTATCATATTTCTAGCTTGTAATTAGACATGAATAATAAATACAAAAAAAAAATCCCCGTTCAGAATCCCAATTGGTTTGACCAGCAAACCTTAGTCGATCCCCTCGCTCTTGTGCAGAGCGGTTGATATAAGTGAGACTAGTTCACTCTAATATTTCCAACTTATAATTAGACATGATTAATAAACACACAGAAAATCCTTGTTTGAAAACCACATCGGTTTGACAAGCAAACCTTGGTTGTTTCCCTCGCTCTTGTGCGGAGCGATAGATATGCGTAAAAACTAATTCACTATAATGTACTCAATCCGTTAGGATTCCTTCGACAATCAGTCGAGTCGCTCTCCTATTGGAGAGACTGTAAGAAAAATATTCCTTCATGCAGTTTCTACGACTAGATGTATATTCTATAAATCAATATTCTGTAAATCAATATTCTAAATCCGTTTGGAATCTATCGACGAATAGTCGAGTGGCTCTCCATTAGAGAAACTATAAGAAAAACATTAATTCATGCAGGTTCTATGACTAGATATATGTTCTATGAATTAATAATCTCAATTCGTTTGGATTCTTTTGATCATCAGTCGAGTGGCTCTCCGCTGGAGAGACTTATTCTCGCTCTTGTGCAGAGCGGTTCATAAGAGTGAAACTGGTTCACAATGATATTTTTAACTTATAATTAGAGATGATTATCAAACACAAAGAAAATCCCTGTTTGGAAACCCCATCGGTATGACAAGCAAACCTTGGTTGTTCCCTTCGCTCTTGTGCGGAGCGATTGATATGAGTGATATCTGAATTCACTGAATTATTACTCAGAGCAAATTAAAATAGTAAAATTTATTGAGTAAGTATAGCTAATGCACTGTGTCTATTGTCTAGTTTCACAAACACTTAGTCGAGCTGAATAGCAAAAGAGTTGAGTCGAAGTTAGTGAGGAATCAATTCGTAAATATGAGTTACTGACAGGTCAGGATCTGGCGGAATGATAGAAGGAAAATATTTACTTTTGTCGTTCGTTGTATACATACCAGCACGGTGCTCATAACTCTACTTGCAATGAGTGAAAGGCACATGCGCGCAAAAAAATGTTGAGGTTAGCGTGATATCTGGCGGAATAAACACTATCACACGCGTAGACACTAGAAATAAATTCAGTACGAATCGTAATGAGGTGAACTAACATATTAGCACACGCTGTGTTCGGAAACTTAGTATCCAATTATTTTTTGATTGTCATCTTTCACTACAAGCTCTGACTGATCTTTGAAGCGCACGTGTTTCCATGTCTCCTAGCGTCGGCTGGTGCGAACGAACACGAAGGCGGGCAAAATGCGTTTATTGCAACTAGGAGAGACTCTCGTTATTTCTTCTTATTGTACTTTTGATTTCCCTAGATCTATCGCGAAACAATGAAAATAATGAAAGTTAGTTGAAATGATGGATACGACGGATACAAGCAGACAACATAACCTGAGACTTTTGACAGCTAGCCTAACAGCCAAACACAGGTATAGGACTTCATTTCAGATTTGAGGTTATTGGAGAGATCGATTCGTTGGACGGAAATCCGAATAACACAAGCATACGGCATAACTTCACTCGTCAGACAGTTAGCCAAACATAGGAACTTCATTTCAGAATCGCTTCGTTGGACAAAAATCCCCAATTCCCCACCCTATTGAAAATGTCGACGTCGTCACGATGTCGTTCCGACGTCGCGTCTATGTCGTGAATGACGTCAGAAACGACGTAGGAAATGGCGTATGAAACGATGTAGAAAACGACGTATGAATTTGGGACCGGATAATGACGTCCCTCACTACGTCTTTTACGACGTCTTTTATGACGTATTGTCGACGTCATCGTAGATAAGTTTAGATGGAAAAAAAAAAATTTCCGTGCTGCAGACCTTGAACTCGGGACCTCCAGCGTTGTAAGCTGTTACCTTGCCATCGCGCTACGATATTGCTTATGGAACGCAAATTTTTTTACGTATATGATTTCATTTCGAGTCAATGTTCGTAGTCACTCAATATACTCACGTGAAAGAATCGTCGCTCAATAAGTGATGTCGTGGCGCAGTCGTAAAGTAAGAGTCTGCGGAGTCGGAGGTTCTGGGTTCAAATCCTGCAGCACGCGATATTTTTTTTTTTATATATATATAAACTTATCTACGATGACGTCGACGATCCGTCATAAAATACGTCATAAAGGACGTCGTAGGAGACGTCATTTTCCGGTCCCAAATTCATACGTCGTTTTCTACATCGTTTCATACGTCATTTCCTACGTCGTTTCTGACGTCATTTACGACATAGACGCGACGTCAAAACGACATAGTGACGACGTCGACATTTTCAATACGGCATACTGCAAGCTGCTACAAGCAGACGACATAACCTCACTCGACTGACAGTTAGCCAAACATACCCAATAAACACAGGTCCGTTCAATAGACGTTCAAAAAACGTGCCGGCTGCAAAAATTTGGTGCACGTGGATAAATTAATCGTAGATCCACGTACAGGCGGACATCAGACCTGGAAATTCATTGTACTATAGGTTCAATTTTGATTTAATGATTGGATAAAAGGTTGTTTCAACGGTTTTTACACGTATGATGAACACGTTCATTATACGGGACTTCAACCGCCTTGTGTTTATTGGGTAGGGACTCTATTCCAGAATCGATTCGTTGGACAACAATCCCCAATTCCCCATACTGCAAGCTGCTACAAGCAGACGACATAACCTCACTAGACTAACGCTGCCGTCCAATGTAGGCCCGGAACGAAGGAACGGAACGGGATCTAGTGACTTTTTCCATGTATTGCGTGTATGTATTGCAACGTGTAGGGTCTTCTTATAAATTATTAATTAAGAAATTAGACAGAAGGTCGTGGGGGTTGCATAAAATTTGTTTGTTCGGGCGCTGACGTCTCTAAATATCTCGGTAAGATAAGCTAGCTGACCAGAATTGAGAACAGATTAGCAGCAGATGCAAATCATCCTGAATATGACTGGCACTGATGCAGTATGCCTAAACCTGGAGTGTAGGGATTTCCGATATAGAGTGGACCAACAGCGAATACGAATTATACGGCGTATAACTAGTACCGATGCGATGCACCTGAAGCAGGATGTTTTCTAAGGAAACGATCATGAAAGTGCCGAATTTATACCTGCGATGACGTCATCCTGGTCTTTCGTTCGGTCGAGCTGCCGGTGCGCGCGCCGACCTGACTCGGAGACAGCTGATATGTTACAGTATACACCGACACATACAACGTTCCGTTCCGTCATTCCGTTCCGGGCCTACATGGGACGGCAGCCTGACAGTTTGCCAAATATAGGGACTCTATTTCAGGATCAAGTCCTTGGACGAAAATCAGAATAATAAAAATAAATTCTAATGATTATCTACATTTCAGTGGACGGATACAACCATAGGATATAACTAGCAGACGAGACATAACCTCACATTCTTGACAGATAGCCTAGCATACGACTTCAACTCAGATTTGAGGTTATGGAAAGATCGATTTCTTGGTCGAAAATCGAAATGATAAAAATAAATTCGAATGACGCATACAAGCAAACAATACATAACCTTACACTTTTGACAGATAGCCCAACAGCCGAACAAAGGAGTTCATTTTAGATTTGAGGTTGATGGAGAGGTCGATTCGTTGGACAAAGATTCAGATTATACAAGCATACGACATAACCTCACTCGTCAGACAGTTAGCCAAATATAGGGACTCTATTTCAGAGTTGAGGTTATGGAGAGAATCTTGCTCGTATATCTATTCTATGCGTTCGACTTTATATTTATTATTTCGATTTTCGTCCAACGAATTCATCTCTCCGCTAACCTCAAATTTGAAAGAGTCCTATGTTCGGCTAACTGTCAGTCGAGTGAGGTTATGTCGTCTGCTTGTATTATGTGGATTGTTGTCGAACAAATCAAACTCTCCATAACCTTAAATCTGAAATGAAGTTCTAGGTTACACTAGCTGTCAAAAAAGTGACGTTTTGTCTCGTCTGCGGGTATACGTCATTTGCCTATACTTTTATTCTTTCGATCTTCGACCAAGAAATCCATTTTTCCATAACCTCAAATCTGAAATGAACTACTAGGTTAGACTAGCTATCGAAAGTGTGAGGTTATGTCTCGTCTGCTTGCATACGTCATTTGAATGTATTTTGATTATTTTGATTGTTGTCTCACAACTCTATCCCTCTATAACCTCAACTCTGAAATAAACTCCTAAGTTAGACTAGCTATCAAAAAAGTGAGGTTATGTCTCGTCTGCTTGTATACGTCGTTTGAATATACTTTCATTCTTTCGATCTTCGACCAAGAAATCGATTGTTCCATAACCTAAAATCTGAAATGAACTTCTAGGTTAGACTAGCTGTCGAAAGTGTGAGGTTATGTCTCGACTGCTTGTATACGTCATTTGAATATACTTTCATTATTCAGACACTAGACTAACAAATCGATCCCTCCATAACCTCAAGTGCGAAATGAAATCTCATTTTTTATGTTCGGCTTTCAGGCTAGCTGCCAGGAATGTGAGATGATAACGTCTGGGATCTTGTATCTGTTATTCGAATTTATTTTCAGTATATGCATATTAGGGTGTGTTGGAAAATTTTTTTTTTTTTTTTACGAGCTACTTTACGAAACGGCAGCGTATATCGCCTAGAAGATTCTTTCAAAATTTCATCTTAATCGATGAAGATTTAGAGGTGGCTCATACAGGTTTTGTATTTCCAATTTAAATGAAACGCTCCAATTTATTTTCACATTATCCGGCTGCAAAACTTCTATTTCAGTTCAACATAAGACTGTTTTAGTGACTCTAATCAGCAGTTGGAGTTACGTAGAAGCCACTGAAAATTGAATATGAAATGTTACTTTTGTAATTTTTAATATTTTTTTCGAATTATCAGAAAATGCGAATGAATGAAGCTCATTTTGTAATTTTCGATTGTTCTTCCAAAATTAATGGGTTAATCAAATTTCAGACTGTAAGGAATTCTTCGGGATGGGCTTTTCGAATAAACGGACATTCATAAGTGGTCAATATACTCAAGGATTTATTTTACTTCGTCGGTCGTTACATTACTTTTCAAGACCTCGTGTCGGACTGTCGCCAGGCGGTGGTCTTTTTCACTTTCCGGGCGCTGCGGAAGCCGATCACGGCGTATTTTTCGGATATACAATCAAATCAAATGATATTATATTACTTTTATAAGGGGTCATAATTACTATCAATCTAATTTCAGCAATGGGCGCATGAAATACGACTAGAATGGAGTCTCGTTTCCGAAAAAGTCAGAAATAAGAAGTTAGCCACCGCGAACCCATTCAAACATCACACCACTAAATTTTCCGAAGATGTGTACTACAAACGCGATGATTTTCACCAATCAAAAAGCACACGATGTTTATGATAGACTATTTACATATATAATTTTTATTGTTTAGAATAACACGAAAATAATGATTTTTATCACCCACAGTGTAACGACCGACGAAGTGAAATAAATCCTTGAGTATATTGACCACGAGTAGTGGATGCCAGCCATGGGGCGTCACAACAAATGACGTCACCAGGCCATTGACCGGCTGGAGTGGGGACTTGGCGTCAAAACAATGAGACCGTCCGATCCAAGATGGCGCCGCCCATGCACATTAGAACAAAACAATATGGCACCCGTTTTTCAGAATCCAAGATGGCGGCCTTTTTTTCCAAAATCCAATATAATACAAACCAATATGGCGCCCGTTTTTCAGAATCCAAGATGGCGGCCGTTTTTCCAAAATTGAAGATGGCGACTGTTTTGAAATCAAATATGGCAAGTGTTATACCCTACTGTAAATACACATCAGAAATTTCGATAGGATCTTACAAGAACTGCATACGATCTTATAAGAAACCTGAGCTTTTCTCACGACATCGTACATGATTTGTGTAGGAATCTTGTATAAATTGTGTACGCCATCCAAACCCTCTAAACCGGATCATATAAGAATGCCATCAGAAATATTGTTGATAAAACTTCACTGGTAAGATCATAGAAGAATCTGGAGTGAAACCGGTATTCATTCATATAAGATGGTACAAGAACTCTATACGCAAATCTTAGGAATCATTTTACCAAGCATAGATATACAAGAATCTTGTGTGAATCTCATGTGAATATTACGTGATTTTTGTAAGAAATAAGTAATTCACAAATATCCTATAAAAATCATATTGAAATCGTATATGCATGATATGCGACTCTTATAGTATACACTCGAACTCCCGCTATTTGACCGAGTCGGGACCGAGCATTCCTGCTATTTGACGAATGTAGGTTTTCTGCGCAGCCAGTTCACGCCACTCCGCGTCACTCACGGCCCTGATGTTAAGGGGAACGCTGCCGAATAGTGTGGGTTAAGCCCGTCAAATAGCAGAAGGTGAGTGTGGTCAAATAGCGGAGTTCGTCAAATAGCGGGTGGTCAAATAGCGGGAGTTCGAGTGTAATATGGACCAAGGTCAAAGTAAATAAGCACTATACATGTATGTATACATCATTCTTATAATACGCGATCATATCGTGTATGATCTTACAAGATCTTACACGATGTTGATTTGGTCACAGTAATTCAACACGTGAGACTATATGAGATCCTATTAGATCGTATAAGACCTTACGTGATCACATACAAAAATGATGGGAGTATTATTCCTACACGATTCTGATATGAACATATAAGATCTTGTCCCATCTTCTTATACGCCCTTTTCTTACGTGATCTTATGTGAAAAAATCACATATGTATCTACAGTAGGGTACCCGGGAAATTTTTTTTTTATATAATTATATAAAATTATATCTCAATTTTGGCATGATATAATTTTATCTCATAATATATAAAAATATATGATTTTATATAATTATATATAGTTTTATATCATTATATATAGTTTTATATAATTATATATACTGGTACCGGCCCAAAGAAAAAAAAAGAAAAAACTGGTCCCGGCCGGGGATCGATCCGTGAACCGTGCGTTCACCAACTCTGCCCGCTACCGACTGACCCATGATCTGTTATCGAAATATTAGCTTAAACAAATATGAAATATACAAATGTCATATATTCTAATTCTTATTGAACAAAATTTTACATCTGACGTATTAATTATAAATTTCATGGTAATTAAATGCAAAAAATACGCAGGTATCATTAGATGATATTCTGCGTGAAATATAAATTGAGTTAGCGAAATTAAATTTATTAAATAAGCATTTGAGTAATTTGATGAATTCAGAGTTAATTTTCATGAATGCTGATTATCAATTGTCAGTGCCGGCCTTTGGGGGGGGCGAGGTCGGGCGCCGCCCGAGGGCGCCGAGTGGGTTGGGGCGCCAGAGGCCCCAGCTTTTATATTATAATTATAAGAATCGTTTGATAGAATTGACATCTTCCAGCGATTTGAAAAAGTGCGCCCTAACCCAATGATGACTAGGCAAAGCCACTTCTGGTGCTGGCAACATTCGCCAGGTTGGCGCGTCGAGCGGCGCGAGTGAATATAACTACAGTTGTTCATCAATAGGCTAAAATGTGTTGATGTCAAAACTCGAGGGAATCCGCTGAATACAATATTAGTATAGGAAAGAGTAGATGAACAGTAGAGATATAGTGAATGAATGTTGAAGTGCTGGAACGCAGTGCTAACTTAGTAACCTATCCCTGTCGTCCAATTCCAAGTTCCAACCATTACGTCTCGTGTAAGAACTTTAAAAAAAATATATCATTTCTGTTGTCTGTTGCCTTTGTTATAGTATCATTAATTATACCGCTTATACGCTTTTGTCTTTTCTTGTTATCTGTTTGTGCGTCCGTCTTAATTGATTCTTATTTATTACCGTTACTTGTCATGTTGTCACTTTTTACTTTTACGTTTATACACTTCCCTGTTCATTCTTATGGGGTGGTAATTTTCGCGATTTTCAACGGCTGAGAGCGGCCATTGCCGCTAATGTCATTATATTAGTTCCCACACCGCCCGTGAGATGTCGCCACGCTGTTACGTTGATACGGTTGATATGTTTTGAGATGGTTGTGTTCGGAATTCCCTATAGAATCGGGCTCTCTCGGTCGATTTTGCATTTTTTATGCGTAGGCTTTGATATAAGTCGACATAAATAGCACGCCAACACTTTTCGATAAAAAAAAAAAATCCCGATTTCAGTCGATCAAATGTACTAGTTCGAACTCATTACTCGTCAAACATCGGCTGCCGAAAGGACAAGTCGATTGATAGCCGCGTTTCGGAGATATTCGACGGGCCGGTAACAAATCGGGTATACCCCCCCCCCCCCCCCCCCCTATGTGTTTCTTTTGTCCTAATCTTCTATATTGAATATCTGAATTATTATACATAGTTGTTGTACATAACTCCGTCGCCTCTGCAAATCTATCTATCTATCTATCTGTTTATTTTTTAATTTTTCTATCGCTATCGATCGAAAATGATATCGCCGAAAATCTGGATTTCTCGGATCTCATTAAAGATTTTGCGAAAAAAAAGAGCCGAAAAGTTAATTTCGGATACTAAATTATTGTTGAACTTAACTTGATGTAAACATTTTTTTGTGTTCTTTGTAATGGATTATCATTTTTTTTGTACCTATGAATTATATGGTTTCCTCCAGAGACATAATCAATGTGTTTTTTTTTTGTACTAAAAATCAAGAGAATTTTCACACTTTCCCATCTGAAAAGGGGCGCCCGGAAAAATACCGCCCGAGGGCGCGGAGGAGGCTAAGGCCGGCACTGTCAATTGTGTTGTTAGAAAAAAAAACATGACAAAAATGCACCAGTAATTTCTTTAATCTACTGAAAGTGCATTTTTTCAAAGAAAAATTATCTGTTCATATACTGTAAGTATTTATATGTGATGACAAAGAACTATATGATTATATGACAATAATTATTATATATTTTAATGTATATTAATGTATGGTTTTATACAGTAATATAAAGCCATGCGATATGCTTATATATAAAATTTTATATAGTTTTATATAATCATATAAACTTATATATATTTATACAAATTTATATGTGAATATATATAATTTTATATAAACATTATACATAACTACACTCAGCAACAAAATTAACGGCGCACCCGGCACTCGGCGGAATAATGCCGATTTTCAAAATCCTGTAACTCAATGAAAAATTGTCGGAAAAAATCATTCGGGAAAGCATGTTGAAGGTTGGAACTCCATCTTCAAGATGGTTTTGGCAATTCTTCCCACGGCCAGTTTTGATCTCACGGCGTAGGTTTGAGTGCCGGGTTTCAAAACGCTGGAAAAAAAAGTTTTTCAAAGTTCTCTATGGGCCGTTTGAAAAATCGCAAAGAACTTTCGAGACAGCCATTTTGTAGCCTGGAATCTCCTCTTCAAAATGGTTTCTGAAAATTTGTCGCACGATTTTTGGTCACTAAGTTATCCGACTTTTGGTAAAGCAATGTCGATAAGGGCAGGATCGACCCCACACACCCACCCACACACCCACACACCTACACACACACCCACAACCCACACACACACAAACACATACACACGGACACATGGACACACACACACGGGATGTATGGTAGAATGAAGAATTTGAAAATCGGCATTATTTCGCCGAGTGCCGGGTGCGCCGTTAATTTTGTTGCTGAGTTTATATGAAACTATATTTAATTATATAAACCTATACTGTAACGAGCAATTTTCTTACTCGCAGGAAAAATGAGTAAAAAAATAAATCCCGCTCAAAAAGGTCCCAACGTATTCTCACGAAAGATACTGAACGGTACGATACAAAAAGGAAAAGAGAAATAGAAATAAGCAAAATCTAGGGTTGGGCGCCAGGCACACGAATGTGCCAGATAAAGTGAATTGAAAGAAAGAGAAGAAGAAAGGCTATAAGAATCAGCTAAATTCAAAATTCAAAAGAAAAGTTAATCAGAAAAACAAAATACTATGGAAACAGTTAAATTCAAAATTGAAAATACTAACCAGACAGAGAAACACTACGAAATAGACAAATTCAAAAATCAAAATATACTCGACTAGTAGACGGAGAGGGGAACGTGGGGGCGTAGAAATAACACACTCACTCGGTACAGATAAACGGTAAGAGAAATATAATTCAAATTCAAACGCAACGATACAAAAAAAATAATAAATAAATAAAACAAGACGGCAGGGCCAGTCAGGCCGAACACAGGTCAAATTAAATTAAACTTAACGAAGAGAAAGAAAATAATAAAATAGGTACTAGATAAGCTAGGCCGAAAGGAAATAAATACAAAAAAAAGATATGAGGTAGTGCTAGACACTAATTAAACCAAATTAACGCACGTAGACAAAATTCAAAGAAATTAGAGATAACGGGGCGATACGGCACGGAGATTCTTCTCCGAGCAGCGCAAGTCCAGAAAAGATAGATATTAGCTAGGCTTAATTGCACTAAACTAGTCTAGAAAAAGATAGAGACCACGACAGCCCGTCAATCGCGAATTTTGAAATGGCCGCTAGGCAACACCGAAGCAAATGCTTGCGGACGGACGGTCGAGGTCTGAGGCAGACAAGCCTACCTTTATGAAGGGTCGCAGCCCAGGCGGCGTCAGAAAGAAAAACACACACCAAAAAAAATACTAAAGAAAATTATAGAAGAAGCTAAGAAAACCCCCAAAAGAAAATTAAAGATAAACCCCAAAATAAAGATAAAGATAACGGTAACGGAAGGTATCTCGACGTTGGTGGTTTGCTGGTCAGCAATGGAGTGTCGTCCCGGATCGTCGATCCGAAATCGAAAAAGTGGTGGGGGAAGCCTTTCCACACACGTCATGTTCGCCGCACCGTTAACGGCGATTTTTGAATTTTGGCCGGGAGGAAGAGTTCGAGGCGATAAGAGGCTGGGAGGTGCAGCCCTCTCCCGGCCGGCAGGTGACCAGGCTGCGTTGACGATGGCTGATGACGTAGGTGCGGGTACTAATGCCGAGGCTTCCAGAACAGCCCCCAGACGATCCAGCGACGATCGACGACGAAGCGCAATCCTGGCGAGGAGGTACGTGCTTTAACAAAAAAAAACTTAAGGCAGACACGTATTCTTAAAAGATATAGGTTGGACTTGCGCTTCGGTGAAGGATTCGCGGTACGGCAGCGGCATGGTCGCTCACGTTTGCGAGTGGAGGCGCGGTCAGTGACAGATGTAAAATCTGCCACGTTGCAATACATAATTATATATGATTATATATGATCATATAAAAATTTTTTTCCCGGGGATTAATACTAAATATCGATCCGATAAATTATACTTGCAGGAATGAGCGAAATTCAGATGACTCTGTACAAATACATATATGTGATAGATCCTAAAGTTGATACATTTTAATATCTGAATAGATAAAATTGTATATATAATTTAATAAAAGGAATCCAACATAGCTTTATATAATTTTATAAAAAAATACAAAATTTATAAAATTTCATATTTTTATATATATTTATGTATCATAATATATAAGTTATAATTGAGGGCTTTTTGATTAATATATAATTATGTGCAATAATATAAAAATTTATATAATTTTATATGATTATAAATATTTTAATCTTAGAAATCCAATAAAGTTTTATATAATTTTATAAAAAAATACAAAATATATAAAGTTTTATATCTTTATATATATATTTATATATAATAATATATAAGTTAACAATTTAGGATTGTCTGATTCATACATAATAATATATAATTATATATCGATGGACTAATTCCATAGGGGCGTGAGGAACAAAGAAAAATTTTTTTTGCGGATATGCCCATAAGATTCTCCATTGCATGAAAAAGATTTTGCCACTATGAAAACGAATTTTTTTTTTTTTGCCGCTTACGCCCGTTTGGCGTTAGTCCATCGATATAATTATATAAAATTTTATAAAATTTATATAGTTTCATATAATTATATAAAAATTTATATAATTTAATGTGAGAATCTAGATATAATCATAAAAAATTAGATAAAATAAGATACAATTTTATATAATTTTATATAATTTTTTTTTCCCGGGTATATACTAGCTATGACTTATACCAATACCCGCTTCTCCGATGTCGGCTCTGAAATAATGAATTCTTATCCTATATATATTGCAACGTCTTGGGTCTTTTTAATAATTATTTAATTCGAAAAGTGGACAGAAGGTCGTGGTTGTTGCATTAAATTTATTTGTTCGAGCGTTGACTTCTCTAAAACCTTCGTAAGATAAGCTAAGACACCAGAGCTGAGAGCAGACCAACAGCAGATGCAAATCACAGTGAATATGATTGGCACTGATGCAGTATACCTGAACCTGAGTGTTGGGAAATCCTAAAATAGAGTGAACTAACAGCGAATGCGGATAATATCGAGTAGAATCAGCATCGATGCAGTGCACCTAATTCAGGAGTGATAAGGAAAAATCATGAATTCATCAGATGAACATCCAGTTGAATATTTAATCAAAAGAAATCAAATAAAATGACCATACAAAAGAAGTTATAAAATTAGTCTTGAATGCTATTCTTTAAAGCTAACGGTTTTCTCTATTTACGAAGTGTTTCTCTAAGCTAGGCTTGTTTCTGTTTTCAGTATCCCGACAGGCGATAAGGTTATTGACTCTAGTTTTTATGCTTTTATGCCGCTTTTGGCTAGTGCTAAGTTGAAATGATATTGCGATGAACCCGACAGGCGTTACATCTAAGTTTGACTCGAATATAAAAGAAGTTAATTAATCGCTCGGTGATGGCCACCGATACGATTTTAAGAAATTGAATTTAATAGAAAAATGAGCGAGTTTATCCCGACAGGCGATAATTGCTCTATTATAAGATTTGTCGTAGAAATTATATGGAATGAGCGAATATACCCCGACAGGCGGCAAATGCTCGCGAGTAGCCTGACAGTGCCGAATTTATACCCTTTGGTGACGTCACACTTGCCTTCGTACCGCTGAGCTGCCGATGCGCGCGCTGATCTGCCTCGGAGACGGCTGATATGTTACAATATACTAGCTGAAATTGACAGAAAATGACGGGGTATATGCACGGATTGACACAAAAATTATTTTCAAATATTTGTTTATTTTTTTTCCGAGTAGGTACAACAGTTTTGTTCGAATATTTGTTTATTATTTCATTGAATCTAGTTTTTCACAGTACGTACAACAGAGCGCGCTGACCCGTATTTCGGATCGCAAGACAAGCTCGCACCCTCGCATCGATCATCCGAGACCTAACGAATCGATTAATCAAGTCGCGATCTTCTTCATAATTCCAGTACAATCCTCCTGACGCTATCTTGACTCATTCATGAACGAATGTCCCAGGATAGTGTGGGGAGAATCATACCAGCCTTATGAGAAAGATAACAGTCGGATCGATCGCCCGGTAGATCACGGAGATCGATGCTTGGGTACTATCTTGTCTCGCGATCCGAAATACGAGTCACATTCATGCAAGACCTGATCTGGTTCCATATTAAGACTAGTTTTCACAGTCATCCCATATATCGAACAGTCTAAACTACAGAGCGCGCTGACCCTGGGCTCGCATCACCCGCCATTTGCAATCACGTGACTGGAGCACATCCTCACATCGATTATCCGAACCGTATCGAGACGATGAACCAGCCAGCCTTCCTCCGCGTCAACCCACCACAAGTGTCCTGACGCCATCTTGACCTATTCATGAATGAATACCCCAGAATGGTGAGCTCGCGCGGAGGAGAGCCGGACGTTTCATCGTCTCGGCACACCGCGAATGACCGATGTTTGGACTTGCTCAAGTCTCGTGATTCGAATCGCGCGGGGATGAAACCCCAGGGTCAACGTGGGCTGACAGTTTATTTCACACACACACCCACTTAACCATGAAATCGCGCCGACATATCCCGACAATAATACACACACTTCACTTATCGATTATAACACTCTGGCGTATGTCGGCTATGATGTAAGGTAAAAACAAACGCGTCAACTCCTGAAACACAACACCCAAATGGGTCCTGCGGAATTCCACGTCCGGCAAGTCCCTGCGGAATGCAGCGTTCACTGCATAGGCCTCCTCACACACCACGACACCGATCTGCCGCAAAGTGGGGGCCGTCATCTTTCTGGATCGCACGACGGAGGCAAAGTGATGAACCATCAACTCCTTGCGTTTGTCGACATCCTTCACCAGCAGCTCCAATTGAATGATGTACTCGTCTATACAGTAGGCGATATGCCGCAGACCGTCAAATGTAACCTTCTGTATCACAATGACGGGGGAATAGGTCTTTCGTTTCTTCCATTCAGGTTCACCAGCGTTATCCTCCTCCTCCTCCTCGTACCCCTGCTGACTTTCGGCTTCGTCAGTATTGCTCGCATGGAATGCAACCACTTTCGAACCGTGAGCCGATGTTAAGCGCAAGGTACATCCTCCGGCTAGCGAGATGGTATCGCTCAGCAATGAACTCAGACTACCGGTGGGGCGCTCGCGTTTCTCGAAATACTTTTCGATATCCTCGAGCCTTCCAGCCAGATCTTCCCATGTTTCGGCGCTGAGGGATACCCCGCTCGAGTAATTATTTACGAATTTCACCACAGGCTCGAAAGTCCCATCTAAGCGGAGACGAAGCCCGATGTTCACCTTTTTCGACCACGAACCGTTGAGCCCGTACGTCCTCGACAGTAGCAGGTTACGCTCGGATTTCTTCAGCGCTATGTCAAAAGTTTTAGACAATCGACTAGACCCCTCTTTCAACGTGCCTGTTTTCGGTGTGGCCATACACTGAAAGAAAAAGTTGGTTGTGGTATCCACTAATTGGATACTGGGGAGCCATCCCATTTGTTGGACGGGACAGCCATTTTAAATGCAGGAGTAGAAATTAGTTGTGTCACCCACACAAGAAACGCGAGCGCCCCACACGAGAAACGCGAGCGCCCCACCGGTAGTCTGAGTTCATTGCTGAGCGATACCATCTCGCTAGCCGGAGGATGTACCTTGCGCTTAACATCGGCTCACGGTTCGAAAGTGGTTGCATTCCATGCGAGCAATACTGACGAAGCCGAAAGTCAGCAGGGGTACGAGGAGGAGGAGGAGGATAACGCTGGTGAACCTGAATGGAAGAAACGAAAGACCTATTCCCCCGTCATTGTGATACAGAAGGTTACATTTGACGGTCTGCGGCATATCGCCTACTGTATAGACGAGTACATCATTCAATTGGAGCTGCTGGTGAAGGATGTCGACAAACGCAAGGAGTTGATGGTTCATCACTTTGCCTCCGTCGTGCGATCCAGAAAGATGACGGCCCCCACTTTGCGGCAGATCGGTGTCGTGGTGTGTGAGGAGGCCTATGCAGTGAACGCTGCATTCCGCAGGGACTTGCCGGACGTGGAATTCCGCAGGACCCATTTGGGTGTTGTGTTTCAGGAGTTGACGCGTTTGTTTTTACCTTACATCATAGCCGACATACGCCAGAGTGTTATAATCGATAAGTGAAGTGTGTGTATTATTGTCGGGATATGTCGGCGCGATTTCATGGTTAAGTGGGTGTGTGTGTGAAATAAACTGTCAGCCCACGTTGACCCTGGGGTTTCATCCCCGCGCGATTCGAATCACGAGACTTGAGCAAGTCCAAACATCGGTCATTCGCGGTGTGCCGAGACGATGAAACGTCCGGCTCTCCTCCGCGCGAGCTCACCATTCTGGGGTATTCATTCATGAATAGGTCAAGATGGCGTCAGGACACTTGTGGTGGGTTGACGCGGAGGAAGGCTGGCTGGTTCATCGTCTCGATACGGTTCGGATAATCGATGTGAGGATGTGCTCCAGTCACGTGATTGCAAATGGCGGGTGATGCGAGCCCAGGGTCAGCGCGCTCTGTAGTTTAGACTGTTCGATATATGGGATGACTGTGAAAACTAGTCTTAATATGGAACCAGATCAGGTCTTGCATGAATGTGACTCGTATTTCGGATCGCGAGACAAGATAGTACCCAAGCATCGATCTCCGTGATCTACCGGGCGATCGATCCGACTGTTATCTTTCTCATAAGGCTGGTATGATTCTCCCCACACTATCCTGGGACATTCGTTCATGAATGAGTCAAGATAGCGTCAGGAGGATTGTACTGGAATTATGAAGAAGATCGCGACTTGATTAATCGATTCGTTAGGTCTCGGATGATCGATGCGAGGGTGCGAGCTTGTCTTGCGATCCGAAATACGGGTCAGCGCGCTCTGTTGTACGTACTGTGAAAAACTAGATTCAATGAAATAATAAACAAATATTCGAACAAAACTGTTGTACCTACTCGGAAAAAAAATAAACAAATATTTGAAAATAATTTTTGTGTCAATCCGTGCATATACCCCGTCATTTTCTGTCAATTTCAGCTAGTATATTGTAACATATCAGCCGTCTCCGAGGCAGATCAGCGCGCGCATCGGCAGCTCAGCGGTACGAAGGCAAGTGTGACGTCACCAAAGGGTATAAATTCGGCACTGTCAGGCTACTCGCGAGCATTTGCCGCCTGTCGGGGTATATTCGCTCATTCCATATAATTTCTACGACAAATCTTATAATAGAGCAATTATCGCCTGTCGGGATAAACTCGCTCATTTTTCTATTAAATTCAATTTCTTAAAATCGTATCGGTGGCCATCACCGAGCGATTAATTAACTTCTTTTATATTCGAGTCAAACTTAGATGTAACGCCTGTCGGGTTCATCGCAATATCATTTCAACTTAGCACTAGCCAAAAGCGGCATAAAAGCATAAAAACTAGAGTCAATAACCTTATCGCCTGTCGGGATACTGAAAACAGAAACAAGCCTAGCTTAGAGAAACACTTCGTAAATAGAGAAAACCGTTAGCTTTAAAGAATAGCATTCAAGACTAATTTTATAACTTCTTTTGTATGGTCATTTTATTTGATTTCTTTTGATTAAATATTCAACTGGATGTTCATCTGATGAATTCATGATTTTTCCTTATCACTCCTGAATTAGGTGCACTGCATCGATGCTGATTCTACTCGATATTATCCGCATTCGCTGTTAGTTCACTCTATTTTAGGATTTCCCAACACTCAGGTTCAGGTATACTGCATCAGTGCCAATCATATTCACTGTGATTTGCATCTGCTGTTGGTCTGCTCTCAGCTCTGGTGTCTTAGCTTATCTTACGAAGGTTTTAGAGAAGTCAACGCTCGAACAAATAAATTTAATGCAACAACCACGACCTTCTGTCCACTTTTCGAATTAAATAATTATTAAAAAGACCCAAGACGTTGCAATATATATAGGATAAGAATTCATTATTTCAGAGCCGACATCGGAGAAGCGGGTATTGGTATAAGTCATAGCTAGTATATACCCGGGAAAAAAAAATTATATAAAATTATATAAAATTGTATCTTATTTTATCTAATTTTTTATGATTATATCTAGATTCTCACATTAAATTATATAAATTTTTATATAATTATATGAAACTATATAAATTTTATAAAATTTTATATAATTATATCGATGGACTAACGCCAAACGGGCGTAAGCGGCAAAAAAAAAAAAATTCGTTTTCATAGTGGCAAAATCTTTTTCATGCAATGGAGAATCTTATGGGCATATCCGCAAAAAAAATTTTTCTTTGTTCCTCACGCCCCTATGGAATTAGTCCATCGATATATAATTATATATTATTATGTATGAATCAGACAATCCTAAATTGTTAACTTATATATTATTATATATAATGTGACGTTGCATTTTGCAACTGTCACAGTCGGGCCACTCAGATCAGTGACGACGTGAGGACGGACAACTCCAGAAAGTAGCTAAGGTCTCAGGTCAGAATTTAGTTAATTATTGCTTATATTATTTATCATTTCTCCCCTTCTATTCTATGAAATTCTGTAAAATGTCGACGCTCGGAGGACTACGCTAGGACGTCGAGGGATTCATCCGACGTCTAAATCGAGGTCCTTTCCGAGTTAATGGTTCCCGTCTCTCTCTCCAACGCTCTCAGTCGTGGATGCCGCAGGAAAGGTCGAATAAGGGCGACTCACTGAGTCCCTCCTCCCGTTCCCGCAGACTCCTCAGCCTGGTGCTGGACCACTTCCCGTCAACTATTTCTGGACGTCTCGGCAATGGTTGAATAGAACAGGGCGAACACCCAAAAGTAACCCGACCAAAGCTTCCCGTTGCCGAAGACTTATCGACCTGGAGTCGAGCTAGACCATATCATCGACTTTCTCGTCATCGTCACGCTATCGTGGGGTTACCCAAGAAAGGTCCCGATAGTAGAACTGCAATCGTATGATGCAGGCCTGTCCGTAAGCCTTCCATACCGTCCATGGGGAATTCTGGATGCAGATCCGGTTATTGGGGCATCAGAACTTCCGCCAGATCCTCTAATTGGTCAGTTTTCTAGTTAAAGCGCAACTAGGGTGCACTTCATCCCGACGATGATCCCGAGGAGTCCCGAGACGAGAGACCAGAGCAGAAAAGAGAAGAGACGAGGAGAGAAACCGTCGAAGTCCCGTCTACTACATTTGAAATATCCCGCCGTACCGTGTAGCTAACTACACGCCTGGACAAATATTCAAAACTCAGGCGAAATAGGACAACGTGTTCCCGAAAGTACGTCCAACCGTACTCGGCACCTGATTGGTCGCCTAAGCTACGTGCGAAGATCGGCTCATGGCATGAAATTCCCGAAGCTATAAAATGTAGGACGACACAGGACTCGATCTACTTCTACGCTCGTCCGTTCTCACGTCAAGAACATCAGATCCCGACAGTGATATACCGTCTATCCCGAATATCCCGACTTTTACAGTGCTTCATATTTTTCTATTCTGTTCTTCGCTATTCTGTTCTTTATTTCTTTCTTCTTTATTCCGTACTTTAGTCTTTAATATAAATTTAGCTTCAGTTAAAACGAACACTAAGTGCCGTTTAGTTCTAATCCCGTACTTGTACGAGGAATCTTCTATTTCATCAATAAGGTAAGACCTATTTTCTGTAAAACCACGAGTTCGCTCACGAATCCCGTTCAGTTATTTAGTCTGTTATATATTATATATTTGGTGTGACGTAGGTCACGAAATAACGGAACGCAAGTCTTCGACTTCGTCCCGAGTTTTTAGTATTTTAGTAGTCTGATTAAGGACGGATTCACGAGCTGACTCGTGCTTAGTATCTCTTTGTGGGTTTTCCTTTTCTTTATGCTATTCTATTCTTTCTCTTACGCTGCTTAACGCATGCCGTAGAGTTTAGTGGCTTATTCTTTTCTTAGTAGCGAATAAAATGATAGCGATCGACCTGTAGGCAATTAATTTCTGGAGATAGCGAGTGTAGAAGCAAGCATTTGTTATTTAATTTATAGTTCTTAGTTATTAATATTCTGTTTGATTTATTCCGCATGATTATTATATTATAATATTATCGTCTGATATCTTTTCCCGTTCAATTGAATGGTATATTCCGTATTATATCGGATCGCATTGCTTTGATATTTTTGCTATTATTCTATTGTATTTTCTGTGAATATTATTTACGATCTAATCCCGATATTCTTGAAACTGTCTGAGGCATAACGATAATTTTGTAAATCGAGTTCTATATCCCGTAAAATACGGCAAATTTGTTAATAAATCAATCAGATATGAAATGTTAAACATTCTTGTCTAATTTGGCACCCCGCCCCTCTACCGTAATTAGTTGATTATATTCTGAGCTAACTGGCAAGTTCCGCCGTCAATCGTCTAGTATTTGTTATATTTATTATATTTCAAGTGACGTTTTCACGTCTGGCGCCCAACTCTAGTTTTTGATCTTATTTCTTTAATTAATTCACCTCTCACGTATATTGACGCCGAAGTGCACGGATTACCGGGTTACCCCTTATCCCTGAAAAAGTGGTATTCGTTGCAAATTGGCGCCCAACGTGGGGCCACGCCATCATAAAGGGGTTAATTGCCAATAAAAATCTTTATAAAATCATCTAATGACTCAGATAAATTCTCGGAAATTCGGTTGAATTCAAAGTTATAAGCAGTCTCGATGCGTTCGACAACAGCAGAAAAACAAAGATCCCGGCCTTTAGAATAAGAGTCAGACAAAAGAATTTTCACAAAGGTTCACAATAAGCGTTTATTATTCCGAATAATCTATTCTCTTATATTCAACTATTTAACAATAGGTAATATCGAATATCACAAATACGGTACCAACTACATCTAACAATAGGTGATACCGAAAATAACATTCAAAGTATTAACGATTTCGAAAAAGGATTAACGAACAATAACAAACCTAACCGCTATAGAATAGTTTGTTTACTTTCTTTTTCCCGTGTGTTGAATATCCCGTGTTGTCAAGCTAAATAATAACGAGCTTGGTTCAAATTTAAATTTGACCATTATATGCTACAACCGTCTTCTAAAGACGCGTGGATTTATTTACTTCTTGCGGAACAGCTACGTGCTGAACTCAACGATCATTCTCTATCATCCGAAGGAACAGTACCCACTTTAAGGTACCGATTATTGCGATTCCTCATGTCTCAACGAGGAGAAAATACCGATAAGCCTCCAACTCCGACAGGAGAGCCTCCCGAAAACAATAATCTTTCCCGACTTCAAATAAATAACGATGCGTATGATAGCCCGCAATCAACGAATGTAATCCCGCCTGACGACAGAGAAAACACAACACACGCGTTAGAGACTATACCGATCCAAGGGACGAGCGGAGGTCATCCCCCGCTCAATGACAATCAACAGCATGGCAACGCTAATAATTCCCGAATTGTCACTATGCAATTACCTAATAATAATATTAACGGTTTTCGATCTAATCATAACAACTCTTTGCCTATTCGCGATAATATGCCACCAGTCAATCCCGGTAATCGATACTTCTATCAAGATCCTCGATTCTCTAATCAACAAAATTCGGAATTTCAAAATTTCGCGGAACAAGATTTTCGTCAGGAAAATAGTTTTTCCCGATTAAATTCCCGACAACAAGAATTCCTACATGGTAACTTCCAGCCACCTGTGCAACAGTTTAATTCACCGCAACGGTCGAATCAAACTACTTCCCCACACGCCGCGTATGAAGCCATGCGTAAATGGAATATAAAATTTTCCGGTGCTTGTACCGAGGATTCTGAAGCTTTTCTCCAACGATTACAAGAGGGCAAACAGTTATTTAATATTCGCGATACCGATATTTTAAGTTGTATTCCTTTCTTTTTGACCGGTGTTGCTTTATATTGGTTCCGTACCAAACGCCACACCTGGTACACGTTTAGGGATTTTGAATTTACTTGGCGTGATAGATTCGGTAAGCCTAATTTACAATTCGCATTACGCGAAGAGATTAGACGACGTACTCAAGGCGAACAAGAATCAGTTGCCGATTACCTTACGTTCATGAGAGCGTACTTCGATCGTCTAAGTCCCGGTTGGGCAGAAGATGAACAGTTAGATTACGCATATCGGAATCTTCTCCCGCGTTATCAAGTTTTGATTAATCGCGATGATTTAATGACGTTAGATGAACTCGAGCATCTCGCTCGTCGTCTGGAACGCAGTTTTCAAGCTGCCAGTAACTTCCAGGCGCCTCCCACTCCCGATCGTGTTCTGATGTCAGACCTCGCCTATCGTGGACCGAGAACTCCCGTCCGTCAAAATCGTCTCACGTTAGCTCATCTAGACTTAGGTGATAACGGATCATCCGATGAATCTCCCGAAGCTTTAAACGCAGTACAACCACTCACCGAGAAAAATACCGACGCGTCTAAGAAATCTTCCCGTAATTCGCCACGAAAGGAAACGAAAAACGAAAATAAGAATTCTAAAAATCGTCCGGCTACCGCCGCTATCACTAATCCCGATTTAGCGTATGTTTCCCGTGCCGCTTCACAAGCCGCTAGCAATCCGTTTTTACCGACTCCCGTAACAGGTACAATTCCTCGTAACACAACGTGTTACAATTGCCGAAAACCCGGTCATCGTTGGCCTGAGTGCACCGAGCCTCGACGCATCTTCTGCTATAGATGTGGACGAGATGACGTCACGAAACTGACATGTCCTCGTTGTTCGGGAAACGCCTAAAGGAGCCGTTCTCACGGGCTACTGCGGTCTCCCAAGTAATGCCCAAAAGACACGATGAAGGCAATAGCCAAGAAATACAATTGCATAATAACGATCTTGAATTCTGTAGTCCGGTAGACTCGCGTAATAAAATTTCCCTTTTATTCCTAACAATATCAATTCATGGAACTCCATTAAAATCGCTATTTGACTGTGGTTCTTCCCGCACGTTTTTGAACGCGGAAAGTGAAAATCTGTTGAAACGATTAGGCTTTGTCACTACGACCACATCCCGTTCTACTCCCGTATTAATGGCTGCAGGACAGAAAGCCGAAATCACAGGTCAAGTGATAATTCCCGTAAAATTGCAAGGAATAACACGCGAAATTTCCGCGCGAATCATTCCCGATTTAAATTTTCCATGCATCCTCGGATTAGACTTCATTAAGCTTTTTCAAATCACAGCTGATTTCAATACTTCCACTTGGCATTTTCGAGACAATCCGTTCAAAGAATTTGAGTTTGAAACTTCCCCATCTACGTCTATTTCACAGTGTAACGGTATTGTAACGCTAACCGATTCGCAATCGGCGGAGTTAAAATCTTTATTAACTAAAGAGATCCCGCCTACTACCGATGTCATAGGAGTTACATCTTTAACTACTCACACGATCGATGTAGGAAATCATCCCGCGATAAGACAACGTGCTTACCGTGTTTCACCTGCAATTCAGAACGCGATCGACCTTGAAGTCGATAAAATGCTTAGTGCTGGAATAATCGAGCCATCCCGCAGTGCATGGGCCAGTCCCATTGTTATGGTAAAGAAACCGAACGGATCATACCGATTTTGTATCGATTTTCGCAAAGTTAACAGCGTATCTAAGAAAGACGCGTATCCTCTCCCGCGGATGGACATGATTCTGGATAAACTAAGATTAGCTCGTTATATCTCGACGATTGACTTAAGCCAAGCTTATTTTCAAATTCCTCTCGCCGAAGAAAGCAGAGAAGTTACCGCTTTTATTGTTCCAACTAAAGGTCTTTTTCATTTCACTCGTATGCCTTACGGATTAACTGGAGCTCCTGCAACTTTTCAGAGACTATTAGATCGTCTAATTGGACCAGCAATGGATCCCTATGCGTTTGCTTATTTAGATGATATAATTATCGCCACGCAAACTTTTGACGAACATCTCCATTGGCTGCGCCGCGTATTACGTACTATTTATCAAGCAGGCTTGACCATTAATCCCGATAAATGTGAATTTTGTTGTTCCGAAGTTAAATATCTAGGCTTCATTGTAAATCAAAACGGCTTACAAGTAAATCCCGATAAAGTAACTCCAGTCGTAAATTATCCTGTCCCGACGACAGTAAAACAAATACGGAGATTTTTAGGAATGGCTTCCTGGTATCGTAGATTTATCCCGAATTTTGCAACTACTACCGAACCTCTGAACCGTCTTCTACGGAAAAACCAATCCTGGATCTGGGAGAAAGAGCAGGCCGATGCTTTTATCGAAATTCGTCGTTGCCTATCATCAGCTCCAACTCTCGCGTGTCCCGATTTTTCCTTAAAGTTCGTGTTGCAAACCGATGCAAGTATCGTTGGTCTAGGTGCCGTCCTGACACAATCTCCCGGTGATATCGAACACGTCATAGCTTATGCGAGTAGAACCTTGACAGATGCAGAGCGCAAGTATTCAGTTACGGAACTGGAATGCCTTGCTGTCATCTGGTCAATTCAAAAATTCAGACCCTATATCGAAGGCTACCGATTCACAGTTATTACTGATCATAACAGCTTGAAATGGCTTCACGGCCAGAAAAATCCTACTGGCAGATTAGCCAGATGGTCGCTTGAATTATTGGGATATGATTTTGAAATAGTTTACCGTAAGGGTGCACTTAATCACGTACCCGATGCATTATCGCGGATTCCCGAACAAAATAGAGAGGCTAGTGCAGCAATAATTCCACAACGTATCCCGTGGTACGACAAACGCAAAAGAGACGTTGAAACTTTCCCGATACGTTTTCCGAATTGGAAAATCGACAATGGTCAATTATATTTCCATCGACCAAATCCCGTTATCGGTACAGCAGTAAACGATCTGAACGCCTGGAAGTTAGTTATCCCGAATATTCAACGTAATGAAGTATTAGATGAAGCTCATAATTTACCACAATCCGGACATTTAGGCACCGACAAAACATATAAACGAGTTGCTACCACCTACTATTGGCCAGGAATGTTCCGTGATGTTTCCCGTTATGTAAAATTATGCGATACTTGTCAACGAAGCAAGGTTGAGCAAGCCGCTTCCGCCGGTCTCATGGGTAGACGCGTTGTCGAAGAACCATGGTTAGTTGTAGCCATGGATATCATGGGCCCGCTTCCGCCTAGTAAAGCAGGTTTCGCGTATATTCTTGTTATTCAGGACTTATTTACCAAATGGATCGAATGTTGCGCTCTTCGCAAAGCCACTGGCAAAAACATTCGCGATACATTCGAGGAAAACATCATCAATCGATGGGGTGTTCCGCGAGTCTTATTAACAGACAATGGTACCGAGTTTAATAACAACACAATTAAAGAACTAGCGCAAACGTTTCACATCAAACATACGACAACTCCTCCTTACCATCCGCAAGCCAATCCCGTTGAAAGAGTAAATCGTGTATTAAAAACTATGATAATCGCTTTTCTCGAATTTGATCACCGCGAATGGGATCTTCACTTATCCGATTTTCGATTCGCTTACAATACAGCTAACCATTCGTCCTTGGAAACCAGTCCCGCATTTTTGAACTTCGGCAGAGTCCCGAGAGCCGTAAACTCTTTAAAATCCCGTATTGAGGGAGATCCCGAAATCGAGCCTCAAGCTCCAAAACTATGGGCTGAGCGAATGCAGCGTATGCAACTGCTCCGAGATTGGATCACTGAAAATCTAGAGAACGCTCACACGAGACAAGCCGGATATTACAATCTCCGCAAAAAGCCTGAACGCTTCGCTGAAGGAAATCTCGTTCTAAAGCGACAACATGTTCTATCGTCCGCGACACAACATGTTGCAGCCAAACTTGCGAAAAAGTTTCATGGACCATTCAAGATTAGTCGATTGCTATCTCCCGTTGTATGCGAACTCTCTGAGGTGGAAGGTAGAAAAGTAGTGGGAATTGTGCATGTAAAAGATTTAAAATTCTATCATAACAATGCCTGATCTGTCCCGTACGTAGCATATCCCGTATCCCGAGATGTTCTTCGCATCGGAGGAAGATCTCGCAGTCGCCTGGCCTTACATCCAGAGACACGAGAAGAAGATCCGCGCATTCCTCCGGGAAAACCGCGACGTCCAGCGCGATTTGACTGCCGGTTTAACCGCAGCCAGAGAGGCACGCGATATTCGCATTCTCTTAGCCGAGCGACATGGCCAAGTGCGAGAAATTCCCCCAAGTCGCGATCAGGGCATGCAAACTGATAATCCCACTACCGTCACCCAAGGTTGTCAAACCAACGATCCCGATACGCGCGATCAGGGTACGCAGGCCGGCCCGTTAGTACAGATTAGCCAGGGAACCCAATGTACTCCCGAGATGCGGGATGAAGGTGCGCAAGTCAACCTAGTTCGGAGGAAGGATACCCGGGGTACACAAACCAATTGGCGCAGTGTCACCTTTAGTGAGCAGGTACATTATTCTCCACCAGCTCCAATCTGGTCGGATACGGAAGACGACACTATCCCGACCACATCCGCATCCACATCCCGAGACGAGTATTACTCGGCCAACGCCCGGTACGCACAGGCGTCTACATCCCGACATACATCCGCATCAACATCCCGAGACGCATATTACTCGGCCAACGCCCGATACGCACAGGCGTCTACATCCCGACAGACATCTGCATCGACATCCCGAGGTACGCACACTTCAAAGTCACCAAACTCGGCGAGCTCCCCGCGATACGCTACCCAAGGCGCGCTTCCGAAGCGATACTCGGAAACAGCTACTGTAGTTCCTGCACAATCCACCACGGGCGAACCTTTATGCTGGAACTGCGACCAGCCAGGACACGAGCGTCCCGAATGTCCCAAACCGAAACGACTCGTCTGCCATCGGTGTGGCCGAAAAGGCGTTGCAGTAAACCACTGCCCCAATTGCGCACCGACATACTCTCCCGATCAAATATTGCCAAACGTAGCTAGACGACGTGCCGCAAGACTCGCCGCCAGGATCACAGATCCATACTACGCTCCCGACGATGCGTTCGCCTTCCGACCGCCTTAATACCACCTCTCTCATTAAACTTATCTTTTCTATCCTGCTTGTATTTCACCTACCATATCGCTGTCTTCTTTCGTACTGTATCTTAACTCTCTACTTTATCTATTAGCTTTAACGTAGAATTACTATCCCGACCTCCATCCACGGAGAACTTAAATGCAACAGCATTATCTCCCGCCAGCCTAGCTGAGAAGCTGCGAAAAATGCATTAAAATCCATTTCGGCATATTAATTCAAAATTCTGTTTCGATCCCGTTAATATTTCAAATAATTTGTGATGTCGTATTACTATTGTTAACAGTGTAAATTACTATACCGTATCACTATTGTTAAAAATGCATTATACTAAATTAATTCGTTATTTCCCGAATTAAAAACTTTAATATCTTAACACTGCATTTCACATTTAACAATCCCTCACCTGTTGATATTAAGTTGATTTCAAGAATAATTCGCTTAAAAATCTGAACAACGCTTTTGTGAACCAACCTGAAAAATCTCGTCATATTTCTTTAGTTTAGCTTATCTTAATGTCATCTTCACCTTGTTATTTAGATAACTTTGTCAAATTTAGTTTGCGAAATGGTGTTACCAGGATTTGTTTAGATCCGAATTAAAATAACTTTACCGAAGATAAAATACTTCGAGATTCCGTACGCTAAAAGATCTCAGCGTAACTTCAGTCCTTTCTCATTAGACTAAGAAACAACATCTAGCTTCATTTAGTAGTTTTCCTACCTCGCTTACTCGCAGAGAAAATATTGTTTCCAAGTCAACCATTCTTCAGCTAACACCTACGCGTTCAAAAACAAACCACAAAAAGATCGCTAGGGTTGACAAGAAACAGGTCTACAGTTCCACTCAAAGAAGGGTCAATCGAGTCCCCTCCCCTGGGAGGATGGGGTTGTGACGTTGCATTTTGCAACTGTCACAGTCGGGCCACTCAGATCAGTGACGACGTGAGGACGGACAACTCCAGAAAGTAGCTAAGGTCTCAGGTCAGAATTTAGTTAATTATTGCTTATATTATTTATCATTTCTCCCCTTCTATTCTATGAAATTCTGTAAAATGTCGACGCTCGGAGGACTACGCTAGGACGTCGAGGGATTCATCCGACGTCTAAATCGAGGTCCTTTCCGAGTTAATGGTTCCCGTCTCTCTCTCCAACGCTCTCAGTCGTGGATGCCGCAGGAAAGGTCGAATAAGGGCGACTCACTGAGTCCCTCCTCCCGTTCCCGCAGACTCCTCAGCCTGGTGCTGGACCACTTCCCGTCAACTATTTCTGGACGTCTCGGCAATGGTTGAATAGAGCAGGGCGAACACCCAAAAGTAACCCGACCAAAGCTTCCCGTTGCCGAAGACTTATCGACCTGGAGTCGAGCTAGACCATATCATCGACTTTCTCGTCATCGTCACGCTATCGTGGGGTTACCCAAGAAAGGTCCCGATAGTAGAACTGCAATCGTATGATGCAGGCCTGTCCGTAAGCCTTCCATACCGTCCATGGGGAATTCTGGATGCAGATCCGGTTATTGGGGCATCAGAACTTCCGCCAGATCCTCTAATTGGTCAGTTTTCTAGTTAAAGCGCAACTAGGGTGCACTTCATCCCGACGATGATCCCGAGGAGTCCCGAGACGAGAGACCAGAGCAGAAAAGAGAAGAGACGAGGAGAGAAACCGTCGAAGTCCCGTCTACTACATTTGAAATATCCCGCCGTACCGTGTAGCTAACTACACGCCTGGACAAATATTCAAAACTCAGGCGAAATAGGACAACGTGTTCCCGAAAGTACGTCCAACCGTACTCGGCACCTGATTGGTCGCCTAAGCTACGTGCGAAGATCGGCTCATGGCATGAAATTCCCGAAGCTATAAAATGTAGGACGACACAGGACTCGATCTACTTCTACGCTCGTCCGTTCTCACGTCAAGAACATCAGATCCCGACAGTGATATACCGTCTATCCCGAATATCCCGACTTTTACAGTGCTTCATATTTTTCTATTCTGTTCTTCGCTATTCTGTTCTTTATTTCTTTCTTCTTTATTCCGTACTTTAGTCTTTAATATAAATTTAGCTTCAGTTAAAACGAACACTAAGTGCCGTTTAGTTCTAATCCCGTACTTGTACGAGGAATCTTCTATTTCATCAATAAGGTAAGACCTATTTTCTGTAAAACCACGAGTTCGCTCACGAATCCCGTTCAGTTATTTAGTCTGTTATATATTATATATTTGGTGTGACGTAGGTCACGAAATAACGGAACGCAAGTCTTCGACTTCGTCCCGAGTTTTTAGTATTTTAGTAGTCTGATTAAGGACGGATTCACGAGCTGACTCGTGCTTAGTATCTCTTTGTGGGTTTTCCTTTTCTTTATGCTATTCTATTCTTTCTCTTACGCTGCTTAACGCATGCCGTAGAGTTTAGTGGCTTATTCTTTTCTTAGTAGCGAATAAAATGATAGCGATCGACCTGTAGGCAATTAATTTCTGGAGATAGCGAGTGTAGAAGCAAGCATTTGTTATTTAATTTATAGTTCTTAGTTATTAATATTCTGTTTGATTTATTCCGCATGATTATTATATTATAATATTATCGTCTGATATCTTTTCCCGTTCAATTGAATGGTATATTCCGTATTATATCGGATCGCATTGCTTTGATATTTTTGCTATTATTCTATTGTATTTTCTGTGAATATTATTTACGATCTAATCCCGATATTCTTGAAACTGTCTGAGGCATAACGATAATTTTGTAAATCGAGTTCTATATCCCGTAAAATACGGCAAATTTGTTAATAAATCAATCAGATATGAAATGTTAAACATTCTTGTCTAATTTGGCACCCCGCCCCTCTACCGTAATTAGTTGATTATATTCTGAGCTAACTGGCAAGTTCCGCCGTCAATCGTCTAGTATTTGTTATATTTATTATATTTCAAGTGACGTTTTCACGTCTGGCGCCCAACTCTAGTTTTTGATCTTATTTCTTTAATTAATTCACCTCTCACGTATATTGACGCCGAAGTGCACGGATTACCGGGTTACCCCTTATCCCTGAAAAAGTGGTATTCGTTGCAATAAATATATATATAAAGATATAAAACTTTATATATTTTGTATTTTTTTATAAAATTATATAAAACTTTATTGGATTTCTAAGATTAAAATATTTATAATCATATAAAATTATATAAATTTTTATATTATTGCACATAATTATATATTAATCAAAAAGCCCTCAATTATAACTTATATATTATGATACATAAATATATATAAAAATATGAAATTTTATAAATTTTGTATTTTTTTATAAAATTATATAAAGCTATGTTGGATTCCTTTTATTAAATTATATATACAATTTTATCTATTCAGATATTAAAATGTATCAACTTTAGGATCTATCACATATATGTATTTGTACAGAGTCATCTGAATTTCGCTCATTCCTGCAAGTATAATTTATCGGATCGATATTTAGTATTAATCCCCGGGAAAAAATTTTTTATATGATCATATATAATCATATATAATTATGTATTGCAACGTGGCAGATTTTACATCTGTCACTGACCGCGCCTCCACTCGCAAACGTGAGCGACCATGCCGCTGCCGTACCGCGAATCCTTCACCGAAGCGCAAGTCCAACCTATATCTTTTAAGAATACGTGTCTGCCTTAAGTTTTTTTTTGTTAAAGCACGTACCTCCTCGCCAGGATTGCGCTTCGTCGTCGATCGTCGCTGGATCGTCTGGGGGCTGTTCTGGAAGCCTCGGCATTAGTACCCGCACCTACGTCATCAGCCATCGTCAACGCAGCCTGGTCACCTGCCGGCCGGGAGAGGGCTGCACCTCCCAGCCTCTTATCGCCTCGAACTCTTCCTCCCGGCCAAAATTCAAAAATCGCCGTTAACGGTGCGGCGAACATGACGTGTGTGGAAAGGCTTCCCCCACCACTTTTTCGATTTCGGATCGACGATCCGGGACGACACTCCATTGCTGACCAGCAAACCACCAACGTCGAGATACCTTCCGTTACCGTTATCTTTATCTTTATTTTGGGGTTTATCTTTAATTTTCTTTTGGGGGTTTTCTTAGCTTCTTCTATAATTTTCTTTAGTATTTTTTTTGGTGTGTGTTTTTCTTTCTGACGCCGCCTGGGCTGCGACCCTTCATAAAGGTAGGCTTGTCTGCCTCAGACCTCGACCGTCCGTCCGCAAGCATTTGCTTCGGTGTTGCCTAGCGGCCATTTCAAAATTCGCGATTGACGGGCTGTCGTGGTCTCTATCTTTTTCTAGACTAGTTTAGTGCAATTAAGCCTAGCTAATATCTATCTTTTCTGGACTTGCGCTGCTCGGAGAAGAATCTCCGTGCCGTATCGCCCCGTTATCTCTAATTTCTTTGAATTTTGTCTACGTGCGTTAATTTGGTTTAATTAGTGTCTAGCACTACCTCATATCTTTTTTTTGTATTTATTTCCTTTCGGCCTAGCTTATCTAGTACCTATTTTATTATTTTCTTTCTCTTCGTTAAGTTTAATTTAATTTGACCTGTGTTCGGCCTGACTGGCCCTGCCGTCTTGTTTTATTTATTTATTATTTTTTTTGTATCGTTGCGTTTGAATTTGAATTATATTTCTCTTACCGTTTATCTGTACCGAGTGAGTGTGTTATTTCTACGCCCCCACGTTCCCCTCTCCGTCTACTAGTCGAGTATATTTTGATTTTTGAATTTGTCTATTTCGTAGTGTTTCTCTGTCTGGTTAGTATTTTCAATTTTGAATTTAACTGTTTCCATAGTATTTTGTTTTTCTGATTAACTTTTCTTTTGAATTTTGAATTTAGCTGATTCTTATAGCCTTTCTTCTTCTCTTTCTTTCAATTCACTTTATCTGGCACATTCGTGTGCCTGGCGCCCAACCCTAGATTTTGCTTATTTCTATTTCTCTTTTCCTTTTTGTATCGTACCGTTCAGTATCTTTCGTGAGAATACGTTGGGACCTTTTTGAGCGGGATTTATTTTTTTACTCATTTTTCCTGCGAGTAAGAAAATTGCTCGTTACAGTATAGGTTTATATAATTAAATATAGTTTCATATAAACTCAGCAACAAAATTAACGGCGCACCCGGCACTCGGCGAAATAATGCCGATTTTCAAATTCTTCATTCTACCATACATCCCGTGTGTGTGTGTCCATGTGTCCGTGTGTATGTGTTTGTGTGTGTGTGGGTTGTGGGTGTGTGTGTAGGTGTGTGGGTGTGTGGGTGGGTGTGTGGGGTCGATCCTGCCCTTATCGACATTGCTTTACCAAAAGTCGGATAACTTAGTGACCAAAAATCGTGCGACAAATTTTCAGAAACCATTTTGAAGAGGAGATTCCAGGCTACAAAATGGCTGTCTCGAAAGTTCTTTGCGATTTTTCAAACGGCCCATAGAGAACTTTGAAAAACTTTTTTTTCCAGCGTTTTGAAACCCGGCACTCAAACCTACGCCGTGAGATCAAAACTGGCCGTGGGAAGAATTGCCAAAACCATCTTGAAGATGGAGTTCCAACCTTCAACATGCTTTCCCGAATGATTTTTTCCGACAATTTTTCATTGAGTTACAGGATTTTGAAAATCGGCATTATTCCGCCGAGTGCCGGGTGCGCCGTTAATTTTGTTGCTGAGTGTAGTTATGTATAATGTTTATATAAAATTATATATATTCATTGTAACAGCGATTCCCGCGGGCTCGGGTGTTACCCGCAGGAACTACGATCAGTTATCAAATCAGCACCAACGCTTTACCTCCTCCGACTAGCTCTAGGATGTAGTTGGGCGCCAGACTCCGGGCTCAGAGTCTTCTCTCTCTCTCTCTCTTGCTTCGGCTAGCTATCGGTAGAGGGATAGTTCGTGGGGGCGAGAAATAAAAACACTTGACACAATACGAATTCGGTTTGAATATTATTTATTGGTTAAAAAGAAAAAAAAGAAAAAGGTGATATTAATTTGTACAGCCTATCACCTGGCTTCGGCTTTTCTCACCGCTATTATATGTTGTACAATCTAAATAAACGATAAACTAAATAAAATAAAATAAACGACTAGAAACGAAAATAAATTAAAAGACTCTACTCTAATAGTACATTATACAACGTGGGAATAAAGTGAAAGATTATTCCCGAGGGCGAGTTTACTGCCCGAACGAAATTCCCGAGGGTGAGTTTACTGCCTGAGCGAAGCGAGGGCAGTAATCACCCAAGGGAATTTTCGCAAGGGCAGTAAGCCCGAGGGAATGATGCACTTTATTCCCATGTTGCATACAATGTTTTATTCACTCCTCAACTGTAACCACTTTATCAATCTTCATAAATTTTGCGGGAATAATGTACATTATGCCCGCAAATCTGCGGGAATAATGTAGATTATTTCCCGCAAAATCCAGATTTGCGGGAAATAATCTACATTATTCCCGCAAAATCCAGATTTGCGGGAAATAATCTACATTATTCCCGCAAATCTGTATTTGCGGGAATAATGTAACATTATTTCCAGCAAAAGTATAAGAGGGAATAATATGCTACTTTATGCCCGCTTTTCAGATCAATAAAGTGGCGATTACAGTTGAGAGGTGAATAAATTATATAAATTCTCAAAAGTGGCTCTACTCGAAATAATTAAATATTATATAGTAAGGCTGGAACAGGTACAGTTGATGACTATCACAGGCAGTAGGGTAGACTAGCCTTCCACACTACGACCAGCTGGAGGATGGCTGTCAGTCGATTTCGAAGCCTACGCTTCTAGTCTCTGGCTGACAGCTGATCTCTCAACAGCTAGGAGGGGAAGGGGATCGGTACTGACTCGGGACTCGGCCACGAGAGTGCTCTGACACGCAGCAGACTATCTGCGACGCGTGACGTCAGAGACCCGGGCAATATGGCGGCGACTCTACTCTGGCGAATTTCTGCGCAGCGGCGATGCAAGCCGGAACGCTGTCGCGCAGAATCGACGGCCACTTAGCGAACAACAACAAGTTCGAACGTGCCGGTTCTCAACCGACACGTGGTATTCGGGGATTCGGGACTACAGACGGTGCTGGGGGAACGAAGAGCTTCCTGACTCTAATCTCGAGACTCAAAACGGAATTTAGGGACTCTCGGGGAAGAATATAGGCTATCTTTACGGTCTGGACTGGATAGATCCTACCTGATCGGCTACGTTGGCTCGGCCTCGTGTTTGACTCGTGGTCCGTGGGCAGGCGAGGGTCGTATAAATCCGAAATCAGCAGTAATCAGTCCAATAATCCAAATCAAAAGTCCAATAATCAATAGCAGGGGTCACAATATCTCCAAAATCACTCACAAAACTCTACAAAAACTCCTCCAAACACTCTACAAAACACTCTCTCGATTCAATTGCGATGATGGCACGTGGATTTTACTCAGCGGCTAGGCAATGAATGGCTCTTCGTTTCCGGGATGCTAATTGCTGCTTATCGCCGTTCGTCCTGCTAGCGCCAGCCGTCATCGATAGACCAATCCGAGGATCTACGGTCGATAAGGCGTCGCTAGGACGAAGGGCGGCAGTATTCAAATTAGCTAACGGGACTTTTGGGCTCTCGGGGATACATACGCTCGTTTAGGCTGGTACGGAGGAGGTCTAAACGTTTGCAACGTTACAATGTATATGTATATGTATAAATTGAATTAAATTTTTTCATATTCATATAATTTTGATAACATATTATCATCCAGAAAACGAAAGCGAAATTCACTCTTGCATATTTCTTTTCATTCTATTCAATATAATTGAACTATTCCAATTTTATACTATGTCAACTTATACTAATTTCAATTATATAATAATCCGATTTCTAGAATACAAAAGGAGGTTTTTAATAAGTACAGGAAAGAATTTGCTTTGCTATTCCCAACTGAACATCCTGACTACTTCTATGTTGAACATACACATGAAGATAACCAAGTTGTTGGAGCACATGGTTGTATCTATAACTATTACGAATCCGTAAGGAAATTATACAGGGAAGCACGTTTAATTCAAGATTCACACGAAGTCTAAAGCAGGAAATAATTCTGGTGATAAGTAATTATTATTGTAGTAACAGTTTTTTTTTTTTTTTTATAATTGTGAAGACAATTACTTTATTAAGAGTAATCATTTCAGTTCAAACTAAAGAAATAGATAGTGGATTGAAGTCCATTACAGATCGAGATCGTAGACGATACACCAAAGCTCAAATAATTAGTGATTGGGCTCGTTCCTTTGAGAAACGTTTTGATCAATTAAAGAAAGAGAAAAAATCACTAGAAGTTTATCTGAATAGCTTCCCTGCCTTGTGTTATCCCGATGCAATTATTTTGGTAAAGTACACTTTTCAAAGTATATTTTTCATTAAAAAGTGTAGGAAACATTCTAAATTCATATTTTTGTTTCAGTTAGAACAAGATTTTACTACTTTATCAACACAACGTATTAAAGAAAAAGAGGTAGTGACAGCAATTGACGCTGTTGATTATAACAATCTATTATGTGATAAGTGGCCTCACAGTGCCAAAAAAATAGTGGAGTTTGTTAAAAAACACTCAAGAGGGAAAGAAGTCAAACAATTTTTATCTGAAAATGCTGAACTCATTTCTGAAGGTAAAACAAACATTCTTAAGAATTTGGATATTCATGTTTACGGGTTGCAAATTGATGGAATTCTTTTACAGGGACTTGTACGGATTTGATTGCCCTTTTTCTACTTCCACTGTCAATTAGATTCCCTAAATCTATCAAAGTGAAATCGAACGGAGAAGGAAAAAATGTAGTATTGGATAAATTCACTAAGACAGAATGCTTCATACTACATGTTGAGGTATGCATATTTACAAACACATATTATTCGTAACATCATGACCGAACAATTTTGATGCTGAAGGAAAATTTGTATATTTCCAGGCTGAAGAAAAAGTGGATGAGAAAAAGAAGAAACGAACAGAGTTTCTTCGGAGCTTAGATCAACCAATTCATCCATACTTATTGTTTGTTGGTAAATTGGAGAATGTGAAAGCATACCGGGAATATTCGGTGAATTAGAACGATCCCCTTCCTACGACCAAACCAACACAGGCGCGCACCGCGTGCGTGAGGCTCGGCGGGCGGGGCTGAGCGACCAGTGGTGCTTCTACCGAATCTTCCGCGCTAGACCGAGTCCGCATAGCCCACCTCGATACTTAACCTAAAAAGCAATCATCGCACTGAACACGGAAAAGAATGAACGCGAATAAAATGGATTTGCCTGATGTGAACATTTATTTTCGAAATTTATGAACGAATTTAAAATCAAATATTAATCAATTGGATTTAAGTATTGATTATCAGTGTTTAGGATCGATATTCGAGACGAAGTGGAACAGGTAAGTGAAGGGTAAATCATTGAAGACAACATGGTCAAAAATTGTTTTATTTATTGATTTATTTATTTATCATCAGAAAAATGAAATTTATCAACGATTATTGGTTAATCGAGGGATCCATTGCTGTTGAATTATGGCGTACGTCCAAACTTATCGGAGATTGAATGCTTGGGAATCGAGGAGAGGCTACCGATGAGCCACTGTCGAACGTAGTAGACTTTTACTCGAACCATTTTTATTTCTCAACGACTACCTCTATCGGAGACCGAGTGCTGACATGTACCTCAGCGAGGCTTCATAGCTTGCGGAGGGGAATTATCGCAGGAGTTTGTAGTACGTTGACAATCAGGTGTCGGAGAAGAATAAATTCATACGAGTTGAAGAAGATGTTGCCATCCCAGGACATCGTTACTTCCTCTGAAACAGCAAGGTGAGAGTATAACTGACTATCATGAGAATTTATAAGTCTTGTCAGTCTCTTCGATATCCGTTAACTTTGTATCCTCCGTACCCAGTGACTGATCGCCCGCTAACTCTTGAGGAGAAATATCGCCGATGTCGTTGTCCAAGCTGACCTCAGGGATCAGACTGCGAAGAGTGATCCAGAACCAAGCAGGGATCGAGGAAACGAGAGCTAGCAACAGCGTCGGCGAGGCTTGGCAGCGTACCGAGTAGCTTCGTTGCAAGGGTTCGTAGCCCGTCGACGATATTCATCGAACATTTCTTACTCGTCTAACGACCATTCAACGTTCATGTCTCGTAGCTGGCGAAGAAGCCTCGTCGCAGATGTTCCCAGTGCGACGAGGCAGCGTACAAAGAGCTTCGTCGCCAGAGTTCGCAGTGCGTCGGCGAGCATTTTCTATCAAATTTTTGTGCGGCAAGGCTTCGCCAGAGTCCAGAGAAGGACTGCATATCGTCGACGTGCTACAAACGCTTGCAACGAAGCTCCTCGTACGCTACCTCATCGCACTACAAACTCCTGTGACAAAGCCCCTCCGCACGTTATGAAGCCTCGCTGAGGTACATGTCAGCACTCGGTCTCCGATAGAGGTAGTCGTTGAGAAATAAAAATGGTTCGAGTAAAAGTCTACTACGTTCGACAGTGGCTCATCGGTAGCCTCTCTTCGATTCCCAAGCATTCAATCTCCGATAAGTTTGGACGTACGCCATAATTCAACAGCAATGGATCCCTCGATTAACCAATAATCGTTGATAAATTTCATTTTTCTGATGATAAATAAATAAATCAATAAATAAAACAATTTTTGACCATGTTGTCTTCAATGATTTACCCTTCACTTACCTGTTCCACTTCGTCTCGAATATCGATCCTAAACACTGATAATCAATACTTAAATCCAATTGATTAATATTTGATTTTAAATTCGTTCATAAATTTCGAAAATGAATGTTCACATCAGGCAAATCCATTTTATTCGCGTTCATTCTTTTCCGTGTTCAGTGCGATGATTGCTTTTTAGGTTAAGTATCGAGGTGGGCTATGCGGACTCGGCCTAGCGCGGAAGATTCGGTAGAAGCACCACTGGTCGCTCAGCCCCGCCCGCCGAGCCTCACGCACGCGGTGCGCGCCTGTGTTGGGTTGGTCGTAGGAAGGGGATCGTTCTAATTCACCGAATATTCCCGGTATGTAATCATCAAAGATGAACATTATCCATTCGGAAACCCTATTGAAGCTGTTGATGATCGATGTTGGAAATGTTTGTATGCATTGAATAGTCTACCTGCTACAACAAACTTTATATGAAAATTTTCCGAAAAAGAAATTTACTTTCCAGAATGTAAGGTTACCTCAGTATTAGCTAAGTATATATCAGATATAAAGAAGTTCTATAGTTGTAACAGTTTCCCATCGTGGAAGGAAGCTTCGAATATAAATGATTCTTGCAACAGTGTAGAAGACTAGATCCTGATTTATTAGAACTAAATTCGTGATTTTTCAAATCAGTATTACCAACGATTAGATTTAATAGCTAGTCACTTTGTTAATTTGTAGTCTTAAGTATTAAAGTGAAGTGAAACGTTTGTCAGAACCTCGAAAAAGGGAATTGTGAACTCTCCGGTACTACTGAATCGATCGTAATGAAATTTTGAGGGATTACACACAATTGTGGCAGAAAGTGGCTGATCATTTCACTTTTCCAAAATTCGACAAAATTTTTTACAGATTGGCGTACCGACCACATAAATCGCGAGATTATTCACTGTTGCCGTAGATAATCGCCTTTTCCCGATATTTAGCCACTCCGCAATGAAAAACCAGACACTTTGAGCCCAATCCCGTGTTATTTGATGGAGAAATGGCTGAAAATTGAAGATTGTCCGTTACTCAAAACTAAAAGAACCGACAGTTGAGATCACTACCCGTATCGACATTTAGTTGAGATCACAGCAGCTGTACCGAAATTGCAGCCGGTTTACTTGTGTCACGTAAGGGTGAAGCCCGAGCGGATGGAAAATTAAGTTCACGCAACCAAGAGATAATTTATAATTTTGACTTATCTTTCAATAAGTCGGTATATGGGATCTTGCTTACCTAGCTCTATACAGAGCCGTACGTCTATTTAAATATTCTAATTATGAGGCCAATTACTAGAATTCGGATTAGATATATTGATCGTGAACTCAAATGAAGATGATTGTTTAACTGGTAAAAGCAAACTATATTCTGCAAGCGATTTGGGAAAAATATGCAAATGAATGGTTAACGAAAAATATGATTGAGGATGAAGCTATGTTTAACTACGCTATTTACTATGGTTATTGATACGTTGAGGAATACTATACTATAGTCGGTTCTCTATTATGGCAACTCTCTTTCTCTCTATTGTACTGATATTCAGATAACGTAATCTAATATCTAAAGAAGATAATAGCGCTGTGATTATCTAGGCAAGACTGATTTGTACACGAATGACTTATGTGCAAATCAGCCTTATAATCCCTCTTGGGTAATTTTTCTAGCAAAAAAGATTTTCAGTATGAAAGACTTACACCAAAAATCTGTCTTTTGATCACTATGATTTATGGTAAACAATCGTTTATTGAAATTAAGAACTTAGCGTTGCTGTCTGACTGTACTGAGGTTGGGGCCCGTCGGATAGAATCGAAGCTCTTGGGTGATAATGTACTCCAGTGGGTCTCACCTCGTTGTTAGCACGTATGCAGCACTAAACCAGATCACTTGTTTTGAAATAAAGTTTATGAACTGAAGCTATTAATTGATAAAATAGTCGAATAGTCTAAATTCGATTAAAAATGTCAATGAGCAAATCTGAACTATTATTTTAACTTGAAAATATTAACAATTATTGAATGATGAATTTGAGTTGATTTTGTTCTTGAGATTTTCAAATGTGTCCATGCACTTCTTTTAGCTTTCGCTATTGGAGATTTATTCAACGAGATTAACTAAGTCCTTTAGCGTCGTCACTTGAAAAGATTTTCAATCAGTAACTCTTGCTTAACTGTTGTGACGTCGGTAGATCCTACGGTCTCCGGCTCGCACTATCATACAGAAACATATATATAGTGCGACGTGGTATTTGTAAATCCCCCGCCACAAGGCGATTCTCTCGAGAATGTGACGATGCGTGGCGTAGACAGGGTCTCCAGAAAAAGAGAAAACTTAGGGAAAATAATAAGGTCTAATTAACGCTATTTTATTTTTTGTAAACTATGTAATCTCGAGCTCGATACTCCACGAGACGTCTGTCGTCGTGGGAACTACCAGAGGAAAAGCTATTCTACCGAGCGTAAGAAGCCTCCAATATCGTCAAGGACGATTCTGTCGGCGTGCAAACCATGGTTGGTCCAGAAAACCCCAAGGTCAGCGCCTCCTCTCAAGTGGAAAGATCTACCACCGCCAACTATCGGATTGACGGTGTACAGGGATGTGCGAGAAGCACAACGAAATCTTCCTGTCACCCGGAGAGCTACCGCCTACAAGAGAATGCAAATTTGTAACGCAGTTTTTAACTTGGAGAGGAAAAACCACAGATCTGGTTACAATTCGGCACTTTTCCGTGTTAATTACTTAATTACCAAAGTGTTGGGCGCCAGACGCTACTGCGTCGTTTCGATACGATAACATAACTGACTAAAACCAAAAACTTACGGAAATGCGTCGAGCGACAACTCGAATAGCTCAGATAACAAAGCCTTAGATAGAGGGGCAGGGTACACCACGTAAAACAATATTATTTCTTTGAGATAGTTGAGATCACATCAATCAATTATTTATTAATGAAATTATATAACTTAGACGAATCATACAGAATTGGCGATACTACTAATAGTTTGTTACGATAGGTTTCCTAACTGTTCGGGACAGAATTTACTCATTTATAATGCAATTAAATCAGAAGAGTGTGTCAGAAGTGACTCGATATGAAACGATTGAATTAGACTCCAGACTTGGTATCACAGAGCGATACATCGTACCCAATAAAGGCAAAAGTTTATATTTCATGACACACCCTGAGATTAAGAGTTTCATGCTCTACTTGTTGAAATATTAAGGGGGTATCCACACCTTTGAATGGGTTAAAATTCTGAAAAAGATATTAATGTTTTACAGCGAATTTGAGAGTCTGATCAAATCCAAAAAAATCATGAAGTTTGGGGAGGGTTTGACCCTCATTATCCATACCTCACATTCAATATTACTTTGAGTCCAATAGTAGTTACGCTCCATATAGAAAAATACCAAATTACTCGGTTGTCGTAAAGAATCAGGAGTATCGTTGGACCAATTCTGGAGTTTTTGGTCTTCAAGTGTTCAGAAGAGGTGCCTCTATCAGATGAACAGACAACTTTTTGATATCGCAAAAATTGCCTGACTCGCTTAGTTTTTACTGAGATTCTTCTGATTCTTCAATTTTTTTTCCATATTCTTTCTATTATCTCAGCCAAAAATAGTGATATCAAAAAGTTGTCAGTTCAACTGATAGAGGTTTGGATTCTACAAATTGAAAGACCACAAACTCCAGAATCGGTCCAACGATGCTCCTGATTCTTTACGACAACCGGTCAAAATATTCATTCTCCAGAAATCAACTTTCAAACTTTTTTATTTCAATTTTTTTTTTATCTCCTATTTTCCACAGAGAGGAAAATCTAGTTACAGGAAATCAAGTTTGAAGATTTCGCTTATGACTAATATGCTGGATCCGCAGCTGCTCTCGTATCGATGAGTTATGAGTCGAGTCGAGTCTAGACACATGTGCCAGGCAGAGGTTTGTAGTGAGTTTTGACCCGTTCTGTACAACAACAGTGTCGGTTAGGTGTCCGATGAGGCTGTTAGAAAAATAATGAATTGCTTTAGAAAAAATCTGATCAAAATTGTTCAAAACATAAAAATTCTGTAAAATTTTTTATCTTCGATATTTTTGAGATTCAGAAGATGCTAGCACAATTTTTGTCAATACTGAGAAAACTCTTTCATCTTCCATCAATCATACCTTTTTCTTATCATATTTATTAATTCTTGCAATTAATATATGTATTATAGAAATACTCATCTTTTTGGAAATCCAAATGTGTAGTCTCCTGGCATCGATTTCAAACGCACTTTTTGATGGATCATCTCCTTTCGATTCCGAAGTCTCATCTCAGATATATATACATACACTGTGTTTATCCGATAATGGAAATTACTATCGGTTTGAATTCGTACTGAGAGCACGACAATATTTACAAACAAGTGGACACCTAACCTCGAAAAAACGTAGATCGCAGCCATGTGTTCTGTCAATGATCACAATTTAAAAGAATATTGAAAATTCAATAAGTGTGAGAATGATAATTACAAACAATTAAAAGATCACAAAATCAAATTCAAAATCGAAATATATCAAACCCTCATAAAAGTAAGCAGTGGTGTTGGCGGTGTTGTAACAATACTTATGGCACCAATCTGAGGGTTCGCGCGCCTCGCCGCGGCGCTTTTTCGCAATTTGGCACTGCCATGGCTGTAACTTCTCAAATCCTCTAGATATCTTGACACCGATTCATTTGCAGGTAGAGTAGGTCACTAGCATTCCAGATAAATTAAAAAAAAAAAAACGATTTTTTGAAAATTCAAAGGTGTAGATACCCCCTTAAGCTATAAAGTCGGTAACAAACGTTACAGGTTCCCTATTAATTAATCCAGACCGATAGACGGATCTTTGACCAAATTCCGACGATACGAGATCGATAGTTACGATACTAAATTATCCAAAAACAATACTAGATCTTACATACGATAACGAACTATCCAAAATTGACCATATCTTACTAACCTAACAAAATAACGATAATGAGTTATCCAGAATTGACTGAACCTCACTAAACTATAACCAAATTGACAATAACAACCTAAACTATACGCGAGGTCTAAGCCTTCGCGGCTACCTTCGCTCAGGGTACTCCAGGAAAAGGTATTTTCTACAGTATTTCATGCACAATATTATTCTAACATACTAAATCAAAAATAGAAGCCATACGAGAAGCGATAAGCAATAAATTATAGCCAAAAAGCAATGAAAGATCTATGTAACTCAGCCAGACTCGAGGTTGTTCGATAAATCAATTAAACAAAAATTAAAGACGAGCCTCTTAGCTCAATGACCAAAAACGAGCCTCTTAGCTCAATAACCAAAAACGAGCCTCTTAGCTCAGTAACCAAATTAATAACCAGAACCGTATACGAACGACCTCGTGTCCTCACAAAAGAATTGTTGCTTCGATTAATTGAACTCACTACACTTATTTTAACAATACTCGATATTAACGAGAGATGATACGATAGGCGATACTCGATGAGTGACGATGCTTGATGAGTGGCGTAGACCAGAGCGAAGAGTAGACCGATTAACAGGTGTACCTTCCTTTTATAGTCTTTATTTCCAGCCGTCAGCTCATCCTTCAGATTTGCGCAATCACGTGACATATCGGTAGTCTAATTGGTCGGTGAGCGACAGATTTTGACGAACGTAATTTAGGAGAAGTCTACCTCACCCCTGCCGCTGCTAATACCGCTCCTATTACCGCCTTCCTTTTGAATCCCCGGGCGCTGGACTCACATGAAGCCTCGCTCGCCCGGCCACCCGATATTTCTTCTAGGGCCTTACATCATTGGTCGATCCACCAGAAAGTTAGTGGTAGTTTCGTGTCTCGGCATACTAGGGCTTCACCCACGAAAGGACTCGATTGGTGGGAACGCTGATCCAGGGGTTTTCATGACCAACCACGGCCGCGATAACAGATTCGGAGACAGTTTGACGATGATAGCTGCACTGACTGATTGCTACTTAGGTGGGAGGCGGTAAAGATGCACCTTCACATGCCCTGTTCACCACCCTCACATCAGCAGTGCATTTTCTTCTAGGCGGTAGCTCTCCGGGTGACGGGAGGCTTTCGTTGTGCTTCTCGCACATCGCTGTACGCCGTCAATCCGATAGTTGGAGGTGGTAGATCTTTCCACTTGAGAGGAGGCGCTGACCTTGGGGTTTTCTGGACCAACCATGGTTTGCACGCCCACAGAATCGTCCTTGACGATATTGGAGGCTTCTCACGCTCGGTAGAATCGCCTTTCCTTCGGTAGTTCCCACGACGACGGACGTCTTGTGGAGTATCGAGCTCAAGATTACATAGTTTACAAAAAATAAAATAGTGTTAATAAGACCTAATTATTTTCCCTAAGTTTTCTCTTTTCCTGGAGACCCTGTCTACGCCACGCATCGTTGCATTCTCGAGAGAATCGCCTTGTGGCGGGGAATTTACAAATACGTATAAAATACACCTGTTAATCGGTCTACTCTTCGCTCTAGTCTACGCCACTCATCGAGCATCATCACTCATCGAGTATCGCCTATCGTATCATCTGTCGTGAATATCGAGTATTGTTAAAATAAGTGTAGTGAGTTTAATTAATCGAAATAACCTAATTAAGGTAAGGTCTTAATTCTTTTGTGAGGACACGAGGTCGTTCGTATAAGGTTCTGGTTATTAATTTGGTTATTGAGCTAAGAGGCTCGTCTTCAATTTCTGAGCTAAGAAGCTCATCTTTAATTTTTGTTTAATTGATTCATCGAACAACCTCGAGTCTGGCTGAGTTACATAGATCTTTCGTTGCTTTTTGGCTATAATTTATTGCTTATCGCTTCTCGTATGGCTTCTATTTTTGATTCAGTATGTGAGAATAATATTGTGCATGAAATACTGTAGAAAAATACCTTTTCCTGGAGTACCCTGAGCGAAGATATCCGCGAGGGCTTAGGCCTTGCGTATAGTTTAGGTTATTATTGCTGATTTGTTATAGTTTAGTAAGGTTCAGTCAATTCTGGATAATTCATTATCGTTATTTTGTTAGGTTAGTAAGATATGGTCAATTTTGGATAGTTCGTTATCGTATGTAAGATCTAGTATTGTTTTTGGATAATTTAGTATCGTAACTATCGATCTCGTATCGTCGGAATTTGGTCAAAGATCCGTCTATCGTTCTGGATTAATTAATAGGGAACCTGTATCGTTTGTTACCGACTTTATAGCTTAATATTCCAACAAGTAGAGCATGAAACTCTTAATCTCAGGGTGTGTCATGAAATATAAACTTTTGCCTTTATTGGGTACGATGTATCGCTCTGTGATACCAAGTCTGGAGTCTAATTCAATCGTTTCATATCGAGTCACTTCTGACACACTCTTTTGATTTAATTGCATTATAAATGAGTAAATTCTGTCCCGAACAGTTAGGAAACCTATCGTAACAAACTATTAGTAGTATCGCCAATTCTGTATGATTCGTCTAAGTTATATAATTTCATTAATAAATAATTGATTGATGTGATCTCAACTATCTCAAAGAAATAATATTGTTTTACGTGGTGTACCCTGCCCCTCTATCTAAGGCTTTGTTATCTGAGCTAGTCAAGTTGTCGCTCGACGCATTTCCGTGAGTTTTTGGTTTTAGTAAGTTATGTTATCGTATCGAACCGACGCAGTAGCGTCTGGCGCCCAACACTTTGGTAATTAAGTAATTAACACGGAAAAGTGCCGAATTGTAACCAGATCTGTGGTTTTTCCTCTCCAAGTTAAAAACTGCGTTACAATAGATAACCCTTAGAATATAAGATTCTATTATGTAATCATTCATATACATGTAAACCTATTTCACGCTCCTGTCCTAGAATATGTACAGGACAAGGAGCGCTGCATCGTATAGCGAACGGCGACTGCCTGCTTGGTGAGAACTGCAATCCAGCAGTTTCGAGTTCTCAGGCAGCCACCGTTCGCCTAAGAAATGGTGAAGACACATAGCAAAAGGCATAAAAGACTTGGGCGACCAAAGGGCAGCGCTCACTACGCTACCAACCAGTCGTGTATTCTTCATTTCAACCAAGACAATAAGTCATTTACAAGTTTGATAAATCTGTCTTCTCTTCGCGATCCAAACATAATAAACTTTACACATATAATTAATATTCGAGTATTGCACCCTTTCAATCTTGCGAGCGTGCCCTTCTTGGCATTCGCAATACCCAGTCCCGGTCCTCAAATCCCGCGAGCGTGCCCCTTTCTTGGCATTCGCACTATTTTCCAAAATCCTTATAGACGAGCGTGCGGTGTCTTGGCACTCGTCGTCTCCAAATCCTGCCTAAGCAGTTCATGCCCCGCCGTACCGGCAAACGGCAGCGCGGACACCGCGGTGGAAAGGACGTGCGTGAAAGGAGGTGCCGAGCCATAATACAACAACTAATTAAAACCTGTGAGTTCATCCCCAAACCCCAGTGTAGTGCGTCGACAACACACCACTCACTGGAATATCAAGGCGCTACCCAAATCATCACCCACATTAACGATCTAGCCGAGGGGTCTTCACCTGGACCACCTACCCGCTCGCCCGAAGAAAATCCGCTCCAATAAGGTAAGAGAAGAAATATACAATTCAAAGGTGACAGCAGTGCCAACCACCACCGTCGGGTTATCGTTCAACCCCCGACGTCACACTGTTGAACCTCGGGACACGTCCGTGCACTATGCAACTTTTCAGACGGTAGACGTTATTAATATGTTGAAGTAAATAGTTTAAAATAATGAAGTTAATCCTTATCTTCAAAATGCATAATCTTGATGAGATTCATGGTTTGAGTTTATTGACGAGTACTGAGTCCTTTGGGTCGACACTTATGAAAGATTTGAACACCAACTCTTGGCTCTAATTAGCACACGGGTCCCTGCATCTACGCACCTTGCGATTTACCAGAAGAAAGACAAGTAATTCAGTTTAGATGCAGCCACGAGGCCGCTGGTGCATTGCATAGGTGCCACTCCGCCGTGGTAATTAGCCAATCAGAGACCTGCGTCTTCACGCGGATGAGTAACTCATCGCTCCTGGCCGCTTTACCTAAGACAGCGTTCCGCGGTCCCAACCTCAAGACAGTCTGTTTGCAATAACATTTAAAATTTCATGCATTCCAATTCTTAACAATTTTCCTCACACATCCTTCCATACGTTCTAATGATTAATTTGGTAACATCGAGAATTTCCTTAGTGGATTGATTAAGCCTATTTGTTCTTGTAAAAATCAATTTATTGAGAGAGTAGTCACGACGAACCGACTATTCAGTGCTGGGACAGCAAAAAGCCCGGCACTGCATCTAACCTTAACTCACTTTATGGTATTAAGGGGGTATCTACACCTTAGAATTTTCAAAAAATCGTTTTTTTTTTTTATAATTTATTTGGAATGCTAGTGACCTACTCTACCTGCAAATAAATCGGTGTCAAAATATCTAGAGGATTTGAAAAGTTACAGCCATGACAGTGCCAGATTGCGAAAAAGCGCCGCGGCGCGGCGCGCGAACCCTCAGATTGGTGCCATAAGTATTGTACAACACCGCCAACACCACTTACACCACTAATGAATTTTATGACTTTTTTATATATTTCGTTTTTGAATTTGATTCTGTGATCTTTTAATTCTTCGTAATTATCATTCTTACACATATTCAATTTTTAATATTCTTTTCAATTGTGATCATTGACAGAACACATGGCTGCGATCTACATTTTTTCGAGGTAAGGTGTCCACTTGTTTGTAAACATTATCGTGCTTTCATTACGAATTCAAACCACTAGTAATTTCCATTATCGAATAAACACAGTGTTTATATATCTGACATGAGACTTCGGAATCGAAAGAAGATGATCCATCAAAAAGTGCGTTTGAAATCGATGCCAGGAAACTACGCATTTGGATTTCTAAAAAGATGAGTATTTCTACAATACGTATATTAATTGCAAGAGTTTAATAAATATTATAAGAAAAACGGTATGATTGATGGAAGATGAAAGAATTTTCGTAGTATTGACAAAAATTGTGCTAACATCGTCTGAATCTCAAAAATATTGAAGATCAAAAATTTTAGAGAATTTTTGTGTTGAAAAATTTTGATCAGATTTTTTCTAAAGCAATTTATTATTTTTCTAACAGCCTCACCGGACACCTAACGGACACTGTTGTTGTACAGAACAGGTCAAAGCTCACTACGAACCTCCCCCTGGCACATGTGTCTAGACTCGACTCGACTCATAACTCATCGATACGAGAGCAGCTGCGGATCCAGCATATTAGTCATAAGCAAAATCTTAAAACTTAATTTCCTGTAACTACATTTTCTTCTCTTGGAAAAGTATGAAATGAAAAAAAAATTTTTGATAAAAAAGTTTAAAAGTTGATTTCTGGAGAATGAATATTTTGACCGGTTGTCGTAAAGAATCAGGAGTATCGTAGGACCAATTCTGGAGTTTTTGGTCCTCAATTGCTCAGAAGAGATGCCTCTATGATGTGAATATAGAACTTTTTGATATTACTATTTTTGGTTGAGATAATAGAAAAAGTAGAGAAAAAAAATTGAAGAATTAGAAAAATCTCAGTAAAAATTAGGTGAGTCAGGCAATTTTTGTGATATCAAAAAGTTCTATGTTCACATCATAGAGGCATCTCTTCTGAGCAATTCAGGACCAAAAACTCCAGAATTGGTCCAACGATACTACTGATTCTTTACGACAACCGAGTGATTTTGTATTTTTCTATATTGAACATAACTACTATTAGACTGAAAGTAATATCCAATGTTATATGAGGATAATGAGGGTCAAACCCCCCCTAAACTTTATGATTTTTTTGGATTTGATCAGACTTTCAAATTCGCTGTAAAATATAAATCTCTTTCTCAGAATGTTAACCCATTTAAAGGTGGGGATACCCCCTTAAATTCTTATCTCTAGGACTCGACTAGAGTTCGTGACTTTTGAGCAGAGAGGGTTTTGGATTTTTGAAATATTATATTTTGGATTATAGTATATCTGAATCCTTCTCACGGTTATTTATCTATGGTTTATTTTATAATATGGAAAATGAAATTTTAAAATATGTGGAGTCGCACGTCACACCCCTCCCTACTCAAAGTCATCGGCGTCCTCGTCGATTCGCACTAAAACTACCGTTTCTAACTCTTATTTGTTTTATATATGTGAGTGTTTGATTATAGTAATGATTCAAATCGAGGTTGGTAGTTGTGGTCTTAATTTTCTTTTAAGAATTTAATAGTAAAGAAAGAAACCCAACAGAATTAGGGTAAAACCTCGGAATTCTGTGAATTATCCTGTTTGGTTATCAATTTTATGACCATACCAAACTCGATTCATTCAGCTGAAATAATACATACATACCGGGAAGAAATCTTGATAGTATACAGGAGACTGCCGTCGATTGCGCATGCGCCTAATAAATCATTTTCATTGGTCGATAAGATCGTCCCACGGTAGTATTATGACGTAGTAGGCACGGGTGCCAACATGCGAAAAATTAAGCGAGAGCTGTCAAGCTCTCGCGCGTAAAGTAGTCAATCGAGGTTATGTTGATATTTATCTTAATTCGACGTTAATTATTGAAAAAGAAAAAAAAATAGTACGGACTAGCAGTTTTTAATAATGTGGTCCATATTGGAAGATTATTCAACGGGTGCATCAAAGGATTTAATGGAAAAACAACAATTAATCGTTACGAAAATTATCTTAGAGTGATTTGTTGAAAGATGAAATCTAAAATCGAATCTGAAAGGTTATTATTAAGTAGCAGTCTGGATAAACTGAGGCAGGTGAGTGTAAATGACGTTTATTGAAAAATTATTCTTCATTCACATTGAGTAAAAAATTAACAGATTGTTGAATCCGAGTAGAAGATAGTTCCGGAGTGGATTCATCCCAGTGCAGTGCTCCGGAGGCCAGTTATCAGTGTCGATGAACATGAAATAAACGAATCGAATTAATAGAAAGGAACAAAACAAAATCATACGGCTTGTACATGAAATTTACGAGTACAAGGAGTGTAAATTTACAGTAGACGTACCTAACTCGAACTCTCACAGACCCTTCTTTGGCTTCGTTGAATCGTTGGTGAAATTCATGCAACTCCGTAGTACAGCGAACAATGTTTGATTAACAAAGAAGGATGTCCCAAAAATCCGAAAGTAAAAGAAGGAAAAGAATAACAGTTGATTACAGCGCCATTTACATCATTGAAGTAAAATGATGAAACAAAATGATAACTTACAGGACAATCGTCCAACAACTCTAAGAGAGCAATCTCCTTCATGCAACTCCATAGTACAGCGAACGATGTTTGATTAACGGGATGTGATAGGCAGAGGTCGATGAGGTAGGGGGTGTTTTTACCAATTTTTTTTGTCTTACTCTGCATATCGCATCGAAGGCACAGAATGGATTTTCGCAGAGGCATTCGACGTATTATATGGTGAAGTATTGCCGTAGACGAATAAACGTATTGAAATCGAAAAATAGTTTGTTTTCGTAAATTACGATCTGTAAAATAGGGTAAAAAAATGGCCGCTCGGGGCTCGACTCTCATATGCTGACCTTATTATTCAAGTTCGCGCGGTATCCAGCACTGAAATATATAGCTGCGTCAATTCTACGACCTCGCACAAAGCGAACGATCAGTTGATTTATGAATATTCCGTGAAAATGGAAGCGTGAGTTGTAATGCTGCATTTCGTCGACTCCAACCGAGTCAAAGCGGTTTTTGACAGTTACATACACTGAATGTGTTCAATGTTGACCGGTATGAAGTACACCCTACACTCTTCTGTCTCTTTCTCCTCTCGCGCTAACTGTCAAGATCCGCTTTGACTCGGTTGGAGTCGACAAAATGCAGCATTACAACTCACGCTTCCATTTTCATGGAATATTCATAAATAAACGGATCGTTCGCTTTGTGCGAGGTCGTAGAATTGACGCAGCTATACATTTCAGTGCTGGGTACGGCGCGAACTTGAATAATAATGTCAGCATATGAGAGTCGATCCCCGAGCGGCCATTTTTTTACCCTATTTTACAGATCGTAATTTACGAAAACAAACTATTTTTCGATTTCAATACGTTTATTCGTCTACGGCAATACTTCACCATATAATACGTCGAATGCCTCTGCGAAAATCCATTCTGTGCCTTCGTTGCGATATGCAGAGTAAGACAAAAAAAATTGGTAAAAACACCCCCTACCTCATCGACCTCTGCCTATCACATCCCGTTAACAAAGAAGGATGTCCCAATAATCCAAGAGTAAAAGGAGGAAAAGAATAACAGTTGATTACAGCGTCATTTACATCATTGAAAAAAAATTATGAAACAAAACGATATCTTACACGACAATCGTCCACCAACTCTAGGAGCGCGATCCCCACATCAGTATGGCTACATGCTCTAACGGGCGATGAGTGAATAAAGGAAGAAGAAGAAGAAGGAGAAGAAGAAGAAGAAGAAGAAGAAGCGATCCCCACTTTCCTGGCTACCTATCCTCTGGCCGCTGGTTACCTTTCAAGAGGTGTTCGAAGTGTCCTCCTGCAGCTGCAGCACAGCAACCTAGCCGATCGTAGAAGGCGTTCGTCGTGTTAGAAATAACATCCGGCGACAGGTTCCGAAGGATGTCCAAGATCCTAGCTTGCAGCGCGGCAAGGTCTTCAATCCTACCCTGCGCATAGAGGACGTTCTTCATATGGCCCCACAAACCGTAGTCCAGAGGCGATAGATCAGGCGAACGAGCAGGCCATTGAACTGTAGGGCTTGCCCTACCGATCCAGCGACCAGGAAACGCCTGGTCGAGATAGTTCCGGACTGCTCGCGTAAAATGCTGTGGCGCTCCATCCTGCTGGAACCAGACTTCTTCGCCCTTGAATTTGAATAAAAATCATATTACTCCTAGAAGACAGAGAAAATATTTGTTCTTGAACCACTAGTCCAGGCGTCAGAGCATCAAATTTCATGAATGAACGTAAAAACTCCCTCCAAAGATTTTATTGCGTGAATCGTTTGGTTTCGGCATTAATAATAACATACTAAAAAATAATTGTCGAACTCGATCGGGAAATTATTGTTTAAACAATGGAAAGGGACGATTTTTTGGTTTTTCATGTTTTTTGCGTGAACTATGGTCCCTACGGTAAAAATAGTTATGTACCAAATTAATTCCCATAAAATTATCTACAAAAAATGTTTTTTGACTTTTTTTGTTCGATCAATACTTTTCACAATACAGCCGCGAGACTAGTCGAACTGTGTTACATCACGCTTATTGCTGCTACTAGAGGTGTGCGGGTAGTCTATTTTGTCTGGTCGGGTCGGTCCGGGTACCCGAGGGCGAAACCCGGGCGGGCATCGGGGTTTTCGGGTACCCGAGTCAAGACTCGGGTACCCGGTATTAACTCGGGTGAATTTGGGTTTTCGGGTACCCGGTTCAACTCGGGTTTTCCGGTACCCGGTTTAATTCGGGTAAAGTTAGGTTTTTGGGTACCCAGTTTAAGGGGTATCTACACCTCTTAATTTTGGAAGAATTGTTTTTGCTTATAATTTATTTGAAATGCTAGTGACCTACTCTACCTGCAAATAAATCGGCGTCATAATATCCAAAGGATTTGAAAAGTTACAGCCATATGACGGTGCCAAATTCCGAAAAACCCGGTCTTGACTCGGGTACCCGAAAGCGGTAATCCGGTTTACGCGAGTTGAACCGGGTACCCGAATTGCACTGGGTTGACTTTAATTTGGGTATCCGACTTCATCTCGGGAATAGCGATACCCGACCGATATTCGCACGACGCCACTATCCAACTCGGGTACCCGATTTAGTCGGGTACCCGCACAGCTCTAGCTGCTACCTATATACGAGTAATTCCACGTCAAACCGGACAGCTTTCGGACCTCGATGTTACCGATTTCGCTATAATTTTTTTTACGGGTTCTATGGAACAAATAAATTGATCAAACAATTTTTTTTTTTCTGGCCCCCATTTTCCAAGTTACACGGGGGCAAAATTCAGCAAAAAGAGCTGAAAATCGAAAACATACTCCTCTTCAAACGGTCATATCTTTGATTGTATTCATTCTGGAGACTTTAGTCAAGAACCATTTTAAAGCTATTGAATGACACTATTATTATACATTCATTTGATTCTGCGGTAACAAACAATTTCATTTGTTATAAACAAATATATTATTTGAACGTGATTTTCAAAGCACGAACCACGCGATAAAATTCTGAAAAAAATCTGAGCGTATTCCTTGATCAATTCTCTACAAAATCGATAAGTCAAAAGGATGGAGAAAATAACCGGAAAATAAATTTCATTTGATACGATAAGAATAGTCAACGTGTTGAGAATAAATCTAAAAAAAAGAATCGAATCTTGCGCACTCAGTTAGGAAAAATATATCAAGAAATACGTACGAATAATATATGAATAAATGAATAAAATGAATAAAAAAGAATAGATGGATAAAATGAATGAACGAAAAGAATACATGCACAAATGAATAAGAAATACACGTAAGTTCAAACTAAATCTTCTTCATTAGCATTGTCAACTGATGGAAAAAGTTTTGTTATTGAAAAATAACCGACATAAATGATTTATCATCAAAAAATGGCTAATTTTAGAAATTTTTCATTTTATGGATCTACGTTCGTGAAAAATCATTCTACGGACTGAAAACGGGCCGTAAAATCGGATTTTACGGCTCTGGTACCAAAAAGTATTGATCGGACAAAAAAATTCAGAAAACATTTTTTGTAGATAATTTCATGGGGATTAATTTCGTATATGACTATTTTTCACGTAGGGCCCATAGTTTACGCGAAAAACATGGAAAACCAAAAAATCGTCCCTTTCCATTGTTTAAACAATAACTTTCCGATCGAATTCGACAATTATTTTTTAGTATGTTATTATTAATGCTGAAACCAAGCGATTCACGCAATAAAATCTTTGGAGGGGGTTTTTATGCTTATAAAACCCCTGACGCCTGGACTACACGGGCAATCTAATAACGAACCGATCATCTCTGAATAGTACGATTTACTCACAGTTTCTTCTTCGATAAGCCTAAGAGCTGGTACGACATGCTCTGTCAGCAACCGGAGATACTTTTCGCCGTTGAGGTTCCCATCGATGAAAAACGGTCCAACTAGCCGATTTCCAACGACGCCGAGCCAGAAGTTGAGTTTCAACGGGTACTGTGTACCTACCTGGAAGAACTAACGCGGGTTAATTCGACACCAGGCCCTGGTGTTCTGCCTGTTCGGCTTCCCGACAAGTAGCACGGTACTTTCATCGGAGAAGCAAATCCGTCTCTTTAATCCCTCGTCTTCATCTATCCGATCCATCATCTCCTGGGTGAAACGAAGACGATTATCGTCATCACCAGCCAGGAGTTCTTGATGTGGTTGAAACTTATACGGCTTGTACTTAACTTCACGCAGCACTCTTCTGACGGACGGCTTGCTGATATTCAGTTCCTGGGCGATACGACTGGTCGGCGTAAAGGGATCCTCTTCAACGCTCAAGCAGATGTCCAGCTTGGTATCCCAACTCAGCTGTCGATTTGGCTGAATTACCGGGATGGACCTTCCATCGACGCTCCCCATTGCCTGAAATTTCAAGACCCACTTTCGTATGGTCCCGATTGCTGGTATCGGCCTTTTGCTAGCCAAACTGATACAATTAAAATCCAGGAAAACTATTGGTTGAAAGTGTCTTCAAAGTTAGTTTTAGTTTATAATTTCACCCCGCTAGCTAGTTCCAGCTGTCTCAGTTATCTCTGTCACTGTCTCTGTACTTGTGTCTTCTTGAAAATACAGGGCAAATCTTATCAAAGGCTACAATTGGATTTATTTGCTAATACACGTTGCATTACAAATTATCGCTTGTTCAGAAATAATTTTAATCATTTGAAAGTTGATGCATTTTCAATTCCCGGGTAACAATTTACATGGCCAGCCCACAAGCCACATTAATGCCATGTGACATTAGCATGGCAATATTGTCAGCCGCACACATGGCAGGTCGATGTTCGATAACCATGCGGTGGCTATATGGTTTCAGTATGGCCTTTTGACATGGCAATAGTATGGCTAACTAAGCTAGGCTACCAATGTTGCACCATCCTGGCAGCTACAAAGCTAGTTCATATAGCTTTTGACTATGTATCCAATGTGTACTTGCTACCTAGCATTGACCTGGCCGCCACCTTGCGCGACGACATTGGTTTTATGTGGGCCTCGCTGGCACTGCCATGTCTACTCCAGTACCTGGCAGCTACGTGGCCGCCACCTTGCGCGACGACATTTGTTTTATGTGGGCCAAGCTGGCACTGCCATGTCTACTCGAGTACCTGGCAGCTACGTGGCCGCTACCTTGCGCGACGACATTGGTTTTATGTGGGCCTCGCTGGCACTGCCATGTCTACTCCAGTACCTGGCAGCTACGTGGCCGCCACCTTGCGCGACGACATTTGTTTTATGTGGGCCAAGCTGGCACTGCCATGTCTACTCGAGTACCTGGCAGCTACGTGGCCGCCACCTTGCGCGACGACATTTGTTTTATGTGGGCCAAGCTGGCACTGCATGTCCCGTCGCTACCTAGCATTAACTTGGCCGACAAGTTTGCGTTGCCATATCGGTTTAATGTGGGCCTTGCAGTGCAGTTCTTCAGATTTTTTTATTGAACATTGAAGTATCGAAATTCAATTCGTAATTACTCGGGAACGCGTTTTTCAACAGTTCGGAAACGTGAAAAACACTCGTTTTAAAAGCGTAAGTTCGGACGCCTTCCACGCCGATGCTATTGACTTTGGACTTATGCCCTCGCGGACTTTTTAATGAGAAATTTTGTACTCTACAAAATTGGTTCCATGCTATTTTGCTCTATCTTCAACCGTTCTCGCAGCGTCCGGCGCGGAAGCCAACCCTGCCGAAATTTTTGCTCTTGTTTGACGGTTTTATGATTGTTTTTCAAAAATCTGGAAGAGATTTTTACCCACAAACTTAGAATTACACTCAGAATATCCCCCTCAACCACCATGAATTTTTTCAGAAAATTCGGTTGGGATCCTTCTATCAACGGTGTAATATTTTCCATCACATGTAGGACGGTCATGGGGCCCAAAGCCGTAGGCACGCGAAGAGGCTGCGACCCTGCAGGGTGGCAGAGGTGCGCTCGACGCGCGCTCCCTTTCCATAAACGCGTATGATCCGTCAATTGAAAAAAAATGCAGTTCGAAACCTTTGATGCGCTGCTTGTTGCTTAGAGACGCTAACAACTAGTAAGAAAAGCGACGCGTCAAGCTCTGTCTTTTGCGCCTTCGAGTGAATTAATAAGATAATTGATTTCATTTCGTCTCAATTCTTCCGATAAATTATTAATTTTTATAGGTAAAATTTCGTCGGTGTGGGTCATTTTTGTTATTAAACCATTTTATTGATTTGAAACAACGTTTCGGCCGGACCGCGGCCGGCCATCTTCAGGCTACAAAAAAGAATTACAATATTTGACATGTGTGTGAAATAAGGCCTGCTAATCAGGTTATGTTAGGATTATATGGATTCGACAGATTGTATAAAACCATGATCAAAAATTGATTTCTTAAGTTAGTGTAGATTGAACAACGCCAGGGTTACATGGATTACCCTCTTCACTACTATCTTAGATGGATATTACTCACTTAGGGTTTGACAATCCTTATGACAACCGTCTAGTTGGACATTGCGGAAGGAAGTGATTCACGTTACTACAAAGATTAAAATCGATGTTCTGAAATCTATCGATACAAGATGGCGGAACGGCGGGATTATTTTAAAATGTCATAGTATACATGACTAAGATTGTCAATGTCTGTTCTTTTATTCACGGCTTTGTCGATATTTCTTGTGATATGAATCATTTCCTTAGTCAGTCTCCTGTTTAATAGCTTTTCGTTAGTAAGAATAGTTGCATTTTCGAAATCGAATTTGTGTCCATTGTAAATGGAGTGTTCAGCTAGCGCTGATTTTGCAATTTCTTTTTTATTCAGATCTTGTTTATGCCCATTTATTCTATTCTTAAGATGCTGTTTGGACTGACCGATGTAAAACTTATCGCAATCGAGACAGTTAATTTTGTACACAGTGTTAATTCGGTTCCTGGTAGGCACTTCAGATTTTAAATTAGTGAAAAGAGTGTTGTTATTGATAATTCTATAGGTGGTGTTAATTCCTTCCTTGCCAAGAATAGCTTTGATTTTATGCGAGAGTCCATTGACAAAAGGAATGGCATTATTAATTTTGTCATTTTTATTATCCAGTGGGTTCCAATTAATACTGTTGTAATGTTTGTGTACTCTTTGCTTTTTGATTTCTTTGATTAATCTGACAGGATACCCGTTGTTTTTTAATGTTTGGTCAACAAGTTTTAAATTAGTCTTTCTAAATTGAGGATCTGAGATTCTAATGCATCTATCATATAAGCCTATAGCTACTGACTTCTTATGTTGTAGTGGGTGTCGTGAGTCAAAGTTCAAGTATCTTCCTGACCAGGTATCCTTCCTGTACCAGTCTAATTTGATAGTGTTTCCATCATTGATGACATACGTGTCTAAAAAACTGAGTCTTTTATTTTTTTCCAATTCAAGAGTGAATTTGATACGAGGGTGGAAGTTATTAAACTTAGTAAGGAGGGTGTCGATGTTGTTTCGATGCACACACGTTATAATATCATCTACGTACCTAAAGTAGAAAGGTAGAGTGAAAGGAAGTTTTTTGATAACTGAAAGTTCTAAGTTTTCTAAGACAAGATTTGCTACCACAGGGCTTAATGGAGAGCCCATGGCCGTACCAAAAATCTGTTTGTAGAATCTATTTTGGAATTCGAAACACGTTGAGTTTAGGCAGATCTTTACTGCATGTATAAAGTCTTTCTTTTCAACTAACGTAAAATTCTTAACTTCCTTCCACCTTTTACCAATTACTGCGAGGGCTAGGTTTACAGGTATATTCGTAAACAGTGAGACGACGTCAAGAGATATTAAAACGTGATTGTCAGGTATCTTTTTCCCTTTGATGTTATTGACAAAGGACCAGGTATCCCTGACATGATATTCTGTGTTGCCCACTACATTTGAAAGAATTATGGAGCAATATTTTGACAGATTGTAGGTTGGTGCATCAATATTCGATACTATAGGTCTAACAGGTACTCCTACTTTATGAACCTTAGGAAGGAAATATATTCTAGGAATCAACGAATTGTGACTTTTTAAATTTCTACCAGTTTTTACTGTGACGTAACCTTTCAGAGTCCAATTAGTGATGATATTGTTAATTTCTCTCTCAATCTCTTTGGTGGGGTCCTTCTTGAGGACATTATAAGTATTGCAATCTTGGAGTAGTGTATTGCACTTTTCCAGGTACGAGGTCTTGTCCATGACAACAGTGGTGTTACCCTTATCAGCTCTAGTTATTAATAATTCTTTATGCTTCATGAGAAATTCCTTGGCTTGCTTGAATTTACTAATTTCATATATAGTTTGTTTATCGGTGGGTTTTTTGTCATGATTGGCAATAACTTTAGCTACGTTACACCTAATTCTGTTCTTTACATCTTTGTCTTCCCTTACAATCGATTCTTCAACGGCACAGATAATGTCATCTACAGGTAAGTTATTATTATGTTGTGGAACACAGTGTTTTTGTCCAAACCCCAAGTATTTTTTCACGTCCTCAGGAATGTGAGTGTCCGTGAGGTTCATGACCCACTTTTCAGGTTGTTGCCTCTCTTTATGTCTATGTTTATTGATTAGATTGTCCAATTTTTTAATGTTTTTTGTTTTGATTTGTGTGAAAAGCTTTTCTGATCTTTTAATATCACCTTGGAACTTTTTCAGATCCATGTCGTTGACATGAAGCGAGTGGAATTCAACAATGCTACTGTCTAATTGTGTAGTTAGTTTTTTTAGGTTAAGGTGACTGTCATTAATTTCCAGGTTCAGGACAGATTTAAGGAATTTCTTACGTGAAAATTTGTAAGTTCTATTGGTCATGAGACGAGGTGGTCCCTTTGTAGAGTGTTGTAGGTAGTTCGGAATGACGTCGGTCTGTCGGCATTTCAGGAGGAAAATCCTGCGGTTCTTTTCTTTAGAGACTTTATCACGTAGGCGCTTGATCTTGTGCCTCAGATCTTCTACGTGGTGTTGCGAAGGCATAGTGGAATTGAACAGTCCACTCCGTGTCCGTGTGGTTAATTATTATGATATTCGTGACCCATGAGGTTAAATAAGTAAAATTTCGTCGGTGTGGGTCATTTTTGTTATTAAACCATTTTATTGATTTGAAACAACAAAAAAAAAAAAAAAAAAAAAAAAAAAAAAAAGTCAATACATGTGCTTATACGACGAAATTCATAACGTACAAATACCAAGCACACGAACTAGACTTGAAAAATGACGAGTTGAATTTGAAGGCGGCCAGTGGTCTAGTGGGTGTAAGCCCCCGGATTGGCAGCCAGTAGGCGCGGGTTCGATTCCCGTGACGCCGGATAAATTTTTCTCGTCAAAAAAATTTTAAGTCTTCTAGTTTCGTTGATTCCTAGAATATATTTCCTTCCTAAGGTTCATAAAGTAGGAGTACCTGTTAGACCTATAGTATCGAATATTGATGCACCAACCTACAATCTGTCAAAATATTGCTCCATAATTCTTTCAAATGTAGTGGGCAACACAGAATATCATGTCAGGGATACCTGGTCCTTTGTCAATAACATCAAAGGGAAAAAGATACCTGACAATCACGTTTTAATATCTCTTGACGTCGTCTCACTGTTTACGAATATACCTGTAAACCTAGCCCTCGCAGTAATTGGTAAAAGGTGGAAGGAAGTTAAGAATTTTACGTTAGTTGAAAAGAAAGACTTTATACATGCAGTAAAGATCTGCCTAAACTCAACGTGTTTCGAATTCCAAAATAGATTCTACAAACAGATTTTTGGTACGGCCATGGGCTCTCCATTAAGCCCTGTGGTAGCAAATCTTGTCTTAGAAAACTTAGAACTTTCAGTTATCAAAAAACTTCCTTTCACTCTACCTTTCTACTTTAGGTACGTAGATGATATTATAACGTGTGTGCATCGAAACAACATCGACACCCTCCTTACTAAGTTTAATAACTTCCACCCTCGTATCAAATTCACTCTTGAATTGGAAAAAAATAAAAGACTCAGTTTTTTAGACACGTATGTCATCAATGATGGAAACACTATCAAATTAGACTGGTACAGGAAGGATACCTGGTCAGGAAGATACTTGAACTTTGACTCACGACACCCACTACAACATAAGAAGTCAGTAGCTATAGGCTTATATGATAGATGCATTAGAATCTCAGATCCTCAATTTAGAAAGACTAATTTAAAACTTGTTGACCAAACATTAAAAAACAACGGGTATCCTGTCAGATTAATCAAAGAAATCAAAAAGCAAAGAGTACACAAACATTACAACAGTATTAATTGGAACCCACTGGATAATAAAAATGACAAAATTAATAATGCCATTCCTTTTGTCAATGGACTCTCGCATAAAATCAAAGCTATTCTTGGCAAGGAAGGAATTAACACCACCTATAGAATTATCAATAACAACACTCTTTTCACTAATTTAAAATCTGAAGTGCCTACCAGGAACCGAATTAACACTGTGTACAAAATTAACTGTCTCGATTGCGATAAGTTTTACATCGGTCAGTCCAAACAGCATCTTAAGAATAGAATAAATGGGCATAAACAAGATCTGAATAAAAAAGAAATTGCAAAATCAGCGCTAGCTGAACACTCCATTTACAATGGACACAAATTCGATTTCGAAAATGCAACTATTCTTACTAACGAAAAGCTATTAAACAGGAGACTGACTAAGGAAATGATTCATATCACAAGAAATATCGACAAAGCCGTGAATAAAAGAACAGACATTGACAATCTTAGTCATGTATACTATGACATTTTAAAATAATCCCGCCGTTCCGCCATCTTGTATCGATAGATTTCAGAACATCGATTTTAATCTTTGTAGTAACGTGAATCACTTCCTTCCGCAATGTCCAACTAGACGGTTGTCATAAGGATTGTCAAACCCTAAGTGAGTAATATCCATCTAAGATAGTAGTGAAGAGGGTAATCCATGTAACCCTGGCGTTGTTCAATCTACACTAACTTAAGAAATCAATTTTTGATCATGGTTTTATACAATCTGTCGAATCCATATAATCCTAACATAACCTGATTAGCAGGCCTTATTTCACACACATGTCAAATATTGTAATTCTTTTTTGTAGCCTGAAGATGGCCGGCCGCGGTCCGGCCGAAACGTTGTTTCAAATCAATAAAATGGTTTAATAACAAAAATGACCCACACCGACGAAATTTTACTTATTTAACCTCATGGGTCACGAATATCATAATAATTAATTTTTATATTGTGCAAATAATTTCAAGTCGAGTGGCAGACAGGTGATATTTGGTAAGTACAATCTCCAATTATTAGACGTTTATCGTATAGTTCTAGCGCATGGAAAAAAAAAAATTAAAAATGCTTGATTGTAACGTACGAATATAATGCTTATATCTATAAGGATGGTATAATTGAGCGGGAAATTATTGAAACCTGGATTGAAAAAAAAAGTAAAACAAGGCGTTTTATATTTTCTACTTTTAAAAAGTGTAAAACTTTGTAAAAGTTTTTGTATGTTTTTCGCAGGCTGGTCATCCCCTTTTTGATTTTATTTAATTATTCATTTATTTGTTTATTTATTTATATGTCCGATTATTTATTTTAAATTAAATTATAGTATATTGTGCAGCAAGTGAGCAAACAACGTTTTCGCTGCCCGAATGTATAGCTTAATTAATTCAATCTAATTTCTGGATTTTTCTAAAATTCTTCTCAACTAGAATTAATTCGCGTGAAAAAGAAGCTAAATCCCGCGTCTTTGGCGCAATATTATGGCGCTGAGGTCACAGCACTGTAAGCGCTACCGGCGGATAAAAGCAGCTCTTAGAAATGGAGACAACGTACTTTTTGCACATAACCCCTTCGGTATTCAATCCGGAAAAGCTCCAGAATCAACAACAATTCAAATTCGAAATCCAAACATACCTAATGCAAACAGATTTTCGGAACCAGACATACCCAACCAAGACACACTTCCAAAACCAGACATACTCAATCAAGACAGACTTTCAGAACCAGACATACCAAATCAAGACAGACTTCCAGAACCAGACATAACCAATCAAGACAGATTTCCAGAACCAGAGATACCCGAGGTGAACGCGGTAGCTGATTATCAGCGACCGACATTCGAGCCGGAACCCGAATGTTGGACGAAACAATTAGCGACGACATTTTTAGAGCATAATGTCAGCCATACGACAATTACGGCAATTTTAAAAGTGCTAAGACCAATGCATCCGGAATTACCAGCTGACCCACGTACTTTATTGGGTACAAGAAATATTGTAGAAATCACATCATGCGGAGCGGACGATCAAAGCGAATTTGTATACTTGGGCATTCGGCAGCACTTGATTACCCTATTGCAAAACACTCGCGTAACAGATATATATAAAGCCGAAAGCCAAAAAGTAGTAGAGCTGATTTTTAACGTTGACGGAATACCATTATATCGCAATTCAAAGGCACAACTATGGCCTATCCTCTGCAAAATTTTCCATTCTGACATTAACTTTCCTCCATTTACAGTAGCTTTATACAAAGGTAACACCAAGCCATTAGATTTAGATAAATACTTGAATGATTTCGTAAACGAAGTGAATCAATTGCAGGAGGATGGACTGCAAATTGATGAATTGCAATTGTCTGTATGCGTCAAAGCCTTTTCGTGTGACATGCCGGCGCGGTCATTTCTAAAAGGTACTCCCGGGCATAACGGTTGCTTTTCGTGCGAGCGATGCATACAGCGCGGACGAAAACTCACAGGAGAAATTAAAACTTTCATCTTTTCTGAAATGAATGCGGAAAAACGTACAGATGAAAGCTTTGATCGTGAAACTCAAAAACAACACCATAAGCATCGCTCCCCGTTGAAATCAATAAAAAATTTCGGTCTCGTAAAACGGTTTGTACTGGACATTATGCACCTCATATTTATCGGGGTTGTCAAACGAATAGTTAGAGCATGGGTGACGGGGCCTAGGACTAATGTGAGACTTCATGCAGACGCGATTCAAGAGATTAACCAGAGAATAAAAAACCTACACACACAAATCCCGAAAGAATTTCACCGGAAATTAAGACCGATATCAGATATCGATCTTTGGAAGGCAACAGAAAGCAAATATTTTTTAATGTACTGCTGCTCGTTCGTCATCAAAGGTATAGTCAGCAAGTCCATCACCAGACACTTCCTAAGGCTACACGCAGCAATGCGGATTCTCTGCAACAGGCGGGCTCTCGTCGATGACATTCAAGTCGCGAGAGAATTGCTGCAGAAATTCGTTTCGGACATACCTCAGTTGTACGGCGAGCATTTCCTCGTTTCAAACGTACACAATTTGCTTCACGTTTCCGATGACGTAGAAAGTTTATCATGCTCATTACAAGACGTTAGCGCCTTTCCTTTTGAAAATTATTTGGGACATATCAAAAAGCTAGTCAGATCACCTAATAAACCGCTCGCTCAAATTTGCCGACGACTTTCCGAGTTAGTCACCATCAACATTTCTAAACGCATTATAATTCGACACGATCAGACCATCGAATACACACGAAAGACGATTGCAAGACAAATTAGACCGCAAGACAATGCAATGGACAGAGTGCGTATTGAAGGTATCACGTATAAAAATTATTACCTGAATCGAAAGTCGCCAAATAACTACGCTATTCTGTCAAATAAGAATATTCTAAAAGTCACTTCTCTTTACAAAAAACTTAACGGAAAGATATTTGTTGTTGGGAACGTCTGCATTACCACGGCATTGTTTCGCAAGCCACATAATTCTACACTAGTGGGTAGCTTCATTATCACTGGACTTGAACGAAGACGCTCCGTAGCATATCTTACAGACATCGAAGCAAAAGTTATCGTTGTTACAAAAGGATCGAAATTAGTTGCCGTAGAAATGTTGCATTAATTGAAGAAAAATAAATAAAAATAAATAAATAAATAAATCTTTTCAAACCTCGTGAAAAAATTGATTCTACAAACACCAACAGGCCCCGGTCCGGTCCCAGTTTGATACCAATTCCATTTCAATCAGGGGTGGATTAGGCCTGAATGCATCGGGGATACCACTTTAAAAAAAACGCGCCCTGTGCTATACCTCTCGGGTGGTGTGGAAATTTGTTCACTTTAATTAATTGTTGAGATGAAATTTATTCGTTTTTTTATCAGCTTTTCGGTGAAATTTAAATAAATTGAAAAAATTCAAAAATGGTAACCGTCCATTTGCATATATCAACTTTTTTATTATGATTCTAGGTATATATAGGTATCATTATTTGTCACGATGGCCGGAGAAGATCTCAAAAATTACACTATTGTCCAGTTTAAGGACAATACTGTGAGTCCAGTCCCTACTGCCTGGCTCACAACGAATATCAAGGGTAGTCCAATCTGTATGTGGCCACCAACTGAGGTACCGGCACGAGAAGCGATTAAAAAGCGTATTAACGCAGACCCGAGCAATTGGTTACAGTACGATGTGGTGCGACGCTTCACTTCAACTGGTAAATCCTCATAATTATTTTCACAATATACTACATAACATGAGGGTGGTTCAAAAACCACCTAAGTGCTCAGATGTTGCTGCTCATCCGTGAATATGTTACAATATTTACTACTGCCTCCACAAGGTTGAAAGCTCGGAATTCTGCAATTTTCAGCAATTTCAAAGTTCTCAGATCAAAGTGCTCATCCGGCTACCTCTAGATTCTTATTCAATTATATATAATGCTGATTAGATTTCTTGAAATACATACATTTTTCTTTTATTTTTTTATTTATTTTCATTTACTTTGATTAACGTTTTCAGCAACCTTCAAGAAAGCTGTGAAACTGGCTATGGACGCTGAAAATGAAAGTACCTTCGAAGAAAGCGATTACGTAGGTGTTGAAGTAATAAAGAAACCCAAAACCGCAGGAGCAGACTCTGGTGAGAGAATATGTTCATTCCTAAAATTAAATATGAATGTATTAGAAACAATGGAAAATTCTTTTTTTTTGTTTACATAGGTAAACGCATTGATAAAGCAACACCAGTAATAAAGAAATCTGTCGTTACCTGTGACGCCTCTACGACAGCATATCTCATGCCTGCGGTTGCGCCATGTCACGGCTGCGCAACAACATTAGGTATGTTACAGGTTGTCACGAAACAATAAATAATGAATGTGAACAATAGTGTTCATAAATATTAACGATCGATAATCGGTCAAAAAAGATAAGGTTACCATTCCAGGGTTGAATATTGATGATTATAATTTCAAAAAAAGGATACTAATCGATAAAAAACTATGAGATTGACAAATACCTATAATGAATATGATCAAAATTATATAAAAAAGTACAATAAAATTTGACCCAATTATACTATTCTTAAAGCAAAATTGACAACCCTAAATTCTGATTTTGTACGATTCAAAGTCAAACAAGATGAGGTGATTGAATCCCTTGTACAGATAAAAGCAGCTATGATGGAGTTGCGTACTTGTTTGACGCTATCCAAACCACCGGAGGTTTCTGAAGCATCAGAAAAATTTGAATCGGCTTTCGGCGACTGTTTGCCACTAAAAAGCAATGATGCATTGCTCGAATTTGACGATAAGCTGATAAACTCGTCCGACCGTTCCAAATTAGTTGTAAGTCAATTTCAGTTTTTCAACCTTCGATACTATTAAATAAAAATTTATAGGGCAATCGCGAGCTATAGTGGTATATATATATACAAAGCAATGATGCATTGGTGGAATATATATACATCACGGTGTGTCAAAAAAAAAAAAGTAAACGCACATGAAGATTCCGGTAGAGCATTTTGAATAGAATATCTCAGCCAAATATGAGCTCCTAATATTGATATTTAGAACTGCCTAACTCAGTTTTCCCATTTTAATAATAATAAATCAAAATCAAAATAATATGAATAATTAATAAGTTTGCGTTGCCATATCAGTTTCATTCTTTTTCAAGGTCCAATACCTGCTCAAAACTTGTGGGGGTAAAGATCTGAAGGACTTCGTATGGGACATGATGAAAAAGCTCATTACTAATAGCGTAGCAGTGCAATACAGCGGTCAGGGAAAGCGAGGGACCAAAAAAAATTTCTCTCAGCTTAAAGTGTGCAAAGTTATTGTGTGTAAGTGCTATTTCAAAATTGTAAGATTTAATTATAAATCTAACAGAAGATTGAGTAAAAAATATTTTACTCAAAGTCGAATCCGCAGCGAAAAATTGTTAGCAAATTTCATTGATGATTGCCAGGAATAATGAGACTAGAATATGAATAGTTTTCTAACAAATGGATACACGGATCAACGTTGGGATCAATATAATTAGTTAATTGTTTTACAACCGATCTATTGCCAACTCATGCTTGAGGAATAGTAGTCTCGGAACCTAACCTATCCGTGGATTTTTTGTAGGCGCAGCACTAGAGCGGTACCCTGGCCAGAAGGGAGACAAAGACATAGTTGCCGTGATCGGTCATTTTTTGATTGGCGCCCGTGACCGGGGTGATGAGAGAAAGGAACGGAACGCCCGAAAAAGAGCAGCGGAACCGGACGTCGCACAAGACGCGGGCGGTGCGGAATTAAATGGTGCTGCGCCAAACGGCAACGATGCAGCCTTGGTGCGGCCATAGTGTGGCCTCAAGTGCGATGTTGGTGCACGTTGAGGCGCGAATCGCAAGCCCCATCCATAGAACTACCTACGGCGTTTGAATTTACATGAGCTTCTGCCTGAGGGATATTTTTGTATTATTATTATTACCTCATTATTATTATTTTTTTTTTCTGCCGATGAGCAAGTGCTCTCATAACTGCTACCTTCACCTTATTATATCAGTAAATTTGCTTGCTTATGTGGTAAATTCGTTGACTTTATACGACAATAATCGGCCAATGAGTAAGTGCTCTTATAACTGCTACTTTACCTTATTATATTTCGAACTGTGGAGTGAACTCGTTGATTTCATGTAACAATAATCGTCCGATGAGCAAGTGCTCTTATAACTATACTTATGTATATGTATATGTTTAGTTTATTATATTCGTACTTTGCTTGCCTATGTGGTAAACTCGTTGATTTTATGTGACAATAATCGGCCAATGAGCAGGTGCTCTTATAACTGCTACTTGTACCTAATTGCATGTACAGAGTCGTTCGTTAATTTCATCAAATCCACTTCCATAACATATTGCGTTATGATAATGAGAACAATAATAAAAAAAAATGACGAATATTCATTTGTGTGGAAAATAAATTCATTAGCACCTTGTCCAAAAATAATTTGAGTGTTTTAACCCACTGCACCATATCGTCGGTGATAGTGCAATACGGTGTATCCAATATTCGTAATACCGCGTAAGTACAAGAAAAGCAATAATGAGATTTGGTGTGCATATGATGTATTATTCATTTTTACATAGAATGCACACCAAATCACATTTTTGCTTTTTTGTACTTACGCGGTATTGCAAATATTGGTTACGCGGTATTGCACTATCGCCGACTATATAGCTTCATGATTATTAATCACGAATTCAATATCAGAATATAGCCCGACAGATGATATCAATAATTAATAAGTAGTAATGATAATAAAATAATAATAATAATAATCATGATGATGATGATGATGATGATGATGATGATGATGATGATGATGATGATGATGATGATGATGATGATGATGATGATGATGATGATGATGATGATGATGATGATGATGATGATGATGATGATGATGATGATGATGATGATGATGATGATGATGATGATGATGATGATGATGATGATGATGATGATGATGATGATGATGATGATGATGATGATGATGATGATGATGATGATGATGATGATGATGATGATGATGATGATGATGATGATGATGATGATGATGATGATGATGATGATGATGATGATGATGATGATGATGATGATGATGATGATGATGATGATGATGATGATGATGATGATGATGATGATGATGATGATGATGATGATGATGATGATGATGATGATGATGATGATGATGATGATGATGATGATGATGATGATGATGATGATGATGATGATGATGATGATGATGATGATGATGATGATGATGATGATGATGATGATGATGATGATGATGATGATGATGATGATGATGATGATGATGATGATGATGATGATGATGATGATGATGATGATGATGATGATGATGATGATGATGATGATGATGATGATGATGATGATGATGATGATGATGATGATGATGATGATGATGATGATGATGATGATGATGATGATGATGATGATGATGATGATGATGATGATGATGATGATGATGATGATGATGATGATGATGATGATGATGATGATGATGATGATGATGATGATGATGATGATGATGATGATGATGATGATGATGATGATGATGATGATGATGATGATGATGATGATGATGATGATGATGATGATGATGATGATGATGATGATGATGATGATGATGATGATGATGATGATGATGATGATGATGATGATGATGATGATGATGATGATGATGATGATGATGATGATGATGATGATGATGATGATGATGATGATGATGATGATGATGATGATGATGATGATGATGATGATGATGATGATGATGATGATGATGATGATGATGATGATGATGATGATGATGATGATGATGATGATGATGATGATGATGATGATGATGATGATGATGATGATGATGATGATGATGATGATGATGATGATGATGATGATGATGATGATGATGATGATGATGATGATGATGATGATGATGATGATGATGATGATGATGATGATGATGATGATGATGATGATGATGATGATGATGATGATGATGATGATGATGATGATGATGATGATGATGATGATGATGATGATGATGATGATGATGATGATGATGATGATGATGATGATGATGATGATGATGATGATGATGATGATGATGATGATGATGATGATGATGATGATGATGATGATGATGATGATGATGATGATGATGATGATGATGATGATGATGATGATGATGATGATGATGATGATGATGATGATGATGATGATGATGATGATGATGATGATGATGATGATGATGATGATGATGATGATGATGATGATGATGATGATGATGATGATGATGATGATGATGATGATGATGATGATGATGATGATGATGATGATGATGATGATGATGATGATGATGATGATGATGATGATGATGATGATGATGATGATGATGATGATGATGATGATGATGATGATGATGATGATGATGATGATGATGATGATGATGATGATGATGATGATGATGATGATGATGATGATGATGATGATGATGATGATGATGATGATGATGATGATGATGATGATGATGATGATGATGATGATGATGATGATGATGATGATGATGATGATGATGATGATGATGATGATGATGATGATGATGATGATGATGATGATGATGATGATGATGATGATGATGATGATGATGATGATGATGATGATGATGATGATGATGATGATGATGATGATGATGATGATGATGATGATGATGATGATGATGATGATGATGATGATGATGATGATGATGATGATGATGATGATGATGATGATGATGATGATGATGATGATGATGATGATGATGATGATGATGATGATGATGATGATGATGATGATGATGATGATGATGATGATGATGATGATGATGATGATGATGATGATGATGATGATGATGATGATGATGATGATGATGATGATGATGATGATGATGATGATGATGATGATGATGATGATGATGATGATGATGATGATGATGATGATGATGATGATGATGATGATGATGATGATGATGATGATGATGATGATGATGATGATGATGATGATGATGATGATGATGATGATGATGATGATGATGATGATGATGATGATGATGATGATGATGATGATGATGATGATGATGATGATGATGATGATGATGATGATGATGATGATGATGATGATGATGATGATGATGATGATGATGATGATGATGATGATGATGATGATGATGATGATGATGATGATGATGATGATGATGATGATGATGATGATGATGATGATGATGATGATGATGATGATGATGATGATGATGATGATGATGATGATGATGATGATGATGATGATGATGATGATGATGATGATGATGATGATGATGATGATGATGATGATGATGATGATGATGATGATGATGATGATGATGATGATGATGATGATGATGATGATGATGATGATGATGATGATGATGATGATGATGATGATGATGATGATGATGATGATGATGATGATGATGATGATGATGATGATGATGATGATGATGATGATGATGATGATGATGATGATGATGATGATGATGATGATGATGATGATGATGATGATGATGATGATGATGATGATGATGATGATGATGATGATGATGATGATGATGATGATGATGATGATGATGATGATGATGATGATGATGATGATGATGATGATGATGATGATGATGATGATGATGATGATGATGATGATGATGATGATGATGATGATGATGATGATGATGATGATGATGATGATGATGATGATGATGATGATGATGATGATGATGATGATGATGATGATGATGATGATGATGATGATGATGATGATGATGATGATGATGATGATGATGATGATGATGATGATGATGATGATGATGATGATGATGATGATGATGATGATGATGATGATGATGATGATGATGATGATGATGATGATGATGATGATGATGATGATGATGATGATGATGATGATGATGATGATGATGATGATGATGATGATGATGATGATGATGATGATGATGATGATGATGATGATGATGATGATGATGATGATGATGATGATGATGATGATGATGATGATGATGATGATGATGATGATGATGATGATGATGATGATGATGATGATGATGATGATGATGATGATGATGATGATGATGATGATGATGATGATGATGATGATGATGATGATGATGATGATGATGATGATGATGATGATGATGATGATGATGATGATGATGATGATGATGATGATGATGATGATGATGATGATGATGATGATGATGATGATGATGATGATGATGATGATGATGATGATGATGATGATGATGATGATGATGATGATGATGATGATGATGATGATGATGATGATGATGATGATGATGATGATGATGATGATGATGATGATGATGATGATGATGATGATGATGATGATGATGATGATGATGATGATGATGATGATGATGATGATGATGATGATGATGATGATGATGATGATGATGATGATGATGATGATGATGATGATGATGATGATGATGATGATGATGATGATGATGATGATGATGATGATGATGATGATGATGATGATGATGATGATGATGATGATGATGATGATGATGATGATGATGATGATGATGATGATGATGATGATGATGATGATGATGATGATGATGATGATGATGATGATGATGATGATGATGATGATGATGATGATGATGATGATGATGATGATGATGATGATGATGATGATGATGATGATGATGATGATGATGATGATGATGATGATGATGATGATGATGATGATGATGATGATGATGATGATGATGATGATGATGATGATGATGATGATGATGATGATGATGATGATGATGATGATGATGATGATGATGATGATGATGATGATGATGATGATGATGATGATGATGATGATGATGATGATGATGATGATGATGATGATGATGATGATGATGATGATGATGATGATGATGATGATGATGATGATGATGATGATGATGATGATGATGATGATGATGATGATGATGATGATGATGATGATGATGATGATGATGATGATGATGATGATGATGATGATGATGATGATGATGATGATGATGATGATGATGATGATGATGATGATGATGATGATGATGATGATGATGATGATGATGATGATGATGATGATGATGATGATGATGATGATGATGATGATGATGATGATGATGATGATGATGATGATGATGATGATGATGATGATGATGATGATGATGATGATGATGATGATGATGATGATGATGATGATGATGATGATGATGATGATGATGATGATGATGATGATGATGATGATGATGATGATGATGATGATGATGATGATGATGATGATGATGATGATGATGATGATGATGATGATGATGATGATGATGATGATGATGATGATGATGATGATGATGATGATGATGATGATGATGATGATGATGATGATGATGATGATGATGATGATGATGATGATGATGATGATGATGATGATGATGATGATGATGATGATGATGATGATGATGATGATGATGATGATGATGATGATGATGATGATGATGATGATGATGATGATGATGATGATGATGATGATGATGATGATGATGATGATGATGATGATGATGATGATGATGATGATGATGATGATGATGATGATGATGATGATGATGATGATGATGATGATGATGATGATGATGATGATGATGATGATGATGATGATGATGATGATGATGATGATGATGATGATGATGATGATGATGATGATGATGATGATGATGATGATGATGATGATGATGATGATGATGATGATGATGATGATGATGATGATGATGATGATGATGATGATGATGATGATGATGATGATGATGATGATGATGATGATGATGATGATGATGATGATGATGATGATGATGATGATGATGATGATGATGATGATAATAATAATAATAATAATACGGCATCTGCTATAGAATCTTCTCCATGTATGGCAGCTATACGGTAACCGTTTGGCAGCAAGCTCATAACGCATCATGCTACTTGTTTGATTGGCGGCGGCGGTTAGGTAGTGACATTATTCGGTACCAAGGCGGATTCCCGGTTTATTCGCAGCATTTATTTGGCAACTACATTCAGCTCAGGCGACAGCTATGTGGCAGCGAGCTCGTAATGTATCTTATCTTTTTCATGGTTTTGTGGTGGCGGCTAGGTAACGGAACTATTCGGCAGCCACATCGAATCAACGTCGGAGAAACGCAGTTTGGCCATGAGACCGCAATATCGCAGAACTGTTGGTTTTGAAAGACATGGCCACAATGTGGCGGATTCGTGGGTTACCATATCGTCGACCATGTTGCCGCAATATAGTTGCAACAAGTGTTGGTTGTCGTTGCCGAGAACATGCCGAGACAAGGCCGCGAACTGGCCACATAGCCGCCACATCGTCAAGGCGGCTTGGCCATGTGGCGGCCATATAGTTGCCAGGTTAAATTGTTACCCGGGTTTCAGTATGGGGCCCTCCCTATTCAGTAACTCGAACACTGTCGATAATTTACAGAATGAACTCTGCTTATTATTAGAATATTTTCAGGATTCACAATAATTTACTGTGGTATAATGAGATTCAATAGGAACTTAATTAAACTAGACTCGTGAAAGAAGGAAATCACAATTCAATCACAGATGATAAAATATTGAAACTTCTTAAACGATTTGTTTGATCTTTTTCAATTTTAGAACTCGTAAAATTATAGTTTTTTTCTGGCGAGACAGATATTTAAAAGGTACCTCACATGAAAAATATTTAAAATCGACGAGAGTCATAACGATTTCCTCGGTCAACCGACAAAAGGGGCGATGATCACTGCACTTGAGATGAAATTTAATGAGAGGTATCAAAGAAAGGCGGGGATGCAATTATTTGGCTATTGCAAACTGATTCTTGAATTCTCCAACTAAACAGCATTTATTTACCATCATTTCCTGTTAATCAAAAGAATCTGGATTATTTCTACTGTATTGAACTGTCATGATTGAATAAACTATTTCCACCTACCTTTTTCGTTTTTTCGACGCACCCATCACTCAGAACACTAGTTTCTAATTTTAATCTTCTTATTTCTTCTCATTTCCTATAGATATCCAATTTTAATCGGATAAACAAATCCTCTAAAAAAATGATCCGATACATCGAATCGAAGCAAGCAATCAGCTGTTTGGAATAAATTTCGACGGTTCTTTCAGAGCATCAAATTTTAATCTCGATAATAAAAGCTTTCCAAGCCTTTCTGAATCACTATCGCAATTAATTGAGATTCTAACCTCAAAAATTCGTATCAATTGGATCGCGGTCAAAACAAAGTTTGACAGCTAAAACTCGGGATGGCCAGCCTGCATCAGCAGACGGCAACACTCGCGCATGCGCAATCGACGGCAGTCGACTGTATACTATCAAGATTTCTTCCCGGTATGAGCCATTCCACGTCAGACCGGACAAAATGAATCAAAATATGACCTGGATACTACCGATTTCGTTTTAATTTTTTTTACGGGTTCTATGGAACAAATGAATTCATCGAACAAATTGTTTTTTTTTTTGGTCCCTATTTTCTAAGTTACACGGGGGTGAAATTCAGCAAAAAGAGCCAAAAATCGAAAACATACTCCTCTTCAAACGGTCATATCTTTGACTGTATTCATCACAGAGACTTGAGTGAAGAACCATTTTAAAGCTATTGAATGCCACTATTATTATACATTCATTCGATTCTGCGGTAACGAACAATTTCATTTATTATAAACAAATATATTATTCAAACGTGATTTTCAAAGCAAGAACCACGCGATAAAATTCTGAAAAAATATGAGCGTATTCCTTGATAAATTCTCTACAAAATCGTTAAGTCAAAATGATGGAGAAACGATGGAGACTATGTGAAAACGATCTATTTATAAGTGACGGCACGCGCTGCCACCGTAAAACCCGGCTACGTGTACCCGGCTACGTCGGGTACGTGTGGCTAGCACAAAGAAGCATCGGTGGGCATGTTACACGGTCATATGATTGGTTTTTTTCATCCTAGAGACTTCTTCCAAGAACCATTTTGAAGCTAATGAATGACACTATTATTATACATTTATTGAATTTCACGATAAATAACAATTCGATTTGTTATAAACAAATACAATATTCAAACGTGGTTTTCAAGGCAAGAACCACGCGTCGAAATTCTTATAAAAATACAAGAGTATTCCTTGATCAATTCTCTACAAAATCGTTGGGTCGAAAGGATCGAGAACCGATGGAAACCATGTCAAAACGATTTATTTATAAGCGACGGCGCGCGCCGCCGCTGAAAGACCCGGTTCGGGTACGGTTTTTCGGTGGCAGCGCGCGCCGCCGCTTATAAATAAATCGTTTTCACATAGTCTTCATCGTTTCTCCATCCTTTTGATTTATCGATTTTGTAGAGAATTGATCAAGGAATACGCTCATATTTTTTTCAGAATTTTATCGCGTGGTTCTTGTTTTGAAAATCACGTTTGAATAATATATTTGTTTATAACAAATGAAATTGTTTGTTACCGCAGAATCAAATAAATGTATAATAATAGTGTCATTCAATAGCTTTGAAATGGTTCTTGACTGAAGTCTCTAGGATAAATACAATCGAAGATATGACCGTTTGAAGAGGAGTATGTTTTCGAATTTTGGCTATTTTTGCTGAGTTTCACCCCCATGTCACTTGGAAAATAGGGGTAAAAAAAAAAAAAATAATTTGTTTGATGAATTTATTTGTTCCATAGAACCCGTAAAAAAAATTATAGCTGTTGATATAAGTGTAAATTTAAATTGTATCTACCGCGCTTGAGGTACAACTGTAGACAACACGAGGCAATATATTGTGATCGACGGGAAATCAGGTGATTGAGGAAGCAGTGTTGTCAGTCGGTCATGGCCTCGGTATGGAACTGGTCGTAAATAGGAATATTGTCTACACTTATCTTAATCCTAACTTATAAGCCATTTTCTCAATAAATATATTCATTATATTAAATCTAACAATCTATTATGCTTTAGTGATTATCCTATCTAATGCTCACTCTGTTCAACAATAGCGAAATCGGTGACCTCGAGGTCCGAAAGCTGTCCGGTTTGACGTGGAATTGCTCACATACCTTTGAGTAACAGGTAATTTAATTAATTCGATGCTTAGCTTCTATAGTTTAATATTCAAGAATGGTATTAAGTAAGCTAATAAGAACATAATCTGTCAGTGTTTGTCTGGTTAAATTTGATCTTTCCGTTTGGGTTAGTAGGGAACGAGTCGAGGTCTCTTCTGTTGCTTGTAGTTGTTGCCTTGATTTCTTTTAGTTCGAATTCGTTGTTCTGCGTTGGATTTTCCCCGTTCTTGTTTGCGACATGGTATTGTGTTTTTCTTTCCTTTGCGGATAGCTTTTGTTAATTCTTCCCCATATCTTCTTCTAGCAGCAGCTTCCGATCATTGCAGTTGCAGATCCTATCTGTACCAGGTATCCTCCATAGATCAGTTTTTCATGGTGTTGTTTTCTCGGCGATGAGTTCTCAATTCCTCCAAATCGTTTTGTATTTCATGTATAGAGATTTCCCCTGGTCAAATTCCACTTCGTCCTTTGCCGTATTTCCTCGCTCACTGCAATCCTTGCGATCTCTTTCATGCGATCATAATGTCGTGGAACCGGTAGCTCGTATTCTTCTATGGACTCGTGTAATTCTTGAATCGTCGATTTCATTTGCTTCCCGGTCAGCAGGAATTCATGCACCTTTCAAATAATGACCCAATGCGTCCGTTAGAGAATTCCGGTAGTTCCACAGCCCCCCACTGTATTGAAATCGGCTGGTGACATCTGATATTTTATTTACGGCTCTGATTGCTTCGTTGATCTTGTCCTTGTTTCCATGGTGCAATGTACTCGATATTAAGGCCCATCCCTAGTCGCCCACCTCCTTTTGGTCGAAATGTGTTACATTTCGAATATTATCCGAGCCCAGGCGTCGAAACTGCAAAAAAGAGATGCTTAGCGCAACTTCTATTGCAATTCCGAACACATACGTCCAAAAAAATGTTCGTTTCGTGCGAAAATAGAGTCTACAGATCGATTTTACATTGTTACGAAATTATTCGAATTCGATTTCTTCGGCGGACAATGTAAAAACCATCTGCAGACTCTATTTTCGCACGAAACGAACATTTTTTTGGACATATGTGTTCGGAATTGAAATAGAAGTTGCGCTAAGCATCTCTTTTTTGCAGTTTCGACGCCTGGGCTCGGATAATAATCGATATGTGACACATTTCGACCAAAAGGAGGTGGGCGACTAGGGATGGGCCTTAAGTGAGTCTGGTATCGTAGAATACGTATTTTCTCGTAACCTGCCACTTCTTCGGGGAATTGTTGTTCTACCTTTTCCACATCCAGGCTTCGAATCGATCGCCTCTACCGCGTATCCCGGGTCGCTAGCTGTTCCTTCGATGATCACGGCCCAGATCAGCAACGGCAAGATCCTCATCTTTCTTCTGTTCTCGTTGTTATTATGACTTTCATTTTGTGTGGTATTGTATGTCGTAAGTTATGTCGTCTGTTAGTCAATGGGTCGGTAAGCCAATTCGATTTTATCTATGTGCTTTACAAATCGCTTACCATCATCTGATTCTAATATTACGCTATTATTTTCCAATATCTTTATAATTTTAAAAGGCCCTACATACCTCTCACCGAATTTTCCCTTCCTGATCTCTATTAATACCCGTGCCATATCTCCTTCTTTACCTGGAAATGAGTGAGCTTTTTGATCATAATACCTCTTAGACTTATGCTTTGCTCGGATCAAATTATCAGCAGCCAATGTCTGCATCTCAGTCAGCCTTATTATTAAGTCGCCAAGGTAGGAATTGTAGGTCAATACTTTTTCACCGGTCGGAAACGAACTCGGACACCGCGCTATTTTCCCGTACACTAACTCGTAAGGTGTAATAGTATATTGTGTATCAACGGAAGTAGATAGGCAAGGCGGGTTCTGGGACAATCTAGGTCAAATATTCTGTCCCAGAACCCCCCTGTGTTCTGATTGGTCGAAGCCCCCCTCCCACTCGCTGCGAGGACGTCCCCCTAACGGTAATCTATAATTTCACAATTTTAAGGACGTCCTCCTAACGGTAATCGATGATTTCGCAATTATAACGGAATATTTCGCAATTTTAATGGGATCTATCGACATAAGGACCGCCTCCTGTACGTATATGTCAATTTTGTAAAACGCAAGTACCGCCCCCTATAGTAACGGTAATTTCACAAGGGGGGTCGTGTCTGAATTTATGCGACCTGATTTCTGAATTTCTGAATTTCTGAATTTCTGAATTATGCGACCTGATCTCTGAAATGATGCGATCTGATATCTGAAATGCTGCAAGCCCCCCTCGATCGACGCGAGCTCGATCGATGCTGGCTTCGTGTTGTCTGAATCGTTGTCAAGACCTACTTTACCCGTGAGCGCGCGCGCGCTCTTACCGACCGTCGAGTGAGAACATAACCTCCCTGAAAAAACCATACCGACGATTTTTTTCGTTATAGTTTCGAACGTTCTGTTTGCTATGTATTGGTGGCCCTGAAAAGGGCCGATTTGATGGCCCTGAAAAGGATCGATTTGTATGCCTCTACTCGACCGCCTTGACGAAATCCTCTCTGAAACACACATATTCTAATATCAAAAAACTGAACGATTGTAATATTAACAACTGAACAACATTCCTATAATATCAATAACTTTACGACATATGTATTCGAAATTATATATATATATATATATATTACCTTACGCGGATTCGTAACCTTCATCGTCTGCAGAATACAATAAATTGAACCACATAGCCCCCAACTCTGGACCGTCCTCATCTTCTGAATCCGAGTCCAACTCTGGACCGTCCTCATCTTCTGAATCCGAGTCCAACTCTGGACCGTCCTCATCTTCTGAATCCGAGTCGGTGAATATCTCTACCTCCGGAACAAAATCATCATCATCGAAATTCTGGTATCCGATGTCGTATTCTTCTGCTACAACGTGGAGGAGGTAGCGATACGCCACCGACTCGTACAGCCATAGATCTCTACAATCCACGTGGATCAGTGTATCAATTGGCCAGCATTCATTGTCTCTGTTCTCCATACCTGTACAAAGAATATTATTTTCAAACTATGGTAAATGGAAGGAACTTGAATAGGAAGAGTTGACGTTCGATATCGCATGGTTATCGAAAAAATAAATAAATACAAAATAAAAAACAAAGATGAATGATAAACAATGATATAAAATAGCAATCTGTAGTAATTCGAAATACTTACTTTTTTATTATTGTAAGATTTTCTCTCTAAGAAGGATTCGTCAGCACTAAAATCAGAAATTCAATAAAATTAAAAATCACTGTATTCCACCGAACCACTTAGAAACATGCAAATTCATAATTCTTTTTCAATCTGAATGAACTAACTGTATTCTCTTTCAACTTGCCTCTATACCGTTTACGGTGCGAATGAGATCACCATGCACCCTTCGGGGTAGTGTGCACGCTCCCAAAAGTCATACACCAATACATTTGAATATATATGTATATATACTTACTTTCGAAGTATTCATCACATATATACTTTTCGAACTATCCATCACATATGCACTCGAGTAGAACGTTCCCTATAGCTTATAGTTAGATAATCTAGGAAGAAAATAAGCGTATGCCAAGCTGTATATATAACACTTGAGTATTCTAAACAATACGAGTTCGCGTTATCTTGAGCGAGTCACAACAATTTTTACGAGTGGCTTAACGTTGAATTCTATAGAGACATGCGAATATTAACGATACAATACCTACATATTTTATGTATTACTAACGGTATTAAAATCCACATGAACTGAATCCCCTTTAATTACCACGTAAAGAAAGAATGTAGAGCGGACGAAACTTTTACGAAATAAGTTCATCGAATGGTAAGTTTTTCCAGGAATAGAGGAACACGTACGCACACACATTTGATTTCACCTCCTATAAAACGGCGTTTTTCGTAACGTTTTTCAGTTATTCGAATTTTAGTCGTGCAAGAAGGTGTACACTCTTGAGAAGCTTCGTCTATCTTATCTGCAAAAATGGCTTCTGAAAATATAAACAAAGTTTGCCGCATGGATGACTTCTTACCTACGAAGAAAATATCAGAGCTGGAGGTTGGGAAAGATTATAAAGTTTCATCGTTCAAATCTGTTACCACCAAATACGGGCCTAAAACCATGGTGGAGATCGAGGATAGTTTTATGATGTTTCTGCCAAGCAGAATATCAAAGGCATTCGACGATAACAAGGATCAGTTACAAGTACATGAAACTGCTGCTGCGGAAAATCGTCTACGCTTACGGTACCTCGGTGGACAATACAACCAGTGTGAATTTCTTTACTTGTAAAAATTATTATTACATATTTTTTACTATACTGATTTCTTGAAAGTCGAGGTGTTCAAACAATGGGTTTAATATTATATTTAAAATAAAATTTTATTGTGCATATCAAACAGTTATTCTTCCTCAACTTTTCATTTATTTACACCGAAGTGAGATATAAACGCAGAAATGGATGCTCAATCGTGTTTGAAGTTAATTAACATTGTAGAAAGTGCTTATAAATTGTTGCACGGTGCGCCACCTCATCAAATCGAGCGATGGAAAAATTTGTGTAATCGTAATATCAGACTCTTGAATAAAATATTGCGAACAGTTACTCTTTCCGTTGGAGAAAGACACAGAATCGTCACAACAGTTTCCATACTTCAATCGTTGGGTGAGAAATTCAAGAACAAACAACGAAGTGGTCAAGGTATCGGAACATCGAGGAGAAGGATAAAAGACAGAGTTCAGTGGAAGGACTTGGAATCAGTATTTAAAGGTCGAATACGTACCGGTGTTATAATCAATCTACGCCACAAAGATCTGAGATCTTTTTTGCAGGATTCGAAAACCTTGGCTGTTGTACGATTGAAGAATTCTCTACAGCAAGGAGGTAATCTGAAAGTGAACGGTATACTGGCTTGCAAGTTTTCCATCCTGAAAAATTCTGAAACTGTCGAGGAAATGAAATTTTTCAACACAAAAAATGAAGTTATCCTTCCGACCACGGATATTAAGAGATGGTTCGATGAGAATTTGATCGATCGTCTCCTGGTGAAAGTCGAGGATTTTCAAGAGCAGGACTCGGGTTGGACATTAATCGAAATTGTTAATCTAATGATTAATATTAATCGGTACGAGCCGCTACGTGGAGGTTTATCTACCTACGTGGATCTACCTCTGGATATACAGAAGAAGAAGGCTGTGGTGAACGTCAAGAACAGCGATGAATTCTGCTTTCTGTGGGCCGTCGCTGCAGCTCTTCATCCCGCAGATAATAAACTAAATGTTGCTCGAACAAGTTCTTATCCTCATCCGAGTACAATATTCAACTGTGAGGGTATCAAGTTTCCTATAACTTTGAAAGATATTTCTAAATTTGAACGAATCAATTGTCTAGCAATCAACGTTTACGGTATGGAAACCGAATCGAGAAGACCTAGTGAAATAGTACCCCTCTATTTGAGTAAAAATAAGACAGATAAACCTACGATCCACCTTATTGCTATAGATAGTTGTATAGAAATCAATGGTCAGCAGGTTTTTCACTTTGCTTGGATCAAAAATTTATCTAGATTGTTAAGTTCACAACTGTCGAAGCATAAAAGCACGATATTTCTGTGTGATAGATGCCTGTGTCATTTCCAAGTTCAAGCCTCGTACGAAAGACATAAACAAGACTGTGAAAATATAAACAAGTGTAAGATGATATTACCGAAAGAAGAAGATAAGATTTTAAGTTTTAGAAACTATAGATATAAGGAGTTTGTACCGTTCGTCGTATACGCTGATATAGAGTGTATCCTCGAGCCGACGGAGAATGAAACCTTGTATGAAAAGCATATTCCACATAGTACAGCGTACTATCTACACTGTGCCTTCGACGATTCTCTATCGAAATTTGAAATTAAACGTAATCCCGATTGTATTCAATGGTTCGTTAGCGAATTACAAAAATTAGCAGAATTAACAAATTTTTACCTGAAAAGAAACGTACCGATGCAACTCACTAGTGAGGAAATACAAGATATGGATAATACTAAAATATGTCATATTTGTGAGAAACCATTCACTCCAACGGATAAAAAACATCGCGATCATTGTCATTTCACAGGCAAGTACCGCGGTGTGGCGCATCCGGGCTGTAATTTAAATTATAAATCTTCGCATATTATTCCAGTAGTTTTTCACAATCTGTCCGGCTATGATTCACACTTCTTAATCAAAGCTTTAGCTACACAGTTCGACGGTGAATTGAGTCTCCTTCCTGTCAACAAAGAACGGTACATTTCCTTTACAAAAAAGATTCAAGATACAAATGTTAGCCTACGATTCATTGATTCGTGTCGGTTTATGGCAAGTAGTTTAGACAAACTGGCTTCATATCTGAATGATAATGATAAAACAATTGTTCGAAGGTTGTGTAATAGTGCAGAGGAATTCGAGTTGCTCACGAGAAAGGGGGTATTTCCCTACGAATATGTAGATAGTTGGGTAAAGCTTGATGAGAAAAAATTACCAGCGATTGAAAAATTCTATTCAAAATTGAACGATACCAACGTCTCGGAAGTGAATTATCAACATGCAATAAAAGTCTGGGGTACGTTTAATATTGATACGCTGGGCGAATACTCTGATTTATATTTGAAAACGGATGTTCTACTCCTGGCGGATATTTTTGAAAATTTTCGTTGTAACTGTCATTCTACCTATAGCCTGGATCCTCTGCACTATTACACCGCTCCTGGACTCGCCTTCGACGCAATGCTCAAGTCCACGTGTGTTGAGCTAGAACTCCTCACCGATGTGGAGATGCTCTTGTTTATCCAAAAGGGGATTCGGGGTGGTGTAGCTCAGTGCTCGAACCGGCACGCTGAGAGTAACAATAGATATATGGGTAAGGACTTTGATGCCAGTAAAGAGGAATCCTACCTCATGTACTTCGATGTAAACAATCTGTACGGTGGAGCGATGAGTCAGTGTTTACCTCGTGGATCTTTCCAGTGGGAATACGAGTCGATTAATGTTTGTAATATTCCCGATGATTCACATGTAGGATACATTCTTGAGGTGGACTTGGAGTATCCTTTGGAGCTTCACGAAACACACAAGGACCTACCTCTTTGCCCCGAACACTATACACCCTCGCACAGTAAAAATTCCAAATTAATGACTACTCTTTTTCCGAAAAAGAAATACGTTGTACACTACCAGAATTTGAAACAATATTTAAGTCTGGGAATGAAATTAGCGAAAATTCATAGAATCTTGAAATTTGAACAATCTCCATGGTTGAAACCGTACATAGATCTGAATACTGATTTGAGAAAAAAGTCCAATAACGAGTTTGAGAAGAATTTCTTTAAATTGATGAATAACGCGGTATTTGGTAAGACTATGGAGAACGTAAGAAAACAAAAAGATGTCAGATTAGTGACACAGTGGGAGGGGAGGTACGGAGCGAAAGCACTCATCGCAAAACCGAATTTTCATAGCTGTACTATATTTGATAATGATATAGTAATTATCGAGCTCAGTAGGGTTAAAATACACTTCAATAAACCTATTTACGCTGGATTTTCCATCCTCGATCTGTCCAAGATTTTTATCTACGATTTTCACTACAACTACGTAAAACGTACCTTTGCTGATCGATCAAAGTTATTGTACACGGATACGGATAGTCTTCTGTATCACTTCACTGTCCCCGACATATACGAATACATCAAACGTGATTCTCATAAATTTGATACATCCGATTACCCGCTCGATAATATCTATGGAATCCCATTAGCGAATAAGAAAGTGGTAGGTTTAATGAAGGATGAATGTAACGGGAAGATTATGAAAGAATTTGTAGGATTACGAGCGAAATTGTACACTTTTAAAATTTTTGAGGAGGATAAAGAGCAAAAGCGAGCGAAAGGTATTAAGGCAGCGACGTTGAGAACAATCATGTTCGATGATTACAAAAAGTGTCTCATGCAACATCAGAATTTAGTTAAACCTCAGTACCTCATTAGGAGTAAGAAACATGAGGTTCATACCGTATTACAAAAGAAAATAGCACTCAGTTGGTGCGATGATAAAAGGGTTATTCTTCCCAACACTACCGATACCGTACCATGGGGTTATTGTAAATGAATAAAAACATGTATTACATATTTATGTATATCTTTATTGAATAAAAATTACATATCCGCTTTATTTATCCAGCTGTTGTGTGAATTATCAAAACCTAACCATTTTACAAACAGTTTACTTCCACGCTCTCGCAGCACTTTCTCCACCAGGTAAACATCAGGGTGTTTGACTTCGGAGAGTTCCTCTTCGTAGAAGCCACCTTCGATCGGTTGATTCTGATAGTCGACGAGTTTGTATGTGACAGGATCAGTATTCTCTATCTTACTTATGGTAAATATTTCGGTTGTCCAGTTGGGTGTGTAACCTTTGTCAAACGTATGTTTATTCCTACTAACTCGAACTTTATCACCGAGCTTGAACTTCTTCTTCCGTGTTTGATTAACTTGAAATTTCCCGTATACGTTGCGCAGGAGAATCTTTTCGTTTTGAGCTGTAACCTCACTCGGTTTTATTCCAATTGTACGATGCTTGGTGTTGTTGTAAGTTAGCATCAGATCCGGTACAATATCTAGCCACTTATAATTTCCTCGGAGAGAAAAACGCTTCCACATGTTACTTTTCAGCGTACGATTGAAACGCTCGCAGATCGAGGCTTTCAGGTTGCTGAAGGTTGAATATAGCGTAATGCCGTGTCGTTGTAGCAGAGCCTTGAACTCGGTGTTGTAAAATTCTTTGCCGCGATCAACGTGCAATTTTTTCGGTACGCGACCCTCCTTGAAAACAGAGTTCATAGCATTTGTCACATCCTTTCCACTCTTGGTCTTGATCGGCACTGCCCAGGCGAATTTCGAAAAAATATCTATGATCGTCAGTAGGTATTTGTAGCCATTGTTGTATTTCGCGTAAGCAATCATATCCACGAGATCAGCCTGCCAGGTCTCGTCTATTCCTCGCATGATAACGCGGCGACGCGGATAATTCCTTCGTGCAGGCTTATGAAGTTCCTCCACCAACGTTAGCTTTTTGTCTTCCATCCTCCAGTCTGGTCAAACGCTCATCCAATTGCACTATTATTCCAGAATTATGAACTGCCAAGTCTTGTCCGTTTTTGTTTTCTGCTTCGAGACGTTTCAGAGTTGCGTTCACGCTCGATTCCAGGCTTCTTATCATAAAATTGGTTTCACTATCGTTGATTTTCTCCGATGTTGTCAGCTTCTCTTCCAGTTGCGTAATGAGTTGAGAATGGTGAGTGGCAAGGTTTTCGAGAGATTCGATCCTCCTACCGATATTTGCCACGTCGTTTCGCAAAGATGATGTGACTTGGTGTAAGAGTTGAGCTTCTTGCCGTACAGCGCTTTGCACCACTCTCATGGAGGCTGCATCATTTTCTTCCACAGGATCCGCAAGGTTACTTAATCTCTTGTTATCCATATCGTATTGCCCGTCGAGAGTCTTTTTGAAGCCGTAACCGGGAGGACCGCGGTTTCCCGACAGCCTACCACCCTTCGCCCTCGTCAATTGCCTACCAAACACGTCCACGCTCATTTTAAAACTGAGCCCTGCCAATTCTTGGAGAAGTCTAATATACAATTCCAGCCTCACGCAACTCCTCAATGATGGAAATAATCTCATTGGAGTGACTCGTGTTACCGGCCGCCTGGGACGCGTAGAGCAATCGAAGTCGTTCGACTAGCTCATTGGGATCGTCCCAGTACACGTAATCCATTCGACTCTTCTTACCTGCGACGATTTTGAGACGCGGTAAGGCTTCACCCTTCTTCTTCTTCTTCTGTCCCACAGAGGTGGGAATTTGAGAAATAATTTTTCTGAATTTATCGCTATTCTCAGAACGAATAGCCGTATCACTGCGGTAAAACTTTCGATGCGCGTTTGTGTTGACCACGATTTTATTGTAATTCTCCAAATCTGTCCGGCTCACTATGGTGTCACTGGGTGATTTTTTGAACAGTAGTTCGAGTAAGCCTGGTGTTGATTGATAACTCATGCTTCCAATATGAATGATATCCTTGTCAAAAGTCACTTTAGAATCTCCAACCCAGAGAACGTTATTCTTCAATCTACGAACACCGTACGAAGTATCCAAGTCTCTCGCTGCGTTTGTTTCGAACATTTGGAGATACGTTTGAGACAAATCGTTGCCAACGGTAGAAGATTCATGCTTCGAGGGGGTAACCGGTTCATTCTCGTCGGAGGATTCTTCGTCAGCCGTTACAAAAGAGTCCTCCTCAGACTCCCTCTTAGTCTTTTTTCGTGGGAATTCCAGTTTCGTAGGTGTCTCTTCAATTTCGCTCTTGATGGTCTCCTGTTTCAGCGACTGATTCACCAGCTGCTGAAGAGGTTTTGTTATAGGTTTAAAAACTTCAATCATAGCCTTTTCGTTGGTATCCCGGCCCATCTTCAACATTTTATGCTTGCGTCGTATAGCATCGCTCGCCTCCGCAATTTGATGCAGCACATCTTTCTGTTGATGCAAATCAGCACTCTGCATGTTGATGCTTCTAAGTTCGATTTATAACTGCTGTCGTCACAACGCTTGCCTCATATTTATGGTTACGAAGCAGTCAAAACCCTTGCGATACCTACCCCCGTTGAGATCGCTATCTTTATCGATCATAACGAAACCATGTTTATTATCGCTCCAACAGGCTGAGCACAGGTCCCTGAACTGCGCAAAGGACATATCCGTGTTGACGTGATCATCGTATATATGTTTCAAATTCATTTCATCTTGTCGGAAGAGTATCAGCATATTAGCATTGTCACGTACAAGGTGTTTGGGAATACGAGCATAAGTCTGACAAAGATAGAAACAGTCGACCGCGTTGTGTCTCCCCATACAAAAGAAGGCTCTGATGTTATCCTGTTTTTCGCAGGCTACGTCATCGAAAATCATGAGAGAGTTCGGTCGCGCGTCTTCCGGTCTGATCACTTGCTTGTGTTCGCTGAACGGAAAATATCCAACACCCTTGATCGAATCGAGGAGCCTTTTGAGAAACTGGTACTTGGGCTGATTGAGCGATTTTGAATAAGCGTAGATATTTGCAAATTTTAGACCATTGGGATGTGTGATCAGAGATAAGAGGGTATTGGTCTTGCCGCAATTGGATGGTCCGCAAATCACTGCGCGCACGCTATTCGGTAGTAGCGGACCGTGACGTTTACCCCGTTCCTTCACATTCGTTTGTGTCAGTTTGTCGAAATTGATCACCGGTAACTTGGTACTTTGCTCCTTGAACTTCATGATGCTTAACCCAAGACGAGGGGTGCAACCAAAAGACCACTTTCCGCTGATGTATCTTGACTGTCTCCAAAAACTATAAATACTCGCTATTTATAGGATTTTGAGTCAGTTGTGTCGGAACCATGATCGTACACAAACGTAAAGGAGAACGCAAGCGACCGAGGGGAAAAGGTCTCGTCAACAGAATCATCAACAAGCTTCCCATTGAATTGCATATACCGAGCTACCAGTACTGCGGACCTGGCACCAAATTAGCGAAGAGACTCGCGCGCGGTGATCCGGGCATCAATCCTCTAGACGCTGCGTGCAAGGAACACGACATCGCTTACTCGAAAGAACGAGATAATCTTGCTGCTCGACACGAGGCGGACAAAGTACTCGCGGAGAAGGCCTGGCACCGCGTGCTCGCCAAAGACGCGAGCGTTACGGAAAAGGCAGCCGCCTGGGGTGTAACCAACGCAATGAAAGTGAAAAGGAAATTAGGTATGGGGATACGGGAGAAAAGCTCCACGAGGAAAAAATCTTGCGACAAGAAAAAAATCTCATTGAAACAAATAGTAAAGGCGGCAAGAGCTTCCATGGGATCGAACAGTACCAACCCCGTCAAGTCGGCTCTCACAGGGGCACGCGAAGCTGTCAAAAACGCGGGTGGTAGGAACAAGGTGAAAACTCCACGCATTCTCCCTGTACCAAAAAAAATTGGAGGTTTCCTACCCTTTCTCATACCTCTATTAGCCGGTTTGAGTGCTACCGGAGCTCTAGCAGGTGGGGCAGCTGGTATTGCAAAAGCTGTGAATGAGGCAAGCGCAGCAAAACGTGAATTAAATGAGCGGCAACGTCACAACGAGACAATGGAGGCGATCGCTTTGGGAAAGGGGTTGTACCTGAAACCCTACAAAAAAGGTTTAGGTCTTCAGTTGAATCCAAAAAACACGTAAGGCTACCACACCGAGCACTCACCGATTTCGATCTGCTGAAGTACGCTGAGATTATGAAAATTCCGGGGTTTCGCGGAGTGTACATGAGAAACGGAATGCCGAAAGGTGGACCGAGAAAGTACGAAGCTGCCATAGTGAATCTTGACAATAAAGAAGGTCCTGGCACACACTGGGTTGCGTACAGAAAGAAGAACAACAAAGTCATTTACTTTGACAGCTTTGGTGATTTACAACCACCCAAAGATCTCATGACATACCTCGGTGGTGGTAGCATTGTAATGTATAATCATAAAAAATATCAAGACTATGATACGGTGGTGTGCGGACATCTGTGCCTCAAATTCCTCAGCGGACTGCTATAAAACGCTTTCCTCCGTCACGCAAAACATCAGTTGAGCGCGGATCATCATGGGTGATTCTTTTACGTTAACACTATCGGGCACGTCATCCGTACTAGAAGCCTACTATTTCCCACCCATCGAGCTATCACCGTTCAAAAATTACACGTTAGGACTCGTCGAGTTGCTAACCTTCAACTCGATTCCCAACATCGATGAGGATAACAACAAGCTTCACATCGATGGGATTGAAGTTATAACCATACCCACCGGAAGCTACGAAATTGAAGACATAAAGAGTTATGTGCAAAAAGTATTAGCCGATCGTGACGTCTCCATCGACCTACGAGCAAACAACAATACGCTGTGTAGCGAAATCAAGTGCAATCGTAAGATAAATTTTGAACCCTCCGACTCTATCGGTCGACTATTGGGTTTCACTCCACGCACCCTTGAAGCAGATGTCACACATACATCTGACTTGCCTGTAGCCATTCTCAAGGTTAACTCCCTACGAGTCGAGTGCAACGTCACTACGGGTGCGTACCTCAACGGACAACAAGTGCACACCATTCACGAGTTTTTCCCCGTCGTCCCACCTGGATATAAGATCATCGAAGTACCATCGAACGTCATTTACCTTCCGATCACCGTTCAAGCAATAGATCATCTTCAGCTCAGACTAGTCGATCAAGACGGAAGATTGGTTAATTTCCAAGGTGAAGTGGTAACGATAAGACTGCACGTGAAATCGTAATGGGTATCGTTTTTGAAACTAAAGTCGGCCGGAGTTATAAAATAGAACCGGCATGTCGGGGGACGAGCAGTCGTCGCACACCTTCCGGAGAGCTCAGACGTCAAAACATCAAGTTCCTGAAGAGTCTGGGGCTCAGAGTTATTCGAAAAAGATAAACCGGAAAGTAAGAGTACAATTCTGCTGTCTTACAATCGTCTGCTTTGCACCATGGAGGAGATCCTAACGATACAAAAACCAATTGTGTTTGACGAGTCCGTCGCACACTACGAGACTCATGCGCATCAACCCTTCGCATCAACGAGCTTCGAAAACAACGATGAAATTCGGATCGCCGTTCAACATCAAGATTTATGTCTGTTACCGAGTAGGAGCTCGCTGCACGTATACGGTAGATTGACCAAGGCCGATGGGCGAACTCCGGTCACTGCCACAAAGTTAGTCAACAATACCATCTGTCATCTGTTTGAGGATATACGCTACGAGCTGAATGCTGTTGAGATCGACCGAAATAAGAACGTCGGTATCACAACCCTCATGAAGAATTACATATCGCAAAGTCCTAGCCAAAGGTCTCTGCGAGAGAATGCCGGTTGGATCGACAACGACAATGAAATAGTTGATGAGAACGGTTACTTCGATATCTCCATACCGCTGAGTTGGTTGCTGGGTTTCGCTGAGGACTATCGCCGAATAATCGTCAATGCCAAGCACGAGTTGATTCTTACAAGGACAAACACCGACACGAATGCCATTATACAGACAACCGCCGATGGTACTGTGGAACAGTTTAAAATTTCACTACTCAAACTCGAGTGGATGATTCCGTACATCAGGGTCTCCGATCAACGAAAAATCCAGTTGCTGAACTATATTGCCAAAGACGCCCCCATCCCTATCAGTTACCGCTCGTGGGAATTATACGAGTATCCACTACTGCCCGCTACCTCGAAGCATGTCTGGGTCGTGAAAACCTCCACCCAGCTGGAAAAACCTCGATACGTTGTGGTAGGCTTTCAGACGGATCGAAAAAATAATGCCGCTAAGAACGCAAGTCATTTCGATCACTGCAGCATCCGAGATGTGAAGCTCTTTCTCAACTCGCAGAGTTATCCCTACGGAAACCTAAATCTCGATGTTGCTCGCAACCAGTACGCTCTGCTCTACGATATGTATGCAAACTTCCAGACATCGTACTACGCCAAGGATCCCGAACCATTATTGAGCAGGAACGAATTTTTAAAATACGCACCGCTCATCGTCATCGATTGTTCGAAGCAAAACGATTCCCTGAAATCCGGACCCGTGGACATTCGCCTCGAATTCGAGTCAACGTATCCCTTTCCGCCGCAAACCTCAGTCTATTGTATGATTTTACACGATCGTATTATTGAGTACAACCCAATCAGTGGTGGTGTAAAGAAATTAACTTGAGGAAAACTATGTCATCCTACGTTTTTTATGATTCTATAATCTATAATTCACAAAATAACTGTACATTACCCTATTTTATGAAAAACTGTACTTTACTATGATTAAAAAAATTTATAAAAAAGATGTTTATTTTATTGCACAATATCCGTTTCGCAGTTTCAGCTATGTGTACGGTAGCCGTTAAGAGGGGATATACGATATAAAAGTGAGGTTGAAAACTTTTTGAAATTAGTTAACGCTCGATTTTTCTGAAATCCACATCGTACCAGTCTAGCGAAAATAAGTTGTTACAATGGAGATGATACTGGATGTACAAGGTTTCCGACATCCTATCAACGAATTCGTACTGAAAGAACTCGCTGCAATCACCATTCAAGCGTATGAGACAGGCGAGCAAGGCCTGACGCGCATTCTTTTCAAACCGCCGTGTGCTTGGAAAATCTTATCTACCAAATGTAGAGCTGTCAACGCTTGGTTGACGCGGAATCATCATGGAATACCATGGAATGCCGGCATTATGTCTTACGACAAGGTGCAGGAAGTTGTACGAAGAGTTGTCGAGCATGTAAGTTATATCTACGTTAAGGGAAAGGAGAAGAAAGAGTGGATTAAGAAAATCATCAACGACGAGTCCAAGCCTGTCATCGATTTAGAAGAATTGGACTGTCCAAGTTTTCGATGGATGAGAGACTACGAGGTGCTTCATTGGCACGAGGACTGGCACGGAAACCTTCCCAAATATCATTGCGCCTTTGAAAACGTACAGCGATTGAAAACTTGGTATTTGAAGGAGTGTAAACCATCACTTCATAAATCATTGATCATGTCCATTGAAGTAGGGGGTTTGAAACGAATGAAGGCTGAAGACATCGCCTATTTGACCAAAGATTTCATTCTTATTTACGGCTCGAGTATCATGGATGAGGTGTGGGACAAACTATCGGAGGCTATGAAGAAGGATGTAGATATCGCAAACTGTCGGAGATGTCAAATACATTACGGATCGCAAAGCGGAGAATTCGATGAGCCTCCTCCCATGATCGGAGACTGCTCTCAATGTCAAATGATTCAATAAATTTATGCTCTTTGTAATTTGTGTGTTATCTGATTTAAAGAATAAAAGAATTCACTGTAAAATTTTACAGTCTTCATAAATTATTTTTAATTCCTCCCCGTAGCTTATTTGACTCCTTAGCCGTTGTATTGCGCTAGCTTAGTTGAACGCTAGTTTTTGATATTCAATATGTTTACAAAACACTGAGGTTTAGATAACAATTTCGTTTCAGCATCGGAGACTAAGCCGATGATTACTTCGAGGTATTGAATTTTATAGCTGCACATTAGTTTTAGGAAGTCGCATACTCATGAAGGGTTACGTACCGAGTTCATTCGCGTCTTAGAGTTTGTGGGTGCAGGATCGCTACAGTTGCTAGTTAAAAAAAGTTTTTTGAAAAAATCTTGTGAATATTCGCGGAGAAAAATGTGTAAGTATCATTGTGAATTTTGTGATTTAGTGAAAATAGTTCTTTGGTGTTATTCAGGTGTTTGATTTTTTCTGGTTTATTACAGCACTTCCGAATATCTTTATAACACCGTATACAAAGCAGGTGTTAGCGTTGATAGACGGGTGGGCGATACCCCTCGAGAAAACGTGGACCCTGCGAGAGGCCGCGTTGCGCGCGGTTTTCACCACCCATGCACGGTGCTTCAGGACCCTCAAGTTTAAGGCAAACACCTTGGATTCGGGGCTCTACTGTGAGGGTTGTGTGGTGAAGCTGCCTGGACCGTGGACAGTTGACAGGGAGCATAATATTCTCCCAATTAATCAGCCACCACCGCTATTTTTCTGTGAACAATGCGGTGCAGCATTGATAAAGATTAATTGGGAGAAATGTCTTTGCTGTCACGCAGCGTTCGATATGATCCAGGCAGCCGAGAAGAGTTACCATTACGATGGAGAGGGGCACCTGAAGCCGCGAGTTCCAGTTGCCGAGACAATTCTGCAAAACCCCGTCGATTTGGCGGGAGTTATTGCTATGGTCCTGGATGACCAAGGTAAGGACTCTCAACTAATTAGCATACACTAAACATTTACCTACTCCGTGTGATTTAAAAGTATTTTTTGTTCATTTTATCAATTAAATATCATTGATTCATGTTTCTAGAAGAAAGAACTAACGAACTCTCGGCCGGGTTAGCTGGAATCATCGAGACGGCATTAAACGACGATCAAGGTAAGAGCTCTCAACTAATTAGCAATCACTAAATTTTATGCACTAAATTTATCTACTCTGTGCAATTTAACAGTATTTTTTGTTCATTCTATCAATTAAAAATATCATTAATTTATTTCTCTAGAAGCTGCTGCTGCCGCTGCCGCTGAGAATTTGTCTACCTTAGTGACAGAAGCTGATGCTGCTGCTGCCACAACTGCGTTGAAGCCAAAAAAGACACCACTCAAGAAGAGGAAGCGGCAAGCTCCTAAATAATCGAAAAACCAATCGGTCCTTTCAGAACCATCAAATCGGCCCTTTTCAGGGCCACCAATACATAGCAAACAGAACGTTCGAAACTATAACGAAAAAAATCGTCGGTATGGTTTTTTCAGGGAGGTTATGTTCTCACTCGACGGTCGGTAAGAGCGCGCGCGCGCTCACGGGTAAAGTAGGTCTTGACAACGATTCAGACAACACGAAGCCAGCATCGATCGAGCTCGCGTCGATCGAGGGGGGCTTGCAGCATTTCAGATATCAGATCGCATCATTTCAGAGATCAGGTCGCATAATTCAGAAATTCAGAAATTCAGAAATTCAGAAATCAGGTCGCATAAATTCAGACACGACCCCCCTTGTGAAATTACCGTTACTATAGGGGGCGGTACTTGCGTTTTACAAAATTGACATATACGTACAGGAGGCGGTCCTTATGTCGATAGATCCCATTAAAATTGCGAAATATTCCGTTATAATTGCGAAATCATCGATTACCGTTAGGAGGACGTCCTTAAAATTGTGAAATTATAGATTACCGTTAGGGGGACGTCCTCGCAGCGAGTGGGAGGGGGGCTTCGACCAATCAGAACACAGGGGGGTTCTGGGACAGAATATTTGACCTAGATTGTCCCAGAACCCGCCTTGCCTATCTACTAACGGAAGGAAGTGAGATTTCGCTCCTGAGCGTGTAGATAGTCGCCCGAGCTGGTCGGGAGGACTCGGCGAGCCGAAGGCTCGCCGAGTTCACCCGATCGCGAGGGCGGCTATTTACACTGAGGTAGCGAAAACTTCCTTACGTGATGCACACGATATTTTTTTTAACACATGGACGGAAGGCCGATTTCCTGGCCGCAGAGAGGCATGACCACGCACGATCGCGAACGCGCAATTTAGGTGGGACAAGGAAGTTATGCTATTTTGCTTTTTGCTATTTTGCTTTTTATTATTTCACTTTCTTCTTCGCAACGAACAAAGAAACGATCATGAACGACGCGCTTTTTTTCTATCATTTCGTTTCGTCCGATGGCGCTGTTACCGGAAACATACGCAGCGGACTGGGAGGAAAATTCATTACTCACGGCCTTCCCTCCCATGGGAGGCAAAACTCCCCTGGTCGGTAAAACTGGAGTTCCCTACCTCTCAGCGGGTAAGGAAATCGGCCTTTCTGGCCATGTGGGGAAAAAAATTAGTTCCCTCATGAACAGTTCTATTATAGGAGAACATGGCGAATGGAACTAGTTTATCCCAGTCGTCAATTTCTCCCAAATAATGCTTAATATATTCCGTAAGTACTATATGGCTACGCTATAAAGCGCCATTAGACTGAGGTCTATAGCTCGATGTCATAACGTGCCTGATCTTAAATGCCTTGACTAGTTCGTGAAGTACTTTGTTCACGAAGCTAGTTCCTCTATCAGTTAATATGACTCGCGGAGCTCCGTGCTGTAAAATCAAATGCTTTACTAACGCGTGTGCTACCGTCTCGGCTCTTATATCGGGAATCGGTACCGCAATACAATACTTTGTTAGATTATCTTGCATTGTTAATATGTGTTTATTATTATTCGGAGTTACGGGGAGAGGCCCTACGGTATCTAATGACACTTTGTCGAACGGCTCGGCTGACGTGTCCGTTATAATCATCGGCTCTCTAGTTTTTACTCTAACTAGCTTTTGTTCTTGGCAGCTAATACAATTCCGGATGAAAATACTTATGTCCTCCCTCATCCTGGGCCAATAAAATCTTTCGCGTACCCTTCTAAATGTTTTTGTTACCCCTTCATGCCCTCCGATTAAACTATTATGCATTTCAGCGATAATTTCCGTACGAATTTCGGTCGGGGGTACTTCTGTTATACCATTGCAAATCGTTATTAGAACTTTTTCATCATCAAATATTTCCGATAATAATTTTGGCCATATATGCATAGATACTCCATCGGTGTAGTCTCCCGTTTTCGAAATTCTAAATGTTGTTATTCCTAATTGGTTGAGTGTAGATTTTAAATTCTCTAGTCCGAGGGTTAAATTTTCTATTGTGATTTCATCGAAATATTTCTTTTTGACAACTACACTGAATATCTTATATTTCCCGCGTTTGGTAATAATGATGCGCCCTATTTCCGGTTTCGCGTTTCGTTGATCGTCCGCGTCAATTGCTTCTAAATCAACTAACAATTTACCTATTGATGTGTTTAATTCCGAATCTGTTGTAGTAAAGTGAACATAATTATCTTTAATATAAGTTAGGTTGTCTCTACTCGATATTATGTTAGTAGGGGGTCGGTGACGCGCTCCCGGAAGATTCAAAGGTGACGTCGGTGCTATGTCAGGCAATATTCCTTCTGTAACCTGTATGCTCGAGGGAACCGGCTCGATTTTTAACTGCGGCTCCAGTCGTCTCGGAGGCCTCATGGCTTTCGATTTCTCAGTATCTTCTTCGCGATCTACCCTGTTGTCCCTTTCCTGTATCATAGACGGATACGGGGTGGACAGTGCTAACGGCCAGGGCGCGATTATAGGTGTTGGTAATACTGATTTATGTAAAGGTCTACTAATGATTGACTCATCTAATTGCTTCTGGTTATTGTCTTTCAATTCTACTTGCTCTTTTGCCTGACTCTTTTCCGTCGCTTTCTTTAGCAATCTACTTATCCTACGATTTAACTCCCTCATCTTCCGTTTCATCATTGTACGGGTCTTGTTCTGTCAGCACCTGACGAACCGACTCATCTACTTCTTCACCTTCCGATATCGCGGCAGGCAGATCGGTTACCAAATTATCTTGTAAGATTGAGCTTCTATCTACTAAGGATCGATCAAAACGACTAAATGATTCCTGCGATTCTTTAAGATCTACGCCCGTATTTGAAAACACATCGTCATCTATTTCGCTATCACTATCGTGGCCCGCCGGCTCCAGTTCTATCGTGATATTTTCGGCGCCTGACTCATTCTCTGTGGTTGATTCTACTTGATCTGATTTAACTACGGGTTTTGTGATACTCGTTTGTTTCTTTAAAGCTGTAGGTTGAAATCTCAAATTTGGTAAGGCACTTCTCTGTTTTCTAAAAGCTGGTGGCTCCGAGGCTTCGTCATTCAAAGAGTCCTCGAATACATGCTCTACTATCGGATCTAGAACTGGTGTCGGCTTGCTCACTGTAGCTTTGGCTTTCGACCGTGTTCTTAATGCAATAGCGATTGTATCTAATTCGGGTAGTGTTTTGGATTTTGTTTTAATATTCTTTTCACTAACAGTCTTTTTCGGTGCCTCCGAAACAGATCGAGCTAACGTTTCACGAGAAGTCGCGGCAGGTATTTTAGACTGACCCGGTTGTCCTTTCTTTTGACTACTTATTCGGAACAATTTTATTTCTTCCGGGTTTTCACTTGATGGCAATTCAGATCTTAAATTAGTACAAATTGTGATTTTTATACCCGTTCCTTTGAAGATAAAACGTAACATTCTTCTCACATTATTCCAACTAAGCCCGTCGAGTCCACAACCAATTTTTGGCAAAGCTACGGATTTAATTTTATCTGCTTCTAAAATTTCACGGAAGTTAATTAAACTGAGATACAAATCTTCATAGGTCGGTTTGTCCCAATAGTTTTGTTTTGTCATAATATAATGAATTATTTGATCAGGTAAATGCAATTTAACGGTTGAATGTAATTTAGCTTCAAGTTTAAGTGTATCCGGTACACCATATTTTTCTTTGAATTCTACTGCTATACCGTCGCTCATTTCAAGATCAACAGAAACTGTGTGAGCATAATTATTGACCTGATTGAAAAGACTATCATGTAATTCTATTACGTCCGTATTTTCGATTGTGGCCGTTCTTAACAAGTTCAAATATTCCGAATATTTTGGAAATGAATTTACTGATTTTATTGGTAAGAATTCCTCCTCGTTCTCAGAAGAGCTGGTCGACTGGTCACTAGTAATCGGATTCCGCGATAACGCGTCAGCATTGGTGTTTAGTCGGCCAGCCTTATGCTCGAACGTGTACTCATAATCTCGTAACTTCAGTCTCCAGCGTATTAAGCGCTGCCCGGGATCTTTTATGGAGTCGATCCATCTGAGCGGTTCGTGATCACTAACTAATTTGAATTTGCGTCCATATAGATATGGCCTAAATTGTAATATACCATATAAAACTGCTGAACACTCTTTCTCCGTCGTGCAATAATTTTGTTCTGCCTTTATCAGTGCGCGAGATAAATACGCGATAGGCAAGTCGTGCCCGTCTACTTCTTGGCTTAAAACCGCTCCGATTGCGAAATCGGATGCATCGGTTGTGAGTGTAAAGGGTTTCTCAAAATTTGGATATTGAAGAATAGGTTCGCAGCATAATGATTTCCGTAGGGTCCTAAAGCTTTCTTTCTGATCTCTTCCCCACACGAATGGAGTATCTTTCTTTAACAACTCCGTTAATGGCTTTGCCTTAGCCGCAAAATCTTTCATAAATTTCCTATAGTAACCTGCGAGCTCTAAAAATTGTCGAATGTTTTTCTGCGTTTTGAGCTGGGGAAAATATTTTACTGCTCTAATTTTATTCGGATCTGGTCTAACCCCTTTTCGACCTATTATATGCCCTACATAGCCTACTTTTATTCTCAGGAACTCGCATTTATCTGGCTGTAAGGTTAATTTAGCTTCTTCTAATCGTTTAAATAGCCTACGAACTCTCTTACCATGTTCCTCTAAATCTTTCGCGAAAACTATTATGTCATCAAGATACACGAGTACCTCCACCTCTTGTCACCCGCGCAATGTTTGATCCATCAACCGCTTGAAGGTTGCAGGGGCGTTTTTAAGCCCTTCCGGCATTCTCCTGCATTCATAATGACCTTCGGGTGTTGTGAAGGCGGTTCTCGCTTGATCCCTTGGATCCATCTCTATTTGCTGAAATCCGCTAGCTAAGTCAAAGGTGGAAAAATATCTTGCCTCCCCAAGTCGATCTAAAATGTCGGTAATATTCGGCAATGGATATGCGTACCCGATTGTTTTTTCGTTCAACTTGCGAAAATCTATTACCATCCTCCACCTTGGATTTCCCATAGAATCTGGTTTCTTAGAAATAATCCATATCGGTGAGTTGTAAGAAGAGCTTGATGGTGCAATAATATCGCTATCCATTTTGATTTTAACTTGTTTCGCGGTTTCGGCCTTGTGAATCGGGGGAAAACGGTACTGACGCGAGTTCACAGGTACATCATCATGTGTCAATATTCGATGTTGAATGGCCGGTGTGAATTGTAATTTATCACCGGGCAGATGAAATATGTTCGGATATTCCTCAACTATGTCTAATACATGATCTCGTTCTTCCTCATTTGAATGGTCTAAATGTAATTTAGATTCTACTTCCGCAAACCGGTTTATTTCTACACCTTTTTGTCGCGGTTCTTCTAAATCTGACCCGTAATCTAATTCTTCTGGAAAATTGTGAAATTCGAAAGGTATTATTTCTTGTGGCGGAATTCCTACTTCAATATCATCATCTAGGGTATTAATGGCTAATACATGACACGCGCCTTTTTCAACCGAGACAGCAGCTTCACCGATATAGACACCTTCGCTAGTGAGGATCTTCGGTAAATAACCTTCTGTTGATTCTGGGTTTATCACGTCGACAGCAATGACCTGCTTAGTTCGGCCTCGAATTTGAAAAACGCGTCTATTTGATTTTTCTTCGGTATTGATCATATTATCGCGGAGAAATCGCATCGGCCTTATTGGTTTAGTTTTCGTTACCAAAGTCTTATGATAAAATGAAATTTCTGCCTTTTCTTTAAGTAAATAATCTTTCCCTAAAATACCATCGCAAACTAACGGAAATGTAGATCGAACTACCTGAAAGTTATTAGGTTTACCCTGCAAGGTTAATTCCGTAGTACCTAATGTTCTTATTTGGTCCGCGGTATATTCCCGATATCGTGACGGATTCATTTACATTTACTAGTACATCCGATCTAAACGCGCCTGCTTTTACTAGACTTATTTCCGCGCCGGTATCTATAAGGAAAATTGCCGAGTTATTTCCGAGTTCGGGTGCTGTTACTTTTATTCATGGTGATTCTCGACTTGATCCGCACGTAAAAACCCTGCTACCGGATTGGCAAATCTCACTGTTCTTTGACGCTCTGGTGTCACTTGACCCGCCGTCACGTCTGAGCGTCGGGCTGCTTGGGAGTTGAAACCACCGGCCTGACTATTATCATGCGGGGACGGTGTTCACGATCGCATTATCGAACTGGTACACTCAGAGAAAAGATTTGGTAATTTCAAATAAACGCCTCTATTTGAGATCTATTTATTTGATTTAAACAAAATTTTGTCCGGAATTACTAAATTTTTATTTTGTGGAAATAGAGGTATCTATTTGTCTCGAATAAAAAAGGCTATTCAAAATTGATTTATTTAGGTGGAATAAATTGATCAGGACTATATGTGATTGAATAAATTTTTCTTCATTTTAAATAAATGTTGCGCAGAAAGATTATTTATTAAATGAGGCCCCACTTGAATTTAATAAATATTTATTTGACCAGAGAGACAACTATTGTAATTATCATTTTTATATCATATATGTGAGGTATTCTGCCCCAAGTGAGACCGGTCCGGTTCCTCACCCTAATCAATATTCTTGATAATTTATTTTTCTTATCAGCAACCCAACAGTGGCATACTTGGCGAGAATCGAGCTTTTGCATTTTAACCTAGAAATAATGATGAACGATACGTCATGAAATCTCAACAATATTTTTTCTGACAAGTACGATTTCTGAGAGTCATTTTCATGCTCTTGTTTTTTGTGATTCGACCAACCCGGGCCGAGTTATGATTAATTGAAAATTATGTTACTAAGAAAATTCCGGAAAATTCACAATTTATAACTCGAAAAGTATTCCAAAGAAAAATTTAAAATAATTCACGTAGGTTCCTTTTGAGTTGCTGATAACAAAAATAAATTATCAAAAATATTGATTAGGGTGAGGAACCGGACCGGTCTCACTTGGGGCAGAATACCTCATATATATATTATATATATAATAAGGGCCAACATATTGGAAATATACCATACACTGCAGATAAATTTTATGAAACGCTCTGTATACCTCTTAGCTCGCTAAGAATGCATGAGACGTTTACGCATGCGTATTGGAAACGATAGCGTTCATGCGCATGACCATAATGGTCACGTGATGCAATTAGCGTGGCGTCTCTTCTTTTCCTGCTTCGTCCACGCTCGCGAGTGGATCCTCCTGAAGTCCCAAGGGCTTCAAGGCGCAAGCTTGTCGTATATATATCTCCGATCGCCACGTTATGTGACAAGATTTCGCTAATTCACCGCGAGTCTCTCGTATCTCAGTTTATTTATTTGTGTTCAAATTCGGTGGCATGGACGAAGAAACTAAGCAGCTTTTGACGAGCCAGGGGTTAGACGACTACGTTACTATATTCGAAGGTATGTATACAATTATACTTTCCATATTTCATTTCCAACAGGATTATGCCGAGATATCAGTATTTTCTATCGCGTTGTATCGCAAAACCTGTTCGGTTGAGATCTGACAATATTCAGAATTTTGTGTCGACTGTGGTACGTACTTATTTATTGAAGCAAAATGTCTTCTTATTCTGAAAAGAATTTTATTTCACCGAAATGAAATTGAATTTGTATCAGACATACATATATTCACCGATCGGAGAGTTCCAGTGTCACAAGTGAATAGTATTTGACTAGAATAAAGTTTTATTCGATTCAAATATGCATTCGTTCTCACAACGAAAATTTTCGATATCCGTGATTCTGATATATTGAAATCAAAAGAAATTTAATTTCTGTATACGCCCATTGCGTAACATACAGGCAAAGTAAACTAAGCTTGTGTGGCGTATACATGCATGAAATTGGCATCCAAGTCATGGCAGGCATCCACGTTAGGCGGCACTGTCGGCCGTATATGTACACAGATCTTACGCACACTAGTAGCGTGTCTGAATGTTACGCAAGGGGCCTATGACATGCATCTATAAGCCCCTTGCGTAACATACAGACACGCTACTAGTGTGCGTGAGAGCTGTGTACATATACGGCCGACAGCGCTGCCTAACGTGGATGCCTGCCATAACTTGGATGCCAATTTCATGCATGTATACGCCACAAACAAGCTTAGTATACTTTGCTTGTATGTTACGCAATGGGCGTATTACCGTGAGTTCGTATGAGGAAAATTGCCGGTAACACGACCAACACGTGTTGATATTTTTGCGTCGTATATCTCGAGCGGCAATAGCTGCGCAAGACTCCGGTCGTTTAAATACTCTTATACGTTAGGGCCTATCATTTATTCGCCCATATTGTCTAATTTGCCCTCGTACCTCGTATATTTTTTTTAACGCGCCCCATCGCAAAAGTGTTTTTCCCATTCGATTAACATGGGAACATCGCTATTCTTCAATTTGATCTAATTTGGCAGCTTCAGAAATTGCTACATCATTGTGAGGTCTTGTTGAATATATCTAATGAATGTCAATGAACGAGTAAAACTTGAATAATGAAAAAAAAATACTGAACGCAAAAAAAACTCTCCTTTGTCACTATTCTTGTTCACTGGCATTCGATAAAAAAAATTGTTTTCCCTTTGCTACTCGTTCATTGACATTTATTGGATATATTCAACAAGACCTTACAACGATGCAGCAAATTTTCAAGCTGCAAAATGAGATCAAATTGAAGAAGAGCGATGTTCCCATGTTGATCAAATGGAAAAAATACTTTTGCGATGGGCCACACTAAAAAACATCGTACCGTGGGCGTATTGATAGGCATTAATATTGACCTCATACACTCACATTTTCGGGGCTGCGAGGGCAAATTGAAAAATATGGACGACTGAATGATAGGCCCTAATATACATTACAATAAAATGAGTGTGTTGGTTGTGCTGGCCAGTCTAGACTACCCCTTGCGTCAGAAATTCAAGGTGACTTCATATTGTAGAAATAATAAATTTGGTTTTAGTATCGTAATATTCTTTCGTGATACCGGAAATGTTCGTTGGGATAATAAATAAATTTTTTAGTCAGATTAAATTTCACTGTTACATTTACACAGAATACATTTGAATATATCACACTGCAAAAGTATTTCAAAGTTGCTACCAAATATGTGTGAACAAACATGCTCATAAATCACAAGGGTTTGATTGATATCATGACATAGAAATTATATTATTCTAATGTACACGATGTCTGCTATTTCAGAAAACAAAATTGATAAAGAAACATTATGGCTCTTGACGCCAGATCTCATAGCTGATTTGATCAAACCCATCGGGCATCGATTAAAGTTTATACGCCTTTTATCAGAGAAAACAGATATGCTTCCAGATCATGTGCGGAGTGCAGTAAGCTATATACACATGTATTATGTTTTTACAGTGACTGTGATATATTATTGGTAATATATCATTGCTTTGAATAACAATGACAGAATCAGTAGCATTGTATGGTGCAAAATTGTTGGCTCGTTGATTACATCTTGTGGATTACATTGGCTGCTTTCAGGCTGCTCCGGAAACTATTCCGGATAGTTTTGCTCATGCATCTACAAAAAGTCTTCCAGACATAGAGCTCATAAATTCATCACTTTTCGACCAGTCTATTGACGTTGATCAGCTCGCTGAACTCATAGACGCGTCTAATAGCAAACATGATAAAGTAGTTCAAGAAAAAACTTCGAATATACAAGGAGCAATTCAAAATGAGGATGAGCCGCCTCTCAAGAGACAAAATTGTGCTGTAGGCACGGATTTAAGTACGCAGCTTTCGCCACGCAGTAAACCTTATGTAAAATTGGTAATTCTGTTATACGTTGTATTTATATTTGTATTGTTAGCAACAATGGTGGCTTATCCAACACAGTTTGAATGAGATTCGGAGACAAGTTTCCCAGAGATGCTCACATTATTATGACATGGTTCAGAATTTGTGAGCACATCCATTCTAATGCTGAGACTTCTGATAATGAAAACATATTGCGGCTACTAATGCTCTGTCTATATCCATATGTGTATCATGTGAATATCTTGTGAGAATACATTCAATTAATATTGTATCTGACCTATAGTCGTACTATAGTATTTTTACTAAGTTTTTAGGACCTAGAAGGAACTTTGAATGCACATCCTGATGGGAAACTGGTACTAAGTCTTTTTAAAAGAGATAAAAAGTTAGATAAATTTGCCCGGGACAAACTAACTAGTGTCATCATCAACAAGCTGATCACTGATTATGTGACTTTGAAAAACGATCATTTTCAGGAAGCAGCTGAAGCGATTAAAAAGCTATTCACATCTAAAGAAGTGGTATGTGAATACAATGAAAAATCGTTCAGAAAATTTAGCGGTTCAATCGAACAAAGTTCTATATCTAATGGCCCTTTTCCTCGTATGTTAACAGAGTATATATTATATACCTCTATTCAGCGAAGGTAAAACTCAACATATATCGAAAGGAAAACTTCCATACAAGTATAGAAGCATCCGAACAGTTATGAAAAAAAATGGTATGATAAATACCAAAACCAGATCAACTTCCCAACTTGATGAAACTAGAAATCTTTTGAATTGTAAGTATTGATAATATTTAAACAACAAAGATACAGAATGAATATGGTCGTCATCACACAAAATTGAAATTGGATTATTTCATCAGTGATACCACAACAGACTTTTGACGAAGCAAAAACTTGGTTAAAGCATTATTCAGAGCCATGGCCCAAAGTTGTGGAACTGTGGACTTTGACCTCTGCAAATCGGTTGACTCTATTACGCAGCGATGAAAAAAAAACTATAGACAGTATATTTAAAGAGTGGCCACTTGTAAAACATCCTTGAGGATATACGCTGGTGAGAATCCTTGGGCAAGTGTCCATTCATCAGGGATACATCTTATGTATGATAGACACCCATATTTTTCATTTCCACAGTTTTCCATAGACTTCACAACTATCTATAAGGATAAAGACTTAATGCTGCTACGTGGCTGGCCATTGGAAAAATTAAAGTTACTAACGCTGATGAGGAATCGATTAAAAGATAAACAGTCAATGCAAGTTTTGGAAGAAATAACTGATGATAGCACAGAAGGTATGCATTTGATTCTATTTTCTGAAATCTCGTATACTTTTTTTTTAAGTATAATTATATATCAAGGTATTCACTTGAAATTTAAGAAAGTAAGGATGCGTTGCTCCTGTACTTATTACCTGCATTGCTTCCACCTACGATAATACGCCGTAAAGGCAAAGGAACTTGGAAACCTACGATTTGTGAAGCAAAAGACGCATTTGTGACGCATGTAAAGGTGAGCTAATTTGAACAAAACATATTCCATATTCTCGAAATTTAGTTGAGCTCTGACTAAGCATATAAGTAGACTTGTTTAACTCACTTGAAACTCATATTTGTGTTCGTTACAGAAAAGTTTCTGTTTTATGTAATTCATCTTTGAAATTGAGGAATGATATGATTTTTATTGTGAATTTTCGTTCCCTGTTATGAACAATGCAGAATGAAAAGATTCCAGACATATGGCTTTTGTGTTGGATTATTGTTACTTCACTAGCTTGTTTGTTAAAATTGTGTAGGTTTTCTAAATTTAAAAACATCTGATCATAAAATCAGATACGATCAATTGAAATATTACTAAGCTGAAAAGTATTTCTTTCCATTTTCCAATTCGGACTATGCTTTTCTGTAAATTATTAATATTTTTCTGCATTTCAGATTCCAGCGGATATAACGATTGGATTAGAAAAAAGAAAACAGAAAATGAACAAATTGGGATACACCGTTCAACCTAGCATCATACTTGAAGGGCAGTCGATAAGTACTACGCAAGCTTCATACGTGTCACTCGATAATGTATTGTACAAAGTAGAAGATCCGTTGTATGCCGTGGATGTTTGTTTCAAACTCTTTCACTCAATGAACCTGGAGTATCCGCTAGCAGCACAAAACGTCTGGACATTCATCCAGAAGTATTTTTACAAAATGAACACTGGACACGATAAAGTTGCCGGTCATGTGACAGCTATTATGAGTGATTTGTGAGTAGACTTTTCATAATGTCTTACATATGCATCCATTGCAATATCCATAGTAGCACTGCTGCTATTTTTTTCCTTCACACGCAATTGAAGCATTCCAATTTGGATTCTTATCTGTGTGGGCAGGATGAATGTCTTAGAGAATTCCAACTTTTTCATAGTTTTAAAAGACACATATTGAGTAAGCATTTGAAAGTTCTTGTCGAAGACAATTTACAACCCATAAATGATCCCATAAGAGACCCTGGTAGAAATTTCCTGGTTGTTTCCTCGATAATAAAGAGGCCCCGGCCGGGCTGAGTCTAGGCGTTCCCGGTGAGGGAAGCCTAGCTAGTACCTAGCTGGGTGCGTGCAAATACGCAAAAATGCTGTAATGCTACTTTCCACACGACCATTACATCGTAGAGAGCTGCTAGTGACACGGTTCCTAACCTATAAAGTATAATCTGCACCAACTATTTTCAACGAAAACGTGAATTTACAGACCGGTTGATCAAATTAGAATTATCTGGCACGCGTATGTTCTAGAAAGTGACATGGATCGTCAGCGTAAGCAAGCGAAGACCGAATACGCACGGTTGCGAATGAAAAAATCTTGAGCTATTCGAAATGCGATAAGGGACCGTGTAGAAATTTTTTCGGTCAGGCCTTGACAACACGAAGGCCCCAATCAGGATCAGTTATATGGATTCCACAATACACTGCTCGATACCACTGAAAATTTTGATGGTCATTTCAACACTGCTTTCAGTTCATACGATAGAAAAATGTGCTACTTTGAATAAATTTATGTTGTTCTACTGAAAAAAATGTCGAATTAATTATAAAAATTTTAGTGGACCTCCGGGAACATTTTTTTTTCTAACAAAATGTCATATTACAATTGAATGAACACATAGCCGCGTCAACGAAAAATGCATGATATATAGGTAATATTTAGTAATTAATAGGACTTCAATCTAGTCCAGCATATTATGCAAAATTTTGATGACATTGAAATATTTCGAGTAATAACTTGACACTTTGATAGGCCCTGAATAAGTCGCAGAGTGTTGATATTTATGCTATATGATAGTTTAGCGCAGTGGTTAGAGCGTGCGACTGGTATTCGAGCGGACGTGGGTTCAAGTCCCGGCGGGGCCGAATAATGCGGAGGTTTTTTCAGTAGATCTATGATGCTAATTCTTCGATATGACGCGTGGGTTGGGTCGGTTGACGATGAAGATTCGTATTTTTTTTTTTCTACTATTATTACTTTTCAATTTGACGAAAATAAATCAGGGGCTCTGATATGAGCGCTAGCCCGATCATTGGAAAGTATCAGGGCACCGTTAAAGAAAACTGCTGGGGGCCTAGCTAGGCTTCCCTGACTAGGAACTGGTCTGGAACAGCGTTACCTCCCTGGCGAGGCGCTGGCTAGTTTGCCACGCTAGCGCCTGGCTAGTCACGAGTTTAGCTAGCCTGTGCCTCGCTAGCGCCCGGTTGAAATTTCTACTAGGGGATGCTCCAATTGTATTAGAACCTAACGAAGATCATGAAACCGAAATCGTGTTAGCCGAAGTTGAACCCACATTGAAGATCGATGAAAATCTAGAAACCAGTTTTGAAAATATGATGAAAAAATACTTATCTAAATTATATTCCAACCGAGCATTATCACGTACGTCCATACAAAATATTGTTCAGATTAGTCATGAATTGATGTCAGACCTTGGTATTGTCTTAAAAAATATGGTTGAGCCGAAAATTGTGTCAGAAACAAATTTTCGAAAAATAACACATTTTTTGAATGATCCATTTGGTAACCAATCAACGGAATATGGTAGAATTCAGTGTTTAAAAAGTTCAGGCTACTTTATTTTTCCAGAGAAAATTTTCCTATGTCAACGACTGGATGAAAAAAGATTGTCGGGTCGGACAGAGTCTGTCCCAGTAGAAGTAACTATATCGTTCATACCCTTACGCAAAGTGTTCAAAGTGTTTGTTGAAACTAAAGATGTATATGAAATAGCAAATTCATACCTTAACTCGCAGCCTGAAAGCAACGTCATTTATGACATCGCTCACAGTTCTTTTTGGCAAAACAAAAATAGTCAATTATTTCATGGAAAATTTCTGATACCGATATATTTGTACTACGACGAATTTGAATGTAATAATCCGTTAGGTTCCCACGCAGGACTCCACAAATTGGGAGCTGTGTACATTAGTCTTCGTTGTTTTCCATTGCAATATCAATCCAGATTGAACAATATTTTTCTGGCATTGCTCTGACATTATCCAGATAAAGTCACAGAAGGTAACAGGGTCTTTCAAGTTCTAATTGACGAGTTAATATTCTTAGAGACTACCGGAATTTCCATCCAACTTTCGAATGGTGAAACACCTACTATATATTTTGCGTTAGCGATGGTCATAGGTGACAATGCTGGTTTAAATTCAATCATGGGTTATGTCGGCTGTTCTGGTAATCACTTCTGTCGTCTATGTAGAGGCCATAAACTTGAATTGTTGCAACATGTTGAGGAAAAAGAATCTCTGCTGAGGACAGAACAAAATTATGAAACTGACATAAATTTGGATGATTACACGCAAACTGGAATCAAAGAGGATTGCATTTGAAATCAAATACCATCATTCCATTCTAGTCAGAATTATGCTGTAGACGCGATGCATGACTTGTTAGAAGGAGTTTGTAATTATGTCTTGGTCCTTATAATCTATTACTTAGTGTATGTTGCTAAAATGATCACGCTAAACACTTTAAATTGCCGAATCCAAAGCTTTGACTATGGTTATATCGAAGTAGGAAACCGACCACCCGTTATAACCCACGATATGATTGTAAAAAAAAAAAAAATAAGTATTAAATCCGCTGAAATGATGTGTCTCATGAGAAATTTCGGTTTAAGGGGGTATCTACACCTTTGAATTTTCAAAAAATCGTTTTTTTTTTTTATAATTTATTTGGAATGCTAGTGACCTACTCTACCTGCAAATAAATCGGTGTCTAGATATCTAGAGGATTTGAGAAGTTACAGCCATGGCAGTGCCAAATCGCGAAAAAGCGCCGCGGCGAGGCGCGCGAACCCTCAGATTGGTGCCATAAGTATTGTACAACACCGCCAACACCACTGCTTACTTTTATGAGGTTTTGATATATTTCGATTTTGAATTTGATTTTGTGATCTTTTAATTGTTTGTAATTATCATTCTTACACATATTGAATTTTCAATATTCTTTTAAATTGTGATCATTGACAGAACACATAGCTGCGATTTACGTTTTTTCGAGGTTAGGTGTCCACTTGTTTGTAAATATTGTCGTGCTCTCAGTACGAATTCAAACCAATAGTAATTTCCATTATCGGATGAACACAGTGTAGGTATATATATCTGAGATGAGACTTCGGAATCGAAAGAAGATGATCCATCAAACAGTGCGTTTGAAATCGATGCCAGGAGACTACACATTTGGATTTCCAAAAAGATGAGTATTTCTATAATACATATATTAATTGCAAGAATTAATAAATATTATAAGAAAAAAGGTATGATTGATGAAAGATGAAAGAATTTTCTTAGTATTGACAAAAATTGTGCTAGCATCTTCTGAATCTCAAAAATATTGAAGATAAAAAATTTTACAGAATTTTTATGTTTTGAACAATTTTGATCAGATTTTTTCTAAAGCAATTCATTATTTTTCTAACAGCCTCATCGGACACCTAACCGACACTGTTGTTGTACAGAACGGGTCAAAACTCACTACCAACCTCCGCCTGGCACATGTGTCTCGACTCGACTCGACTCATAACTCATCGATACGAGAGCAGCTGCGGATCCAGCATATTAGTCATAAGCAAAATCTTCAAACTTGATTTCCTGTAACAAGATTTTCCTCTCTGGGAAAAATATGAAATAAAAAAAAAATTGAAATAAAAAAGTTTGAAAGTTGATTTCTGGAGAGTGAATATTTTGACCGGTTGTCGTAAAGAATCAGGAGCATCGTTGGACCGATTCTAGAGTTTGTGGTCTTCAAATTTGTAGAATTCAAACCTCTATCAGATGAACTGACAACTTTTTGATATCACTATTTTTGGTTGAGATAATAGAAAAAATATAGAAAAAAAATTGAAGAATCAGAAGAATCTCAGTAAAAACTAAGCGAGTCAGGCAATTTTTGCGATATCAAAAAGTTGTCTGTTCATCTGATAGAGGCACCTCTTCTGAACACTTGAAGGCCAAAAACTCCAGAATTGGTCCAACGATACTCCTGATTCTGTACGACAACCGAGTAATTTGGTATTTTTCTATATGGAGCGTAACTACTATTGGACTCAAAGTAATATTGAATGTTAGGTATGGATAATGAGGGTCAAACCCTCCTCAAACTTCATGATTTTTTTGGATTTGATCAGACTCTCAAATTCGCTGTAAAACATTAATATCTTTTTCAGAATTTTAACCCATTCAAAGGTGTGGATACCCCCTTAATGATAGGAGATCTTGTCCCAGCAGAAAACAAAGTTTGGGAGCTATATACTCGTTTGTATGATATCATGGATATTGTAATGGCACCATATTATAGTCCCGGGACGGACAAACTGTTAAAAGTATTAATCGAAGAGCACCATACACTTTACATTGAACTATACAAAAAAAATTTGACACCCAAATCTACTGTATTGACACCCAAATTTCATAATATGGTTCACTATCCACGGATTACTAGTTTAGTAGGTCCTTTGTGCAGCTTCTGGTGTATGCGATATGAGGCAAAGCATGCGCCATTTAAAAAAACTGCGGTCAATTCAAATAGTCGACTTAAGGGGACCAGTACAGCTTGGTTTAAGATATTTCAAGTACTCCAGAATCACTTTATTTGTCAACCAAAGTTTATTTTACATCAAAAAGAATATTTCTGCAAAAAACTGTGTCGTAAGGTTTCAGGCACACCGTTGATCCAATCCAGTGTTTCGACGTCTCAACTTCTTCAGACAGGAGTTCCACATCTTATGAACGCGGGGATCTGAAAAGAAAAACACATGTGAAAACTTACAGTCATTTATCTAAAATTTCCAAAATTTGAGCCACTAATTTGCAAATAACTTGGCCAAAATAGACACATTCAAAAATTCCCTCGTTCATATCATAAGGATTTGTCGCCCGAACAAAATGAGCCGTCAAAGACCCCAATCGGAGCAACGGTGCTCCTAAAACCTTACGACACAGCTCCAAAAACATAGTTCTGAGATAAACGAGTTTGAAGTTTTTGCAGAAAAATTGGTATATACTCCTCCGGAGGCTCATACATTAAAAAGTTTGTTGTACCAAAGTTGAATAAAATTTTTTTTTTTTTAATTTTCAATTTTCAAAAAGAATTTTTTTTTTTATTGGAAATTTAATTTTTCCTTTTTCTTTTCTGCAAACTATTTTCTCAGAACTTTTTTTTCCCATGTATTTTTTTGTTCCATACATGCTTCTTTCTCTTACTCACTTCTTTAAAAAGCTCCAGCAGCATATGAGGGCCCTGCTGCATCCTCCGCAGACTCATTGCCTTGCCCAATACAACGCATCGCTAGTATGGATCGCCTATTGATTTCATACGCGCTTCGTGTATCATCAATCATAGGGCTACTTTTGAAGATTTTTAGCTGGACACAATTTTTACAAGAGATACCGTATGTTCCACCCAGTCCTCTCAAGCTAACTTCAGTCATAACTATCGACCCACCGCATGTCTTGCAAGATAAATGCTCCCGCAGAGCACGGAATAGTGTTTCACGTGAAACAGCCTATAGCCAGCAGAATCGCTAGCCTCGTAGTCGCCACTGATTTTTCTATCCGAAGCTGTTGAAACATGAGTGCTCTGTCCATCAGCCGCTGTTTGCTTCTGCGGAAATGTTTTCGCCCTCTTCTTTGACCGGCCAATGCATCCTTCCGTGCCAACACCAGAACTCCTCTCTCTTCTTTTCACATTGAATATATTGGATATATTTTATATATTTCCTTTCTGTTTTATCAAAAAATCTGTGAACAAAAAGCAAAAAAACTTCGACCGCACACACAGTTCGGCAGAAGCTTAGTGTAGATATTACTATTTTGATTGAATACTTACTTTTAGGTTATAGTTTTCGAAGCACCAAGTCACAACACCCGTACAACGATTACGCGCTATAGATATTAGGTAAATTTATAATTATTTAGTACTGAAAAGTACTGTTTTTATTTATTTATTTCAATTCTGAAACACTGGAAATCGAGCAGACGCTCACGCAACCTCGAAAAGTATTGCACAAGTAATGGCGATCATACACCATGTGATCAATATCGAAATCAAGCGCCAGCGCCACTTGCGCCAAATCGCGATAGCCAAATAACGAACTTTTGACCGTAACTTCTAAACCGTGACGATTTCGTCAAACTCGATTTTTTCACAGACGTAGAAGATCTTTAGGTAACATAAACTGCAAAAAACGAGAAACCAATTTTTTCGAAAATTCAAGCTGTACTGGTCCCCTTAATATTACGCACACAATAGCCTTCAGGAATCAGCTTGACCTGGCTTATGACCTTCTTGAACAACGCAATCTAAAATTAAATTTAACAGTTGGACCTCGAGATCATGAGTGTTATGACATATCTCCTTATGCATCCTTAAAATCACTGCTGGCATATAAGTGGCTGAAATATAATGGACATTTGTATAAAGCTGGGCAATGTGCAGTGTATCTTGGGGCCAAAGACGATGAACCCTGTTTCGGGTTTGTCCAGGGCATATTTTCCGATAAAAACGAAGTTTATTTTTTATGCAAAAATCTTGATGTCATAGGTTTTGATTTGCACAAGCATTCATATGTTATAGAATACTACAAAGATTTTCTAGAACTGTCAAATTGTGTGTATCTTCCAGATTTGAAAATTCCCTTACCATTGCATATAAGGCGTATTCTAGATTCGTACTACTTAACTATGCCATATTCGCATTGACCTATATATTCGTTTTACCTATGTGCATTATTAATTTTACTTAGATTGTAAGTCTATTATACTTATAACCGAAATCAAAACTGATCTCACTTGAGGAGTGATTAACATATGGGGAATTCCACGTGAACTCGGTGAATGTTTCACCCTGACACCTTCCGATTCCGGCCATGATTTTTTATGTTATTGTACCTGATCAAAGAGACGCTCCGAATTTTTTTCAGATTTTTTCGAAAAGCCACCGTTTTTTTAAAAATGCACAAAACGCCAACATAAGAGCCCCAATTTAAAAATCTGAAAAAATTCTCAAAATTCCTCTGTCAGATATCAAAAATTTTCAGCCTTGAGCCAAAGTGGGCAAACGTTTGCTTCCATTCTTTTTCGTGCTTTTTTCGAAAAAAAAAGTATGAAAAAGAATAGCAGCAGATGCCAGTCCACTGTGAACTGTTGCTTGAACGTTTTTATAAGTCACGCAGGATTTTTGGGAATTTTTGCTGATTTTTTCAAAGTGATTATATTTTTTTTCATATTTTTGGATTCAGATCGGATGAAAAAAAATCGCTTCGGAAAAATCAGCAAAAATTCCCAAAAATCCTGCGTGACGTAAAAAAACGTTCAAGCAACAGTTGACAGTGGACTGGCATCTGCTGCTATTCTTTTTCATACTTTTTTCCGAAAAAAGCACGAAAAAGAATGAAAGCAAACGTTTTCCCACTTTGGCTCGAGGCTGAAAAATTTTGATATCTGACAGAGGATTTTTGAGAATTTTTGCAGATTTTTAAATTGGGGCTCTTATGTTGGCGTTTTGTGCCTTTTTAAAAAAACGGCGGCTTTTCGAAAAAATCTGAAAAAAATTCGGAGCGTCTCTTTGATCAGGTACAATAACATAAAAAGTCATGGCCGTAATCGGAAGGTGTCAGGGTCAAACATTTACCGAGTTCACGTGGAATTCCCCATATACTCTTGTGTACTATTTTTATTTTATTTTTGTATTTGCAGTATACCTTACTGTACGCAAACGTACTGATTTTCACTCGTCTAGTATTCGTCTTATGCAGTTTTAACACATCTGACATAGATGTAATCACGGATGTCTTCTTTTGTAGATTTTATGGTTTTTCAAACACGCATATTATTAACATATACTTGTATCAACTATTTTGTAACGAAAAGTTGCAAGTGATCTCACTTGCCGTCTAACGTACTTATGTGTACTATGTTTTTTTCTTTGCATTTGCAGTATACTCTACTGTATTCAAACATACTGGTTTTCACTCGTCCAGTATTCGTCTTATGCAGTATTTAACACACCTGATATAGATGGGAGCTTTCCAATTACTTCAATTTTCAGGCACAGTGCGACACAAAGCTGTGTTTTTGGCAACTTCTTTTGGATTACACCAATAACATAGCTCTGTGTCGCACTGTGCCTGCGAATTGGAATGATTGGAAAACCACCGATGTAATCACAGATGTTCTCTTTTGTAGATTTTACTATATACTTTTTAAAATAATGCGTATTATTAACATATACTTATGTCATCTCTTTACTAATAGAAGAACAATTATTCTCTGAAACACATGTTTTGTTTGTATTCAAATATCTGCTATCCCATGGACATAATATACTCATATGTGCACACCTATTCCGTTGCAACTATACATACACATTCAAGGCCCATAATATACGTGCGAATCAAATACAGTTTGACTTGTTTGTAATATGTGCACTTATTCTAATCGAATAAATGCTATCAGAGACAGGAAAAAGTTTATTAGAACCAAATGAAAATTTATTAAACTTGAATGAAAATTTACTTGCCGAGGCCACTGCTTCATTTGGAATAATGAGAATTTCTTTGAGGGAAATGAATAAATTAATTGGATTTAATATATTTCATATGAGAGCTAAAATGCCGTATGCTACGATATTTGGATTGAATGAAACGTTTATTTGATTGAAATGAATTTAGAATTTAATTTTATTATCGGCAAATGAATCCTTATTGGTTTCAAATAAATTGGGAATTTTATTCTGTTTTCAAGGAATGAATCCTTATTCATTTCAAATAAATTGCGAATTTTATTTTATTTCCATGGAATAAATCCTTATTTGTTTCAAATGAATTGGGAATTTTATTCTGTTTCAAGGAATGAATCCTTATTCATTTCAAATAAATTGGGAATTTTATTTTATTTTCATGGAATAAATCCTTATTTGTTTCAAATAAACTGGGAATTTTATTCTGTTTTCAAGGAATGAATCCTTATTCATTTCAAATAAATTGCGAATTTTATTTCATTTCCATGGAATAAATCCTTATTTGTTTTAAATAAATTCAGATAATTTTATTCAGAAACTTATTGGGATCAGTACACAACATATTATTTGCGGTGAATAAATCCTTATTTGTGTTGAATTGAAAAAACCAAATAAATAAAATGTGTAGATACAAATACAGGTCTAGGGGCATATACGAATAGCTTTTTTCTTTGCGTGAAATAGGATTTCTTTGGCAGAAATGAAAATTTCTCTGAGTGTACCTTGTCTCCGCGAGTCATGCTCACCTGATCTAGTCGGATCAAACAATCGGGAATTTGTAATTGGCGAGCTAGGTCTATGTCTCGTCCATGTCGATCTTTGTTCTGGAGAGACCGGTCGCTGTTCTACTTTATTTGCGAAACCTCTTTAGCATCCGCACGGTGTATGCCGCATACACGACCTAGCTGAGCAACAACATTTATGTACTAGTTGACACCCGAGACACGGTTGTTGAAATATCGCGTGTATAGGTAAGTCCGCGACTCCCGCGTTTGCCTCAGGTCTTACCGACGGTTGCCTCATGGAATTAGGCGACAAACTACGTTGCCGATTTCCCGGTTCTTCCGTAACGAAGAAGTTTCGGAAATTTCGCGAAGGATGTTGTTGCTGTGGGTGATTTTGGAAATGGCTATGCGAGTGAGAAGGCATTTGGCTAGGGCGCGTAAACGTAGCCCTGAATGTTTCGCCCGATGGTAATATCCCAGTTCGCATTCGCGTTTCTACATGCACTGCATACTCTAATGCTTTATCTAGGGTCTTGGGCATTCGCCCGTCTACAGCCTTAGCTATCTTTTCAGGCAAACCGCGTATGAAAGCGTCCAGCGCGCACGCATACACTGGCTTTAACATTTGTTCTGGGACATCAGTGAATTCATCTCCTAAAGCAACGCGCGCCCCACTGATTAGTATATTCAATCTGTCATAAAAATCACTAACGGTTTAATCTCTCTTCATCCGACTGTTGTTAATTTCGTTATGATAATAGGGGTACGTTCTTTCGGGTGCAAATCTTTTCTTTGAATGTTTAGTTAGATCATTTACAGTTCTGAACGTTTTTCCGTATGTACTATCACGAGCCGACCCTTGTAAGTTTCCTAATACTGCTTTAACGAATGACCCTTCCGATCCCGGCGAAACATAAACTGAACCGTTGTGAACGTCCTGAAGGAAATCCTTCAACGGAACGTTCTTCCCATCAAAGAACGGAATATTTAAGGTACTATGTTGGAGAGCGAAGCATTCAGCCATAGAGGTCATCATCGCGTTACTTATATTCGGATCTATAGTAGTATTCTGCGTATCATTACCAGTTCCGTTAGGATCTGGCATTTTTACCGGTTATGGTATAATACTTTAGTACACAGTAATAATTTCAGCAAAATACCTTACGATTTAACATGCACATTAGACCGGTTCGAGGTCACGACGATTTCTTCGTTTACTCTCGGCGTACCCCAAAGACTTGAGAATATAGTCAGACTAGATGAATAGTGAAATTTGGGGTCTCTAGACCGATGTTAAGGGGTGTCTCAACGGTCTTTTCGAAATCCTATCTAAATAACACAGGAAAATTTTCGTCCAAGTGGTTGCATTGTACCTCATCGTACAGTACATCACCCACAAGGTGAATCGCCCGCAATCTGAGTTCATTAAGGTTGGATCTAATTAAGAAAAATCGAAATTTCACCCCCAGGTCATGTAGGGTGAAACGGCAGCGGAAATGAAATCAGAAAATTATGTTTTCAATACAAAAATTCTAAAAAAATTCTGAAAAAATTCTGAAAAATTGTAATGAACGTAATAGCACCCCTGAAAACTTTTTTCTATGAGACAACCCCTAAAAATTAGATTTTATGATTTTTGAAAGTGATTAAGGATTATTGGTGATATTTTCCTCCACCAAAAGAATCATAAAATAATGTTGCACATGCGAATTTTAGGGGTTGTCTCATGGATAGAAGTTTTTAGGGGTGCTATTACGTTCATTCCAATTTTTCAGAATTTTTTTAGAATTTTTTCAGAATTTTTCCAGATTTTTTGCATCGAAAACATGATTATCTGATTTTATTTCGTCCGCCGTTTTACCCCATATGACCTGGGGGTGAAATTTCGATTTTTCCCAATTAGATCCAACCTTAATGAACTTAGATTGCGGGCGATTCACCCTGTGGTTGATGTACCGTACGATGAGGTACAATGCAACCACTTGGACGAAAATTTTCCTGTGTTATTTAGATGGGATTCTGAGAAGACCGTTGAGACACCCCTTAACATCGGTCTAGAGACCCCCAATTTCACCATTCATCTAGTCTGACTATATTCTCAAGTTTTTGGGGCACGCCGAGAGTGAACGAAGAAATCGTCGTGACCTCGAACCGATCTAATGCACATATATGTTATAGATGTCAAGGGAAAATTCGATAATCACTGAATTGCATGCACGTATATTACTATATAGAATAGAATAGAATAGTCTTTATTTATTATCCATAGCAATATTTGGACAAATCCTACCTTGCATTTACAATGCGCTATGCAAGGTAGGCGGAGAACAGTCTTATAACCTAACTTAACTTAGGTAGAGAGAGAGAGGGGTACATATAGTACGAGCAAGCAGACAGGTTGTATATATAGGTATAAATATACCTACATATATAGAAACACCCGCATTCGCACGAGGGACAAGGGAAACCGCCGAAAAACCTTGTCCAGGTGTAGCCGGATCCAAGCTCAAACCACCGTGAGTCAAGTCTGCGCCTGAACGGCGTGACCCGTCTTACATTTTTTCGCAAGTTGCCGCTCAGGCCTTCTTTGACTCGCTTGGGGATTTGAACTCAGATCCTCCCGCTCCATAGTCTCGAGTGCTAGCACTACGCTACTACTGTCGGTAGTATATATGGGGCATATATATATATATATATATGGGGCATTCCAGCTCAACTCAACCGGCCAACGGAAGTGACCTCTTCGATTTTGTTCTCGAAATAATATATGGTAGTTCTACATTAAACATAACATGTCTGTGAAGATCAAGCCTTAAATCAAAAATCTGCCCAAGTTATGATTTTATGAAGATTCGAGTCGCCTTACATTCAAATATTCACTGCCACTAACCGATGAGTCGACTCACAAAGGTGTCTAATGGATTATGTCCGGTACAAAGTGTGGTTTGCATGGAAATTCAATGAAAAATTTCAGGCACTCTTTTTCTCTAAAATTTCTCGTAAATCTCAATTTTCTTGGGAGTGCCCTAATCGATTGGGATGAATTTTGCACAAAATTTTCGGTGGAAAACTACAAATTTTGACACCCGAAACAATATGCCCGGACGTCAACTTCCGGAGTTGTGCAGTTTTCAAATAATCATATAATTACCATTTCCGAGGAAATTTTGGTTCGCACGAATAAATAATTTGCATAAATAAATTGCACTGAAAGAAATTTAGGCGACCAGCGTTACCATGGAGTGACGCAGCAGCGTTAAACAGATATGCGCTGCGAACCTGGTTTTGGATCTGCTACACGCTCTACTAGGGTCACTCAGTACACCAAGCCGGGCGAGCTACAATCCCAGTGATAGCTCACCGCGTTCGTGGGTGAGAAAGTCACCCGACGAAGTGTACCTATGATCCCGAAATCTGAGTAAGTAGCGTCTCAAGGCAAGCGAGTGCAGCGCCACTAGGCCTATATTGGCAGGTCGCCCAAATTTTTTTCAGTGTGGGTATGATGCAAAGCATAGAAAGCTTGGATACAAATATTTAGGAAGTTGCTATTAGACATCAATGAATCAATTTAGTAATTGATATTCTTTTTAGTTATCACAAACATAATTTATTCGTCAATCGTGTCGAATAGCACTTTCTGTTTTTATGAATCACTGATTACATTCAACTGGATACGAGTTCACATGGAAGGCAGGGGCCAATGCTTGCACCCGAGTGTACAGTAATGTTCGTTCATGGGTTGGCGGTGGCTAACTGTTTTTTTCGGACTTTTTCGGAAACAAGACTCCATCCTAGTCGTATTTGATGTGCTGATAGCCGAAATGGTAATAATAATAATTGTGACGCCTTGTAAAAATAATATAATATTATTTTATTGATGGTATCCGAAAAAGTTTGAAAAAAATAGTTAGCCAGCGGCAAACCCATTCATGAACATTACTGTACACTCAGGTGCAAGAATTGGCCCCTGCCTTCACATGCATGTGAACTCGTATCCAGTTAAATATAATCAGTGATTCATAAAAACAGAAAGTGCTATTGGACACGATTGACGGATAAATTATGTTTGTGATAATTGGAAAGATTATCAATTACTAAATTGATTTATTGATGTCTAATAGCAAGTTCCTAAATATTGGTATCCAAGCTTTCTATGCTTTGCATCATACCCAATGTTATTTATTCGTGCGAACCAAAATTTCCTCGGAAATGGTAATTATATAATTATTTAAAAACTGCACAACTCCGGAAGTTGACGTCCGGGCATATTGTTTCGGGGACCAAAATTTGAAGTTTATCACTGAAAATTTTGTGTGCAAAATTCATCTCAATCGATTAGGGCACTACCGAGAAATTTGAGATTTTAGAGAAATTTTAGAGAAAAAGAGCGCTTGAAATTTTTCATTGAATTTCCATCCAAACTACACTTTGTACCGGACATAATCCATCAGACACATTTTTGAGTTGACTCATCGTTTAGTGGCACTGAATATTTGAATGTAAGGCGACTCAAATCTTCATAAAATCATAACTTGGGCAGATTTTTGATTCAAGGCTTGATCTTCACAGACATGTTATGTTTAATATAGAACTACCATATATTATTTCGAGAACAAAATCGAAGAGGTCACTTCCGTTGGCCGGTTGAGTTGAGCTGGAATGCCCCATATATAAGATGGAAGACGTAAAATTTTTGACGAGAAAAATTTATCCAGTGTATCGGGACTCGAACCCGAGCCTACTGGCTGCTAATCCGGGGGCTTACACCCACTAGACCACCTGGCCACCTTCAAATTCAACTCGTCATTTTTCAATACGAGGTAATACTTATACGCTAATATTATACGCTTATACGACGAAATTCCTTACTACAAACCAAGCACACGAACTAGACTTGAAAAATGACGAGTTAAATTTGAAGGTGGCCAGGTGGTCTAGTGGGTGTAAGCCCCCGGATTGGCAGCCAGTAGGCTCGGGTTCGAGTCCCGAGACACCGGATGAATTTTTCTCGTCAAAAATTTTAAGTCTTCCATCTTAAAATTCATTCTTCAAAGAATTACACCACTTTCGGTGGCATTGGTTATATTTAATTGAAATATAACCAACAAAATATAGGGGAAGGTAGGGCAGAATGGACCGGGAGGGCAAAACGGACCGTAGGGCAAAACGGACCGAGAGGGCAAAACGGACTGCCTGAAAAATTTCTTTGGAATTATTATAAAAAATTCAATGATGCATCGTGAAGGTAACCCTTGAACTTAGTAACATTTTGAGGTTGGTCTAGTCAATCAAGTCGAGTCAATTATTCTTTTTTAGTCGTTTGCGATGACTTGACTGAGTCTGACTCGACGTGATTGACTAAGACCTACCTCAAGATATTACTAAGTTCGAGGGTTAACTTTACGATGCATCATTGAATTTTTCACAATAATTCAAAAGAAATTTTTCATCACACCTGCTCCGAAAATGCCCCTTTGCGACCTCTTGAGCGGGCGCAAAACAGAACTTCGCGGCCCTCGGGCGGACAAGTATTTTCCGCCCGCTAAAAGCGGGCGGAAGAGACTCCTTGTCCGCCCTCGGGCGCAAAGTCCAGTTTTGCGCCCGCTCCCTCGGTCTCAACAGAGGCATTTATGCAGAGCAGGTGTTAAGAAAAATATCATGTGCATCACGGGCGCAAGGCTATTTTGGCGAGTGTGCGTGCAGCACACTCGTAATATAGCTCTTTCCGCCCTTGATACACAATGTACTATTTCAGGCGGTCCGTTTTGCCCTCTCGGTCCGTTTTGCCCTCCCGGTCCGTTTTGCCCTACCTTCCCCTAGGTATAAAAGACGCAAGTCTTACTTTACAAGTGTTAGTGAACCCGTGTGCTCACTCACTAACTCAAAGTCAATACATGTGCTTATACGACGAAATTCCTTACTATATATATTAGGGTGTGTCAGAAAAAAAAAATTTTTTTGCTACCTTCTGAACGGATAGTTCTCGTCAAGACAGAAAGATTCCCCGCTGGAAAATGTCCTATGTCAAGGCTAAGTGGTTCCGAAACTTTTTTTTAGTTTTCCATTTTCCTATGGAAGATTCCAATTCCTATGTAAAACGGAAAACTAAAAAAAAGTTTCGGAACCACTTAGCCTTGACATAGGACATTTTCCAGCGGGGAATCTCTCTGTCTTGACGAGAACTATCCGTTCAGAAGGTAGCAAAAAAAATTATTTTTTTCTGACACACCCTAATATATATATATATATACTTATTTCTACGTACAATATAAGACAGGGAGAGTTGCAATCTTAAGAGGCTATAATCAGAATCTCTAATCAGTCAGAATTTTGAATTTTCAAAATCTTTTGTCTATTTTTTTTATTTTTTATTCAAACAAACGCACTCTGGCTAGCAGTATCCCACCGCTGCCACCAAAATCTTGTGTCACGTGAGGGTGAAGCCCGAGCGGATGGAAAATTAAGTTCACGCAACCAAGAGATAATTTATAATTTTGACTTACCTTCCAATAAGTCGGTATAAGGGATCTTGCTTACCTAACTATATACAGAGCCGTACGTAACAAATAACACAAATTTCGTCCGTCACTCTTTCTCAATGGGGCGAAAGGGCGCTGGGCCCTCCGATGTCGGAAAAAAGTCTAGGTAGGGTAAACTTACCAGTGAATGGACGGGGACCAATGAATGGCCATTCTCACACAAAGCATATCTGTATATAATGATTTTAACATGACCACCCATTCACTGGGTGCCGTTTCTTAACCGTCCATTCACTGGTAGGTTTACCCTACTTTTTTTTATGATAAGTTGACATTCAAAAATTTAAAGACAAGTTACCTGTAATATATAAATCGAGAATATATAACCGTCGGTCGTGAACTTATCATAAAAAAGTACTTAGATTTTTTTCCAAAATCGGAGGGCCCAGTGCCCTTCCGCCCTATTGAAAAAGACTGACGGATAAAATTCGTGTTATTCAAAGGCTAATGGTAAGATCTCTTCCATTGTCAGTCGTAAACTCTCAAATTCATTCGGCCCCGTTTTTTAGACATCTTCTGAGCATTGTAGCTGGTGGACGCCTCGTCGTAGATGACTGACAACCGGCGGGCGTCGGTCTGTTTTATTGAAAACTCTTGTTTCCCATTACCCTTAGTCGTGAACTTTTCATCTTTTGTACCTACTTTTTGATAACTATTCCATAAGGCCCCTACCCTCACTTCACCCCAGAAAAGATGTATGGCGAGCATATCGGTAGCATCGTCGACATCGATAGTACAGGTCTCCGTGGTCAGTACGCATAAACTTATACAGGGTGCGCCAGAATTGAGTGGCCAAAATGATAGGGGTCCTAGAGGAAGTCGAGCTGAGTAAATCGACCTCTATAAGATGTGGTCTCCGAAGTTGCGTTCGCGACATACGGCAGACTAAAAAATCTCGCTACACGCCGCAATTTAGGCAACCGAGTACACAGCAGGCAGCGGTCAGCAGTATTGTTGATAAGCGCGCTCGACTGCTGATTCAAACCATAACACTTTCAAATCGACGAATTTCAAACGTCAACACTCTTGGCATTCAAGTTTCCCCAAACATAACAACAAGGATGCGTGATGGAAATGGCCTGTTTGAAATTCGTAGATTTGAAAGTGTGATGGTTTGAATCAGCAGTCGAGCGCGCTTATCAACAATACTGCTAACCGCTGCCTGCTGTGTACTCGGTTGCCTAAATTGCGGCGTGTAGCGAGATTTTTTTAACCTGCCGTATATCGCGAACGCGACTTCGGAGACCACATGTTATATAGGTCGATTTACTCAGCTCGACCTCCTCTATTACCCCTATCATTTTGGCCACTTAATTCTGGCGCACCCTGTATATACGATTTGAAAGTGACACGGGCTCTTGGTCTATGCTTCCTCCGTTTCCATTATATCGGGGCCATTCATCTGATTTCCCAAATAAGTATTATAATATAAAATACAATGTGGAACAAATCATTCAAATACGTGTGTTATTTGTTCATACATGTGTAATTCGGTGTGTGTTTCCGTTCATATCCGTGTAATTTGGCCATATGTGTGTAATTTCTTCATTTGTGTGTTACCTTAACACGTTTCACAGCGATCAGTTTAGCTTTCAAGATATCAAATACTGTGTTTCAAATATAACTCAGATAATGTATGTAAAATGACACATAAAAAATGCGTGAATACGATATAACACACTTACGTGTTTTGTTCTTACACACAAAATAGCATTACACACTTTCGTACCCAGATAATAATCGTGCGACGCACGTTATTTGCACGACGTGAAGGTAGACGTCTGCGTGCGAAAATGCATCAATTTCGCCACACGTGTAAACACGCAATGCAAGACCGTGCGACGTGCACTACGTGCTCGCACTATGCCTGGACCATGCCTATACGCTGTGCTCATCACACGCGTGCGGGCATAATGTCCATCAATGGCGTGCGCATCTGTCTGCTTAACTGCATGCAGTCGTGCGGTTCATCCACACGCGTGCGTGCATAATGTATCGCATACTGCACGCATTTTGTTATCTGGGTACACACTCCAAATGTGTAAAATAACACACTTGGATTTGCAGTGTGTGTGCCATCCAGTTGTTCTTTATAATTTTTCTCTTTTCTTCTTCTATTTTCTTTAGTATACGTTGCCTTTTGATATGAAAGGAAGACACAATTTTTCAACGCTTATTACGGTCGGCAATTTTCTCTTCCCTTTTCAATCCTTTCTTCATTAAACTTCTCAAAAACATCACGATGCCGACTCTCCGCGTTACCAGTAAACAACAGTGCAAAGTCATGTGAACTTTCTGGCTGACTATCATAATTTATGCAATGATGAGTATCATTATCTATGTGAACTTGAAAATTCACCTAGAATATTGATGCAGCTGCAGTCAACTCTACTTCACCGGCGTATGGGCTATTCTTACTCATATGTGATCCATAGTCTTCCGCTGACCTTATGGAAACGCAATGTGACTTGTCACCCATGATATAATCTCCATGACTATCCCAATGTTGCAGTATAAATGAAACGATGGTCAATCTTAGCTCCTGATGCCTATCCTGATTTTTCGACAAGCAATACGACAGCGCGCGAAATAGACAATTCCCATCTGGTTTCATCTGCACTACCTTTTTATCAATTTTTTTTTATAGACAAATAATATTTTTCTTCGATTTGTCAATTACTCACAGTGAATAACTGATGAAATAATATTTTTATTTGATCTGTCAATCACTCACAGTGAACAACTGTCATTCCCCGGAAAAACGACAGCCATACGAAAACACGCAAAACGCCCGATGGCATGCAATCCACATAGCATTATGTGACTCATCGCGTTCATCTGTTTTTTGTCAAGATTTATTTATTATAAGGAGGGATATCGAAATGCACAAATAATTACACAAAACCCTCAAACCTTATTCAAACCGTAACTGTGCCTTGGAGGTGAACGAGCGGGAAACTTGTGGACATAATTTTCATCGGAAATTTCCTGAACTTTCTGAAAACAAAATAAAATTTTCAAAAAACGATGGGAAACGTGGTGAAATTGACATTTGAGGTTTCATTTTTTGAATTACGCATTGAAAATGACGAGTGAAAAAATGGTCATCATTTTTGGAAAATTCAGAAAATTTCCGATCGATAACCGTGTTTGTAATTTTGTTTTGAGGCAGGTTTCGAACTGAGAACGCTGCGCGCAGACGTGGATCGGCGTGTGCGGCGACGCACGACTGGACGTTTTATTTTTTTCCTCCGGCCCAGGTAGTTTCACCATGAATTTTTTTTCAGGATTTAGGGGAAGGATCCAGGTAACTGAAAAAAATCATCTCCATAAATTTCTGTGAGTCCCGCGGAAATGGCAGCGAAATTAAAAAAAAAACGACGAAAAAAAATTGAACGAATCATTTTTTTCTTGGGTGACATTCTTTATACAAAAGCGCATTCTTCTACGAACGAAATGATTCCAAGATCAGTCAGCTCCTATGAATACTTTCGGAGATATGAATTTTCAAACATAGCGGTGCAACAGCGGTTTACCAAAATTCACATAGCTCCAACTCCGCCATTTTTGAAAAAAATTCCAAAATCCTTGAAGTTGTAATTTTTTTTCCATAGTACTGGAGATATTTTGAATGGCGGAAAGATCCGTGACTTGAAGGTTTTTTTTTGAGTGAAGTTACGTGGATCCACTCATATATCGAGCAAAATAACAATTTTCAGCAAAAATTCCAAATATCTCAGAAACTATTGCATTGAAATAGTTCGAGCTTGTTGAGAATAATAGGCTTAGCGCATTTTGAAAATTAGGCGAGTACATGCTCGGGTATTGTCGGGCATGTTCGGCAAGCTGCGCGACGCGACATGCCAGCGAGGTAATCGGCAGTTGTATTCCGATTGAGCAAGCGATCAGTGAGTAACGAATTATCGAACAGTTTTTCTTTTAAATAAATCATTTATTATATAATCGTTCTGAGTACTTCCTAAATCCTCAATTTCACTCTCCTGACTCCTCCACTATTTTATATCTGTTTTAACAGGTTATGGGCCCAGAAAACCCATCCTGTGCAAAAATAGCGATTGGAGGGTAGTGAAAACGAGGAACTCGCGAGACACGAGGCGTTGAAGTCAGCCATTACGGTAGTGATAGTGAGTGATTTTTTCAAGTGTATACAAGAGATTTGTATCCACGATGTCTGAAGGCATCTCGGCAAGGAATATAAAACGGTTTGATGGAACGAACTTCCAAGGATGGAAAATGTCGATAAGTTCGCTATTGATAGCTAATGACATCCGAGACGTGGTAGACGGCACGAGGGGGGTGCCGGCGGTTTTACCGGGCCATGCCGATGAAGCTAAGGCGTTTGTGAGAGACAACGCGAATGCGCAATTTCTGATCCTATCCACACTGGAAGAGGCGCAACAAAGCCTTATTCCGACCTGCACGAGTGCGAAAGCTATGTGGGATAAGTTGTGTGCGGTGCATGAACAAAAATCTGCAACAAACGAAATAGGGCTCCTGCAAATATTTTATGAACACAAGATGAGTGCGGATGACTCAGCGATACAACACGTGTCCACGATACTGAACACGGCGGGACAGCTGCGTGATATTGGCGAACCTGTGTCGGATTATACAATGATGGCCAAGATACTAGCAGGTCTGACTCCAAAGTTCACCATGTTACGGGTGGTGTGGAAGAGTGTTGAACCTGGTCGGCAGACGATAGATTATCTGCAAGAAAGGTTAATAAGGGAAGATGCGCGACTCAGTGAGGAGGACGATGCAGCGACTGCATTGGCTACAACCAAGACCGAAAAGAAAAAGATAACGAAGAAATCAAAGAAAGACATAGAGTGCTATCGATGTCATCAGATGGGGCATTACCCAGCGAACACAGTTATGTAAACGTAAGGTAACTTACATCTAACTCAATATAACACGTTACATAGCGGGTTAGTTGCCTGCTACCGCTGGGTTAGTGGTAATTTCCCGCTCAGTTCAAGGTGGCAGGTACATAACATACATGTAACCGTGTAATATTTCCAATACCTGACAGTAGCATTATAGTTAGGTAGCAGATGGTAACACGCTATATAGCGTTGTGATAAATATGTTAGTACGCGCCATATAGGCTTCAAATCTCAACTCGAATCCATTTCGAAGAATCTACGCACGAAAGAACAGTGAATATGCCAAAAGATTCGATATATTCACTGAACTTTTGTACACGGATTCTTCTCAATAGATTCAAGTTGAGATTTCATTAAATAGCCATAATATATGTCCATATGTTTATTAGAAGCTTACGACTTTATTTCGCCATTTAGGTATTCGATATGTTTATTATCACTATATCTATTTTACAATAAATACCGAATATCTTTAGGCATTTTCAATCACTTGTGAGCAAGATTACAACAAGGGCGTGAAGATGTATGCAAATAATTTGTATTGTGAGGCACACGTGTATAAGCACAACCAAAAGTAAGGTTAGAATTTCATTATTCGTCCATTAACTAATATTTCGTATACTACTAGTTCGGACGCTATTATTGATAATTTGTACGTATAATATATAACCTACAATTTTTGAGTATTGTTTTTGAGACTGACCACGACGGCACAAATTTCACTCTCTTCGCTACGAAAACTCTCTCTACCACGCCGGGACGCGGTACCAAGAGCAACTGCTACGAACCGCCGCGCTCATATAAACTTAGAATTGCATTAGCAGCAAATGTTATTTTACATTATTGTTGATGCAACGTAACCGATGTGATGTTATTTAGTGGGGCTCCGGGTACATTACAGTTACATTGCATTCGTTAGTTGAGAGATACTAACAAATGTTACATTACAATAACATTGCAGCAACGTTACCGACGTTAGGTTGCTTTGTGGGACTCATGTTATATAACCAGATGGTTATGTGTTTGCTGGGTACGCGCGCTCCTGCAAAAACGAACGACGAAAGGAAGACGTTGAAAAATCTGGTGATTGTGCATTTGTTGCTGAAAAAGGCGCAAAATCGTCATTGAACAGTGTTCCGAAAGACAATGTGATTCCCCCTGAAGAATTCTCGAGTAAGCAACTAAAAGATTTAATGTCGATGAGTCAAAACGAAATCTGGCTTACCGACAGTGGTGCGTCGAGGCCCCTGACCCACCGACGCGAGTGGCTTACCGACTATCGAGTTAATACCCCCGGTGATGTAATAGCATTGGGTGATAACGGGCAATGTGACATTGCCGGCGAAGGAACAGTTCTGATCAAAAAGCTTGTAGATGGCGTATGGCAAGACGGTCAAATAGAAAACGTACTGTATGTGCCGCGACTTCGCAAAAATTTATTTTCGGTCGGTGTCTGTACAAATAAAGGAATTGAGGTGAGATTCCGAAACAATTACGTGAGACTAGTGTTTAATAACAAAATAGTAGCGTCGGGAGCTACACAAAACAATGACGCTTATCTAATGTTTTTAAAAGTAGTGATTCCGGGGAGTGTAGAGGAAGCTAACGTAGCGACCGCAAACCTGAGTGTGTGGCATGAGAGACTGGGTCATGTGGGTGAACGTGCGATACGTGAAATGGTGAAAAAGGGTCTTGCAAGCGGTGTGACGCTGTCAGGCATAAGTGACTGTTTCTGCGAACCCTGTCAGCTCGGTAAAGCTCATCAACTCAAGTTCATAGAATACTCGGTAAAGGTATCCACAAAGCCTGGGGAAGTGATGCACACGGATGTGTGCGGCCCGATGTCGGTAAACTCTCTCAGTGGATCAAGATATTTCTTGACTTTTAAGGACGACGCAAGTAGTTATAGGCATGTGTATTTCTTAAAACACAAGTCGGAAGTGTTTGAGAAATTCAAAGAATTTGAAAAATTAGTCGCCAACAAGTTCGGTTGATCGATGAAGATTTTGAGATCGGATAATGGACTCGAGTTCTGTAATCGAAACATGAATGAGTATCTTAAATCGCGCGGAATAAAGAAACAAAACACGGCGCCGTACACTCCGCAGCATAATGGCAAGGCAGAACGTGATAATCGTACGATAGTAAAAATCGCTCGTACGATGCTCCATGCAAAGGATTTACCTTTGAGTTTTTAGGCGGAAGCTGTAAACACGGCGGTTTATGTGCTGAACAGAACAGTGTGGTCAACAAACGGAGTGACACCTTATGAGACGTGGGTGGGAAAGCCTCCGGATCTGAGACATTTAAAAATTTTCGGTTCCGTAGCATACGTCTTAATACCGGAGCAATTCACAAAGATACTCGACAACAAGGCTCGAAAAGTCATCCTCGTGGGGTACCAGGAAGAATCTTCAAACTACCGAATCTACGACTCAGTGTCTATGAAAGTTAGTGTGTCGAGAAACGTGGCCTTCCGGGAGCAAGTCGGATAGATTGCAGTGAATATGCAAGAACCACAAGACCAGAATGATGAGATAATTCTACCTGGAAGACAAAACATCGAAGATGAGGACGACGATAATTTTCAAGAGGTAAAAGAAGGCGGACCAGAGATAGTGAACGAGCAGCTGGATGAAGAAAACGTTGGGGCTGGACGGCCTGCAGTAAACCAGCATGCTCTAAGGGATGGAGCTACAATTCAACCGCCGATGAGATACGTGGTAGATGTAGCTGAGTATCTCACTCCGACCTCATACAAAGATGCAACTACTGGAGGAAATGCCGCGCAGTGGCATAAATCTATTCAGGAAGAGTTGAATGCACACAAAGTCAACCACACATGGTCAATTGTGCCTAGGACACCAGATATGAAGATAATAGACTCTAAATGGGTTTTTCGTGTGAAGAATGATCTGGTGGCAGACCAAACTCGATTCAAGGCGAGGTTGTGTGCGTTGGGATGCATGTAACAGTACGGAGTCGGATACACGGAGACATTTGCTGCGGTTGTTCGCTATGACTCCATCAGAGTACTCTTGGTGATAGCAGCGAAGAAGGACCTCGATCTGATGCAGTTTGATGTCCAAACAGCATTTCTTTATGGAGAGCTGGATGAAACTGTCTTCATGAAGATTCCGGAAGGGCAGGATGACCTGAACGACTCGACAAAAGGTGTAGTGGAAAATGTGATCTGTAAGTTGGAGAAATCCTTGTACGGTCTTAAGGGGACCAGTACAGCTTGGTTTAAGATATTTCAAGTACTCCAGAATGACTTTATTTGTTAACCAAAGTTTATTTTACATCAAAAAAAATGTTTCTTAAAAAAACTGTGTCGTAAGGTTTTAGTCACACCGTTGATCTAATTCATCGTCTCGACGTCTCACTTTCTTCAGACAGCGGTCCTACATCTTATGAATGCGGGGATCTGAAAAGAAAAAAACATGTGAAAACTTACAGTCAATTATCCAAAATTTAAAAAATTTGAGGCACTAATTTGCAAATAACTGGGCCAAAAAAAAACATTCAAAAATTCCCTCATTCATATCATGAGGATTCATTTTCTGAAGAAAATGAGCCAATAAAGACCCAGATCGGACCATCGGTGCTCCAAAAACCTTACGACACAGCGCCAAAAACATAGTTATGAGATAAACGAGTTTGAAGTTTTTGCAGAAAAATTGGTATATACTCCTCCGGAGGCTCAAACATCAAAAAGTTTGTTGTACCAAAGTTGAATGAAATTTTTTTTTTTCAATTTTCAATTTTCAAAAAGAATTTTTTTTTTATTGGAAATTTAATTTTTCCTTTTTCTTTTCTGCAAACTATTTTCTCAGAACTTTTTTTTCCCATATATTTTTTTGTTCCATACATGCTTCTTTCTCTTACTCACTTCTTTCAAAAGCTCCAGCAGCATATGAGGGCAGACTCATTGTCCGCAAGCCGCAGCCTTCTCATGGCGATCCGTGTCTCGCGGGAACTTCTAGCTGCTTGTTGCTCAGCTTGCTCGAGACGTGTTATATCTGCCTGAATTGAGTGAGCCCTTGCGTTGGTTCCTGGAGTGACTTTGAGCGCAGTCATAATCTTCAAAATTCCTGTGGCTCCTTCGGAAAAAGTTACAGCTCCCATGTTAGCTGCGATGCGCACTAGATTGTGTCCAGTGTAAGTCCTCTTTGGGCAGAATTTCCAGATGATGTTGTTGAGGGACTCGTTTGCATTTTGAGTCTTACCTCCGATGCAGCGCGTAAGTAGTTCTGGAGACGTCAAGTTATGAAAAACAGGCTTGATCGTCTTCATTACAGCCTCTGGCAGCGAACTCTTATCGACCCACCACATGTCTTGCAAGATAAATGCTCCCGCAGAGCACGGAATAGTGTTTCAACGTGAAACAGCCTATAGCCAGCAGAATTGCTAACCTCGTAGTCGCCACTGATTTTTCTATTCGAAGCTGTTGAAACATGAGTGCTCTGTCCATCAGCCGCTGTTTGCTTCTGCGGAAATGTTTTCGCCCTCTTCTTTGACCGGCCAATGCATCCGTTTGTGCCAACGCCAGAACTCCTCTCTCTTCTTTTCATATTGAATATATTGGATATATTTTATATATTTCCTTTCTGTTTTATCAAAAAATCTGTGAATAAAAAGCAAAAAAACTTCGACCGCACACACAGTTCGGCACAAGCTTAGTGTAGATATTACTATTGTGATTGAATACTTACTTTTAGGTTATAGTTTTCGAAGCACCAAGTCACAACACCCGTACAACGATTACGCGCTATAGATATTAGGTAAATTTATAATTATTTAGTACTGAAAAGTACTGCTTTTATTTATTTTTTTCAATTCTGAAACACTGGAAATCGAGAAGACGCTCACGCAACCTCGAAAAGTATTGCACAAGTAATGGCGATCATACACCATGTGATCAATATCGAAATCAAGCGCCAGCGCCACTTGCGCCAAATCGCGATAGCCAAATAACGAACTTTTCACCGTAACTTCTAAACCGTGACGATTTCGTCAAACTCGATTTTTTCACAGACGTAAAAGATCTTTAGGTAACATAAACTGCAAAAAACGAAAAACCAATTTTTTCGAAAATTCAAGCTGTACTGGTCCCCTTAAACAGGCTCCAAGATGTTGGAATCTGAGGTTCAAAATGTTCTTAAATGAGTTCGCTTTTGAAGAGTGTGAGGCTGACAAGTGCGTGTTTGTCGGTAGAGTCAGTGCTGAACCAGTGCTATTAGCCTTATTTGTTGACGACGGACTCGTCACCGCAAGCTCAGTAAAGACTCTAGAATTTATTGTGAATAGGTTGAGAGATAATTTTAGAATAACGCTAGGCGATTCGAGTGTGTATGTAGAAATGCAAATAGTTAGAAATAGAAAAGAAAAGTCACTGATAATTCATCAGACTGCGTACACAAAGAAAATAATTGAGAAATTCAAAATGAGTAATGCAAAGGCTGTAAGTGTGCCTGCTGATCCTCATGTGATATTGTCTCCCTGTGAGAAAGATGAAGCAAAGTTAAATAATGTACCTTACAGAGAAGCGGTAGGGTCTCTTGTTCTCTTAGCAGCCGTATCGCGACCTGATATCGCATACGCAGTTAGTTCAGTAAGTAGATACTTATCCAATCATAATGAAGAACATTGGCGCGCCGTAAAACGCATATTTGCATATCTGGTAGGAACGACTGATTTTGATATAATGTACAGAAGCGGCGGTAGTGAATCGGAGTTGCTAGGGTTTTCAGATTCAGACTACGCTGGAGACATAGGTACCAGAAGATGAACGACAGGGTATGTGTTTTGCTTGGCGAACGGAGCAGTCACATGGTCCTCTCAGAGACAGAAAATGGTAACACTCAGTACAACTGAGGCAGAATACGTAGCTGTATCAACAGCAGCTAGAGAAATGATCTGGCTGATAAGACTTCTGATAGATATCGAATGTCCATGGGAGAGTCCAACTACGCTTCACGTAGACAATCAAATCGCAATAAAACTAGTAGAAAACGCAGTGTGGCATAAAAGAACAAAACAGATAGACATTCGCTTTCGTTATATACAAGATCCATCAAAAAATAATCAAAGGTTGTGCTCGTTCGCTCGCTGCGCTCGCTCACTCGATTGGTTGATGATTATCAACATACAAAAGCATTCAAATCAGATACAACTGCCAAGTACCTGTAGAATAATAAAAGTTTGGAATTGGAAAATTTGTTCGAACTACATAACGTTGTACTCGTTCGCTCGCTGCGCTCGCTCACTCTATTGGCTTATGATTATTGGTTGAAAAAACAAGTCGGATGAAGAAATTGATGATGTCAACATTTATCTAAAAACATTCATAACGAAACAATAATTTGAACAAAATTGAAAAAAAAAAAATTTCCAATTCCAAACTTTTATCATTCTACAGGTACTTGGCAGTTGTATCTGATTTCAATGCTTTTGTATGTTGATAATCATCAACCAATCGAGTGAGCGAGCGCAGCGAGCAAACGAGCACAACCTTTGATTATTTTTTGGTGGAGTGATCTACACATTAATGGACTTGGCGAAAGGTTTTTGCACCATAGGTGCTTTTAGGGGTTGATTTCACTACTTTTTGTAAAATTTTGCTTGACCACCTAATAATTCTGCTCGCTCGCTAGGCTCGCTCGGGTGTTTTGTACTATTTCATACCGCCCAAAGTCTCTCGATAAGCAGGAACGTCAACAGCAACGAGCACGCGTGTGCTCATAATTTTCCCCAAGTCTCAAATTTGTAGAGTGACGTGTAATGTATTTTCATAGCGTTTACAAATTGTTCCACTACGATAATTTTTTATACCTACAACATCTAACCCTGCGTGCAGCCCTCCTCCTGTCTCATCTGGGCCTGAGACCGGCAATGGCGGAGTTACTTGCACGCAGGGTTATAGTTGTTGCTCATGATTAAATATATATGAATATCAGATATATGTATTGCAATTCGTAGGTAGTTTTTTTTTTTGAATGCAACTAGGTCCTCTGCAAAAAGAACATGTACGCGTCCCGTACTCATAACGTCAACTTCCAATTCGGGTCTGAACAGAAGGTATCAAAATATTTAGAATTGAGCTTATTCATGCAAGACTAGCGTAGAGCATAAAATGGAAGTTTATGAAGTCAAACACTCGCATTCTGCTCTCTTCGTCTGACTCTTGCCGTCTTTCGTATCAAATCGCACCATCCAGATACTTTGCGACCCTAGCGTCTTCTCTCATCATCCTCTGGTCTTATATGGCGACCCACTACAAAATTAAACAATCAAAAAGGTTTTTTTTCCAATAATTACATTCATAAATGATTATACGCTGAGTCTACAATGGATAAATAAATATCAATGAGAATCTCTATCATCTGACAAAGAAGGGTCGATCGATCATTTCTTTAATAGCGCATAAGTATTTTCATTCCCACTATTTGTCGTGATAGCACTAATCTGAATTCGATTGAGCTTCTGAGCGGAGAATCTAAGCTGATTGTAAAACATGGGTTCAAAAATTATCTCCACCGAAGGTCGAGGCATTACGTTGACGTCAAGTGTAGAATAAAGCCTATCGCAGTCCAACACACAACGTCGACTTACAGTCTCATTTGAACCAGAGGATACCGGGATAGAATATAGAACTCGTCGAAATCCAACCCATAACGTTGGCTCACAATTTGGGTCCGAGCAGACGAGCCTCTAGAGACGAGCCTAACATAGAGCTTCAAGTGGAATTCGTTGCAATCCAACGTTTCAACTCGGCTTTGTTGGTCTGGCTCCTTGCCGTTCCTTATATCAAATCATGCTATCCTGATATTTTTCAACTTGAACATTTTTTTCGTGATTTTCCACTGTCAGACTTCCTCAGGCGGTGATCGGTAGATAATTGAATCCCCAAAAAACCGTTTCCTCCGATAATTGCATTCATGAATGGAGATAAGCCAAATCTACAATGTATAAGTGAATCAAATTTAGAGGTAATAGTCAGTTAATAGTCATCTAACAGTCTTGTGTCATACAAGGTAAACCTAATCGTAAAATTATCCGTTCACAATTGTTATTCTATTTATCACCATGAATCTTACACGTCAGTCGATTCGCATAACCTCAAAAGCTCAAGATCGTAGGATTCAAGATAATTAACCTATCGAAACATTTCTGTTGGTGGCTATTACTTAAATGTACTTGGCGTAAGGTTTTCGCACCTGAGGGGCTTTTGGTGGGTATTCACCAGTTTATGTATGTTCAAATTTTGTATTAAGCATTACTCTAATCTCTCTTATTTCCTCCATTTGTATTTAAAAACATGAAATAATGACAACACACGTCTGCTAGTGTTGCAGACGTATTCTGTCTTAGAGCATATATTTCTAAGGTTTCTGTCTGCGATACCAGCGCCATCTACCTCGTGACTCTCGTACTTACGCCACTCTATACAACTTTTGTGTGGTTTCCCGTCTAGTGATTTTATATGGGAATGGTTTGAATTGGCTGAATCTTGGTCTGAAGAAGACTAAAGAGAAGGAGAAACATTGTACAAGGAAACGGGGTATCAGAATCTGGAGTTAATTATATCTCAGCATCCCGGACACCGATTTAATCGATCTAGGGCTGAAATGAAAGCTGGTCATGCCCACATTCTAGATTGAATTAGTTCCAATTCGTGTATGTTGTGAGGTGGAAAAAAACGAATATACTAGTTCGCGGTATAGGTTAGGGTAGTTGCCTCTCGGGTATATAGACTCGTTGAGTCTCGCGCTTGAAAAAATTTTTTTTTAATGTACTTGGCGCGAGACTCTACCGAGTCTCTTGATAAGGTTAACGATAAAGAATTGATTGTAAAATATGTTCCGTCTGAATAGCAGTGTGCTGATATTTTTACGACAGCACTCCCAAAAGACAGTTTCAGAGAATTGCGCGAAAATCTGAACATGATGCCGGTTAATACAAAACACTCAAACGGCGGTAGTGTTGGGAACAATAGGTTTAGCGCATTTTGAAAATGAGGCATGCTCGGGTATTGTCGGCCATGTTTGGCAAGCTGCGCAACGCGACATGCCAGTAAGGTAATCGGCAGTTGTATTCTGATTGAGCAAGCGATTAGTGATTAACGAATTATCGAACAGTTTTTCTTTTGAATAAATCATTTATTATATAATCGTTCTGAGTACTTCTTAAATCCTCAATTTCACTCTCCCGACTCCTTCACTATTTTATATCTGTTTTAACAGAGCTGAAGACTTTTTTTGTAGAAATTGAAATTTCCTTTGAAAATTCGTATTCCCTTCGAAAGTTCGTCTTGAAACAGAAGGATAAACCTTGTGAAAGAATTTTGTTGGTTTATTACACGATGTACGGAACATCGATTCCGCGTTAGAATTTTGAAGTGTCGAATTTTTTTATATTCTTAGACGTCAATCTTTGGGGTACGCGAAATTTCGGAGTTTCAAACTTTCGGAGTTTTGGACTTTCGCAGTCTTGGGCTTTCGGAGTTATGAGCTATCTATGCTCCGACCTTTCGGAAGTTTTATTTTCTGAACCTGAGTGTTTCTGGAAATTTGAAGTCGTCTCGAAAAATTTCGGAATTTTGACCGTTCGGAGCTTTTGAAATTCGGAACTTCAACGGGGCCCCTCCAACCCGGCCCCGGTACTTGGCGACTTTTTTTTTACATCTTTGGATCTTTTTCGTAAGATACAATTTTTGGCACAAACCTCAGATTCCCGATTTATAGGAAATAAGTTCTCACCTTAATGTAGGTCAATGACATGAATATGAGGTATAGAATCGAACTGATCTGGTTATTATTTTATCACTTCACTAAATCAAATAATTTACAAACTATTACAACAACAATAGATCTCTTGTGGGGAGGATCATTCTCACATCGAAGCCAAGCTCCCGTGTACAATGTACTCTGTGAGTTTCAACAATCTATAAAACCTGTGATCAGATTGAATACAAAACTTCGATCTACCCAATAAACCATAGCGTATATAAAATAGGTCTAATGTCCGGCCAAAAAACGTATATTAAACGTTGTAAAACGAATATACGTGAAATATACGTTTTTCGGCCGGACATCAGTCCTATCTTATATACGCTATGGTTCATTGGTTAATGACATCAAATATCGAAGTTTTTGAAACGCCCGACTCAAAGTCCACAGACTTCCACTAAACATCTGAAAAAGTCCAACAAAGTGAAAGATATAATGTTGAATTCAAAGTCTCACAAGTCGCATAAGTACTCAAGAGCTATTGAGGGATACTTCATGATGAGGTAATCTCTCGTCCCACAATACAAACGTATAAATAAGATTTACTTGAATATAATTCAGATTGAAAGGTGCCATGTGAAAAGTGCATAGCACAATAAAAAGTATATTTTTCAGGGGCATTGACAGGGCCAATGCGCGCAGAAAAATCCAATACTTTGAGCCAAATAAACTATTTTCCATAAAATAAATATTTGTGATGCAACTCTGATCAGACATCCCTTAATTGAAGTGTGTTGCTTATTTGATACAATATATAGTACATAACATTTTCTGTAGTTAAAAAACTACCAAGAGTATCACCATGATATCACTAGACTCCTACACTTCGAATTTTGTCGGGTACTCGTAAAACTGAATACTCATTTTCGAGCGTAGTCTTTTGTTCACTGTTTTTTCCATTCATCAACATTATCTCTTGTGATTTAGTATGCTCTTTGACGGCGGCCGCAGTCTTACAACCTTTCATCCAGCACAGGTGCAGCGACGTTTCGACGTGACCTAATGCTTGATCTTTGGATCATACTGCTCCTGAGCGCCTCGCCACGCAAAGACGCTCGCATGGAGCCTCGCACACTTCCACGACCGAAAGACCTCATCATATGCGGCGGAGCTTCTTCGTCGTCGGCTTTCCTACGGAAAATGAAATATGAGGATTAGAATACAGTCACAAATTGAAGAATAACCCAACAAGTCGATGAATGCTTTACAATCCCGAGTCGAAATTCAGCGCCTACATTGAACCTATACTTCTAGGTTCAAATCAGGATGTGGAGGATCACAGGAGGGTTAGCTTGCATTGTAATTAGCCCCTACCTTGACCTGAAATGGGCCGTTATTGGACGATCTTCCATGTTTAGGTTCGAAATAGGAGCCCGCGAACACCTAGCAAAACCGTCGACCTCCTCCCATTTGAAAAAAGCGAAATAGTAGCGGTAGATCAGACTCATATATGAGTAAATCCAAATAGAACTTAAAAAAAAGCGTGTTCCTTGGCCTTGTGAGGGACTAAAATTATTAAATATGACAAACTATTGCTATGAACAGACTCTTTATAATGTCCTGCACTAGAGGCATATAACGTATGGCCCGGAATCAAGAAATTATACAAGTTATTTCACCAAAAGTCACTGAAATGTCCTTACCGTCCTTGTCCCTGGCGGACGGTAAGGACATTTTTCGTTCGAATCTCTGTGAGAACAATTTTTTCTAATACTGTGCCGGCATTGTCTTACAACGGCACACTTTTTTCTCAATACACTGATAGAAAGGTTTAATTATAGTAAGTAAATCCATTTAGTTGGACATTTTTTGCCGATTCATTCCTCTGAAATATGGATTCGTTAACTATCAACGAATATTCATTTGTTACTATCAACTTTTACCCTCAACTGAATATTCGTTAACTATCAACGAATATTTATTTGTATTAACGAATATTCATTTGTTCGTATCCAACTCTGCCCTTCGTATATAGTTAACGAGCCTCGTTAATAATAACTAAACCTTTCTATCAGTGTAGATAATCGTTCCAAGGGTTGAGGGTTGCAAAAAAAATGTCCTTACCGTCCGCCAGAGACAAGGACGGTAAGCACATGTTAGTTACTTTTGGTGAAATAACTTGTATAATTTCTTGATTCAGGGCCATGCGTTATATGAGCAATTCCACGTCAAACCGGACAGCTTTCTGACCTCGATGTTACCGATTTCGCTCCAATTTTTTTTACGGGTTCTATGGAACAAATAAATTCATCAAACAATTTTTCGTTTTTTTTTTTTGGCCCCTGTTTTCCAAGTTACACGGGGGTGAAATTCAGCAAAAAGAGCCAAAAATCGAAAACATACTTCCCTTCAAACGGTCATATCTTTGATTGTATTCAACCTAGAGACTTCGTCCAGGAACCGTTTCAAAGCTGTTGAATGACACTATTTTTATATATATATTTATTTTATCCTGCGGTCACAAACAATTCTATTTGTTATAAACAAATATATTATTGAAACGTGATTTTCAAAGTGAGGGCCACGCGATAGAATTCTCAAAAAAATATGAGCGTATTTCTTGATCAATTCTCTACAAAATCGTTAAGTCAAAAGGATGGATAAACGATGGAAACTAGGTGAGAACGATTTATTTATAAGTGACGGCGCGCGCTGCACCGTAAAACCCGGCTCGGGTACGTGTGGCTAGCACAAGGAAGCATCGGTGGGCATATTACACAGTCATATCTTTGGTTTTTTTCATCCGAGAGACTTCTTCCAACAACCATTTCAAAGCTAATGAATGACACTATTATTATATATTTATTGAATTTCACGATAACGAACAATTAGATTTGTTATAAACAAATACAATATTCAAAGGTGGTTTTCAAGGCAAGAACCACGCGTAAAAATTCTGAAAAAAATATGAGAGTATTCCTTGATCAATTCTCTACAAGATCGTTGAGTCAAAAGGATCAAAAACCGATGGAAACCATGTTACAACGATTTATTTATAAGCGACGGCGCGCGCCGCCGCTGAAAGACCCGGCTCGGGTACGGTTTTTCCGTGGCAGCGCGCGCCGTCGCCTATAAATAAATAGTTTTCACCTGGTTTCCATCGTTTCTCCATCCTTTTGACTTAACGATTTCAAAGAGAATTGATCAAGGAATACGCTCATGTTTTTTTGAGTATTCTATCGCGTGGCCCTCACTTCGAAAATCACGTTTGAATAATATATTTGTTTATAACAAATAGAATTGTTTGTTACCGCAGGATAAAATAAATATACAAGAATAGTGTCATTTAACAGCTTTGAAATGGTTCCCGGACGAAGTCTCTAGGTTGAATACAATCAAAGATATGACCGTTTGAAGGGGAGTATGTTTTCGATTTTTGGCTCTTTTTGCTGAATTTCACCCCCGTGTAACTTGGAAAATAGGGGCCAAAAAAAAAAACGAAAAATTGTTTGACGAATTTATCTGTTCCATAGAAGCCGTGAAAAAAATTAGAGCGAAATCGGTAACATCGAGATCAATTTTTGATTTATTTTATCCGGTCTGACGTGGAATGGCTCATATGCCCCTAGTGCAGGATATTATAAAGAGTCTGTTGATAGCAATAGTTCGTCATATTTTATGATTTGAGTCCATCAAAAGGCCAAGGGACACGCTTTTTTAAGTTCTATTTGGATTTGCCCATATACTTTCTCGTATTCTTTGTTGTCCCAACGCCTATTTGAACCACCTATGATACTAAAGGGATCGGAACCTCCTATGCAGCGCCGGCGCTAGGCATGGGCCGAGCGGGCGGCCGCCCGGGGCCCTGTGCCCGAGGGGGCCCGAAGACTGGGGAAAGCAGAATTTTTTTTTCTTTTTCTTTCATGACATTGACTGCAATAATACATTTTGTGCATGAAAACGCTGACATCAATTGATGTAGATGAAAAAAAAAATTATCAAAAAATTACAAAGATGATATAGAACGGTTGGGCTTTCGGCGAAATATTGTACGGCTCACGCTGCTGTAGCAGGTTACAGGCGGGCTCGGGTCCGCGCGGGGTGTTGACTCGACTGACGGGACTGCGACTTTTGCCACCAAAAAATCTCGCAAAGTCCCACTTTAAAATTTCAATACCTACAAAATTTCTGTTAAGGGGCCCGATTTCCCAGATTCGCCCGGGGCCGGCCGTGAGCTAGCGCCGGCTCTGCTCCTATGAAGATGTGGTATCGCGTTGCGTCCGGATTACTCGGCCGGACTTGTTAGTAGGGCTGAGAGTCGAGCACACCGTGCCGTAGACGCGGGGTGTCCGGTGGTGGACACTGGTAGTCGCTTGTGATCAATATATATATGTGAAGCGTAGTCCTAGTTTGGTGCTAGCGAGAGCGTAGTGAGTTGGATGCGCAGCGTAGTGAGCGTGGAGAGAAACTCTGAGATATTACAGTGTCACCACAATACTATTCGACCTGGAGCTCCTACATTGAACCTCTAAGTCCTCCATTTACTACGTTTGAGGACTTAGAGGTTTACTGTAGGATCTCTAGGTCGAATAGTATCATAGGAGGTTCAGATAGGCGTTGGGAGAATCAAAGCAGGGTTAAAATTTCGACTCGGGATTATACTCGAATTTTTCACCTACTTTGTTAAACAGGGCATATCCCATATACCCTGATCCCTTCCAAAGTCTTCGCCATCTTGCAGCGTCTGCGGAAGCTCCTTGTCAAGAGTTTCCGGTAAGAAAAGAGCCAGTCCTCCGCCAAAGATAGCAAGGACACCAAGAACAAGGAGCGGCAATATCGGGGATAACACAGCCATGTAAACGATGAAAGGTGCAACAATACTCGCAACGTAACCCATGATATGAATCAAAGCCACACCTTGGGCTCTGACAACGGTGGGTAGAAGTTCAGCAGCATACTGTAACCCGATATTGTACGATATGTTGACGCAGAATCGTCCCATAATGGCCAGACTAGCCGAATAGAGACCTGCGGGTGTAAAAGTTCACAATAAATTAATGCAGATCGGTTTAGGAACTGCAGTTTCACTTTGTAATCTATATATGGGGCAGTCCAAATCAAAGTGAATGACGTTTTTCCCGTACTCTCGCCGAATAAGTCGCCGAAATTTTTTCCAAGTCTCCATCGTAAAATAACCATGTGTAGTTTTTTTTTAATCGATTTTTACAGAAAGCCGTTTAGACGTTCGGATTTTTCGGCGGTTTTTGCGTCATTCCAGAACCTTATATTTAAGCGCTCGGTGGTCTACATGACCAAATTGGTGTGTTTTTCATGGATCTACACGGATATAATTGCAGATGAATTCTAGCTCAGCTGTGGGGAGTTGTTTTCAATGAATGAAGGACTGAAGAATATTCTTAAAAAAAAAAAAGAAATGGAAACAGCCCGTCTGGGAACAATGTCAAATTTTTATTGAATTTTCGTTTATGGGCCATTCCACGTCAGACCGGACAAAATAAATCAAAAATTGACCTCGATGTTACCGATTTCTCTACAATTTTTTTACGGGTTCTATAGAACAAATAAATTCAACGAACAATTTTTGTTTTCACCCCTATTTTTCAAGTAACACAGGGGTCAATTTACGGAAAAGAGCCGAAAATCGAAAAGATACTCCCCTTCAAACGGTCATATCTTTGATTATATTCAACCTAGAGACTTCGTTCAAGAACCATTTCAAAGCTATTGAATGACACTATTATAATATATTTATTTAATTCTGTAGTAATGAACAATTTCATTTGTTATAAACTAATATATTATTCGAACGTAATTTTCAAAGCAAGGGCCACGCGATAAAATTCTGAAAAAATATGAGCGTATGCCTTGATCAATTCTATACAGAATCATTAAGTGAATAGGATGGAGAACCGATGGGAACCATGTTGAAACGATTTATTTATAAGCGACGGCGCGTGCTGCCACCGAAAAACCCGGCTCTGGTACGTGTGGCTAAGCACAAGGAAGCAAAGGTGGGCATGTTACACGGTCATATCTTTGTTTTTTTTAATCCTAGTGACTTCTTTCAAGAATTATTTCAGAGCTATTGCATGACACTATTATTATATATTTATTGAATTTCACGATAACGAACAATTTGATTTGTCATAAACAAATATAATATTCAAACGTGGCTTTCAAGGCAAGAACCCCGCGTAAAAATTCTAAAAAAAATATGAGTGTGGTCCTTGATCAATTCTGTACAAAATTGTTGGGTCAAAGGGATGGAGAACCGATGGAAACCATGTTAAAGCGATTTATTCATAAGCGACGTCTGCTACAGACCCGGCTCGTGTAGGGTTTTTCGGTGGCAGCGCGCGCCATCGCTTATAAATGAATCGTTTCAACATGGTTCCCATCGGTTCTCCATCCTATTTACATAACGATTTTGTAGAAAATTGATCAAGAAATACGCTCATATTTTTTTCAGAATTTTATCGCGTGGCCCTTGCTTTGAAGATTACGTTTGAATAATATATTTGTTCATAACAAATGAAATAATTCGTTACCGCAGAATCAACTAACTATATCACAATAGTGACATTCAAAAGCTTTGAAATGGTTTGCGAACGAAGTCTCTAGGTTGAATACAATCAAAGATATGACCGTTTGAAGAGGAGTATGTTTTCGATTCTTGGCTCTTTTTGCTGAGTTTCACCCCCATGTAACTTGGAAAATAGGGGCCAAAAAAAAATTGTTCGATAAATTTATTTGTTCTATAGAACCCGTAAAGAAAATTATACCGAAATCGGTAACATCGAGGTCCGAATGCTGTCCGGTCTGACGTGGAATCACTCCTATGGAGAACGTAATTTTGAAACAGCCGGCTTTTCCATAATATGCGAGAAGAGAAATTTAGCAGGCTGGACGTACCACGTGAGACGCATGCCGTACTTTATCTGGTACGACAGACTTCGGTCGACTTGGTATCTTCCGTGTCGCATGCTGGTAGCACCACCGTACTAACAGACACATCCGCTCTTCCAATTGTAGCGTGCTCCGAGCGTTCCGAATTTGGGGAGCCTGGCGTACCAAAACGGGAGTCCTTGATACTCTCCAATACTCTCTCCGCCTCACGTCGTTACGACGTCCAATGATCCAAGTTTTGGTATGCCTACCGTACCAAAAGCGCACCCCTTACCTACCACATGCGAGTACGGCAGCGCCACTAGTACCGATACGAACCGCGTGCTAAATTTCTCTCCGTGTAAGTTCACACAAAATTTCTGTTTTACTTGTAGAATATGAAAAAATATAATTGATACTCATTTGGATAGGTCATACAAAAGTCCGGAATTTTCTCAAAAGTGGTGTCCACATTATTCGGATAAGTTCGAAAAAGTCTGTTCGTCTGAGTTAGACAATGTAAGAACCGAATGTATACTTCGATACATGGCAAAAATATTGCAACATTTTACCCCAATATACCGGGTCTTCTCCGAAAGACGCCACAGTAATACGGGTCTCGAATCGTCAGGCGGGTGCGGTAAACGTGTGCGCAAGTTTGTTAGGTTCGCCGCTTGACTATTAGGTAGGTATAGGTATAGTCGAAATTGGATCAACGCGATCGTAGCCACAGATCGCAGCCGTGGATCTCAATGACGCTCTTGGCTGTAGTGAAGTGAATGTGTCATATGATACAGGGCGACCCAGGTTGGACGCACCATATTAGGTGCGTGTACTCCTCCCGAAAATCTGAGACTAAAGTTCCTTCACCAAAACTTCCAGGGTCTGATAGTTTAGGAGCTACAGGAGATTTTAGTCGACCAATCAGAGCTGGGCTTATGAGGGACCAAGACAGGGCCTGTCCAAGAGTGGAAGTCGAGCAGTGCCCGCGTCGGATCGATTTTCATCGTCCGACGTTTCAGTCCTATTCCTGGATGAGTATGATAGCGTCATCTCCTGGAAATGTTTGTGTACGGCATACGCATCCGTTCTCGTAAACCAGGTCCTCGGCCTCGTATTTTTTGTAGTCCAGGTCGTTCGCTGAGTATTTCTGGTTGCCCAGGTCCTTTGCTTCGTATTCCTCGTTGTCCAGGTCATTTGCTAAGTATTCCTCGTAGTCCAGGTTGTTCGCTTCGTATTTCTCGCTGTCCAGGTCCTCGGCTTCGTATTTCTTGTAGTTCAGGTCGTTCGCTAAGTATTTCTCGTAGCCCAGGTCGTTCGCTAAGTATTTCTCATAGTCCGGGTCGTTCACTTCGTATCAATACTTAGCGAACGACCTGGACTACGAAGAATACGAAGCGAACGACCTGGACAACGAGGAATACGAAGCGAACGACGCGGACTACGAGCAATACGAAGCAGAGGACCTGGACTACGAGAGATACTTACCGAACGACCTGGACAGCGAGAACTACGAAGCCGAGGACCCGGACTACGAGAACAGATGCGTATGCCGTAAAAGACATCTCCAGATGACGCCATCATACTCATCCAAAAATAGGACTGAAACGTCGGACGATGAAAATCGATCCGACGCGGGAACTGCTCGACTGATACTTTTAAACCGGCCCTGTCTTGGTCCCTCATGAGCCCTCTGATTGGTCGGCTAAGATCTCCTGTATCTCCTCAACTATCAGACCATGGAAGTTTTGGTAAAGGAACTTGAGTCTTATATTTTCGGGAGGAGTACACTCACCTAATACGGTGCGTCCAACCTGGGTCGCTCTGTATTATTGAGAATAATAATTATAGGTACCTACAAAATATTTTTCGTGCAACAGATGCTTGATATATTAGATTAGATCGTAGCTGAAACAGTAATACTTGCTCATCAGTCGATACGCTGATCAGCCACGATTCCATGTAATATATCGAACAACCGTCGCATGAAGAACCTTTTCTCAGGTATAATTATTATTTTCAACATAATGTGACACATTCACTACACTATTGGGAAGTATCCCAGGGGTGGAGCTTAACATTTCGACCCAGTTGCGACAGTTCCTCAGTAGTCCGCCAGAGAGCGAACACAAAACTACGGAAAAAAACGATAGGGCCCAAAGTTCTAGCAAATGGAATTTCCAATAAGCTTGCTCATTATCATTTACACGTAAAAATCAACAACAAACGACATAATGCAATAACTAAGTTTCATTCCCTATGTTTTTAGTCTAGATTAACAAATATCGATCTTACGGAAAAACCGATGGGGACAAAAGTTGTAATAAATTTGATTCACAATAAGTTTGTTTATTTCCATTTACACGTAAGAATCAATAATAAACATGATAATGCAATAATTAAATTTCACCCCTTCTTTCGCGTCTACATCAAAAAATATCGATTTTAGGGAAAAAATGATGAAGACTAAAGTTGTGAAAAATTGAATTTCCAACAACTTTGGTTTCAACCATTTACAGTGTCAAGTTGAAAATGAATGAATTCTTTGATAAACGAAAATTCACCCTCAATTTGCTGAGTGCGGCTGACGCAAACCGGGTGCATTCCCGAAAATCGAGATTTAGACTCTCAGTGACTCCCCCCGACGATTCGCGAAGGAAAATTGGTACTTATAAGAATTTTTTCTATTTCAGCGTTATTTTTTGTCTAACCCGCTATTGGGCTATAAGGCACAGAGCGCGAAAGCGCGCGACTTTCATGAGGCTGGCAGGTACATATTGCAACGCCTCTGACCAGGCAGGCACCCGCTAACGAATTTCTAGTACTTTAAACTGTATTCTAAATTTTTTGCGTGCGGTTTGCGACGAAGCGAGTGATGCACTTTTTTTTAATCGGTTTCTAATCGGCAGGCAGTATTTGACAACCGAAAGTGTCGCTGGCTCTGGTCCTACATGGTTGTACAGTGGAAACCTACCTACGCGTGTTTATAAGAGTGAAACATCTTCAGATTTGTTTACCTGTTGGAACAGCACAAGCCCAGAGGCTGAAAATTCCCGAGAAAACCATCGAGCCACAGGCTAGCCACCGGCGACCCCACCTGTCCAGGACAGCAGTAAGAAACGTGTCAGCTGGAAGTTCTGTCGCGGAAGCAATGGTAAAAGTCATGAAGACGTTCAGACCCAGGCTACCAACGTTCCGAACATGGCCGTCGAAGACTAGAGATATCGCCATCCTGGACAAATATTCATGACGACTTCAGAATCAACGCTCCAATAATATCGCATAGAATTCTGATGTGAACTACCAACTACATAGTAGACAAAATTTGTTTTGACCTGTGACTTTTCGTATCTCTGCTTATTTATCCGTAGTATAAAAATACGAAGAAATCTATTTGTTCCGTTCAAATGGATATTACTTAGTCCGATAATTTTTTTTTACCATTCTGCAAGACATGATTTTCTAGGGAATTGAATTCTTGACAAAATTGTTTTCAAAATCAAGTCTGTAAAATCAATAAAACAATGATAGAGTTATAGGGGTTCCAAATTTATTTTCTGTGGGATGCACAAACTTGATTCTCAAAGCAATTTTGTAGAGAATTTGATTCCCTACAAAATCACGTCCTCCAGAATTGGAAACACAAATCATCTGACTGAATAATATCCACAAAAATATTTTATGCTACCCGTCGTTTGAAAGTTCACTTTTTGAGCATTGGATTGAGGCTGCGAAGTGACCAATTTCAGGTTACTAAAATATAGTTAAACATACAATGCGATTCTGTGGAAAATCACGCGCCTAAAAGGTAGGCTAACGGGAAACGCCTGAATTGAGCAGATCAAATATCGACGATTGGGCTTAATTCATGTCGTGGGAAATAAGAAACCAATCGTCGATGTTTGATCTGCTCAATTAAGGCGTTTCCTGTTAGCCGATTCTTAAACGCGTTATTTTCCACAGAATCACACTGTATAGGACAGGAGCCTATAATGTGAATATTATCGTACAATATGAATATGTTTCATTAAAATAAACATAGTCAGGTTAGTTCTGACTAGGGTAAACCTACCAGTGAATGGGCGGTTAAGAAACGGCACCCAGTGAATGGGCGGCCATGTTAAAATAACTATATACAGATATACTTTGTGTGAGAATGGCCATTCACTGGTCCCCGTCCATTCACTGGTAGGTTCACCCTACGTTCACACATTACAAAACAAAATGTCTGGAAATGTCAAATGTCTGAGTCAAAATGTTTTGATACAGAAAAATGCAATAATGCCAGTAATTTTGGAAACTCAAGTGAGTATAACACTTTAAACGTGCGATTCTCCAAAAAGTGAACCTTCAAACAACGGATCGCATAAAATATTGTATGTATTAAGTCCGAGAAGTGTCAAATCCGGTAAAGGTAATTTCCAAAATTCGCATTCGAGTATGCTGTGTCACAGCCCACTCAATCGGCTCAATTTAGAAATAGGCCGGTTCCATTTCGAACCGCCCAGCAAGGTTGGAACGAAAAATTGAAATGATTCGAAAAAAAAATATCATTCTTTGACGAATTTTAGTGACCCGTGTTTAGTGATTTTTCTTAGAAAAATTTGTGTCTCCCTGTACGGATCTTACAATATTTTTGCCAAAATCCGTTTTCACAGATTTCGTAAATCTACTTTTCTCAAAAGTGCTATAACTTCCGAACCAATTGACGGATATAGTCATATGGATCATCTCGGTCTCAAAATATACGGATTTTATTCGTCTATCAGGCAATTTCAAGTTCACGTAGATCAACTAAGAATTGCTACAGTCATCCAATATAATGTGAAATAAAGCGAAGAATATCAAGCGCAATTTTCGTCAATTACATATATTTGTTTTTTTTTTCCACTAATTTTTTCCCAACTAGTATTTGGAAAACTCTAACTTTTCGTGCAAGTTTTCGCCAAGCTTTTTTGAAGGAGTTATGAATTTTCAAATTTCATGAATTTTCGGTATCATCCAGCAGCTTATATTTTCCGCTACAAATTATTTTTTATATGGGTCGGCTACGTTCTCTCTCGCATCGTCTTTTGCAATGTGGAACATGAAGGTATAATAGTAATGGGGGGCAAAACGCGCACCAAATCTGAAGAAAGTTATTTTGTCGGAAATGATTTTTTATGATAAGGTGACGTATTTTGGATCAATAATGACACCAAGAAGCCAAAAAAATAAAACAAAAAAGGAGTAGAAAATAAGTCAAATTATTCATCATATTTTTCTTTGATTCGAATCGAATCAGATTTTTTTGAACACTTTTTTGAAACTTGTTTCAAGAATTTGTCGAGCAATGTTCTTGACCACGCGGGGGCATCTTCCATGAGCGACGTGAACATCGCTATGCACAGCGTCACTGTGAGGCTGATGGTTTTGCTCTCGCCGGCTCTCGTATAATGTTGAACAATATTTTTTTCAAATGTCAATGAAAATTGGAGTTGTTCAAAAATGAAAATGGAGACTTGCCAACTTGATTTCATTTTTTGATACTTGCTTTTTTATTTTATTCTAATAACCTTTCAGCATAAGATGGTAACAACGGCAATCAAGCTGATAGAATTGCACGATTATGAATCAATTTTTCTTTCATTTGTTTGTTATCGCTTTTTTGTGCAGTTATTGATCCACAACACGTTGCCGTATCAAAAAAAATCATTTCCGACGAATTGGTACCCGTTTTACCCCCCGTTACCCCCTGCCGTCATGTATCACATTGCAAAAAACGATGCGAGAGAGAACGTAGCCGACTCATATGTAAAATAATTCGTAACGGAAAATATAAGCTACTCGATAATACCGAAAATTCGTGAAAGTGGAAAATTCATAACTCCTTTAAAAAAGCTTGGCCGCTGATGAAACTTCACAAAAAGTTGGAGTTTTTCAAATTCTATTTGGGAAGAAGTTAGTGCAAAAACCAAACGTATGCAATTGCCGAAAATTGCGCTCGAATTTCTTCGCTTTATTTCACATTATATTGGATTACTGTAGCAATTCTTAGTCGATCTACGTGAACTTGAAATTGCTTGAAAGAGGAATAAGATACGCATATTTTAAGGTGAAGATGATTCATATCCGTCAATTGGTTTAAAAGTTATAGCACTATAAAAAAAAAAAACAGATCAACGAAATCTGTGAAAACAGGTTTTTGGCGAAAATATTGTAAAACTCGTACAGGGAGACACAAATTTTTCTAAGCATGATTACTGAATACGGGTCACTAAAATTTTCCAAAGAATGATATATTTCATTTTCGAATCATTTGAATTTTTCGTCCCGACCTTGCCCTATTGAAAAAGTCGACGTCGTCACGATGTCGTTCCGACGTCGCGTCTATGTCGTGAATGACGTCAGATACGACGTAGGAAATGCCGTATGAAACGATGTAGAAAACGACGTATGAATTTGGGACCGGAAAATGACGTCCCTTACTACGTCCTTTGTGACGTCTTTTATGACGTATTGTCGACGTCATCGTAGATAAGTTTAGATAGAGAAAAAAAAAATTTCCCGTGCTGCAGGACTTGAACTCGGGACCTCCAGCCTTGTAAGCTGTTACCTTGCCATCGCGCTACAATATTGCTTCTGAAATGCAGATTTTCTTACGTATATGATTTCATTTTGAGTCAATGTTCGTAGTCACTTAATATACTTACGTGAAAGAATCGTTGCTCAATAAGTAATGTCGTGGCGCAGTCGTAAGGTAAGAGCCTGCGGAGTTGGAGGTTCTGAGTTCAAATCCTGCGGCACGGGATATTTTTTTTTTCTCATATATATAAACTTATCTACGATGATGTCGACACCACGTCGTAAAGGACGTCGTAAAAGACGTCATTTTCCGGTCCCAAATTCATACCTCGTTTTCTACATCGTTTCATACGTCATTTCCTACGGCATTTCCTACGTCGCTTCTGACGTCATTTACGACATAGACGCGACGTCAAAACGACATAGTGACGACGTCGACATTTTCAATAGGGTGCTGGGCGATTTGAGATGGAACCGGCTAATAGCCGATACCAAAAAGTAACACTTTTCGGACTCGATACATAAATAGCTATTCCCATATTGCACGGGAAAACTTATAATCGAGCGATGGACTTCTTAGAATTAAAATTGAAAGCTCGGTTTTCGCGACGATTACTTTTCAGCCGAATGCTAAAGGTTTTCCAACCGGGAGCCCCAAGAAAAAAAAATATCAAATCAAAATGAATGTATAAGAATTTCAGTCATACCAGATCACTATCAGGAGTATAGTAACGTTACGAAGTCGTGGCGTCTTGAAGAGATCCAACACAGAATAGGATTTGTCAGTTTCCTCTTCCTTTTGGACCCTGGCACAGGTATCCTATTTGAAGATAAAATCATTAATGAGTTATCGAATTTACTTTCAGAATAAGTGTACGAGGCTGAGCACCAAATCCGCCATACTTTGGTATCCATGCGTCTAGGATTTTTTCATGAGTCGTAATCTCACGAGCTAATAGTCGTACATTACTGAACAAACGAATTTTGATTGCTTATTGTTTCGTTACACTCTGATTGTTTCCTGGATGTAGTTTTTAACTTCTGTTCTTTCAGTACAGTACTATCTCTCTAAGAGAGAGGTCCAGGGCGGATAGGGGAATAGGGTTCCACGAAATTTGTCGCTGAAGCGTTCCCGCACTACTGGTAAATCGCACATGTGTCGGTGTGTCAGTGAGCATCACCATTGGGAAGACCTTGCGCGTACGGGTAGAGTGGGGGAAGCTATAAAACTCGCTCAACCGGAACGGCGGGGAAATTCTCTCTTACCGAGGGCTCTCTTACAGAGGTAGTACTGTATCCCAATAATCACCAGCTCGTATATTACGCGTATTATACACGTCTTTTTCGTTGATTTTTGGTATCCATATATCATACTTTTATAAAACGTATATCATACACGTTTATCAGTTATCCGATAATATTCGTTCAATAATCACGTTTTTTAAACAAAGATATGTTTTCATTCACCTTTGATATACATTTATAATTCAAACGAATACGTTGTTAATTAACGTAATATATACATTTCTTAGCCTGGACAAGGATACGTATATCCAACTGAGCGTACGACACGCTCTAACGTACGTATACTGCTACACATATTATACGCATATTATACACGTATTACGTACACCGAGAAAAAAAAATCGTTCGGATCAAATGAATTTCAATTCGGTGAAACGAAAACGGCGATCGCGGGCGGCGGAGTGAAATGTTGATTGAATGAACAAAATTATGCAGTCAAATCAAAACTGAAAAAATTGTTGTGACGACTACATGCAGTATTTGACTCAAATATCAAAATGTCGCTGAACATGAATTTTTAATTGTCGGAACGGCCACATTCAGTTGATTCAAATGTATCACTTTGTTGATTTTATGGCATGAATCATACCCTAATACAATCATTAATTCACTTCGAATTTTTTTTTTTTTCGCCTATGCCCAAATGATGTTATATGGCATGAAAAAGATTTTGGCACCAAAAAAACTATTTTTTTTTTTTTTCTGGCGCTTACGACCTCATGGCCTTAGTGACGCGATATTATGAGCGTGAAATTACATATTGAAGATTTTTATATTAGAAAAACATCGCATTGTTTTAGCCGGGATTCGATCCGGGACGCACGCATTCGCTCGCATGACTAGTCGCACGCTCTACTGACTACGCTAAACTATTTATTGGAATAAGTTGTCACTTTTTCGTATTTGTGTTGAATTTGGCATCTGTCTCGATGATATCATATCATTTTAATGCTGCTAAGATTAACTGAACATCCAAATTCCAAAGATTCTCTCAATTCAATTTCTTTTCTAGATTTTTGAAAGTTCTCAAGAATAAAATTCAGCTCAGACTTAGCTACGTTTTCGTGTACACAATTTGAAATAATGAAATTATTCGAAACAACCCTTACATTTAATTAGTTCAACCGTGAACATAAGTAACAACGAAATAGTTCCCATAATCATACGCAAAACAATTCGATGAATCCAATGATATTGTTGGATGAATAACATATCATGTTGATAAAATGAATTCGGTAAGATGTAAAGTCAACGTCACAATTTTGTTGATATATAGCTGTTTCGCATGTTTCAAGCAACAGAATATTTTTTCAATGCAATATATTTACCCGAAAAAATGAGATTGTACATTGAACTTCATATTTTGTACATCCCTATTGAAAATGTCGACGTCGTCACGATGTCGTTCCGACGTCGCGTCTATGTCGTGAATGACGTCAGAAACGACGTAGGAAATGACGTATGAAACGATGTAGAAAACGACGTATGAATTTGGGACCGGAAAATGACGTCCCTTACTACGTCCTTTGCGACGTCTTTTATGACGTATTGTCGACGTCATCGTAGATAAGTTTAGATGGAGAAAAAAAAAATTTCCCGTGCTGCAGGACTTGAACTCGGGACCTCCAGCGTTGTAAGCTGTTACCTTGCCATCGCGCTACGATATTGCTTATGAAATGCAAATTTTTTTACGTATATGATTCCATTTCGAGTCAATGTTCGTAGTCACTCAATATACTTACGTGAAAGAATCATTGCTCAATAAGTAATGTCGTAGCGCAGTGGTAAGGTAAGAGCCTGTGGAGTTGGAGGTTCTGAGTTCAAATCCTGCAGCGCGGGATATTTTTTTTTTTATATATATAAACTCATCTACGATGACGTCGACAATACGTCATAAAAGACGTCGTAAAGGACGTCGTAAGAGACGTCATTTTCCGGTCCCAAATTCATACGTCGTTTCCTACATCGTTTTATACGTAATTTCCTACGTCGTTTCTGACGTCATTTACGACATAGACGCGACGTCAAAACGACATAGTGACGACGTCGACATTTTCAATAGGGATGTTACCAGATATTACTTCATATAACATCTAATGTAGTTGAATTTACTAAGTCTTCCAACAAAATGGATTGCTTCAGTGAACAGAACCGGAATTTTTGTTCCAACCAATATTTACTTGACTCAAGTGTCGAATGATTGATGCAATTATTTCCACACTGACTAAATATGATTAGTTAATTCAAACGATTGTTTTTCTCGGTGTACGTTTGCTCGAAACCTGTCGTTTAAACGTCATTCATACGTTTATCAGACTGGACAAGGATACGTGTATCCATTCGCGCGTACTAAACGCTACAGCATACGTATATTGCTACACATATCATGGACGCATATCATACATGTGCTTGAAACCTGTCGTTTAAACGTCATTCGTACGTTTATCGGACTGGACAAGGATACGTGTATGCAATTGCGCGTACGAAATGCTCCAACGTACGTATACTGCTACACATATTATACACATATTACGTACGTTTGCTCGGAACCTGTCGTTTGAACGCCATTTATACGTGTATTAGACTGGACAAGGATACGTATATGAATTACAATTGAATGGCCGGATAGAATAACGCCTTCCGCGCTCGAGCCGATCGGACAAGCCCCCGAACGTATGCAATCAACACCAGCGCGTAGCAAACTTTTTACCCAACAATAATGCGAAATTTTTCTGATCTTAAAATTTATACTTTCCCAATGAACCATAGCGTATATAAGATAGGACTGATGTCCGGCCGAAAAACGTATATTTCACGTATATATTCGTTTTACAACGTTTAATATACGTTTTTTGGCCGAACGGTAGACCTATTTTATATACGCTATGGTTTATTGGGTTGTAATAACGTACGATTGTTTGCGATTAGTAGTTGTTGATCGTAGCCTCATATATTGTAATTGATTTATTTTAGGTACCATAATTCTTGTTTTTTGAGCGACGAATCATTTGGTCAAATATTCAAGTGAAACACATGTATTAAACGTTGTTTATTGCGTAATGTTAAACGTATCGACCTAACGTTTTCAATAAACGCTGCTTATCTGTTCAACTGAGGAACATTCATCCTCTGAATAAACGTAGAGAACATGACTTTTTTATACGTTTTTTATACGAACTGGTGTTTATTGGGATGTAATAGGCAAGAGGTAAAGACATTCGCAGAAGATAACTTCGGGTAAAAAACTGTTTTGTTTTATACAATAGACATTTGGAAACGTGTTATTTAATGTGAATTGAATGGCCACCCACATAGCGATAAGATAGTATCGGATGCCAAAGTACAAAAGTATGTCAAATTCAGTGGAATGCCCCGAATGCATTTTTTTAGGAAAACTACTGAACAAACATATTGTCGAAAATTCATTTAAGGGGTTACATGGGTTTCGTGCGTTCAAAAAATCGATTTTTTTTTTTTTTTTTTGATGCCCTGGACATTGCAACTGCTGCAGGATCTTTACTTTATGGCCCAGGAATCGACGATTCACTGTAAGTTACAAAAAACATTTTTTTTTCCACTTTTATTGTTACTCAAAACTTTAAACGCGTTTTTCTCGGAACTGTGTTTTCAAAGTCGGTTGTCAAAAGTTCTCGAAAACTACTCAACCGATCTTGATGAAATTTTACACAGGTGTTCGAGATACAATTTACTCGTACTTGGACGAAGGATTTTTTTTTTTTCAATTACAAGTATTTAAAAAACAAAAAAATGTCGAGCAAATTTGACCGAAATTTTCATTTTTTTGGAAAAAGGTCTGCTAAAATTCCAATTTTTACATTTCTTTTTCCTTCGTTCAAACACGAGTTTATGGTCTTAACTAAAACACATATTTTTGTTTTTTCATTTTAGATGATCCTGTCAGGAGTTATGCTGACAACGCGGACGCACCCTTTTTTCGAGGGGTCACCGGAAATGACGTCACAATGGCGGACTTCTAATTTTTTTTTGTTGAAAATCTCAGAAATTATTCTTTAAATGTGTAGGGGACAGTGGTCCTGAGTCGGCACTGCGGGTTGAGCCGGCACCATGGTGTTTCTCGGAGATGGTGTGCGTGTCAGCTCAATTATTTTGTCGTATGACATGTTGGTGAACACTAACGTGAATTATGCCCACAGTTGTCAGTTTGGAATGTGCTGCGCAGCGTGAGCGCGTTTATATTTTTCGTTTGTGACAGAATGTCATTTTCGTCATTCATTCTGAAGCAGCTACAAGTATGTGAATATGTCAAAAATTTGAAATGAGTGAGTGCATTGGTTTCATTATTCAATGTTCTAATTGATCGGTTATGCCGATTTTTCATTCGGATCTGTTCGCGTGCCTAATCACATGAAACGTATGGAAAGTCATAGTGGTCTTGAGTCGGCACCAACAGGTGATATTTTTTTTTCTTTTTGCGATTTCGGTGTTTTTGCTCTATAGTCATGGACGTAATGTCAAACGCAAGACACCGAAGCGTGATACCCGTGTGCTTCTACGCGCAACATTATTATTATTATTATTATTATCATTTTTATTATTCGAAATATGTTTCCATATAAAATTGCACAAAAAATGCATCTTTTATTATTCTAAATGGTTAAAAATCGTCCATTTCCTGTTGTGACTTAGAGAATCTGCGCTTTTTTCTGCATTCGAGCGAAAAAAATCGGGTGCCGACTCAAGACCAGGGGGGTGCCGACTCAGGAACACTATTTTGAAAAATGGTCAAAATGTACTTTTTCACTCCGGACTGCATTGCGACTGCAAACGCCGCACTACACCTTCCTAAATGACATAGAATTGTAGGCAAACGATCGCTGTACGCAACTGAACACTTAGCAGCGCCATAAAATACGATTTACCTTCTGTTTTTGGACAAAGAGCTTACTGGGCCGACTCAGGACCACTCTCCCCTATCTTTAAGACAGAAAAAAGTTTGAATTAAATAAATAATTTTTTATACAGAAAAAAAATTGTTGAAAATAGGCCTTTTTTTCCCCTACGAAACCCATGTAACCCCTTAATTGACTGCAGTGGTTTGTAGCAGCAATTGCGATGAGTTATAGTTATTAGCTAACATGTGAAAATTCCTTTGTTAGCAATATTATACTTTTTCCTTCTACAAATATACCTCAAAATCTTTGTAAACGCTCTCGGGGACAGTCGTTCCATTGATACGTTCGAACTTCTTCATGATTGAAATGGCTTTGTCAACTTTACCCTGACTGACCAACCATCTCGCGCTTTCTGGAACCAACCATGGTGTCGCAATAGCCAGAACCAGAGGCGTGGATGTCGCGACACAAGTTAAGCGCCAGTCTGCCAAGAAATAAGCTATCCAGGGTAGAAGGCATGCTGCGAAGGTGAAGAATAGAGCGATGGACATGTTGGCAACAAAAGTTCGCCATTTGGGCCCCACATATTCGAGAACTAGAAGAAAGAAGACAGAAATGCTAAGTCAACAAGTCGTCATTAAATCTCCTCAAAATGACGTTTAGATTTTTTAGTGCGATATTGCAATTTTCAAAAATGCCATTCTATCGATTTATATCTGAGTCATCAGTACTTCGATAGACTAGTGAAAAGTGTAAATCCATATATATGGGCCATTCCACGTGAACCGGATCAGTCACCTCTCGGATATTTTTTTAATTTTGCATGTCGATTGTCCTTGGGGAGTTAGATTTTTGTGCCGAAGGATTTTTCAATCAGTGCAAAATTCGTTGAGTTATTTGTATAAACAAATTCGCGCAAGGTTTTTTTCAAAAATTCATAACTCCGCCAAAAATGACACTAGACTCAATTTTTTTTTAGCTTACGCGGAAAGATTCATAGAATGTATAAACAAATATGTAAATCGAAAAAAGTTTTTTTTTTTCCATTGTTTATTTAACAATTGAGTTTTCAAAGATTTTTAAAACACACAGTGACACGATCAAAAATTTTTTTTAGAATACTGACATATACTTGGTACTATACTACAGCCTGTGAATTAATTTTAAGGATGTGTTATTTTTTGTTTTCGAGTAAAAAATCATTGAAGTTGGCGGCGCGCGCCAATTCCGGGTCGACCGACGCCGCGCTGCGTGGAACGTATAATGGCGTGCGTTAGACTGCTGTTCGCCGCTACTCGACGGACGCGTAGCAGCGGTATTCAAAAGTCATTTTCACAATGAAGGACACGATTTAAAAATCTGAAAAAAAATACTGTAGCTTCCTAATGACAACTATAAGCGACACGTCAAGTTTTGAGAACGTGTTCTTTTTCGTTCTTGAAATATTGCAGCTTGAAATCTTAGCATACATGCTTAGCATACATATTAAGATTTTAAACTGCAATATTTCGAAAACGAAAAAGAACACGTTGTCGAAACTTAACGTGTCGCTTATAGTTGCCATTAGGAAACTACAGTATTTTTTTCAGATTTTCAAATCGTGTCCTTCATTGTGGAAATGACTTTTGAATACCGCTGCTACGTGTCCGTCGAGTAGCGGCGAACAGCAGTCTAACGCACGCCATTATACGTTCCACGCGGCGCGGCGTCGGTCGACCCGGAATTGGCGCACGCCGCCAACTTCAATGATTTTTTACTCGAAAACAAAAAATAACACGTCCTTAAAATTAATTCACAGGCTGTAGTATAGTACAAAGTATATGTCAGTATTTTTAAAAAAAATTTTGATCGTGTCACTGTGTGATTTAAAAATCTTGGAAAACTTAATTGTTGAATAAACAATGCATAAACAAACTTTTTTCGAAGTACATATTTTTTTATACATTCTATGAATCTTTCCACGTAAGCTGAAAAAAAAATTGCGTCTAGTGTCATTTTTGGCGGAGTTATGAATTTTTGAAAAAAACCTTGCGTGAATTTGTTTATGCAAATAACTCAACGAATTTTGCACTAATTGAAAAATCGTTTGGCACAAAAATCTAACTCCCCAAGGACAATCAACATGCAAAATTAAAAAAATATTCAAGAGGTGACTGATCCGGTTGACGTGGAATGGCCCATATGTTAACGATTGGATTGTGAAGACTCAGCGAAGTGAATGGAGTTATCAGAAGTGTGCGAAAGTCCAAGGTCCACCGATGTAGGGTAAGGTTGCTTTAGTCGTACTCCCAGAGGGAAAATTACTGTAATTTTTAGGGTAATTGGAATTAAACAAAATATTTTGCATCTAATGAATCTTTATTTAGTGAGCTATCAACCAGCTCTTATAAAAATACAAAAATCTTTCATCAAAAGGCATATTTCAACGTTTTTCAAAAAAGTACCTTCGGTACGATTAAGGCACCTGGTTGCCTAATTCCTATCACCGATAGCCTCAGTCGTACCTATATAATGAGGCATCAGCGATGACATCATAAATCTCTAAAATAATATAACAAGATGTCATGATAATAATAATAATCTGCCCTCAAAGTACAGACATTCAAAATTCAACACTCATCGCTTGACCGAATCTTATCAATCATTCTACATCGAAGTTCACCATGTTTGATCGATAAATTTGAATTTCGGCATTTTGAGGGCAGATTCGTCATCAGCGATCTCGAAAACCTCGGGTACCAAATTTCGTGAAAATCCACATACTTTTTTTTCCGCATGATTGGGTGACTCAGCGGGTGGGGGTCAAAATTTCGAAAGTCCAAAACGTGAACTGACCAAGATCTCTAATTTTGAAATGAGCGAATACCAAAATAACGAGATTTGTGATTTCAAAATTTTTTACTTCCGACAGACCACTGAGTCGAATAAGTGTTTCGTCGAAAGGTTATTTATCCGACAGGTCGCTAATTCGACAATGTGTTTTCAGGTCATTCGTATTTCGAATGAGCAGAATGTAGATTATAATGGCATGAAAAGTTTATATTTCCAAAACTAAAAATCGAAAATGGCTGATATTTTAAACAGCTAATAAACCAAACATAAATATAGCGAGAATCAAAATTCAGAAGGAGCAGAACTCATAAATGCAAAATGTATAAAGGTCAAAATCTCGAATGATAGAATTTTCATGAGCTCCTAAGTTGTCCGATGTTTGCTGAAGACATCGGACAACCCGAGGGACAACCCTGAACGCCTAACTTTGCGGGAGTATCAAATACTATTTTTATAACAAATGCATGAAAAAGTTGCTTGTTTTGCGGCACTGTTGTCGATGTGAAAAACCATACCAAAACCATCGACAGGGATAAATGATTATAAAATGCACTTGTTCGCACGCTGTGCGTAACAAGAATCATGTTGTGCACGATCGATGTGCTCAGAACGTAGTGTGCACGTTTGGCATGCAATATTGTTCCATGTTGGCATTGCCTACGGAAACGTCAGAAAAGTGCCACACTATGACCGCTCCAGAGCCCCAAACAAGCGACTTTTTCATGTATGCGTTATGAAAATTTTAATGAAAAAAATAACAAAAACTTAATTTGCAATTATATTTCGATCACAGAAGCCGGCGGGCCACCCACATATTTTCGGTTTCTCGCACGACTAAATAGTTCAATTTCACACTATTTCGATAGCACTTTTCATGAACTTGGGATCAGACGTTACTGAAGTACGACTTAGGCTGTGGTACGACTAAAGCTACCTTACCCTATACAGGGTGATTCAGAATTCGTGACGAATCTCTCGTGGGGTTAATCCTGGTCAAAATTGGGATCGAAAGTTCCTCAGCCATTTTTCCGAAAAACGATTTCTGTTCCTGGAATTTTTTTTCCCGACAAACGATTTTTTCCAACAATTTTTAATTTTTTTAATTTTTTCATCATATGTCACTTTCTAAGAATCCCAAATAATGCCAATGAGTTTTTTTTCTCAATATTAGAGAGATTTTTCGGTGAAAGTTTCTTATTTGGTGGAAGATGTTGAAAAAATTGTCATCGTTATAAATTTATACGTAAAGGGCACACATGTATCGGTAACGGCCCTGAGTTACCATGGTAACAAACAATCGGACCGAACTTTGTGTAGAGGCCCAAGGAGGGCAATTTCAGCAATTGCTGTAAGCTTGAAGAGTATTCAAGAAATGAATAACACGTTGACTGTATCTCAAAAATTTTATGTTTCTGAATAATCAATCAACTTTTATTTTCCCAAATATCGAATAGCTCATAATGAGCATTGTTTCAATACCCTTCGTGTAGGTACTACGTCATAATCCGCTTTTTAGTTTATTAAATTTATAACGATGACAATTTTTTCAACATTTTCCACCAAATAAGAAGCTTTCACCGAAAAATCTCTCTAATATTGAAAAAAAAAACTCATTGGCATTATTTCGGATTCTTAGAAAGTGACATATGGTGGAAGAACAAAAAAAAAAAAAATCGTTTCAAAAATTCGTTTGTCGAAAAAAAAATTCGAGGGAAAAAAATCGTTTTTCGGAAAAATGGCTAGGGAACTTTCGATCCCAATTTCGACCAGGATTAACCCCACGAGAGATTCGTCACGAATTCTGAATCACCCTGTATAGACGAGAAACAAGGGTTCCAGGTCAAAGAAGGGATGAATCCCGAAAAGATTCAGCGTACGTCCAAAGACCGGCAATTGGAGTTTTAATCACATTTTCTAATTATAATAAATTGTCATCAGTTTATTCCAAGAAAAGCCATCCGGCCATACAGATGATGAGATATGTTTATAATTGTCTTGTGTTGTTGAATCAACGATAAATAAGAAAAATTGCCAGCACACGCGAAGAGACAGTTATTAATTAAGCCATCCCAATAATCATCATCATCGGCTCCCCTCCTTTCGGATTCTTTAGCACATATGTATATCAGGGTGAATCGAAAATTTTGAAAACTGAGGCTACCCTCACAAATCATAGATATCGCTGAAATAAAGATCTTCGTGCAATGCCATTTTTACCGTTAAATTCACTTCTTCAAAAAATGCTTATTTTTTCTATAAAAGGTGTCCAGATATGTACTCTTTCAAACCCCATATTCACGAAACATCAACAAATGGTTCATATCTTCGAAAAAAATCTCTGAAAATCAATATTTTCAATATTTTTCAATCAATTATGATTTAATATTGATTTTTTTTTCTTCTAAAACGTTTTTTCCGCATTGTAAGCAATACTGATACCGAGTTTCAAGCGAAAAAAAAGATGTAAGAAATACAAAAACGTTTTAGAAGAAAAAAAAACATCAATATTTAATGATAATTAATTGAAAAATAGTGAAAACATTGATTTTCAGAGATTTTTTTCGAAGATACGTACCATTTGTTAATGTTCCGTGAATACGGGTTTAAAAGAGTACATATCTGGGCATCTTATGAAGAAAAATCAGAATTATTCGAATGATCTGTTTCCGTTTATTCGTCGTAAAGTGGATTTAACGCTAAAAATGGCATTTCTGATCGTCCGCGCGTCCCCTATATATCGTCAAGGAAATCGAATCGTTGCACGAAGACCTTCATTTCAACGATATCTTATTGATTTTTGAAGGTAGCCAACATTTTTCGAAATTTTCGATTCGTTCTGATGTCTGTACTAAAAACCTTCGCGATAGAATGAATCGACAATTTATTGCTCATTAGAACTTGAATATTCGGAACATACAAAAGGTTACCGCTTGGGAAGACCGGCTATAAAAAAATTAGGCCTCACATTCGTGTATAATATCTCAAGCCAAGTTTATCTGATTGTGAGCCAGACTCTATAGTCGCAGGTGACGTCACTCACTAACGAATAGCAAATAATATGGTAGTGCAAAATTCAAAATATAATGCGAACAAAAAGGACGCTAACTACTTGCATGGATGAGCTCGACGTATTTATAGCTTGTGATTGTATTTCACAAGTACTAGTAGAGTACGTGTAAGCTGATATAATCGAAGTTTCGGCAAGATCCAGCAAACAGGTTACAGGTATATTATATACAACCATGTAACGCCAATTCAGTTGAGTAACTATAGACAGTTGTAAGAAAGTCAATCAATTGTAAGTGTTTTTTTTTTTTTTTGCAAGTGGGATAAATCAACAACCAGCAGTTCTTTCAAGCAGCTTTGCGAAAAACGTTTCTTACTGATATATTTCGACGCAGATCACACCTTAACAGCTGTACAATGAATAATAGGACTATTGAAATGTTAGCAAAATCTCGAAAATACCGGATTCCAAATACGACTAGCATGACCTAAGTTTATAAGTATTCGTGGGTAGCATTGTGTTTACTGTGCAGTAGCGAATATTGTTACTTTTTTTTCAGTCGAAGGTGCAAGTCCTTATATATTATGTTCGATACCGACCAAATACATATCAACTCAAAAACTACTAATAGTACTTTATTGCTTGAAAAAAAGTCGCAGTGTAGTTTGTACTACTGAATGTATTGCTGGTGGCGAACAGTGACTGAGTGGAGCTAAGAATCCATGACATGCGTGCTGGCGAAAAAGTCATGACCGAGTCATATAGCGTTCATAACTGCCTGCAATAAGAACCAGCTAATTCATACCACAATACGGTTTCAACACTAGCTGAAGAAACCGCATAAAAACGTAATTTGAATATTTAACTTTGTGGCCGTGCGTGATTGAAAAGAAGCTGTGTAAAAAGAACAGAGATATCGATTTGTCACTATATGAGTAACAAGAAAAGACTGATTGACTCTCTCGCACCTTATTTGAGCGTCAATGATTATCATGCAAATTTAACTATGTATTCTACTCTATTTCACAGTGGCACCCGATACAGAAGAAAAAAACACACATTGTGTACAAAAAATAGCAAATTACCCAATTTTTTCTCCGAAAAAAGGCCGATTTCAAAGTCTCATAACTCAGCGAAAAATAAATGTTGAGAGACAGCCGTGAAAGCTTTGCCTTTTAGATGCTTTTTAACGATTGGATTGCCGTTTCTTCGTTCACAAGTTATGCTTTCTTGAGACACTTCGTGTTGAATCTGCAAAGTGAACTTCCAACGTTGGAATAGTGCACGGGGCCTGCCGAGAAGACAACCAAACTTTTGTAATAGCCCTTTTGAAGTTTACCGTCTCCGCTTGACACGGCATTCTGTCCATTCGCTTTTGGAATTATTTTCGATGAGTTATTCGATGTTGCGTTGAAGCGAAAATTGTCCGGGAATGTTGGATCACGTGTCCCAGACGAGTGGTCCTCGTATTGAGATTTTCTGAGAGTGATTTTGAAGCTCAAATCGTAATCTCAAGTAAGCATTTTGAAGGGGATACTTTAAATTTGAAGATTGTATCATGGGCCATATGTGCCGCCATTTTTACGCGAGCTGTATGAAGTAAAAATTTGAATTTCCGTTCTTGAATTCCGCGAGCCCCATTTGGGAAGTAACCGTGCCTCGAAACTTCGTAATTGCAATTAAAAAAAAATGGAAAAACTATTCCAGAAAGATTAAGATTTCAGTCTCAAAACTGTGTCTTGGAAATCTTCTGTTCGCCCGGTGCATTTAATCAATTTTGGGACGATTTGTGATTCAACGTTGAATAATTAAACCAAAAGGAATGCGCTTTGAAAATGACAATTCAAGCTCCGAAACGGTCAACACAAAAGTTTGGTTCCCCATTCGGTAGTCTACGTGCACTATTCCAGAGTTAAAAGTTCGTTTCACAGGTTCGACAGAAAGTGCTCGATAAAGCATAACTTGTGAACGAAGTAGCAGAAGTCCAATCGGCAAGAGGCGTGCAAAAGGTGAAACTTCAAGCTCTGGAACGCTTTTATGGCCGTGTCTATACATCTATTTCTGGGAGCGTTATGAGACTTTGAAACAGGACGTTTTCCTGTGCGAAAATTGGGTGATCCACCACTTTTTGTGCGCAGTGTATATAAAACATGTGAAGCTGATTCATTTGCACCTGATTGACTCATCACTTGAGACTGACTAATTAACATTAAGAGATCAGATTAGGTGATTATGATTAATTTCATGACCGCCAATCAATATAGCACATAAAAATTATATACATTTAATTTTAACCCTCCGCGGTGAACTGGGGTCCATATGACCCCACGCGCAACTTGGGGCCAAAATTACTGTAAGTTGTTGGCAGTCAAGATGATTGGCCTGCCCCCTAACAGTGCTTCGGGGTTCCCATTGTAAGTACAGACAAGGGTTAGATGAATCGAGGCAATAGTCGCCCCGTGGCAGTCGAAAAAACAAAATTGTGCGCGAGCTGGGGTCACCTGGACCCACACTGTGACCGGCGTGTGAATTTTTTTGTTAATAACATTAATTTTTTTTCCAATTTTTTTTCAACCTGGGATTAATTTACGTGATGTCAGTGTGACTATGAGAATCATAAAACTTCTTTTCATCAAGTGCATATGTTTAATTACTCGGAAATTTCTATTATCATTGAATCGGAGTGAAAAAAAAAAATTTCAAAAAAATCACGAAATTACATTTCTCTATTACTAACTTCAATGTGTATACAATTATTCAACCGTTGTCCAAGCAACTTTTTCAATTAATCGCTCATTTTTCATAATTATCGTTCTTTATTTCACTCCAAAATGGACCCTCTTCAGATATGAGAAAAAATACCTTTCCTGAAACGCCCACTATGGAGTTATTTTTTTTCTTAAGGGGGTATATACACCTTTAAATGGGTTGAATTTCTGAAAAACAATTTTCCTTTTTTTTTCAACTTGAAGACTCTGATAAAATTTAAAAAAATCATTATGTTTGGGGAGGGTTTGACCTTCATTATCCATATCTTACATCATGTATTACTTCCAGTCTAATAGTGGCTGCGCTGAAGACAGGAAAATACAAAATCACTCGGTTGCCGCAAAGAATCAGACCCAGCGTTGGACCGATCTTGGAATTTTTCGTTCTCAATTGTTCATAACACATGCCTCTATCAGATTAACATAGAACTTTTCGATATTGCAAGAATTACTTAAGTTATTGAATTTTTTCGATTTTTTTTCTGAATTTGAAAAAAAAATTTGCTTATTTTTCTAATATTTCAACTAAAAATGGGTTTATCAAAAAGTTCTATGTTCATCTGATGAAGGCATGTCTTATGAACAATCGAGAACGAAAAATTCCAAGATCGGTCAAACGCCGGGTCTGATTCTTTGCGGCAACCGAGTGATTTTGTATTTTCCTGTCTTCAGCGCAGCCACTATTGAACTGGAAGTAACACATGATGTAAGATATGGATAATGAAGGTCAAACCCTCCCCAAACATGATGATTTTTTTAAATTTGATCATAGTCTTCAAGTTGAAAAAAAAAGGAAAATTGTTTTTTAGAAATTCAACCCATTTAAAGGTGTATATGAGCCATTCCACGTCAGACCGGACAAAATAAATCAAAAATTGACCTCGATGTTACCGATTTCGCTCTAATTTTTTTTACGGGTTCTATGGAACAAATGAATCAATCAAACAATTTTTTTTGTTTTTTAGCCCCTATTTTCCAAGTTACACGGGGGTGAAATTCAGGAAACAGAGCCAAAAATCGAAAAAATCCTCCCCTTCAAACGGTCATATCTTTGATTGTATTCAACCTAGAGACTTCGTCCAGGAACCATTTCAAAGCTGTTAAATGACACTATTCTTGTATATTTATTTTATCCTGCGGTAACAAACAATTCTATTTGTTATAAACAAATATATTATTCAAACGTGATTTTCAAAGTGAGGGCCACGCGATAGAATACTCAAAAAAACATGAGCGTATTCCTTGATCAATTCTCTTTGAAATCGTTAAGTCAAAAGGATGGAGAAACGATGGAAACCAGGTGAAAACTATTTATTTATAGGCGACGGCGCGCGCTGCCACGGAAAAACCGTACCCGAGCCGGGTCTTTCAGCGGCGGCGCGCGCCGTCGCTTATAAATAAATCGTTGTAACATGGTTTCCATCGGTTCTTGATCCTTTTGACTCAACTATCTTGTAGAGAATTGATCAAGGAATGCTCTCATATTTTTTTCAGAATTTTCACGCGTTGTTCTTGCCTTGAAAACCACGTTTGAATATTCTATTTGTTCATAACAAATCGAATTGTTCGTTATCGTGAAATTCAATAAATATATAATAATAGTGTCATTCATTAGCTTTAAAATGGTTCTTGGAAGAAGTCTCTAGGATGAAAAAAACCAAAGATATGACCGTGTAACATGCCCACCGATGCTTCCTTGTGCTAGCCACACGTACCCGAGCCGGGTTTGACGATGCAGCGCGCGCCGTCACTTATAAATAAATCGTTCTCACCTAGTTTCCATCGTTTCTCCATCCTTTTGACTTAACGATTTTGTAGAGAATTGATCAAGGAATACGCTCATATTTTTTTGAGAATTCTATCGCGTGGCCCTCACTTTGAAAATCACGTTTCAATAATATATTTGTTTATAACAAATAGAATTGTTCGTTACCGCAGGATAAAATAAATGTATAAAAATAGTGCCATTCAACAGCTTTGAAATGGTTCCTGGACGAAGTCTCTAGGTTGAATACAATCAAAGATATGACCGTTTGAAGGGGAGTATGTTTTCGATTTTTGGCTCTTTTTGCTGAATTTCACCCCCGTGTAACTTGGAAAATAGGGGCCAAAAAAAAAAACGAAAAATTGTTTGATGAATTTATTTGTTCCATAGAACCCGTAAAAAAAATTAGAGCGAAATCGGTAACATCGAGGTCAGAAAGCTGTCCGGTTTGACGTGGAATTGCTCATATACCCCCTTAAACTATCATATCTCAAGAGTACCACCCTAATATTTCATGAACAAAAATCGAAAATTACCAGAGTTATGATTTTTATAGTAAAACCAGACATTTTTTACGCATTGACCCCTTGCTGATTTCTTCCCGCCATCTTAAAATTCGGTTTCAATATAATATTGATATTTGCACATTCTCGAAGGTTCAAACTGATACCCTGATTTTATATAAGTCATTCGGAATGATAGGGTTAACGCGGCAGCCCTTCAAACACGATTAGGGTCACTGTGACCCCGCGTGACCGGCGTTTTACACCTAGGGTGTGTGACCGCAGAGGGTTAAGTTTAGCAACTGTAGCGTTAGTAGGCGGCAAAACAATATGTCACAAAAAATGCGTGACCTGCACGATCAATTAATGGTAAGAGCTCTCACCCAGGATGTACATCATCGTAAAACAGTTATCGAAAGCTAGTCCGACAAAAAATCGGCAGAGTGAGAACTCCCAGAAAGAAGTTGCAAAAACTGTAGCAATTCCTGCGATGAAACCAGCCATGTTTGTGCCGACGAGAGCCGGAATTCTCCCATATCTATCAGCAATCCATCCAAAGATTAGTCCTCCAAAGATTGCTCCAACGAAAAATATACTCTGGGCAAGAGACGGGAGCGCCGCATTATCGCAAACCCATTCTAACTAAAAAAAAGAGGGGAAAAAAATGATATTAATTGCAACATGAGAGTTGAATCGAGAATGTGAGACCTCACACAAAATAAGAACTGGTGATTTGAAAGGAATTTTCATTCGCGGATAGTATCCATGCGTCAGTTTCCATCTGCTACGTGGTCTAGAAATTATTACCTTCGACCTGACTGCAATAAAATGCTATAATAATTGCATACTGTTTGAGAATAAAAAATAAAAAAACTTCCCATATCAATATTTTATTTCAGTATGATTTATGCATTTGTTGAAATGAAAGGCGGCATCTGGACGTCTAGTTTCAAGGCTTGAGCCTGTGCGATAAACTTGAAGTAACGCCACGTGACCGTCGACGATATAAGTATCCATGATTATTCCAGTTCACTCGTCCTTGACCTACATAGAATATCCACTCACCTGCTCTCGACAATTCTCAAGCCCGTTGACAAATGTCGTTCAACCGTAGTTCGGTACGAAATGATTTCCTAATGAGATAATATATGAATGAGACTTGTCTCAAATTATAATCAATAAATCTTACAAGAAATAATAATTTCCACGTGAATCAACTAAAATGATCCTATAGTAAATAAAACATTTTCTTATTCGTTCGAATGATTATATCATCTATTCCTAAGTATATTGATAAGCCCTTTTTCGTACACAGCGACGATAAGTGAAGCAAATAATCTCAAACTATGTATTTGTAATCAAAATTATTCAGCAGTAAGTTGCAGTATCATTGTTAGAAGAAATTCGATGGAATTGTAGATCTTGCAATAAACGGAGGTCTGCGTTTCTTTCAAAATGTTCTAAGGCTTATCCCACAATATTATAATATCGACCTTGAAGTTAAGTTCATAATAATCGAATCGAAAGTGAAGTAACAAGTATTTTGATCGAATAACACTGAAAATTCGCATTTTCATGGTAGCTAAATATGTATCGACAAGGGGACTCGGCAGAGAAACAGTCAGTTTCAAGATACTTATGAAGGCAAACACCAAGAGTAAGTCAATGTAAAAATCATGGTCCGATACAAAGAATCAAACGGTCACCAAATGAGTTTTAAAACCATTGCTGCTGGGATGAAATTATATACCCCACTGAGCAGAAGAAGCTTAATTAGCGCCGCTACTTGATTCCAAGATTTTTACTTCCGCATTCTCCATAGCTTGTGGTTTGTTCTTACTCTCGTATATAGCTCAACGGTATCTACTCGCCGTAGGCCGTGCTTACGTTTTACAAAAACAGATTAACCTTCATTTATTTTCACTACTCCAAATCTGCCAATTTAATACTATTGATTTCATCAAAACTCTTATTGGTGATTACACCTAATGAGAGGAGCTGTCATGATTCTTTCTCGATGTTTCTCGTTTACGTGTTCTTGAGATATGAATTTTGGAATCTTTTTTCTTCGAAAATTCACAACTTCTTGAAAAATTGGTCAAACGAGGTGTTTTTTTTTTTTTCAAAGTTTGGTTTTTAACTATACTTTAAGATCGAGAACACGAAAAACGTGATTATCATCAATTGCGGTATGATTTTCCATTTAGAGCTCAAACTTCACGATTTCGAGAGGTTGGACACTTTTTGCTGTTTAATTATCACAAAACTCATTTTTTTTCACAAATTATGACGTCGGATTTATCGTGGGGTCACATCATGAATACAATGAGATGCGACCCCACGATAAATCCGGGGGCATAATTCGTAAAAAAATAACTGGCTTTCATGATAATTTTCTCAAAAAAAAAAGAAAGTGTCCAACCTCTCTAAATCGTGAAGTTTGAGCTTTAAATGAAAAAGTCATGCCGGAATTGATAATAATCACGTCTTTTGTATTTTTTTTCTTAAGGTTATGCGATAGTCCTCGGCGGACTCCCGATTAAACGCCCATAACACGTATTTTCTAGCGCCGAACCCTAAGAAATAATACAAAAGCGTAGATTGCTTTTCCCGTCGCGAATATTGCACAAATGCAATATTGTGATATATAGATTTACTCCTCAATACTTCTACAATGGTGGAAATTCCTTCTCATATGTATACTATAGTACAAAAATGTGTGAGGTGTCAAAATAACAGCACCTGTCACTGACCATATGGGAAAAAAAAATTGTAATGTTCGCGAAATGAGGGACTTTCCACCATTCTCTATTACACGAGCAATTTACTGTCAAAATTTGAATCGATTTCGTTCATCAGTTTATTAATGGAACGAAATCTAAGAATCAGGTAATCGTGGTCGTCAAGAAGGAGTACTGCATCACATTAAAGTATAGTTGAGAACAAAACTTTAAAAAAAAAACCACTTTATGTGGTCAATTTTCCAAGAAATTATAAAATTTCAAAGAAAAAAAATCCATATCTCAAGAACACGCAAACGAAAATAATCGAAAAAAATCGTGAAAGCTTCTCTCATTAGGTGTAATCACCCATACAAATTTTGATGGAATCAAAATTTCGAATTGTTATTCCTGTACGTTGTGACGGAGAGTTCCCATATACAGAAAATGATAACTGTAATCAAAAATTACTCAGGGAATTTAGTTTGATGACTGGCGTTATCACAATAATTGTAGCCCAGCAGCGACGTTTTCAAAATTTCAATTTCAAAACTCTCCATACATAGTATCGAACAACGACTTCATTATTTTGAAGACTGAATGAAAATCTCATTCTTCTAGTTTTCAACGAAAAAAATATAACGAACAAGAAATCGCTCCAATCGTTCGGATTCTACTCATTCTGTATATTTGGATTTGATACGTTACCTCAGCTGCAATACTGGCGTACGGAATCTCCGTAAAATTGAACTCCCATCCATGTCGGCATTTTTCAATGGGCCAAGACGGATCAGCTACAATAACGCCTTGCTCTAAGATTTCGGTGAAGTTCACGGCATACACGGAGCATCTCGAATACATTGTGAATGCTTCTTCGTAATTCCCAGATGTGGCAGCCGGAGGTATAGCCAGTGCTAACCTAGTTCAAATCAGTGAGAACTATGAGTACAGTAAATAAAACGGATTCTGAAGCGCCGTATTGGAGCAACCAAACATACACTTGGTTTTAATCTTCTTCAAATTAGTATGAAATCAAAGCAAGCTCTGCTCCCGCGATAAATCAGTTCTTCGCTCCGCGCGGGATAGAGGACTTCGTTTGTTATTCTTGATAAATTATTGAAAGTTATGTAAATCAACGTTCTCTGTAGAAAAAAAAAAAAAAGACAACCGAAGTCCCGTATTCCGCACAGAGCAGAGCACTGATCCATTGCGGAAGTAGAAGTTGCTTTAATTTCATACCAATTTGAAGGAAATTAAAACTGAGTGTATGTTCGGTTGCTCCAATACGGCCCTTCAGAATCTGTTGCCTTGACTATACATTACACGCATGAAAACAAATCTGAAACTGGCTGTATTTTAATTGAAAATGTCGGTTCTCTCTAGACCATTAATTGAAACGCAGTAAGTACTTGCATGGTTGCCGCCATGATTGTTTTTTGGATCCTTTTTTCATCATTGTCTCCTAACTATACGTGAATCGTTTCATGATATAGCAAAGCAGTGGATAAAGTGCTCGAGGATATTGTAGTGACGAAAGGAATATATTTGTAGCGAATACGTATCTACATTCACGCTCTCATTACTTTTGCGAAGGTTCTTCGGAACTATTATATCGTTGCCTACGCTATTCACGACCATGTGTTGGACTCCCATAGCAGCAATAAACGATACTATTGAGTGGAAAGCTTATAAAAGGTGTAGCTCTGCATTTACAAGCGGTATTCAAATGATTATCATATATATTTATAAATTCGTAAGTCCACCACCTTGCGGCAAATCATAATGACAAGTAGAGGGTCATCCTGATACAAAACCGATAATAAGGTCTTAAAATCATGAATTTGATACAAACAGCTGAGACTTGCAACTAAAATTCTGCAGATGAGTAATATATTACTTATTGAAAAATATAAAGTGTGAACGATGCTGAAGATTTTCATCAGAAATATTATTAGGTTGAAATAAAGACCTTCTTCTTATTACTCATTTGGCTTATCTCTAAAAAGAAGGATAGCCTTCTTGAAATAAAGACCTGTTAATATCTTTGATATACTGTCACAGATGTGAAAGCAAATATTTATTGTATTGACGCCCTGACTAACTTCATATATTCTTCGTAGCATAAACTCTTTTTGTATCAACGTAATATCTGTGAAGAGGTTATTATGCCCTGGCTTGCAGTTTATAGAAAGTCTAAAAAATCGCGGGACTTTCTCGGTGTTCCCAAAGCCACGCGTTAGTTCTGTTTCGCAACTCATCATTGACCTGTGAAGTTCGGAACACAAATAAATATTTTCGATAAATTCTAGAAAACACGAGATGAATCATGGACTTAACGCGAGCTGCAGGTGCAGCTAGTATATTCAAGCCATTAGCGTGACGTTCATGAACAAATGTTATTTCCAAACGCAATAATCGACAAAGCGCGCGCTAGGCAAGGTTAGAAAGCCTCGTATATATACATTGTGTAAAGTGCACGTGTGGCAAGGTATTGCAACAAGTGATGCTCTCCTGGATATAGCGACGTTTGGCCGACACAATACCATGATATCTTGGTTTGATCTGAATTCTATACCGACTTGTGGCAGTAAATGTAAAGGTAATACATATCAAACTTCACACTTACAGAGTGACATTTTTCCTTTAACTCTAAATGCATGATGTTCTAGATATGAAGACCGTTAGAATTCTGAATAACGGGAAATTGCGTAAATTTATACCTATGTAGGTAAAATGTACATTCAGATATTGTATACAAAAGCGTGACCAGGTCTATGCATCTAGTAGATGACTGCTTGAAAGTTACGTAAGAAACTCCATAATCCAACTAAAAAGTAACGTAGTGTCGCTCACGATCGTCCGGTACGCGCTAGACCGTCAAGGTATGAGTATAAGCGTGATGACCTTATTTTGTTTCATATCTTTCCCAATCTCTGTTGTCACTCTTCGACCACCATCAACAGATTGAAGCTTATCTATACTTTGAGCTTGAATTAAAAATACTCCAATTGTTTGTATTGTGGCAGAAGATTTAATGGCAATCACTTACTGTCGGGAAATTCCAATGAGATGAGGTATCTAATCACTCACACCTCTATAGCTTGTTCATAACCGCTACGTTAGGCGAGTCTTGCAAAGAATTTGAAATGACCCTGAAGTAAAAGCACCGCATTCGAGCAGGTGGCTATGGAAGGAGTTCGTAACGTTGTCTGCATAAATCTCGGTCGCATTACGCGAATATGATGCACCGCAGAGTTCAACGGCATCAATTTAAAGTTATTCAGTTTCATTTCACTATACAGTGCGATTTTGTGGAAAATCACGTGCCTCAAGGTAGGCTAACGAGAAACGCCTGAATTGAGTAGATCAAACATCGACGATTGGGTTTTATTTCCCACGAAATGAATACAACCCAATCGTCGATGTTTGAACTGCTCAATTCAGGCGGTTCCCGTTAGCCTACCTTTCAGGCGCGTGATTTTTCACAGAATCGCACTGATATGTAAGTACTTTCACCTCTTGTGTGTCGTACTTCTTTCCTTTTGACACACCTAATCACATCAATCCCGTGGTGGAAACATTGTGAAGACATTTTATGATAACAAGTTTGGAGTTCCAGTATTTGCCTACCCGTACACACGGAAAAACTTAAACCTAAATCATGATTGACCCATCGTAATTTACGATTTCGTAAGCGTGATCTACGTTTTCATGAGCGTAATTTACGTTGTTAAGGATAAACGTGAATCACGCTTTGCGTTGCCGTAAAATAGGATCAAATGTCCTTGACGTACGATTTCGTATTCGTAGAGTAAGACAATTTTCCCCTTATTTCACGTTTTTCAATTCATAAATTACGATTACTTTTTCCTCAAATTACGGAAAATTTTATCGTGATAATACATTGCGACGACGACTGTAAAACTTTTTCTGATGAGCAATCACACGAGATCAGAAGAAGTTTTTCCGTCGGGTATTGTACAAAGTTTTATGGAAATGGGGGTTTTATGCCCAAGAATCGTGCGTATAACGTCCATTATCACGCTGAGTGAAGTAAAATCAATTTAAAAAAATGAATTTCTGTTTTTCATTGTAATACATAGTGAATTTATTCGAAATGGATTTTTTATTTCTCTTGCATTAACCACGGGACAAACTACTTCAAATTCCCGTTTCATCCGAAAAATGAGCGAAAAATAAATGAAACAATTAAAAAAAAAAAAGTTCAATCGACTTGGAAATAACGACATTTTTCGTCGCGAATTATGGATGTGAAGATCGTGATAAACGTTATTATTATTGTCATGATTCCCGATTCTTCGAACGTAGATTACGTTTTGTCAGTACTGGTTTGAGGGGGGGGGGGGGGGGGGGGGCAGCCCGGGCGGTTGCCCGGGGAGCTAGCGCCAAGAGGGCGCCGCGCGCTAGCGGGGCGCCTTAACTCGCGAATGAATCAGCGAGTTTTACTTAATAATAAGAAATAAAGGGCGCTGAAGAATATCTCGCCCGGGGCGCCCGGATGTCTAAGGCCGGCGCTGCGTTTTGTTCCGTCGTAGATTACGTTTTGTTCTGTCGTAAATTACGTTTTTTTTTCGATCATAGAATAAGACGTTCTCATACGTAGATTCCGTTTTTCATGTCGGATCCAAAGACACTAGACATCGTATTAGTGTTGAACGTGAATCACGTCTAGTAAAACGTGATTTAAGTTGAGGTTTTTCTGTGTGTAGTAGTACATCTTCAAGTTTTCAAGTTAGGATTTTCGAAACACTAAACTATCAATCTGAAGTATTAGGGTGGTCCTTATTTGGGGTGTTCTTGAAATTTTCTGCGGACACGGCGGAAAATGTATGCAAATAAATTTCAAAAAAAGTACTCAAAAGTTGAAGTCTGTAGGTCAACTCAAAGTACTGCCCACAGGGCAATGAATTTTCCCATTCAATTTACATAGGAACTTGGGCTCAATGCATTATCTTTTTTTCTCTGCCTTGATGGTCCTTCGAAAAATCTGAAATTTGGCATACGTCTACCCTATAATCATAGGTATTCCACAAAAAAATTTGGGCTATTTTTAGAAATAAATCTTTCGAAGTTCCAGAACGTAAAAATTGTGATTTTCGATTTCCAAACACAAGTTTGACGTTCTACCCTTACGGAAAACAACCCTCAAATTTAAGGGATAAATTCATACCCCCAAAGTTTCGGGGGCTTACCATGAAAACTCATGGTTTACCCTGTATTTGGGGGTAAAATTTGAGAGTAAACCCTGAGTTTTCATGGTAAACCCCCAAAAGTTTGGGGGTGCGAATTTACCCCTTAAATTTAAGGGTTTTTTCCGTAAGGGTAGAACTTCGAAACTTTCGGCGCTGAAAATCGCCCGATTTTTTGTGGAATACTTATGATTATAGGGTAGACGTATGCCAAATTTCAGATTTTTCGAAGCACTATTAAGGTAGAGAAAAAAAATAATGCATTGAGCCTGAGTTCCTATGTAAATTAAATGGGAAAATTCACTGCCTTGTGGGCAGTACTTTGAGTTGACCTACAGACTTCAACTTCTGCATACTTTTTTTTTAAATTTATTTGCAAACATTTTCCACCTTGTCGGCAGAAAATTTCAAAAATGCCCCAAATAAGGACCACCCTAATGAAGTATAGGTGTCCCATCAGATTGCAAGTATTTCACTAATCGTGTACGCCTCGACACAGTTCTTAGATTGACATTTAGCAAACAAATGCGTCCAAGGAGAAAATTAAGATTTTAACGAGCGTTTAATTCAGACTTCAACGCTGAAACTTTATAGATAGTTTCGAAACTTACAAGGTATCCCAAGTGCTTTTAAAACCTCTAAAGTAACTTGGTATTCCGTCAGTTGCATAATTCTTGGATTATGTACTACATCGTCGAGCTAAGTTATGCGTGAAGATGTACTTTCATGTTCCGTCGCCTTATTACTGGACTTACCTGACTTGGACTATAAATTTCACACTCATTTTGGTGAAGTGTGAAAGTCAGTGCAAAACTGTATAAACCAGCTTTTTGGTACTGCATGTTATCATGCCTGTCCAACCCATGAAAAAGACCTTCTTTCAAAATTTACAAACAATCGATATCTGTTCTTTTTACAACAAAGCTTTGTATTAGATTGGCAAATTCAATATCATCAGTAAGTTTTCGTCCATTTTTTTTTTTCTTTCAATTGAAGTGTTCCCGGTATATGCAAGTATAAAACTCTTTTTTGCGTTTAGTCTTAATTTTAAGGGTGGCTGACTGGCTTGAATTCAGTCTTTATTTCTAATCAGCATATGGTAGAAAATGTGTTTTTACTACAAAGTTCACGCTGACAGAAAACCGTAGAAATTTGTGAACTAGGAATAGAAAAGTCTGCGAATTCCATTTTCAAAGGCTATAATTCTCATAAACATTTTTCATCTCATTCATTGAAGTATTTTTACACGAAATTCCATTCAGTATTACAACACATGACCATCTCAATAAGCTTGCATAAAAATGTGAGAGAAGAGCTGCTCAACAGATAATCTAGAAAATTTCATTTCGTTCTGTCAAATCGTCCGCCGACATTTCACTACACAATTATGACGTACATCGTTTGATACATTTCAATCGGAAGCTGACAAACAGATACGCACCTCAGATTTCAAGTCTCCGTATTTAAAATCGAAACTTTGGACGATTCATAAACCTGGAACCCCGTATCAGCAGGACGATATAGCGATTTCTCAGTTCTTGTGCAAAATTTTAGCCCGATTGGAACGGAAAAACAGGCACATGATTCTCATATGAAAGTGTTTTACGCGGGTCTATGGAGAAAATTCATCAAAAGCCAATACAGATTGTGACAAAGCACAAAAAAAATTAACACCTCGATAGACGACCACAAACGGATTCATGTGAAACTTATCCGAGGTAACTAATTCTACAACAAACTTAATTCCTTATTCATCATGTGTCTATGCAATGACATACAACTCAATGCGTAGAGTTAGGGGAAAAAAATATCTGAACTTGAGAGTATTATCTAAAAAGCCTGTGCTGTTCATAATAAAAATAACTCCAGTTTGAACATGAAGTCACGTACTCCAAGACGTGTTGATCACTACAGGGATATATACGGATTTATTCAATTTTTAAGACGAAGTTCACATTGGTTCGCGAAGTTATTGAAATGAGTAACCTGTGAGATTTAAATGATAATTTTGATCGCTACGCTATTCTGTCACACAGTATGAGAATTCAATTTCAGTATGTCGACATGAGCCGCAATGCAATACAGTCATGAGAAATTGGGACCGGAAGGTACCATGATCTGAATATCCATTTAACCATTTCGTTTGAATTGAGGACACTACATGAATATAAGTAAACGACAAGAAAAACTCATGGATTGTGAACTGCATCATTATTCAGGAAGACATAATCTTCAATTTTCTTCTTTACTACTTTCTATATCATTATTTTATAATACTTTCATGATGTTTCATTCAAAAGTACTACACGGATCAGTAAACTCTTGTCAAACCGAAGAATTTCTCTCGTTTTCAGTTTGCAGTATTGCTAACACATAATACCCAGTCGTGTGAATGTGAATATTTGCACTGTCTCTCATCGATACAACCGTTGGTACAACCAGAGATATGCTACGTTTATGCAAATAGAATTGGCCGTTGATAAAAAGTCCGTGCAATTACGTGTGATAACGCAACGTAGGAATTCATTTATTTGAATTGTTTACGGATATCTCCCTTACATTCCATAGACGTAGGCAATTTAATTCAGTAACATCTCAGATAGCACAAAAATAAAAGTGGTGTCAAACGACGTCTTTAAGACGTCAAAAAGTGGCGCATTTGGCACATATGACGTCCATATGACGTCTTTAAGACCACTTTTATTTCTGTGCTGTCTGAGATTCGGTTCACCCATTATTATAGTATTCAACACATCGCGAGACCTCAATCATGTTCATGAAAGCGTTCTACAGCTCGTCTAGACAATATTCCGTTCTTCGCAATCAACCGCCCCAATTTTCATCGATAGAGGTGTCTGTCATATCAAATAAACACTCTATGTACGTATAAAGTAGCAAAATGAGAACAATCGTATCCCCAGTGTAAAAATATTTAATAAAACTACTGAAAAACCTAACACGCATTGTCATATATTATACCTCAATTGATATTAGTATAAATGATAAGCAAAGCGTTATTCGATCAGAAACTTAAGATTCTCGGTATAGCAATCAGAAAATTTCGCATACCTTTGCTCAACCGTCAAGTTCATCAACTCTGGAACTTTGCACCAATGTTCTTCGGGTATTAAAGTGATGAAAATTTGTGCGAAATATACCCAAGCGACAAAGAAGGCAAAAGGGATCATTAGAATGAAAAGTATCCTCTGATAAATCCCGAACTCTCCAACGTGTGGGAGTAAGTCGTCAAAGTCCACATCCCTGTTAACGATATCATCCTTATTGGCACTGATTGATACTGCCGATTCTGCCGGTTCGTTAGGTTGGCGTATCGTTTCTTGAGAGGTCGAACAAGCATTTTCAACAAGATTTGGGCAAGTTTCTTTGTCCTCGGCAACACATTCTGGCACATTGTCTTCAAATTTCTCCTGTGGAGGCATGGTGATTGTTCGATGGTGAAAAGGGTCAAATTTTATGTTTATTATCTCTTTGATTCTCGTTTATATCCGAATTTGCGTTATCTCGTCAGTACTCTTCATTACGTGAAGTTGAGTTTAAGTGGCATAGTTAGCTTTTGATGTAATGTAGATTGAGTATAGTTGAGTTCCAAGCTATTCAATAAATTATATGGAGATGAGGAATAAATAAAAATTTACAGTTCAACTAAATCTTAGATTTCCTGAACAACATAAATATGGAGTGGATTTCTTCGGCAATTATTTTCACTGACACTTTCAAATGGCGAAAAATTAGTTTATAGATTGATTCATTGATTCAATTTCATATTACTTAGATAATGAAACTGGCTGTAGTACCCTTTATAAAATATATATTAAGACTTTCACAAATAGTTACGAATACATTGAAAACATTACTGAGAATGTCACCAATTTTTAATTGTGTTTTTTTTTTTTGTTCTCTGTTTCAAAATTCTTATTACTATCAATGGTAAATTTTTTCGTCAAAATTTTGTTCACTTGGCTACGGAGAAGCTAGACTAACCCCGTCCGGGTAAATCCAAGCTGAAGGGAGCAGCACTGCAGTATAAGATAGACGCGCGTCCGAATATATAGGCTGTTGCCACTCTATCGTGCCCCTCTACGCGGCCACTCGACTACCTGTGTCCAGAAGAATGTTTAATGCTTATGGATTGGCATTGAGCGTTGAGAAGCCGAGTCCGCCTACGAGTACATTAGAGGATCGCGGAACGTGCACACGATATTATTACAGATGGAAGGAGAGCCTGAGTCGAAAATTATAGTTTTCAGTAAATGAGAGGTATATATATATATATATGTCATACGTCATTTCCGTACGAATTAATCACGTATATAATTCAGTGTGCGCGTTGCTTTCAACAATACCATCACAGTATAATATTGTTGTATGGTACTTTGAAAAAAGATAAATGTCAAGGTTTATAAAACGAGGGGGAGAATCGCATGTAGCCATTCCAATATTTTGCTAATTGGATTATGTATATGAGCCATTCCACGTCAGACCGGACAAAATAAATCAAAATATGACCTCGATATTACCGATTTCGCTTTAATTTGTTTTACGGGTTCTATGGAACAAATAAATTCATCGAACGATTTTTTTTTTTTTTTTTTTTAGCCCCTATTTTCCAAGTTACACGGGGGTGAAATTCAGCAAAAAGAGCCAAAAATCGAAAACATACTCCTCTTCAAACGGTCATATATTTGATTGTATTCATCCTAGAGACTTGAGTCAAGAACCATTTTAAAGCTATTGATTGCCACTATTATTATACATTTATTTGATTCTGCGGTAACAAACAATTTCATTTGTTATAAACAGATAAATTATTCAAACGTGATTTTCAAAGCAAGAACCACGCGATAAAATTCTGAAAAAATTCTGAGCGTATTCCTTGATGAATTCTCGACAAAATCGTTAAGTCAAAATGATGGAGAAACGATGGAGACTATATGAAAACGATCTATTTATAAGTGACGGCGCGCGCGGCCACCGTAGAACCCGGCTCGGGTACGTGTGGCTAGCACAAAGAAGCATCGGTGGGCATGTTACACGGTCATATCTTTGGTTTTTGTCATCCTAGAGACTTCTTCCAAGAACCATTTTGAAGCTAATGAATGACACTATTATTATATATTTATCGAATTTCACGATAACGAACAATTCGATTTGTTATAAACAAATACAATATTAAAACGTGGTTTTCAAGGCAAGAATCACGCGTAAAAATTCTGAAAAAAATATAAGAGTATTCCTTGATCAATTATCTACAAAATCGTTGGGTGAAAAGGATGAAGAACCGATGGAAACCATGTTAAAACGATTTATTCATAAGCGACGGCGCACGCCGCCGCTGAAAGACCCGGTTCGGGTACGGTTTTTCGGTAGCAGCGCGCGCCGCCGTTTATGAATAAATCGTTTTTACATAGTCTACATCGTTTCTCCATCCTTTTGACTTACCGATTTTGTAGAGAATTGATCAAGGAATACGCTCATATTTTTTTCAGACTTTTATCGCGTGATTCTTGCTTTGAAAATGACGTTTGAATAATATATTTGTTTATAACAAATGAAATTGTTTGTTACCGCAGAATCAAAAAAATGTATAATAATAGTGTCATTCAATAGCTTTAAAATGGTTTTTGACTGAAGTCTCTAGGACAGGGGTCGGCACACTCATTGGGCCAAGGAGCCAAAGCCGTTAATCCACTTAAGGCTGTCCGAGGGGGTGGTATGGTGGGGGTAACGGCACATACACATGTACACACCTACGAGTAAATTTCGCACGCTAAATTCTCGGGAATAAAGAATCATTTCAAGAATCTGATGTATACGAAATATTCCTTGATCGAAATTGTTCTGGGTGAAATAGTGCAGGTTAGCCACGAATAAGCCTGACGTCCTAATTAAACATTAATATAATTGCCTCGTGACAGCTGGCACACGGATACACACACTGACACAGTAAACAGGCCGCCGCGTGAGACGAGTGATATCAAATTTTGGCGATATAATGATTTCTTGCACTCGACGTGTACTGAGCGATATTTCACCCACAACAATATTCCAGCAGAAATAGTTCAATCATCATCCTCGGTTGTAAAGCTATCCACATTCGGAGAATTCAGCGTGCGGAAATTTCTAGTCAATAGATGGCACCGCTATTGGCTCGTCGACTCAAGTCAACTCAAGCCGTCAGGACCCATCGCCGAATAAACATTTCCGAGAGCCCCGTCTGTTTCACTCACATAATCACACACATTTCCATCTTATACAAAACGCATACTATGGCGGCTTGAAACAGTGCGCTACGTGAATGTCCTACAGATTCGCATTCATTTGACAGTAATTGTTAGCTCCGAAATCACTAAAAAATCGATTATTCGTTTTTGCCAGAAAAGTACTCGAGAGGCCGTTTCCCGCTTTGTGAGAAATATTCCAGTCCCTCAGATTTTTTTTTAGTTTATGGGCAGCAGATTTTATAAATAAAGTCAACGATTTTTTTTTTTTTTTTTCCCTCACAAACTCCTAAAATCTCATAGAACTATTGAGAGCACCATCGAATGTGAGTTTCATGAAATGTCAAGTCAAGGTGTAAACCACATGGTCGAACGTATGGGTACTTCAGTACTCCCAGATGCAATGAAAAGCTTGAGCGCTGAAGAGATGAAATTTCTTTCTAAAGCTTCTTCCCATTTCCTCAAATTAACTTTGATGACGGATATGAGGGGAACATAAAGGTACCTGAATCAAAAAAGCCATTACTGATAGGCTAAGAACTTGTCAGTCCACCGATCAACAATCCCCAATAATTGAGTATAAATAATTTCAAATGAATCAAAATGTTGAAGTTTTTAGTTGCTGTAGGGTCTTTTTTTGATGGTAAGCACAGAAGATCAGACCAAACATTTGGGATAGGCACCAATAGTAGTAGGTATACTCGAATCGTAGGCATAATTAGCTGCCAGTTCAAAATGTATAAAACCAACATGATATAAGGTGATGATGAATAATAAATCATTCTGACTATACCTAATGATACTCGGAAATACGTTTCTAGTTCTAATTATGTTTGGTAGAGAAGAATCGTAAGATTGTTTTCGTATTTTCTAGCTTACTGCATTGCTCTTGTAGGGCAACTCATAAGATTTAGCATACCTATGGAAGCATGTTGGGAACTAGGAACTCAGTCGACTGATCTTCGTAAGGGGGTCTGCGACTGAGATTTTTACAAGAACTATTTCATTTTTTGCAAATTAATAAAAACTAGAGAAATGCTTTCTACAATTTTTAGATTATGGAAGTATATATGTATTGGAGCATGAATTTCAATTTTCTGCAATGCAATCGTATGCGCAGGGAACCTTTCGCAGAAGATCTTCTACGTATTTCTGCGAAGGTTCCCTGTGCTGAAATTTTATCGCAGACGATTGAATTATTTTTTCTATACAAATACACCATAAAGTAAGGATTGTAGTAAGTGTTTTCTCATTGGACTTTTTATAATCACAAACATGCCAAATAACATCAAATTATATAAAAAAATGTGCAACTCAGTTTATACATGTTGACATTATTGGAACAATCGAGAGTTTATTTGGAAATTTAGAATTGTTTGAACGATAATTTCAAGTAGAATTACTGGATTAATGTTTAATCCCTGCCGGAAAAATCCGATAAAATCTATTTCATTCGAATAGAAATATTGACTAAATCCAATCAGTTTCTATGCGGTCTATCCAGAACCGCGAAGTTGCGAATATAACACTAATCAGATCGTATACGATTCAATTAGACACCGGTCGCTATCAGGAAATACGGATAAAATTTCTTTTCGTTTTTATGAGATTCTATACGATGTGAATTCCACATGTGATTCCTTCCGATCTTTACTATAAAAAATGTATCCGATTGCATTCGGACCATCAAGAGTCTCATTCTATTTGATTTAATAGGGTCTGACCTCAATCAATTCCAATCGATTTCATTCCGGACTTGCAGCTTATCGTTCTGAAATTGAGAAAACCGATTCACGTTCTATCCGGTTTCCGTGTGATCTTTCACATTCTTGTGGCTTTTCGATTCAATCCGGATTTCCAGATACCTTGCCTATCCGTCTTCATCCGATTCGTCCGCCTATCCGAGTCTATTCGGGAGCGAAATCCTCGATTCATCCCCGTGCAGAAATTCAATCGTGGCGCTGCCCAGGCCCTGGCTAGTTATCCACGAAACTAGACTGGCTATGGCCAGGAGGGCTGTCCAGCGCCAACCCTGGCGTGTAACATATTTCTACTCAGCACCTAGCCAGACAAACTGATCAGGGTCTAGCCAGTAAACAGACCAGGCTCTAGCCAGCAATCTTATGAGTGCCCGGGAACAAAAAATTTTAAGGAAAAAAAAAAATGGTCCCGTGCGCTCGCCAACTCTGTCCGCTACCGACTCACCCAAGATCTGTTATTTAAATTATGAGCTTAAACGAATATGAAATATACAAATTTCATATATTCCAATTCTTATGGAACAAAATTTTACATCTGACTTATTAATTATCAATTTTATGGTAATTAAATGCAACAAACACGCAGTTATCATTAAATGATATTCTGTGTGAAATATAAATTGAGTTAGCGAAATTGAATTTATTAAATAAGCATTTAAGTAATTTGATGAATTCAGAGTTAATTTACATAAATGCTAACTATCAATTATGTTAATAAAAAAAAAAAACATGACAAAAAATGCACCAGTAATTTGTTTAATCTCCTGGAAGTGCATTTCTTCAAAGAAAAATTTTCTGTAACAATTATCAATTAAAACAATGTCAAAATTATTCAATATTTGGTATCTTCGATTTCCTTCATTAGAACCTGGAAATTAATCAAGTAATAAAAACAATCATGGAGAAACGTTCTTCTATGATTTAATTTTCAAATTATATATTTACTTTTTCTATGATAATACATATAAAGTATACCTTCAATGATCAACGCGTGACTTTTCATTTTGTTAGAAATTTTGTAAAAATGTATAAAAGTTAAGTTTTAAAATCGATCAAGTTTACTTAATATTTCCGAATTGTAATATTTATTGAATGCATTTATTTACAAAGTGCACATTTTTGCGTCAAAATTAGAGAAAGAATATACATTTAAGTAAAAGATGGCTTAACAATTATCGATCATCTGTCACCATTCACGTTTATATACTATAAATATTTATGTAATGACAAAATATCATTATATATTTTTATGTATAACAATATATAGTTTGATACAGTATAATATGAAGCCTTGCGATACGCTATTATATAAAATTTTATATAGTTTCATATAATTGTATCGAACATATAATTCAAATTCAAATCCGAATTCAAATTTTACTTAGCCGTTTCAAATCTGGCTACATATTCTAAATATCCGATTCAAATTCGAGTTTAATCGCAAAAGTTGACTACATTCGAATTTGAATCAGATATATCAAATATTTAGAAAAATTCAAAACGGATAAGTAAAAATTGAATTTGGATTTGATTGAAGTCGAATTGCAATAACGAAAAATTAAATGCAATTAGTGTATTGTCTGACAATCCTGATCATTGCTGACCAGTTCCTGGAGAGTTTTGCCAGGAATTATGCTGTTATACGAGGCATCTTGTCAGTCTGGCCAGTGCCAAACCAGAGCCTGTCTAGGCAACGCTAGCCAGTAAAATCCTATCAGGCTCTGGACAGTAGCCTGGCATGCCAGTACAAATTTCTGCACGGGTCCGTGATCGTGGACGTTTTTTGGCGCTATTCGCTTCAATCGGAGTGTCCAGATACCTTTCCTATCAGTTTCCTTCCGATCCATCAACCTATCCGACTTTATCCGGAAGCCGAGATCCACGTTTCATCCGGATTTCATGTGATCTTGTACGTTACTGGCGCTATAAGATTTAATCCGAATTTCCAAATACGTTGCTTATCCGTCTGCCTCCGATCCATCCGCCTATCCCAGTCTATTCGGGAGCCAAAATCGCCAATTTCCGTCCTCTAGGTCGACCGCTACGTAGTTTGCGTCCTCCAGGTCCACCGCTACGTAGTTTTCGTCCTCCAGGTCGACCGCACCGTAGTTTTCGTCTTCCAGGTCCACTGCACCGTAGTTTTCGTCCTCCAGGTCCACCTCACCGTAGTCACCAATTTACTGAATAATGATGCATGAATTATCAACGTGTATAACATCAATTGTCCATCAATAATTACTTACAATCGGTCGACCTGGAGGACGAGAACTATCTAGCGGTGGACGTGGAGGACGGAAACTACGTAGCGGTGGATCTGGAGGACGGAAACTACGTAGCGGTGGACCTGGAGGACAAAAACTATGTAGCGGTGGACCTGGAGGACGGAAACTACGTAGCGGTGAACCTGGAGGACGAAAAATACGTAGCGGTGGACCTGGAGGACAAAAACTACGTAGCGGTGGACCTGGAGGACGGAAACTAGGTAGCGGTGAACCTGGAGGACGAAAACTACGTAGCGGTGGACCTTGAGGACAAAAACTACGTAGCGGTGGACCTGGAGGACGGAAACTACGTAGCGGTGGAACTGGAGCATAAAAGCTACGTAGCGGTGAACCTGGAGGACGGGAACTATGTAGCGGTGGACCTGGAGGACGATAACTATGTAGCGGTGGACCTGGAGGACGGAAACTGCGTAGCGGTGGACCTGGAGGACGAAAACTACGTAGCGGTGGACCTGGAGGACGGTAACTACGTAGCGGTGGACCTGGAGGACGGAAACTACGATGCGCTCAACCTAGAGGACGGAAACTATGATGCGGTCGACCTAGAGGACGAAACACAGATAACGAAAGCGTATGTTGTACGAAGACAACCCCCGGCGCCGACGTCGTTAACACTCATAATTATCTGTAACTTGAATGCCATATGGTGACAGAATTTATTACTAGATTTAATCATTTATTTTCAATCAAAGTTTACCTATTGAGTCGAGAAGTGTTAGTTAGAGATTGTAACAGGCGACGATTAGATCCAGATCAACACCGGACGTCAGTTGATCAACGAAGTTAAGCAATTTCATCTGTGACCAGAATTTGGATGGGTGACCCACATGAAAACAAAATGAAAAAGAAAAAACAAAATGAAAAAGTTAATTGGGTAGCACCGATACAAACTAATTCACAATAGAAACGAACTGGTATTGTATGATGATAATCTGTTTACATATCCGACAATCCGGAACCAGAAACCTAGTTGAAACGGATACACTCTTTTTCTATCCGTTTCTATCGTGCACGGCTGCCAGGTCAAACCAGAATATGTGCTGATATAAACCTATACAGGCCATGCCTGTCATAGGATACATCCGGATTGATTCTAATTCGGAGCGACGGAGCGGTAAGGCAGTAACAGACGGATAGAGTCGTATTGGATTCGAATGGATAGCATCTGATAAGCAGCGTACGTTAAATTACGGAAGAAACGTACAGAAACGGATACATAACGATAACCGCTGGCACACGTAGTAATGCGTGCGGATAGAAACCTATACAGACCATGCCCGTTGTAGGATAGATACGAATCGATACCTATTGCAGTTATGACGATTCGATAGTATTCACAGTCTATACGAATCTCACAATGAAAACGAATTGATATTCTATCCTGATAATCTGATTACATATACGAAAATCCGGAACCAGAAACCTAGTTGAAACGGATACACTCTTTTTCTATCCGTTTCTATTCGGAACTTCCAGCAGGGATGTGTCACGTCTACTATCAATCTTTATGTACCCAGTTTATAAATGAACTCGATGTTAAGATATGAATAAATAATTTCAGTTTTGTGATGTATTGGCTGTGAAATTGTTTACAGACACGAAAGAATTCAGATTTAAGATATATTCTTGATATTTAAGGGAAGACCCTAGTGGAACTGAAAACTTTTATATCTTTCTTATGATCGAAATTATTTATAGGTCATGTGAAACTGTATTCCAAAACTAAGAAAATCACACCTTAAGCTGTAAGATTACTTGAGAAATGTAGAAGCTACGCAACATTCAATGGTGAAAATGTACTGAACTTCAAAATGCTTCTTGCGTCTTAGTTTTCATTGCATCATATTCCTCTTCGTTTGAGGTCTTCAGCACACTGAGGCGAAGAAAGTGAGGGATCGGATTTGAGTTTGGATTACTCGTTTCATTTTGAGAGAATTTATTATTTTTGATTTCAAATTTTGAGCATTTTTCATTTTATATAAGACCAAAAAAAATGTTCCTTTTGCAATAGATTAAAACCGATCCCTCATTTTATGCATAAGGTCTGTGTGAATCTTCACTGCGAAGGAGAAGTTGATCGGAGCAAAACTCAGACGCAAGAAGCATTTAGCGTAGCTGAAAAGATAGTTCTGAGTGAATGGCATTTTAGTGAAAACTGGTGTAAGTTAATTAAATTCTCCAGAATATATGGCACAAAATGATTGGAACGGTCATATCATTAAACTTTATGATCAACGTATCTCAGATTTTCTATTTTTGCTGCGGTGGCATCTCGGACCGTGACTCCTCTTCGCCCTGCATCTGTAGATTCACCGTCCCAAAAAAGGGAATCAAAATAAGAACTAAATTAGCTGTTGCGGTTCCCAGAAAAACTTGGCGCTGATCTATAACACTCGTTTATCTCTGGCTGTTGCCTTAGAACAGTAACGCACGCATCGCCCAACAGCTGCCGTTAAGGGGGTACGTACACCTTTGAAATAATTTTTTTCAAATTACTGCTACGCTCTGAGAGAACATTCTAATGACTCAGTTTTTCTACAGTTGATTAGTGCTATTTTGATACATAGTTCATGATTTTTCCAGATCTTAGGTCCTCCGCTGAACATAAATTCAGTCCACCGAAGAAAAAGCAGTTGTCGTAGGATGCAGGTTGCTGCGTTCGATGAAATTTTTTCAACTTTTGAGGAAATATTCTTTATGAATGTAATTTCGGACCAAACCAATAATATTTGATGAATGTAATTTTTAGACATAGAAATTTTTGGTTTCAAAACATTTTTTCCAGAATAATGGAATAGTACTTTTCGATACTAGTGCGAAAGTGTTGATTCTCGGACGAGTGTGAAGTTTTTCGCCCGAGCGAAGCGAGGATGACAATCACACGATGCGAGAATCATCTTTCGCACGTGTATCGAACTTCATTTTTCAACACAGCGCGCGTCAAGATGAATTTTATGCACGCGAAGCGTGCGCAAAATCGAACTTTGCGCACGCCGTGTAGAAAAAAAAATTTCTATGTCTAAAACTTCAATTCATCACATATTATTGGTTTGGTCCGAAATTACATTCATAAAGAATATTTCCTCAAAAGTAGAAGAAATTTCATCCGACGCAGCAACCTGCATCCTACGACAACTGCTTTTTCTTCGATGGACTGAATTTATGTTCAGCGGAGGACATAAAATCTGGAAAAATCATGAACTATGTATCAAAATAGCACTAATCAACTGTAGAAAAACTGAGTCACTAGAATGTTTTATCAGAGCATAGCAGTAATTTAAAAAAAATTATTTTAAAGGTGTATGTACCCTAGAGTGGTCCTTATTTTGGTCATTTTTGAATTAGGATTTCTTCGCCCCCTAGAAGGGTTCCAAATAATTAAAAAAAAATATCCTCAAAATTCGAACTTTTCATCTCAATTTTAACACGTGCCGCAAAGCCTCTGAAGTTTAACGTTTGATTAACATGGCGTTTTCACTGACCATTATTCAGAATTTTTGGCGCACCGTCAATAAGTGCGAGAAAAATCTAATTCTTGTAGGAATATTTTCAGAAAACCCGATATTATTTTATCAGATTTAGAGAAATTCAAAATTCAAAATGGCGGATCCAAAATAGCGGCTGGATTTAAACATTTTTTATGTTTTACAGCCGCTATTTTGGATTCGTCATTTTGAATTTTGAATTTCTGTCAATCTGATAAAATAATATCGGGTCTTCTGAAAATATTTCTACAAGAATTAGATTTTTTTCGCACTTATTGACGGTGCGCCAAAAATTCTGAATAATGGTCAGTGAAAACGCCATGTTAATCAAGCGTAAAACTTCAGATGTTTTGCGGCACGTGTTAAAATTGAGATAAGAAGTTCAAATTTTGAGGGTGTTTTTTTTAAATTATTTGGAACCTTTCTAGGGGGCGAAGAAATCTCAATTCGAAAATGACCAAAATAAGGACCACTCTAATGCACCCCCTTAATTTTGAATAGAGCTTTGTTTGAGCACTTACACTAAATACGCTGCAGAAGAGAGCTTTCGTTGGCATTCTTAGCTCTTCCATGGCTAATCTCTCATGAAAAGATATTAGTTTCTCAATTAGTAAGGATTTTCAATCTAGCGACTGCCAATTCTCAGCGTAGCATTGATGGTTTCCTTCAATTCAGGGACATTACTTATCCATCACATAATTGTTGTCCTACAGAAGTTGGATTTAAAACCAAGAAAATATGTTCACGAAGAAGTGTTATATTCTGAGCGCTCCAGCTTTTCATTGCATTTCGGAGTCCTGCAGTACCTATACCCATACATGGCTATGTAGTTCATACTTTGACTTTATATCTTATGAAACTTACTTTCAATGGTATTTTCAATAGTTTCATGAAATTCTAGAAGTTTATTGTGGAAAAGCAAGAAAAAAATTTTTTTTTTTCAATTAATTTTTTTTATAAAATTAGCTGTCTGTAAATTAAAAAAAATCAGAGGGCCTTGAACATTTGTCACAAGGTGGAGACAGGCCTCTAGAGTATATTTCCAGCAAAAACGCAAAATCGAATTTTCAAGCGATTTTGTTCAAAATCTCAGTAGGGTCTTCTCTTAACGAATGGTGTGAAATTTAGGGCCCTCTGATTTGCGCCCATATTTCAGCGGGGTCCTGTCGGGTTTAATTCTCAAACTCAACGCGCAGCGGCGCTGCGAACGATCGAAAAAATGGCGGTACCCCTCGGACAGCCTTAACCCATTCACAGGCACTCATCCTTTTAACGCCGTTTCTAGGAATTTGGCAGGTATGGGTGGGGATATGCAGGTATGAAAAGACTTGGACGGTCAGACGCAGTTTTTGCCGTCTGAAATAGACCGCACACCCCTTAGTTCCTTTTATTTCTTCTGAATGCTGCCCCTACCATTGAACTTTCAGGTAAGGACAACTGACCGTTCTCAGGTAGACCGAGGGGACTTACGGCCGTAGTAATTGACACTTAGAGCCAGGTTGGCGCATTGCGCCAAGCCTGCCGACCTCTGCTCTAGGATGAATACAATCAAAGATATGACCGTTTGAAAAGGAGTATGTTTTAGATTTTTGGCTCATTTTGCTGAATTTCACCACCATTTAACTTGGAAAATAGGGGCCAAAAAAAAAAACAAAAAATTGTTTGATGAATTTATTTGTTCCATAGAACCCGTAAAAAAAATTATAGCGAAATCGGTGACCTCGAGGTCCGAAAGCTGTCCGGTTTGACGTGGAATTGCTCATATGAGGTTGGTTACTGCTCCGGGCGCAGAAACCGAGAAGGAACTAGTCTTGAGCGGTCTTGGCCTTCTCCGCGAGACGTTGGCCGCAATATGCGCACCGCAGTATCGACAAACTCATGTATTTTCTTGCGTTTTTGTCCACTATCCGTAATTGATTTACACACAAAATGTGTATTTAAAGTTTAGCGAATATGTGTTCGACAGTTGAAGAAAATTATATTGATAAATAAATGAATCAAACCTCAGTAAAGGATTCATTACGAGAAAAAAAAAAATTCAGTCACTCCTATCATGGACTTGTCAAATTTCTTCTTGAACTGAAAATTTCGAGAAATTCTGCATAATCTCGAAAAAATGAAAAAAAAAAATCACTTTTTGTGTTTAACTCAAGTTAGTCTAATTTTAGGCACGGTCGCTAAAAACCGGAGTGCCTTGTACATCCGCCATAGTAGAAAACGTCGGTTCAAACAGAATTCCCAAACTATAAAGGGAGCACATTTTGGCACCTGAGAAGTCGTCTTCGAGCATTTTTAAAAGTGGATGTATGTGGACTACGATTTCTTGCAAACAAGATTACAGTCAAACTGCCGAACCGATTATAATGAAATTTGCACACAATACTATTTCTACCCTGAAGATGTGCACTTTTGGTCTAGAAACTGCAGTCACTCACTCCGTCAATTTTGAAGATTCAATAGCGAGCTTTGAAATACAGTCAATCGCCCTAGAATGAAAATGTTGAGAATTTTTGGGGATTTTTTGAACTGTAAAACCAACATAAGCAGTTGATGCAGGCAAGGGAAAACAAACCACACCACTGATTAATGAATGCTATATTATAACCAACTAGCACTGTACTATCGTACCTCTGTCCTCACGCGGAAAAGCGATGAGCTTTTTGGCTAAAACTGCTGGTTCTGTATCAAAGTATAATTTTGTCATTACAAGAGGGTTGCAGATATTTATGGAGAGTTTTGTTCAAAATAGTACATTTCAGTACGAGTACGGACAGGCTTTTTTGACGAAACGAGAGGTTTACGGCACGAGCCGAAGGCGAGTGCTGTGACAAGGTTCGTCAAAAAGCCTTTACGTACAAGTAACGATTATTATTTTTCCTCACGAAAGCCGGGAAATCGCGACAAAGTCGCAATTTCGAGGCTAGAATGATGAAAACTACATTTTAACCCTTTGAGTCATGCATTTTTGGTCTGAACCGATTTTGATGAAAATTTATATCCGAAGGTTTTTGGGGCCGCTGATCACAAATCCGGCATTGGATTTTTAAAATTCAGAATGGCGGATTCAATATAGCGGACGTCGAATTCTAAAAACCAATAAATTTTCATGAAACTCCGTAGGTAGGGGTTTTTGGGGCCGCTGATCACGAATCCGGCATTGGATTTTCAGATTTCAAAATGGCGGATCCAATATGGCGAACGTCGAATTCTAAAAACCAATAGATTTTCATGAAACTCCGTAGCTAGGGCTTTTTGGGGCCGCTGATCACGAATCCGGCATTGGATTTTCAGAATTCGAAATGGCGGATCCAATATGGCGGACGTCGAATTCTAAAATCCAATAAATTTTCATGAAACTCCGTAGCTAGAAATTGTTGGGGCCGCTGATCACGAATCTGGAGTCGAAATTTCATAATTCCCAGATCAAAGAGGGTTATTCCACGATGGTGAATGAGGAATCGTAAAAAAAAATCGAAACTTGTTCCTCAAACAATCTATTTTTCATCATTAAGGTCAAATTATATTGACGATATATTTGTAACTCTCTCTTAGCGCTACCCGGAACTAACGACGAGGACGTGGAGAGCATCTAGTTGCAATTTTTTTTTTTTTTTTCTGTCTTTTTCCGTTGTTTTTTTTCGGGTTGTTATGCTTTTTTTTGAGTATGCTCATTTATCATAGTCAGCAAAACAATTTTTCAAATTATTGAGGCATAAGGGTACTTTACATTCTGTACACGTCCAATACGATATTTGCTCCGCTTTCTTAGTGCTACAATGAGCGCAACGTCTTCGGTTGGAATCATATTGTGGCATATGTCTCGATTCTGCCTGTCTCTTATTCATCGATACTTGCGGTTTGTATTTGCCGCACGCCTTGGGTTCTGAACGTCTACCTTTCTTACATTCAATGGATGTCCCAACCAATGCATTTACTAGTCCTAACCTAAAAGTTTTCAGAGTAAGATTATCTCTTTTTCCCCGTTCTTTATAGATTATATACGCGTTTACAATAGCAGTGTCCGCAAATATCGATAGATAAGAGACAGGCAGAATCGAGACATATGCCACAATATGATTCCAACCAAAGACGTTGTGCTCATTGTAGCACTAAGAAAGCGGAGCAAAGATCGCATTGGACGTGTACAGAATGTAAAGTACCCTTATGCCTCAATGATTCGAAAAAATGTTCTGCTGACTATCATGAATGAGCATATTCAAAAAAAAGCATAGCAACCCGAAAAAAAAACAACGAATAAAAAAAAAAAGTGGAACTAGATGCTCTCCACGTCCTCGTCGTTAAGTCCAGGTGGCGCTGAAAGAGAGTTACAAATATATCGTCAATATAATTTGACTTTTATGATGAAAAATAGATTGTTCGAGGAAAGAGTTTCGATTTTTTTTTACAATTTCTCATTTGCCATCGTGGAATAACCCTCTCTGATCTGGGAATTATGAAATTTCGACTCCAGATTCGTGATCAGCGGCCCCAAAAATCCCTAGCTACGGAGTTTCATGAAAGTTTATTGGTTTTTAGAATTCGACGTTCGCCATATTGGATCCGCCATTTTGAATTTTCGAAATCCAATGCCAGATTCGTGATCAGTGGCCCCAAAAACCCCTAGCTACGGAGTTTCATAAAAATTTATCGGTTTTTAGAATTCGACGTCCGCCATATTTGATCCGTTATTTTGAATTTTGAAAATCCAATGCCGGATTCGTGATCAGCGGCCCCAAAAACCTTCGGATACCAATTTTCATACGAATCGGTTTGATATTAGAGCTCTGAGACGATTTTTTGTAGGGTGGGACCGTAGTGGTCCCACTGTGACTCAAAGGGTTAAGGGGGTATCCACACCTTTGAATGGGTTAAAATTCTGAAAAAGATATTAATGTTTTCCACCGAATTTGAGAGTCTGATCAAATCCAAAAAAATCATGAAGTTTGGGAAGGGTTTGACCCTCATTATCCATACCTAACATTCGATATTACTTTGAGTCCAATAGTAGTTACGCTCCATATAGATAAATACCAAATTACTCGGTTGTCGTAAAGAATCAGGAGTATCGTTGGACCAATTCTGGAGTTTTTGGTCTTCAAGTGTTCAGAAGAGGTGCCTCTATCAGATGAACAGACAACTTTTTGATATCGCAAAAATTGCCTGACTCGCTTAGTTTTTACTGAGATTTTTCTGATTCGTCGATTTTTTTTCTATATTTTTTGTATTATCTCAACCAAAAATAGTGATATCAAAAAGTTGTCAGTTCATCTGATAGAGGTTTGGATTCTACAAATTTGAAGACCACAAACTCCAGAATCGGTCCAACAATGCTCCTGATTCTTTACGACAACCGGTCAAAATATTCATTCTCCAGAAATCAACTTTCAAACTTGTTTATTTCAATTTTTTTTTTATTCTCTATTTTTCCCAGAGAGGAAAATCTAGTTACAGGAAATCAAGTTTTAAGATTTTGCTAATGACTAATATGCTGAATCCGCAGCTGCTCTCGTATCGATAAGTTATGAGTCGAGTCGAGTCTAGACACATGTGCCAGGCGGAGGTTTGTAGTGAGTTTTGAGCCGTTCTGTACAACAACATTGTCGGTTAGGTGTCCGATGAGGCTGTTAGAAAAATAATGAATTGCTTTAGAAAATATCTGATCAAAATTCTTCAAAACATAAAAATTCTGTAAAATTTTTTATCTTCAATATTTTTGAGATCCAGAAGATGCTAGCACAATTTTTGTCAATACTAAGAAAATTCTTTCATCTTTCATCAATCATACCTTTTTTCTTATAATATTTATTAATTCTTGCAATTAATATATATATTATAGAAATACTCATCTTTTTGGAAATCCAAATGTGTAGTCTCCTGGCATCGATTTCAAACGCACTTTTTGATGGATCATCTTGTTTCGATTCCGAAGTCTCATCTCAGATATATATACCTACACTGTGTTTATCCGATAATGGAAATTACTATTGGTTCAAATTCGTACTGAGAGCACGACAATATTTACAAACAAGTGGACACCTAACCTCGAAAAAACGTAGATCGCAGCCATGTGTTCTGTCGATGATCACAATTTAAAAGAATATTGAAAATTCAATATGTGTAAGAATGATAATTCCAAACAATTAAAAGATCATAAAATCAAATTCAAATTCGAAGTATATCAAAACCTCATAAAAGTAAGCAGTGGTGTTGGCGGTGTTGTACAATACTTATGGCACCAATCTGAGGGTTCGCGCGCCTCGCCGCGGCGCTTTTTCGCAATTTGGCACTGCCATGGCTGTAACTTCTGAAATCCTCTAGATATCTTGACACCGATTTATTTGCAGGTAGAGTAGGTCACTAGCATTCCAAATAAATTATAAAAAAAAAAAACGATTTTTTGAAAATTCAAAGGTGTAGATACCCCCTTAAGTCGGAGAATTTGTGTGTACTACTTACATTTGAGAACTCCATTTGATGATCGGAAGTTATGGCTGATTGTGAAAAGGCTCAACAGTTGAAATCTTCATTATCGAAAAAGCCATGTCGCAGAGAATAAATAAGACGAGAATCTGAAAGAAAACTGATAAACCATCTCATTCCAAGCAATTGGAAGCCAACAAAATATTTCTGCTTAGCCTACGCATGCTAGATGGTTGTGTTCCGCATCCTAGTAGTATTTTGAGCCGAACCATCTTCGATAGGCGCGGCAAGTATCCATCAGTTAGCTGGCGTTAGATGAGGACGGTGGCTATCCGACATACTGATGCTACACATGCAATAGATAGGGATGGCACATATCCCGGTATTTTAGTAAACCAGATCTGATATTTTCGAATGATTGATCGATATCGATTATTCTCGCGTGACTTATCGAATATTTGAGTCAAAAATCTATTATATAGTTCTTATAAAAATTGAAAGAAGAAAAATATATAAATACCAATGATATTTACGAATAAAATTGAATAAGAAAAAAAAAAAAATTAATCGAGTGGGATCTTGAAAGAATCGAAAAAGATATTTGAGGTTCAGTCGCCCTGTCGAAGCAAGCGAGTAGAATTGTTCTGACTTACCTTGCAATATCTTTTCGAACCTTTCAGCATTCCACTCGATTAATTTTTCCTTCGCCCACTCGTCCATGTTTTACACGAATTCATGATTGATCGCAACATACGAAATTCACGCGCCGTTCATATCTACTGCGTACTGACAATTGAGTGCAGTAGATGCTGGTAACGCATATCCGCTGGGATAGGCGTGCCAGATATCTAAGGGATCGCTCGAGCGCCGATCTTGATGCTAACCACGGCTATCTCATGCAGCCTTGCTCCGAAGCATTATAATATGGCGTTCGTGGAGATACGGATAGGGAGTGCGAAGATTCGCCGACAGCTATCCAAAGGATATTTGCTACCACTGATCCATTCCACGTCAGACCGGAAAAAATAAATCAAAAATTGACCTCGATGATACCGATTTCGCTATAATATTTTTTACGGGTTCTATGGAACAAATGAATCAATCAAACAATTTTTTTTGTTTTTTAGCCCCTATTTTCCAAGTTACACGGGGGTGAAATTCAGGAAACAGAGCCAAAAATCGAAAAAATCCTCCCCTTCAAACGGTCATATCTTTGATTGTATTCAACCTAGAGACTTCGTTCGAGAACCATTTCAAAGCTATTGAATGACACTATTGTAATATGTTTATTTAATTCTACGGTAACGAACAATTTTATTTGTTATAAACAAATATATTATTCAACCGTGATTTGCAAAGCAAGGGCCACGCGATGAAATTCTCAAAAAACTATGAGCGTATTCCTCGATCAATTCTCTATAAAATCGTGCATTCAATAGGATGGAGAACCGATAGAAACCATGTTGAAACGATTTATTTACAAGCGACGGCGCGCTGCCACCGAAAAACCCGTCTCGGGTGCGTGTGGCTAGCACAAGGAAGCATCGGTTGGCATGTTACACGGTCATATCTTTGGTTTTGGTCATCCTAGAGACTTTTTCCAAGAATCATTTCAAAGCTATTAAATGACACTATTATTATATATTCATCGAATTTCACGATAACGAACAATTCGATTTGTTATAAACAAATATAATATTAAAACGTGGTTTTCAAGGCGAGAACCACGCGTAAAAATTCTGAAAAAATATGAGTGTATTCCTTAATCAAATCTCTACAAAATTGTTTGGTCGAAGGGATGGAGAACCGATGGAAACCATGTTACAACGATTTATTTATAAGTGACGGCGCGCGCTGCCGCTGAAAGACCCGGCTCGGGTACGGTTTTTCGGTGGCAGCGCGCGCCGTCGCTTATAAACGAATCGTTTCAACATGGTTTCCATCGGTTCTTCATCCTATTGACTTAAGGGGACCAGTACAGCTTGAATTTTCGAAAAAATTGGTTTTTCGTTTTTTGCAGTTTATGTTACCTAAAGATCTTCTACGTCTGTGAAAAAATCGAGTTTGACGAAATCGTCACGGTTTAGAAGTTACGGTCAAAAGTTCGTTATTTGGCTATCGCGATTTGGCGCAAGTGGCGCTGGCGCTTGATTTCGATATTGATCACATGGTGTATGATCGCCATTACTTGTGCAATACTTTTCGAGGTTGCGTGAGCGTCTGCTCGATTTCCAGTGTTTCAGAATTGAAATAAATAAATAAAAACAGTACTTTTCAGTACTAAATAATTATAAATTTACCTAATATCTATAGCGCGTAATCGTTGTACGGGTGTTGTGACTTGGTGCTTCGAAAACTATAACCTAAAAGTAAGTATTCAATCAAAATAGTAATATCTACACTAAGCTTCTGCCGAACTGTGTGTGCGGTCGAAGTTTTTTTGCTTTTTGTTCACAGATTTTTTGATAAAACAGAAAGGAAATATATAAAATATATCCAATATATTCAATATGAAAAGAAGAGAGAGGAGTTCTGGTGTTGGCACAAAAGGATGCATTGGCCGGTCAAAGAAGAGGGCGAAAACATTTCCGCAGAAGCAAACAGCGGCTGATGGACAGAGCACTCATGTTTCAACAGCTTCGGATAGAAAAATCAGTGGCGACTACGAGGCTAGCGATTCTGCTGGCTATAGGCTGTTTCACGTGAAACACTATTCCGTGCTCTGCGGGAGCATTTATCTTGCAAGACATGCGGTGGGTCGATAGTTATGACTGAAGTTAGCTTGAGAGGACTGGGTGGAACATACGGTATCTCTTGTAAAAATTGTGTCCAGCTAAAAATCTTCAAAAGTAGCCCTATGATTGATGATACACGAAGCGCGTATGAAATCAATAGGCGATCCATACTAGCGATGCGTTGTATTGGGCAAGGCAATGAGTCTGCGGAGGATGCAGCAGGGCCCTCATATGCTGCTGGAGCTTTTTAAAGAAGTGAGTAAGAGAAAGAAGCATGTATGGAACAAAAAAATACATGGGAAAAAAAAGTTCTGAGAAAATAGTTTGCAGAAAAGAAAAAGGAAAAATTAAATTTCCAATAAAAAAAAAAATTCTTTTTGAAAATTGAAAATTAAAAAAAAAAAAATTTCATTCAACTTTGGTACAACAAACTTTTTAATGTATGAGCCTCCGGAGGAGTATATACCAATTTTTCTGCAAAAACTTCAAACTCGTTTATCTCAGAACTATGTTTTTGGAGCTGTGTCGTAAGGTTTTAGGAGCACCGTTGCTCCGATTGGGGTCTTTGACGGCTCATTTTGTTCGGGCGACAAATCCTCATGATATGAACGAGGGAATTTTTGAATGTGTCTATTTTGGCCAAGTTATTTGCAAATTAGTGGCTCAAATTTTGGAAATTTTAGATAAATGACTGTAAGTTTTCACATGTGTTTTTCTTTTCAGATCCCCGCGTTCATAAGATGTGGAACTCCTGTCTGAAGAAATTGAGACGTCGAAACACTGGATTGGATCAACGGTGTGCCTGAAACCTTACGACACAGTTTTTTGCAGAAATATTCTTTTTGATGTAAAATAAACTTTGGTTGACGAATAAAGTGATTCTGGAGTACTTGAAATATCTTAAACCAAGCTGTACTGGTCCCCTTAACAATTTTGTAGATAATTGATCAAGTAATACGCTCATATTTTTTTCAGAATTTTATCCTGTGGCCCTTGCTCTGAAAATCACGTTTGAATAATATATTTGTTTACAACAAATAAAATCGTCTGTGACCGCGAAATTAAATGAATATATTATAATAGTGTCATTCAATAGCTGTGAAATGGTTCTTGAACGAAATCTCTAGGTTGAATACAATCAAAGATATGACCGTTTGAAGGGAAGTATGTTTCCGATTTTTGGCTCTTTTTCCTGAATTTCACCCCCATGTAACTTGGAAAATAGGGGCCAAAAAAAAAAAAATGTTCAATGCATTTATTTGTTCCATAGAACCCGTGAAAAAAATTTCAGTGAAATCGGTAACATCGAGGTCCGAAAGCTGTCCGGTCTGACGTGGAATTAATCCACTATCCTTTTTTTTCAGTGCAAGCTGCCTGTAAATACGTGCCGCGAAAGCATCGGCTTGCACTGATTTCGCCGCTCGACTATTATAGATGAGGTAAGGTGGTCTAAGAGTGCGCGGGCGATAAGAGTGCGCACACGCGATATATTGACATGTGTTTGACATTTGTGGCTAACTCCAGTTACTTAATCTTCATTCGAGAGGTTCACACGCTACGGTTTAAAAAAATTCGGGTAATATCATAAATAGTGGACTCCAGATGAGTTTGTCATAATTTCTGTGATTTTCAAAAATAATAAATGATTTTGGAAGATGCACTGAACTCATATGCATCAAGATTTTTTCTGGTTCTTTGATTCATACGTCTTCAAAATATATGCCAAACCCGCCAGATAGGTGTACTTTATCAGTTTGTCACACGATGGGATCATTGCCCATAGATAGCAAATAGTTGTCCTGCTGTCCCTGCTGAAAATCTCTCATAGAAACCCATAGAAAAAAAAGGTATCAGTTCTTAGGTGGTTTCTGTCACCGGATTTTCGGTAGCGGTTACTGTTATGGCGGTATAAATATCCATACCTCATTTCCAGATACAATTTCAATCAATTATTTGTGGTCATTCCTTGCAATAATATTAGGTGTTCCAACGAATGTATTTCATATTCAGATAGTTCAGTTTCCTATGAGAATGATATATCTTATTTGGTCTATCTCTTATCAGAATGTATAAACAATCAGCACAGGTTTTTCTATTCGTCCATTACCGCGATTGCTCTACAATATCTATCGATTCTACGAGCTATATTCACATACGTCTGTATCAGTTCCTTGCCGCAACTGCGCTCCGGTTCTATGTGATCCTATAAACAATTGGAAGTATCTATCCGTTCCCCATCGCGATTGTTCTAGAATATCTATACAATTCTACGAGCTATATCCACTAGGGTGTCCGCTATTTCCCGAATTGACTTGTTCTACTTGGGTATGGGCCAAATTATTAGTTTATAGCCTCAAGACAATTGTGCTATTTTTTTTTTTCTTTAAAGTGCCGTTAACCCCTGCCTGTAGGACGATACTTGTCCCATTTGATTAACATGGGATTTTTACCCTTTTCAGACTACAATTTTTTTTTCGCTTACTACTTCCATTACTCATCAAATATTGTTGATTCTACTACCGTTCTGACCTATTTCGATGGACATATTTTTACATTGATGGAAAAAAAAAATTTGAGTTTTGAAGCGGTAAAATTTTTTTTTTCACCATATTGTTTAATATCCTTCAAATATGTGACAAGGTGTGCATACGGAAATGTGTATGGAGCATCCTAGTAATGTGCATGAAATGATGCACGCGATGTGTGCCGAATTGTTTATTTTCGATATTATCCAGACAAAAAATATTTTTTTCATCAATATTTATTTGTTTATTTATTTATTCATAGTCGATTCTTTTTCGAGCGGTAGAGAACGCAGTTAAATATTTCCTGGATGTTAGAAATCATCTCTTCAAAGACTGATTTTTTCATTTTTTTATTCATGTGTGTCACCCATCCGAATTCTGGCTGCAGTTGAAGCTGCTCAACTTCGTTGTTTGGCTGATGTCCGGTTTCGATCTAGAGCTAATTCTTGCCTGTTAGAATACTTGACATTTTTTGACTCTATAGGTAAACTTTGATTTGTAAGGATTCACATCAATATGTACCTACTTGAAAATGAATGATAGCAAAATTTCACGGTCACTTAGAAAACCAATTGGACAAGATTCTGATTAGGCAGCCACTTATTACTCGTGAATTTCGCGAATAAAACATTCCATTGAAAATTGTTATGACACAAATATTATTAGAGATCTAAGTGTGCATGAAGTGAAAACGCACTGTGCGAACTGTGCAGGAGCATTAGTTGTTTCAATAATGCGAACGGAATGTTTGAAGAAAGTGAGACCTAATGTGTCCTGAATGTGCGCGAATGTTCAACCACTTAGACTTCCGAAAAACGTGCACCGGGTGTGCACGAACTAAAAATCGAGAGTGTGCATTAAATGTGTGGAAGTGGTCACGGCTTCAAGTGTTCGCGAGCTGTTCGCGAGCTGTGACCAAACATTTCATGAACCGTGCAGACAATTCCCGAACACCTCTCGAACATCTCTTTGCACACTTCATTTTCGCCAGGGTAATCAAATGGGACAAGTATCGTCCTACAGGCAGGGGTGAACGGCACTTAAAAAAAAAAAATAGCATAATTGTCTTTAGGCTATGAACTAATAATTTGGCCCATACCCAAGTAAAAAAAGTCAATTCGGGAAATAGCGGACACCCTAATATCCACATACGTCTGTATCAGTACCTTACCGCAATTGCGCTCCGGTTCTATGAGATCCTATAAACAATTGGTGGTTTCTATCCGTTCCGTACCGCGATTGTTTTACAATATCTATACGATTCTATGAGCTATATCCACATACGTCTGTATCAGTTCCTTATCGCAACTGCGCTCCAGTTCTATACATCTTCTCTCGGTTGACCTAATCTATCCTAACCTTAAACATCCTATTACTTATGTTAATCATTCGCTCGCAAGTCCGGATGCATCGCAGTGACATATTGGTATGGCTATCGCCTCGCCCTTATATACAAACGTTGATCCAGTCTAGTGCTATTCATAAATATTTTTCCGTCTGTAGCCACCTATCGGCGAAGTGAAGCCCGCAAAATTCACATTCTTATTCAATTCTCACCGATTATGATTTCACCCAATTCTATTAGATCCTGTACGATGTGAACTGTATCCGTCTCTTACCGTATCTTCGGCACCCACGAATAGCAGATTTAACGTGTGCCAAAGTGCTATGAGTTCCCGGTCGTTTTTGACCGATTATGGTTGTATCAGATTTTATGAGATCCTATGCGGAGTGAACTGTATCCGTCTCTTACCGTAATAAACTAATGTGCACGCTACGCTCTCGTCATCTGAGCCAGGACCACCGCTACGTCGGTTTCGTCCTCCAGGTCGACCGCCTCGTAGCTTCCGTCCTGCAGGTCCACGGCTACGTAGTTTTCGTCCTCCAGGTGCACCGCTACATAGTTTCCGTCCTCCAGGTCCACCGCTGCGTAGTTTTTGTCGTCCAGGTCCACGACTACGTAGTTTTCGTCCTCCAGGTAGACCGCACCGTAGTTTTCGTCCTCTAGGTTCACGGTTACGTATTTTTCGTCCTCCAGGTCGACCGCACCGTAGTTTCCGTTCTCCTAGTCTACGGCTACGTAGTTATCGTCCTCCAGGTAGACCGCACCGTAGTTTTCGTCCTCTAGGTTCACGATTACGTAGTTTTCGTCCTCCAGGTCCACCGCTGCGTAGTTTTTGTCGTCCAGGTCCACGGTTGCGTAGACTTCGTCCTCCAGGTTGACTAAGAGGTGGAAAACTATGGCGCGGTCGACCTAAGAGACGAAATCTACGGTGCGGTTGACCTGGAGGACGAAAACTACGGTGCGGTTGACCTGGAGGACGAAAACTACGGTGCGGTCTACCTGGAGGACGAAAACTATGTAGAGGTGTACCTGGACGACGAAAACTACAATGCGGTTGACCTGGCGGACGAAAACTACGTAACCGTACACCTAGAGGACGAAAACTACGGTGCGGTTGACCTGGAGGACGAAACCTACGGTGCGGTCTACCTGGAGGACGAAAACTACGTAGCGGTGGACCTGGAGGATGGAAACTATGGAGCGGTGTACCTGGACGACGAAAACTACAATGCGGTTGACCTGGAGGACGAAAACTACGTAACCGTCAACCTGGAGGACGAAAACTACGGTGCGGTCTACCTGGAGGACGAAAACTACGCAGCCGTGGACCTGGACAACAATAACTACGCAGCGGTGGACCTGGAGGACGAAGCCGACGTAGCGGTCGACCTGGAGGACAAAACCGACGTAGCGGTGGTCCTGGCACAGATGACGAGAGCGTAGCGTGCACATTAGTTCATTACGGTAAGAGACGGATACCGTTCACTTCACATAGGATCTCATACAATCTGATACAACCATAATCGGTCAAAAACGACTAGGAACTTATAGCACTTTGACATGCGTTGAATCTGCTATTCGTGGGCGCCGGAGATACGGTAAGACACGGATACAGCTCACTTCGCATAGGATCTCATAGAATTCGGTGCAATCATAATCGGCGAGAATCGAATAAGAACGTGAAGTAGTATTGTGCACATTCAGTTTATTACGGTAAGAGACGGATACAGTTAACATCGCATAGGATCTTATGGAAACTGATAGATTCGTAGTCTATCTCGCACATTTAGTCTCCTACGTATGCTTGACGGATAAACGATAAGAAACACACACCATGCGCACGTATTAGCACTGATGAAACGAATACGTCTGAAATGTGGAAATTTCAAGTAGAAGCTCGAATTGGAATGCAACGAATAAATTACGATAGTTTCAGCGAATATTGGTATGCGGATTTTCAGCAAAGATGTGATACCTCTAAAATGAAATTGAAACTCTAAGAAAACGAGGTATTTTCTAATCTGAAATTTGTAATAGGATCATGTGGTTGTCGAATTGTACATTATATATTATAAAAACTCACTGTTTCTTTATCAAGAAAGTCACATAGAAAACAAGACTGATAGAAACTGATAGAATAATATGAGTGATCTATCTGAGCAAATTTAAGTGCAGATAGGCCATATAGAATGTTATGAAGTCGCATAGCAATTCTTTATGTTTGTTCGCTTTTCTATGAGAGATTTTTAGCAGGGGTGTAAGAGTGCGCAGTATTAAGATGTGCAAGAATAACTGGAATATCGTCATTCAACAAGGACTCTGTTACCGAAGACACTTTCACATAGAGACACAACCACATATATTACCTTATATGCCATCAATTTCAATATTAGTTCGAATGAGTTCAATATTGCCTGTACCGAAGACTATATCGATACTGCCATTCTAATACGTCGTATCCCACAAAATTTCAAAAATGGACTTTTTTTAAAAAATTGAATGATAATGTTGTGCAGCTTATGTTCAAGTTTTAGCGGTCAAATCGTTGATTTACTATTTTTAAATAAATATTCCGATTCGTCAAGTCCTATCCTTTCAATGGTGATAGTGAAGCGTTTTCATGGCCACAAAATTTCAGAAATTGACTTTTTTTTTTTAAATGGAATGATAATAATGTTGTGCAGCTTATGTTTAAGTTTTAGTGGTCAAATCGTTCATTTACTATTTTTAAATGAATATTCCAATCCGTCAAGTCCTATCTTTCCAATGGTAATAGTGAAGCGTTTTCATGGCCTCCTGAACAATTTTACAAATGTGGGATACGACGTATTAGAATGGCAGTATCGATATAGTAACTTGACCAAAACGAAACAGTAAAGTGGATGCAAGAAGAAATATATAAAGAACCAATCGTTGACGATCGGATTGACTGCATTTCTTGTGCCAAATGGTGACACGAGAAGTGCACTTTTTAATATTTAGTTGTAAGTACTTTGTTAGACTGCGCACTCGTACACACCAGGATGTGTAAGAGTGCGCAAATACCGTACCATCATTTTTATATTCCTGTGATCAAACTAAAACCAAAGTTTAACGCGATCACTAAAAGGGGGGGGGGGGGATTCGACCCAGGCCGAAATTTCGAACTTTCCCTATTTTGAAACCAGACAGGAGGGCTAGGTCTTTCCCCCACCTAAAAAATGGTACTCTAAGGTAGAATCTTCACGCAAAGTTTCTAGTCCCTAGGCCCTCTCAGTCCATTCTAGTGAGCTGACGAATTTTGCTTCGGGTCGGTTCGACCCCCCCCCCCCCCCCCCCCCCCCCTTCACTCAACGGTTGCATAGTGTCAGACCATAGTGCAGGTAAATTTGTCATTTTTGGTGTCTCTCGTACTAGTCAGAGTACAATTTGACTTTATATGAAATAAGAAAACCATGTCCTTATACATACATATTTTGCTCCGTCATAATGAAGCGTTTTGTATCGAAGAATGTGTATGCTTTCTACCAAAGCTCCCTACATTGGAACCAGAAAAAATTCATATATTCATGTAATAAAATAAGGATGCCAATTTCATAAAATTTTTTTGCAATATTTTTTCATCAAAAGGTACATGCTTAAGCTTTGATTTGAATTTTGATTCGTTCCATTTCATACATTTGTCTCCGAGTTATAATTTTTCGAAGAATAACACTTTTCTTCGCGAGTTCATTTGTGTAATGTTAATTATTTAATAAATTAATCTGGCAAACCATATATTTCAAATTTTTATCGTCGAGTAGAAGCCTTTAGCATAAGACGTGAATTTTTTCAGACTTTTTTCAAGACATTCTCGCGTGTTTTTCAGCATCGGGTCGATTCAATCCCCCCCCCCCCCCCCCTACACTTAAGTAGTGCAAAAAAAAGCGCTTCAGTGATTGGGAAATTTCACACTGTGATTTATGTACCTGAACTATGAAGGAGTATTAATAATAAAAAAATTCATTAAAAAACAAATTCATTCACTGAATTACAGACCATAACAGAAAAAGTGCGCACTCTTAGTCCACCTCACCCTAGGTGTAGGTATAGTCGAAATTCGATCCATGCGATCGTAGCCACAGATCGTAACCGTGGATTTCAATAACGCTCTTGGCTATAGTGTAGTGAATGTGTAATATTATTATCGAAAATAATAATTGTATCTACAAAATGTTCTTCGTTCTTTGATTTTCTTTGATCTTCTTAATTCACGGCCACGATCGTGTAGATCGAATTTCGACTTTACCTAGGCACGTGTTTACCGGCAGCCTGACAGTTCGAGACACGCATTCCCGCGGCTCCTCTGAGATAATGCACGGTATACTTGGGACCTATTACAGTCAGTGATAAAGTCTTCGGGGTACCTAAAATAGTATATTACATACCTAGGGCAGTAAAATAAGGAAGGTCCCAGATCACATGTAATTGTCGTCCGAGGCGAAGCCGAGATCGACAAACATGTGATCTGGGGCTTTCTTATTTACTGCCCGAGGAGTGTATACGATTTTTCGCATCGACGAAGCCGAAAAACGGGAACTTCGTTCCGCGCAGCGGGACGAAAGTTGTCGCTTTCGGCCCGGAGATGAGAAAAATTATATTTTCCCTAACGTCGTGTGGAAAATTCGATTTTGTGTACTGATTTGCGTACACAAAATGCCACATTCCCTCACACATTTCGTAAGCGTGCGCAAAATGCGGTTCGCGTGCGCAAAATAGAATTTGCGTAGGCAAAATAAGTTCGCGTACGCAAAATAGATTCCCGTACGCAAAATAGATTCCCGTACGCAAAATAGATTCCCGTGCGCAAAATACAATTAGCGTACACAAAATATTTTATTATTTTTTTTTTTTTTGTATATTTTCATCTATTTATTTATTTATTTATTTTTTCTTATTTCTGCTTTCTTTCTCTCTATATTGTGACAGTATTTTAACGTGTAGGCCGGGGCGCAAAAATGTAAACAAAGCACCTTCACCACCAAAGCACGTTTTTTGTCTACGATCTTTGACCTTCTCATCCGATATATTTCTAAGTAGCTCACTTTTTGCTATTGCACTCCTAAATAAACATCCAAACTCTTATTTTTAATGAAAGTCTTTTTATTCAATTATGAATTTTTAATTCGATTTTATATCGTGGGGGGACTCCGGCCCCCAACCCCCCGGCGGGGGCTTCGCCCCCTGCACCCCCACCAGGGGCTGCGCCCCTGAACCCGCCGTGAGATTGCCGGTGGTGTCGAATTTTGCACAGCGCGTCAGGGAAAATAGTATACGCAACACGTGCGCATAGGTGTCTCCCGCACTTTTGCGCACTAGTTACGTAATGTACTATAACCGTATGTATCGGGGAGAAAGTGTTTTTCTAGCATTATCAACAAAGAAGAAGACAGTCCAATGTCTTGCCAAGTTGATGGGTCAGAATCCAACACGTCAAGTGAATAACCGCACGCAGCCGATTCGTCGTGTTGAATGTCTGGAATGCACCCGTGGTAGGTAGACTCTATGGAGACTATAAGAAGAAGACCGAACTTGGTCCGCCCCACTTCTGCAAAAACGTGCTCGTTTTCTGCGCTCTAAATGTGATACATATTGGCAGGTCCACCAATTATCTGTCAACGATCCGGGGTCGAAATTTCGATTTGTCTGCAATTTTGATATCTTATAGTGTGTAATAAGATGTAAAAATCCACTAAGTATCAGACCTCTAAGCCTTACCGTTCAGGAGATACGCGTTGATCAATCTTCCAACTTTGAGCACATTGACTTTTACATTCGATATTTTATCCTATCTCTATCGCAAAAAAACGAACTTGATGATACACGTCTTTTGATGTAAAAAATGTCTGATCTCTCTGAATATGGAATTTTTTTCGAGTTACATTCTCAAAAACCGTCGAGGAAATGCGTTTTTTTTTTTTTTTAACGTGTTCTTTCAACGTTCCCTACATTTTTTTCGAAATTTGATATTTTCATCTGAAAGCTTACAGTTTTTAACTTTAGGGGGGCCTATACTGAAATTTGGAAAGAAATAGTTTTTTATTTCTTAACGGTGTGGAAAAGGTCCAAAAAAAAAAGCCTACGTTACGTTGTGAATGATGCTAGTATCTATGCATAGAAAAAAATTCAATTTTCTGCCATGAAAGTGTTGACGCAAGGAACTTTTTCCAGAATCTTGCAGCGCAGCGAAGGAAAGTTTTATAAGTGGCGCGCGCTGCCACCGTAAAACCCGGCTCGGGTACGTGTGGCTAGCACGAGGAAGCATCGGTGGGCATGTTACGCGGTCATATCTTTGGTTTAGTTTATCCTAGAGACTCCTTCAGAGAACCATTTTGAAGCAATGAATGACACTATTATTATATATTCGTTGAATTTCACGATAAATAACAATTCGATTTGTTATAAACAAATACAATATTCAAACGTGGTTTCCAAGGCAAGAACCACGGGTAAAAATTGTGAAAAAAATATGAGGGTATTCCTTGATCAATTTTCTAGAAAATTGTTGGGTCAAAAGGATCAAGAACCGATGGAAACCATGAAAAAATGATTTATTTATAAGTGACGGCGCGCGCCGCTGCTTATAAATAAATCGTTTTCACATGGTCTCCATCGTTTCTCCATCCTTTTGACTGAACGATTTTGTAGAGAATTGATCAAGGAATACGCTCATATTTTTTCAGAATTTTATCGCGTGGTTCCTGCTTTGAAAATCACGTTTGAATAATATATTTGTTGAAAACAAATGAAATTGTTTGTTACCGCAGAATCAAATGAATGTATAATAATAGTGTCATTTAATAGCTTTGGAATGGTTCTTGACTGAAGTCTCTAGGATGAATACAATCAAAGATATGACCGTTTGAAGAGGAGTATGTTTTCGATATTTGGCTGTCTTTGCTGAATTTCACCCTCGTGTAACTTGGAAAATGGGGGCGAAAAAAAATATTGTTTGATGAATTTATTTGTTCCATAGAACCCGTAAAAAAAATTATCGCGAAATCGATGACATCGAGGTCCAATTGCTCATATATTGTATATATACCCGTGTGGAAATTTGTCCGGGAACACCCGACTACCAGCCAGCCGGCAGACGGGCAATCCCAAGTTGGCCCAACTGCTCAGCCCCTAGCCGGGTACTGAATAGTAAAACTGATTCAAACTGTGACTAGTATTTACACGAGTGAAACCGACTAGCGCCCCATTAGTAGAACTGCCTCGAACCCGGTTAGCCCTATCACAGCGGTACCCACCATGGCACTAGTTGGGAGAACCCGTATATTCTTCTCCATCTTTGTTTTACTCTCTATCACAGACTTTTGTTTCATGATGATACTGATTTATTACATATTTACATAAACATTAGACCGGTTCAAAAAAATCGACATTTTTTTTTTTTTCAATTTTCGCATTGAAATACTTTCGGGGGGTTGAAAAGAGATGGCTGTTGAAAGCGGAGCTCTTAATATTAATATTTAGAGGTCGCTCATCGCGGATTTCTATTTTCCATTTGAATAGCACAGGAAATTTTTTTTTTTTTTTCAGAATTTTGTAGCTCCTAAACCAATAATCAAATCCGAATGACTCATACATATTTCCATAGGGAATCCAACACTCTACGAAAAGTGTGTATATAAAACAATTACAAAAAAAAAAAAAATAGTTCATCTAACTATAAATCGAACTTTGAGCTCGAATAACTTTGGAAGGAGTCAATTTATCAAAAAATGATAAGAGACACTTTTTGTAGAGTGTTCAATTTCCCATGAAAATATGTATGAATCACTTGGATTTGTTCATTGGTTTGTGAGCTACAAAATTCTGAAAAAAAACAAAAAATTTCCTATGCTATTCAAATTGGAAATAGAAATCCGCTAGGAGCGACCTCTAAATATCAATATCAAGAGCTCCGCTTTCAACAGGCATCTTTTTCCAACCCCCCGAAAGTACTTCAATGCGAAAATTGAAAAAAAAACTTTCATCGAATATTGATCTTCTAGGTAATGTACAACAGAGTCTGTACTGTTACCTAAATCAAGTGCCATCTGTGGGCGCATGGGCCTGCCTAAAAACCTTTCTCGCAAGTAAAGTAAAACGGTTGCGTCTTTAGGACCCGGCCAGGCGCAACAGTAAAAGCAGAGATATCTCTGCTGAAAATCATAAGTGAACAGCTGTCGGGGAACGCTCCGGCCTGCCTCTAGTAAACGTTCTTTTATCAAAATTAGTTGAATAAATTACTTGAATCCAATTGGAAAAATTTTCGAAGAAATCGTTTTACATACAATTACATTGAACGGGAAAACCCGAATAGTCGCTGGCCAGCCTTACTGGGCTCAGGCTGCCTAGGAGAGCGTTACATATCCAGCCCGGGGCTGGGTGGACGGGCTGCTTAGTTCCCGCTTTGAAATCGGGAGAGCTGGGCAGTACCCGGCCAGTTCCCGATCGTGATTTCCACACGGGTAGCTAACATTTGCAATTAGCCGATCGACGTGCCTCTAACAGAGTTTGACGAAAGCTCCGACATACAATACATTAAATGGCAATCTTTGACAGGTGGTAGCTGCCAACAGCTGCCGGCAGAGGCGCTGTGATCGGCTAATATTGATAGATATATGTATATAGAGCGCGGAAAGTAGTGAAGTTTCTTGTACACGATGTTCGGTCTCCTTCTTATAGTTTCCATAGTCGACGCCCAAACTTTGAAAGGTTCCGAAACATAATCGAAACGGATTGAAATGATCGAGCGAGTAGTATAATAAGCTACAATAGGGACAAAAATCGAACTTCAGTCCCGCCGAGGGAATCATATCACGCACGAATGGGTGTTCGATTTTTGTCCCGTGTAGCTTATATTTTTTTTTCTTCATAGCTGGTCAAAAGTAGGCGATTAATTGTAGAAATCGAATCGTCATTATCAATTCCAAAAGTTGAGGTTCTCAGGAAAAAATGTTTAGACATGATCATGCCTGTTCATTAGACCGGTTCAAAAAAATCGACATTTTTTTTTTCTATTTTGCATTTGAATAGCATAGGAGATTTTTATTTTCTTTCAGAATTTTGTAGCTCCCAAACCAATGAACAAATTCAAGTGACTCATACATATTATTATGGGAAATTGAACACTTTACAAAAAGTGTCCCTTATCATTTTTCGATAAATTGACTCCTTCCGAAGTTATTTAAGCTCAAGGTTTAATTTATAGTCAAGTCAGCTGTTTTTTATTTGTAATTTTTTTTTTCATAATTTTTTTCTTTACACACTTTTTTGCAGAGTGTTGAATTCCCTATGAAAATATGTATGAGTCATTCGGATTTGATAATGGGTTTGGGAGCTACAAAATTCTAAAAAAAAAAGATTTCCCATGCTATTCAAATGGAAAATAGAAATCCACGATGAGCGACCTTTAAATATCATTATCAAGAGCTCCGCTTTTAACAGGCATCTCTTTACAACTCCCCGAGAGTATTTCAATGCGAAAATTGAAAAAAAATGTCGATTTTTTTGAACCGGTCTACTGTTCATGTATGATCAGGCCTGAAATTAGACATGATCATGCGTGTTCATATTTGATCATGCCTGATGCCAGACATGATCATGCATGATCATGAATGATCAGGCCTGATCATGCTTGACCATTAGGGTAGTCGTTAGATGGGGTCAAAAAAAAATTCATGTTCGATCCCCCCAAATCAGCTCCAAATAATTTAAAAAAAATTCCCTAATTTTTCCAGATTCTTATTTCATTCACTATATTTCATACTAAATTTCATTTCATTGTTCATCGTGGGCGAAAAATTCATATTCTCGATTATTCAGTGAGATTCATCTTCTTTTTAATGAAAAATAAAAGAATCATAAATAGGGTATCCCAGGGGAATCGTGTGCTTTATTATTATTTATTTTTTTATTCAACACCGATTTTGCATCTAGTCTAGGATTCCGTAGCTTGGAGTGAAAAGTTACTGCCAGGCTGAGGGTTGTTGAGGGGTTGGTTGCAGTTGCTCAGGGGCGGATGGATTGCAAGTGCTTGGCTGAACCATAAAAACGATTCGGAAACACTTTTGTGTCTCCGATGCTCGAAAATGTGTCAAAATGTTTCGTCCACCCCCTGATGATAGAGGGATGGGAGCGGAGGGGTTGAATAGGCGATTCAGTTTATGATTCAGCAGTGGACCGAAGCGCCAGCTGGCTCGACCAAAAGTTGTTCAACCATTTTTTGAGCGCAAAATCGGTGTTGGAACCCGGTGCCGCAGACCTGTGACTTTGATTTTACGCGGAGGGTTGGTTTTCGGAGTGCCACATCGCAACCCTTGAAGATACAGAAAATCGGCTCTGGACCCGAGTTGGAAACACTTTGTACTAGCCCTGGTACAAATTTCAAGTGAATCGGTTCGGGCGTTTGGAAATAGCAGGTTATGCTGGGGGGGGAGGCTTCAACTTCGTTGAGTATCAAGGTGCTGCCGGACGCAATTTCACCGAACCTGACCAGAGCTGCTAACATCTTTAAAAAAGGTGCTATTAAACGGAATATCTCTGCCTGGGCACCGACTTTATCGAACAGTGATCCGAGTCGTAGATTCGTGCGCCACGCTATCTCGGAAGCGTCACCGACACCTCAAAAAACCCTAACTCACCATCATTCCAGCGATAGAAAATCGCCAAGTGTAAAAAATAAGCGTTTTACATGGATAACTTGTCTATTTTAACTCAAAACGGACATGTTTTGGGCCGTACGTGTTCGTAATCGCGCCTGAATTTGCGCGGGGCATTTTGTTTCGTTGATTTCGGTGCCCAGGCAGAGATATTCCGTTTAATAGCACCTTTTTTAAAGATGTTGGCAGCTCTGGTCAGGTTCGGTGAAATTGCGTCCAGCAGCACCTTAAGTCAACTTGAATATTTTATGACTATAGTAACTAAGCCAACTTGGATATTTTATGACTCGTAACTAGAACAACTTCAATATTTTATGACTAGTAACTAAGGCAACTTTATTATTTCATGACTTTTCATCTTCACACGCACAAGACACGCTCGTTAATGTACAATTATTAAACGTACAGTTGTCAAATTTTACACATGAATTTTTGTCGAGGATGAAACTTACATCATTTTCAATCTCATTTTGTTTCATTAATGAAGGAAAAGGGTTTACATTCGGTCCAGATTCACCTTCTGCATTCCTTCTTTTTTTTATGGCGATTCACTAGATTCTTCTCTGTTGATGAGTAACTTGATTTGTTATTTTGTTTAAAAACGTTGCTTTACATATGAATGACCTGCTTCTATATGATTTTCAGTTAATTTAATTGATTTTAATGGTGCAATCTTTTCTGTTGGTTTTTCATGTAGAATCACAGCCGTAGTAAACGAAGTTAGAAAGAAGTGTTGCTGCACTTCTTCGAAAACATTGTCTGGTATACAGTTTTGGGTTTTCTCATCGTAAATATGAAGCGATGATTTCGGGTGTTTCACCTTTTTTATTTTTACTCGTCACTTGGCGATCATGGAGTTCTCAATCTCTTTCCCTTTGAGAACTAGAGACTTTCTCGGTTTATAACCTTCGGCTTTAGTTTTGAATAAACTTTTTAACTTGAGAAATTGACCAATATCAAGATTTTCATGTGTATCTACTCAACGTTTTTTTCAACATCGACCATACACTCCATAAAGTCGTCGGTTCAAATTCTTGACTCATTCGCTTGAAGTAAACGATCAAACTATTCTCCTCTTCTTTAGATAAGGAATTTGTATTTTTTTGTCGCCAATTCTTGTAAGTGTCGTAAACCAATAAATACCGATCCGTTGATTTCTTCGGTAAGGTTTCCTTTTGTACAAATAATGCTGCCTCGGAATTGAGATAGTTGAACATTTCTGCTTCATTTTCTGATTCCTCGGATGAGGACATGTTTTTATTTATCTTCACTTATCAATACAAACCTCTAACTGCCTCCAACTGTCACTCACTTCTCCTTCTTTTCTTTTTTTTTTTTCAGGTTAAAAAACTGTCACTCACTAAATTTCCCCCCGTATCACTTGATTTTCGTCCCATGGCCCAGATGGCGCCGGCTACGTTTCCACAGGGAGTGAAAGACCTATTTTCTTTCTCCAAATTGGGGCAGAAAATGCGTACTTTCGACCGAGGTATGAAGAAATAGTATATTAAGTATCTAGGGAGGGAAAGTAGGCTATTCCAAAGTGCGTGTGAGATGGACACCCGAGCCGAAGGCGAGGGTGGCAAAAACGTAGTTTGGGATGGCCTTTTTCACTCCCGTGTGGCGTATACTATTTTTCACCGCCCCCTGGCATCGGAAAGTACGACTTTTCGCTCGCAGCAAGGGGCTGAAAGTCGTATTTTCCGTGCAGGTGTGGTGAAAAAATTATTCAACGTTATGCTGCAATAAATTGAATGCGTCGCATTCAAAATATTTCTCCCTTCAGAACACGACCGTAAACAATTTCCTACGTATTTCGCTGAGTCTTACATCGATCAATTCTCTCCCATTCGCTCTGCATCAAATCAGCCTCTCAACAACTTCTAAAGCTTCGGCTTTCGCCCACAAAAAAGGGCGCTGCGGGACACTTAACGCAACGAATATTCCATACAATATTCTCAAATCCAAAAATTCAAGGATGAGTCACATAACTGGGTAATAATAAAAATTTTCAAAGTCAATTCCATTAATCGTCAAGTTTAGCCACCAATCTATTCAACCGTAAGTACGACAGTTTCTCACATACCCGCATACCAGTCCCTAACTATTCAGGCTGACTCAGGTTGAGTGGGCGATATTTTCAGGGTAGATTTCTTGTACAATTCTAAGACCAAATTTTCTTCATCCAAAATTCGTAGGTCCGATAGTTTCCGAGCTACGGAAGATCTTATAATTGACCAATCACAGAACTTATGTGTGACGCAGACAGGACTTCCCATAAGTGTGAGTTGATTGGTGATCTGTTTATGTGTATTAGCTCTAACTGGTCAACTATGATATTCCGTAGTTCGGACACTATTGGGCTCTCGAATTTTCGGTATGAGAACTATCCCCAAAATATGGCCCGCTCGACCTGAATCACCCTGTGTAGAAGCAACAAAATTAGATTTTATAAATTTATGCTGCCTCTTCATAACCAATCGCATTCCATGTTAGAAATACCAGAGACGATTGACTCAATACTCCACCTAGATCCTTAGTTAACCCTTCGTTGTCACACTGGGTCTACCAGACCCATGGACTAACTTCGTAGCTAAATATCTGTAATATCTGTATCTTTATTTCATGTGTTGAAATAAATATACTTTTTGAAACGAACACCACCAAGCTATTGTTTTCCTCCAAGTACCCTATTTCGAGAGTGTCACCCATAAATTTTATGAAAAAATATTGAAAATCAAAACAGTCATGATTTTTTACGTGAAAAACGGTTTTTTTTTTTGCAGATTGATGGCTTTCGGATTTTTTTTTTACCATGATGATATTTTATTTTTCAAAAAACAACGATGGATTCTCATTCTAGATAGTTCAAGGTATGTTCCATATTTTTTCGATTGAAATCGGACTGATAGTTTGCATGCAAGAGCGTTTTGAAATCCGTCGGGGTCTATCTGGCCCGATGTGACAACGGCGGGATTCTACAGAAGTGTGACAACGGAGGGTTAAACGAAGTTGAGAACAACATACCGTTTCTATGCACACGGAGAGACTTTTAGTATGAATATTTGTTTTATTGCGTATATGAAAAATGAACATAAAATATAAGAATTTAGGGGTAATCGAGGTACTGTTACAAAAATTCATATAGTCACTCTGAAAATGCCGAGTTGATATATATTTTTAGAATCACTCATAAAAATATCAGAATCTTACATGAAAAGAATTACAGTGTATGTAAGTCTTCATATTAAAATCTGTAATGGACTCGAATAACAAAAATGAGTATAGAGCTTTGCAATGAGTGAAATTAAGTGTTGTACGTTTCAGGATAAACGCGTTGCGATCTTTCTGAACCACTACACGAAAAATGGAGGCCACGTGGTGGACTGAGTACGCGGGCCTGCATACCCTATTGAAAGTGTTGGGATGAGATATGATGCAAGATTTTGAATGAGATCTAGTTATTGGCTCGCATGAGATCTCGTACCAGCTCAAACGAGATCCTATGTGCCACTCCCCAGATAACAAAACGTGCGGGCTCATGACAGTCGCACGACGTGCGAACACGATGTGTCGACACGAGTCCGTCACGCTGCTCACACGACCTGAGGATCGTAAATAAAACCTCATGGTGGGCACACTCGGTCAGCACAATATGCCGCATAGCGTGCCGCCACCATCAGTGCAAACTGATGGAGTCTTTCAATTAGTCATACAGACCTACGTGGGGCGATTCCTTTTCTGAATAGAAGACGATTTTTCGTAGAAAAAAAATAAAAATAAAAAATGAAGATAGGTACTATGAGTTTTCGGTTTTTGTTTCGAATGATCGTTCTGTATTTCAAAGGAGAATCGCTCTATGTAGGTATGTATGACTAATTGAAAGACACCCTGCAGTATACATATATATGTACATACAACAATACATTTCAGCGCGGCCATGTCACAGGCGTCAGTTCACAGTTTGCGAGTTGGTGATTCAATGGACAATGGTGAAATTATATATTCGCAAAACTGTATCCATATCATACAAAACATATGTGTTTCCCGTGGCTATACATGAAGTGATAGCATAGCTTGTACTACAGGCTATCAGTTGTTTATATAAAGTAGAATTATATAGTTATCCGGCACAGGAGGCAGTCGCGTGATTCGGAACAAACACGTGGTGCGTATAATTATCATTTAATCATTATAATCATATACAGAAACTATCATTTCAAACGCAAATTATATTCGCCTGGCAGTTAATTTTTCAGGCTTTGATTATTGAGGAATGAATTTTACCATTAGTAATTTTATTCATAGGTTAGGAAAGTTCTGGCACTGAAATTTCCTTAACCTCAAAATTGGTACCGGAAAGCGAATAAATTTGTGAAAATAATGTTTATGAGGTCCACAGTGAAAATTTCGATGAAGGGTATTTTAAGTGCCTATTTCTAAATCTAAATTTTCATTGTAAAAGCTGACAATGGGATATTTTTCCGTCACAGATTTGAAGAGGTCGAACTTCAACCCTGTAGGATATATTATGCCACCAAAATTAGAAAGGTTCGAACTGGTTAACAGTTACCTTTTATACGTACATTAGGGTGGTTCAAAAAAGACCTAAGTTCTCCGATGTTGCTGCTCATTCGTGAATATGTTGTTTGTGATTTTCAAAAAATATTCCATTTTTTTGAGCTCCATATGACAATATTTACTACTGCCTCATTGAAGTTGAAATTTAGAAATTTTGCCATTTTTAGCAATTTCAAAGTTCTCAGATCAAATTGCTCATCCAGCTACCTCTAGCTCCTCATTCGATGAGCATTTTGGTTCAAGACGAGATTCGTACGATAATATTTAGTACTGCCTCGAAGACATTGGAGTTTTTACGAGATTTAGCGATTTTCTGGAGATTCGATCGCAGGTTGTTGCTCATGAGACAGTTTTTTCTCACCATTATAAGGAAGAAGTCCGAGCAGTTTGCAGTCTGCCAGACCATTTTTACTACTGCCTCATGTTGTTAATTTCACTTGAAGGAAAGTCACCCTCAATGAGGCAGTAGTAAAAATGGTCCCGCAGACTCCGAACTGCTTGTACCTCTTCCTTACAATGGTAAACAAAAACTGTCTCATGAGCAACACCCGGCGATCGAATCTCTAGAAAAACGCTAAATTTCGAAAAAAACACCAATGTCTGCGAGGCAATACTAAATATTATCGTACGAGTCTCGTCTTGAACCAAAATGCGCATTGAATAAGAAGCTAGAGGTAGCTGGATGAGCACTTCGATCTGAGAACTTTGAAATGGCCAAGAATGGCAAAATTTCGAAATTTCAACTTCAATGAGGCAGTAGTGAATATTGTCCTATGGAGCTAAAAAAAAATGGAATATTTCTTAAAAATCACAAACAACATATTCACGAATAAGCAGCAACATCTGAGAACTTAGGTCTCTTTTGAACCACCCTAACGTACATATATCGCTTGATTACTTTGCGGAAAATGTGGGATATAATATTTTTGAACTTGCTGCAAACGCGGTATTGATATCCAGCTCTATGCTAATAAGAAATAATTAGAGTAAAACAAAGGGAATTTATTATTTATCATTATTATAGCATATGTATTGTAATATGTTGAAGTTCGTTACGAAAAGTATTCGTGCGAAAAATATACCGAAAATATTCGGTGAGTTAGAACGATGCCCTTGTTGAGAATTGTTACTCAACATTCCAATACATTTCGTAAATTGACTACCTTTAATAATTAAGCAAGGCATGACCTGGAATGCGACAAAGCGCATCGCATTGCAGGTTGCGCCAATAATCGAGTAAGCATTATGTAAGTTATAAATTAGGCTAAAGACGGAGCCGCGCTTCAGTCTTGAGCAGATACCTTGAAGAAAGCGGAGGCTATCTCCGAATACTCATTGACTCGAACCGGACCAAGTGCTCCAAACGCAATTCTTTTGTACTTTGTTAAATATTAAATAAAAACTACTTTGTCGCTATCTAGCACTTAGAGTGATTGTCAAAGATCACCTCTGGGAACAACCCAATAACTCCCTGTATCCCATAATCACGGGGGTTAAATATTACAACATTGGTGGCAGCGGTCTAGCGGATAAACCAGAGCTTGCAAGATAGTTGACGCTAAAACAAAAGTAGAAAAGTGAAATAAAGAACGAAGTACATAAATAAAAAGAGAAAAGTTAAAAAGGTGCAACACGCAGTCGTTGTAACCTAGTGAAAAATACATCGCAAGGAAAGAGCTACAGCACGCAGCATTCGTGGCCAAGGCAAAGGAACGAGCACGAGGTACCTACAGCAGCAGCAGCAGCAGAAGCAGCAGAACGCAGCGGTTCAACAGTACCAGAGGAATCAGAGGGTCAGCAACAGCCCAGCAGAAGCGGAAAAGCGAGATGAAGATATTCATTTTTATGTAAGTCAGTTTGAAATCCTCGCAGTTTCAGTATTTAAGCCGCAAACATTGTCATTGAGAGCTAGCTGCCAGTTAGAAGCGTGCGAGCATTTAGAAAATTTTCATGTTTAGAGTATACAAAGAGTTTTAGATATTTTTTCGTCAAAGTAACGAGTCAGTCAGGCTCATCAGGCTTGGATTAGAATTTTCGATTAGAGTAGATGTCTGCTACTTGGAATAAGATTGAGGAACTTGTCGCGCAAGGTCAAACCGGGTGGATACAGGATCTTCGAAAAGAGGTCCTCCTACAAGTTTGCGAAAGATACGGTCTAGCAGTCGGTGATTCAAACACTGTAGAGGAGATTAGGGCAACCTTACGAGCATTTATTAAAAGCAATAGAAAGGGACAGCCAACTCCTTCCCCAAAGCCTAGACCAGGCACTTCCTTTTTTCCTGACCTACCTCAAACAGCATCCCAGGAGACAATACCCATTCCGGGTCCGGTTCCTGACGAGAAAGAATCAAGGCAACACACAGCAACCAAGATGACGGACTACTTGTCATTGAAGGAGGTGCGGCAGATGGTCAACGTTTTCGATGGAAGCAAGCCACGTCAGGTGGACGATTTGTTGCAAACAATCGAGTATGCGAAAGATAAAGTAAATCCGAATCAAAGACCAGACGTGTTAGAATTGGTCCTAAAAACAAAGATACAGGGCGAAGCAGCCATGGAACTCAGATATAAAGATATAAATTCTTTCGAAAAGCTGAAAGCCGAGCTTTTGGCATTGTACGGAGTTAAAAGCTCTACGCCAGCATTGTTGGTAGAATTATTTTCAAGTATACAGAAAACGGGTGAAAACGCGCATGATTTTGGAAAAAGGGTTACGCGTCTTATGATGGATCTTATTAGAGCATGCGGAGCTAGGACAAATATAGCAGCGGAAAGAAAAGGAATAGAAGACCTACTCAGATATCAAACACTTGCCATTTTCGAAAACGGGCTACATTATAATTTGAGAATGATCGTAAAATCGTACCATTTCTCGGAACTTTCGGCTTCAATAAAGGGCGCGGAAGAGGAAGAAAAATCGCAAAACGGCGTAAACTATATAAATCGGAGAACGAACCAGCCGGGCGATAGGAATCCATCAGCAGTGAAGTGTCTGAAGTGTAATCAAACGGGACATTTTGCACGGGATTGTACCCAGGTGAAATACAAGCAATCGTTACCTACAGCAGGTCAGAGTAGATCGGTGCATCGTGTAGAATTAGTATGCAATTTTTGTAAACGCAGAGGGCACCTATATAAAGATTGTAGGGATAGAATGCGTCGCGATGAATGACGATCAGGAAATAACGGTAGCGGATCAGGCGAAAACCAAAAAGCTAGTACGGGTTACTCCCAAAATTCTTATAGTAAAAACGCAGGGCATGAAGGATCCCAGGAATCGACGAGGAATGCAGGATCGTACAAATCCATGAACGTCGCCAACGCAGATAGAGCAAGTCGGAACAGAATAGAATTAAAGGCAAACGGAACCACTAAGGAAAAGATGACTCTTTTAGTAGACTCTGGTGTCGACGCCAGCATCATCAAAATAGGGATGTTGAAAGATGATTTGCCAGTTTTAGAAGAAACGACGAGTTTATCGGGAATAGGACAAGGCGTTGTTGAGGCACTTTGTAAAGTCATATTAACAATCCCATTGAAAGATAGAAGTATTGAGCACCCTTTCTTTGTGGTAAGAGACGATTTCAGTCTAGATGCGGATGGCATCATTGGAATAGATTTCATAGAGGATCACGAAGCCGCGATAGGTAAAAGCGCTCAAGCATTTTTCATACACGGGCAACGTTTCGAGCTCTTACGACCGTTAAAAACGGAGAAAATTAGGTTAGCGCCGCGAACAATAAGGAAGGTCAGTGCAAAAACAAATAGTAAGTTCATCGGCATTGTAGAGAAGAAGGAACTCGCCGACGGAGTATACCTAGGAAATTGCTTAACTAAACCGGCGAACCAAGAATGCACAGTAGACATTTTGAACCTAAACGATCACGAGGTGATATTGGAGACGCCGACCGTGGAATTGGAGGAGTTACGCGAGGAAAATAGCGAAACGAGCGACGAAGAAGCAGCCTACATAGGTTTAATAACTGGTAGAACGGGTAACCAACGAATCAAGCTAGTACATGATACCATTCGCACAGATCATCTTAACGAGGAGGAGAGAAATACTCTACTTAAGATATGCGAAAAGTATAGCGAAATCTTCTATTTACCAGGGGATAAGCTAGGCGTTACTAACGCGACCAGCCATACAATTACATTGACGGATGGGGGAAAACCGATTAATGTTCGTCCATACCGCCTACCTGAGTCGCAGAAACAAGAAATAAACAAGCAAATAGAAGCCATGTTAGAGAGTAACATAATACGCCCGAGTCGTAGCCAATGGAACGCACCGCTTCTAGTAGTACCGAAAAAACCTGACGCATCAGGAAAGCAGAAATTTAGAATAGTCCTCGACTACAGAAAATTGAACGAGATCACGGTAGGGGATTCGTATCCTTTGCCAAATATTACAGAAATATTGGATCAGTTGGGAAAAGCGAAGTACTTTACTACATTAGACCTCGCCTCGGGATTTCATCAGATTCCGATGGCTGAAGAAGACAAGGAAAAAACTGCTTTCTCAACAGCACATGGGCATTATGAGTATAATTCAATGCCATTCGGAATGAAGAATGCGCCAGCGACATTCCAACGTTTGATGAATACTGTTTTAGCAGGACTACAAGCATCTAAGTGCTACGTTTATTTAGACGACATTGTAATTCACGGAGCAACACTGAAAGAGCACAACGATAGGCTCATCGAGGTACTAAAGCGACTGCAGGAGAGCAATCTCATCCTCCAGCCAGACAAATGTCAATTTCTTCGAAAGGAAACTAGTTATTTAGGGCATGTGATAACGTCGGAGGGAATTCTCCCAGATCCCTCGAAAATCGCGGACGTCAAGAAATTTAAGAGCCCGACAAACGTTAAACAGGTGCAGTCATTTTTAGGGCTAGCAGGTTATTACAGGAGATTCATAGAAGGATTTTCGAGTATAGCACGACCGTTAACGCAACTTACGCAGAAGGGACGCAAGTTCGAGTGGACAACGGTAGAAGAAAACGCATTCGAAACGCTAAAATCAAAGCTCATCACGGCACCCATCCTACAGTATCCGGATTTCACGAAACCTTTCTTGATAACAACAGATGCATCCGACAAGGCAATCGGAGCAATCCTCTCTCAAGGACCAATTGGGCAAGATTTACCGATAGCGTACGCAAGTCGAACGCTTAACAAGGCCGAAAGAAATTACTCGACCACTGAGAGGGAAATGTTAGCAATCGTCTTCGGGACTAGGCAGTTTAGACCATACGTATATGGAACGCATTTCACTGTGATCACGGATCACCTCCCTCTTAAATGGATCTTCAAAATCGAGGATCCTGGATCAAGGTTACTGAGAATGAGATTAAAACTCGCCGAACACGAGTATGATGTAGTCTACAAACCTGGAAAACTAAATACGAATGCGGACGCGCTCAGCAGAATATATAAGATTTACAGCAACAACCAGGAATTCGAAGAGGAAAAACCTTTGGAAGAAGGTACGGAACCTTCAGAAGGTACAAACATTCTCGTAATATCAGAAGAAAAAGAAGAAGAAGAAGAGGAAAAAGAAGATGATGATGAATCGGAACCGGAATACACAGAAGACAAGAAGAAAAAGATCTTGTACGAATATCACGACGCACCCATGGGTGGGCACCAAGGCGTATCGCGTACACTAGAACGCATAAAAATGGAACACAGGTGGCCGAATATGCGCAAAGAAGTAGAAGATTACATAGGTAAATGCGAGAAATGTCAGAAAAATAAAACGCAGAGGAAACTGAAAGCACCCATGATAATCACCGATACTCCTTCGAAAGCCTTCGAAAAATGTGCGCTAGATATCGTAGGGCCGTTGACTGTAACTAATACAGGCAATAAGTACGTACTTACATTTCAAGATGCTTTAACCAAATTTAGCAACGCTATGCCAGTGGCTGACCAGGAAGCTTCCACAGTGGCTAGAGAATTCGTAAAAAATATTATATGCGAATATGGAACACCCAAGGTAATCCTTACTGATCAGGGAACGAATTTTTTGAGCAATGTATTTAAGAATATGTGTAAGCTTTTGAAAATCGAGAAAATTCAAACGACGGCATACCATCCAGAATCTAACGGAGCCCTGGAACGATCACATAGAACACTAGCAGAATATCTAAGGAGTTATATCGAAGAGGACCAGAGCAACTGGGATGAGTGGTTGCCGTACGCAATGTTCACGTACAACACAACCCCTCACACTGCAACAGGGTACACCCCGTACGAGCTTGTTTTCGGGCACCCGGCAGAAATACCATCATCGGTAAAGCAAGCGCCGAGACTTACTTACGCGTATGACGACTACGTTCAGGAACTACGCGAAAGACTTAGGGCGGCTAATCTCAAAGCAAAAGAGAATCTGGAAGCAGCCAAGGGAAAAGCAAAATCATACTACGACAAAAAAACGGTAGAGACAAAATTCCAGCCAGGAGATAAGGTTCTTCTACTAGATGAGACGGTTCGGCGGGGGAGATCAGCGAAATTAACGCCAAAGTATGTAGGTCCATACGAGATCACGGAAAAGCATTCGGATGTCAACTACACCATCCGGAAGGGTCGGAATGAGACCAAAGTTCACGCCAACCGATTGAAGTTATTCGTAGAACATTGACTAGAAGAAGAGAAGCACGTCCCCAGCACCTATCCCACCCCTCTCCATATTCCTCACAAATTTCACCATATAACAAAGGGAGGGGATGCATTAGTAGTAATATCTAAATTGACTTGCAGATCATGCCTGGCGATGGCGCTGGCAAAAGAAGAAATCAGTTCATCTTTCAAGATCGAGAGGTTCAGGGATAATCCGGGCGTTTACTTCGAGAAAATAGGGACGCTGCAGGTGTACAAAGATAGGTGGAGCTTAGTAATAGACATGGACCTCCGCACGGTATTCGAGAGAGAAAAAAATGTGAAGGCACACCTGAACAATATACGCAAGACATGCGAGATTCCAGATAACGCAGGATCGCTTTTATGTGAGACTATGAGTGAAACAGTAGGAAATTTGTTAGATAAGGTTGATCGGGGTTTGCAACTAGTCCGCGACGTCACATGCGTCGGGCCGGCACGAAAGCGCCGAGGTTTGATAGACGGTTTAGGCTCGATAGCAAAATCCTTGTTCGGGACTATGGATGCAGCAGATGCGGCTAGGATAGATCAAGAGATCGATGATCTTCGGGAAGATCAAGCCAACCTAAAAACGGCAATGAGTAAGCAAATCCAAATAGTATCCCGAGTAGAAATTGACGTCAGGCGCAGATCAGGCCCTGCAGGGGCATGCCTGACTGCCTGATCAGGCTGCCGTCAGGCTTGCTGATAAGGCCCTGATTAAGAATGTAACGCTGCGTTCTAAAATCACCTGATCAGTCTGTATTTGTCAGGCCCTGATCAGATTCGGTGATCAGGGCCTGATCAGATTTAATGGTCAGGCCCTGGCCAGGGTTCTCCACCAGGCCCTGATAAAGGAAGAGAAACCAACCGTCAAAAACAAAACCAAAAAACTGACGTACGTGCGAATATTCGAATTTACAGTTCATAACTATCCACATGTACATCGAGAAGCATCACCAATTCGCTGAGAAAAACGACATCCTATTTTTTCGACCTAACTGGGATTTGAACCCAAGCCCGCTCGCATTTGTTGTATTACTAGTCGCACGCTCTACCTACTACGCCAAACTACCCTATGGATATTAGTCTGATATTTTCCTATTTATCGAAACTTATGATTCAAATGTCGAAGTGAGAGTTTATGGTCATTTTAATCTGACCCACCAGTCTCATGATTTTCAAGGTGAGGTCACGCCTGGAGAATGTTGTAAAAAAATATGAGCTGGAGCTGGACTGCAGGGGCGCATCAGGCTTGCCGTAATAGGAACTGCTTATGCCAACCTGGTCGGGGGCATGACAGGCAAACCTTGGGGAGGATCGCCTGATGACAGCCTAAACAGGGCCATATCAGGTTTGCTTCAACACGGACTGACTGATGGCAACCGGGCCAAAGTTATATCAGGTTTGCCTCAATGAGGACCAGCTGATGTCAGCCTGACCAGGGACACATCGGGGTTGCCTCAAACACGGAGTGCCTGAAGAAAACCTGGCCAGGGCCACCTTAGGCTTACCTCAATAAGGACTTGCTGATGCCAACCTGACCAGGGGCGCAACAGGCGCACCTTACTGAGAGATGATCCAGACTATCCTGACCAGGGGCTCAACAGGCGCGCCTCACTCAGAGATATTGGGATCGACTAAGGGGAAAATGATCAGGGCCCGATTGAGCACTGCTTAGTAAGTAGCGCCTGATCACTGCCTGACCAGGGACGCAACAAGCGCACCTTAGTAAGGGATGATCCAGGCTATCCTGACCAGGGGCTCAACAGGCGCGCCTCACTCAGAAATATCAGGGTCGACTGAGGCCATACTGACCAGGGTCCCGACGAATACTCTTTAGTAAGTAGCGCCTGATCATTACCTGACCAGGGGCTCAACAGGCGCACTTTAGTAAGGGATGATCCAGGCAATCCTGACCAGGAACCCATCAGGCGTTACTTAGTAATGCACGCCTGATGTTAAGCTGACCAGGGCTCCAACAGGTACGCCTTGGTGACGGATGCCTGATGATGACCTGGTCAGGGCCGCATCCGGTGTGCTCTATTAGGCACGCCTGAGTTGAACCTCATCAGGGCCTGATGACACGTCAGGCTGGCCTTATCAAATTTCTACTCGGGTATATAAGTACGTATATTTTTATTTTATTTTTTATATACCTAGGTTTCATTTCATTTATAACTTTTATTTCATTTTTTTTATGCATGATTATTTCTTATTTCGGATGACAATTGAACACTTTTATAACGAAGACCCACCGCGAACAAAAAATATTCATTCAATTAGGTTGAAGAAATTCTCCCGAACTCTCGGTATGAATACTCACCACCAAGGTGCAAGACATGTGCCTTGAAATACGCCTCATGGTCGTGGTCTTCACTGCAATCTTCAAAGCATTTCCAATAGACACGATACAGTTGATCTTTGTTAAAATCGTTATCATGGGTCGGTTGAAATTGTTTGAGACTTGTTTTGAACCTCTCCTTCACAAATGCAAGAGGTACTATATCGTATTCATCAGAATTTTCGCGATCTTTGAACTGAATACACGCAAATCCGATCTTATGTTTATTTGATTGCACCACATCCATGTTTAACAGCGAATTTTTAGCCCCACACGGACAGTCGTGCGCTAACTTTTCTAAAACACGTGGACTGTGCGTACGCGCAAACGAAAGACTTAGAAGCGAGCATCGAGCAAGAGAGACAGGTTATTCGAGCTTCCGGTACGTCTATCCGATCGTCTGCTTATACTCACTCTGGACAATTCCAAGGAGACAGATGATTGGACAAAAACTCTTCCCGCGCTACCTCCGTCCGAAACTCTACCATTATACGCCACTGAAATATAATACAACTGTTTTTATGCACTAGTGCTCAAAAAACTCTAGAATAAACCCGTTTCTTCCCAGAAATAACTATTTTAGGAGCATACGGTCGCTTTCCTTTTACATCAATTTTTGAACTCACATCGACACAAACTGATATTATTGGTTACTTCCATTGGATCCGACCAATCATGTGGTTTTTCTTGTTGATTCGTGTTCAAAATTTGATGTAAAAGGAAAGCGACCTACGGCATTGGTGTACCATCTGGCACACGGTGCGCTGAAACTCTTCTCTATCTCTCTCTACCTCTCTCTACCGACAGTAGTAGCCTAGTGCTAGCACTCGAGAGTATGAAGCGGGAGGACCTGAGTTCAAATCCCCGAACACGCATGTACACGTAGTATATTTACCGAGAATATTCGGTGAGAGTAAACGATCCCCTTCCTACGGCAAAACAACACAGGCGCGCACCGCATGCGTGAGGCTCGTTCGGGAGGGAATAAGGTGCCAGTAGCATTGCATCCCCTCCCGAACGAGCCTCACGCACGCGGTGCTCGTCTGTGTTGCGTTTGCCGTACGAAGGGGATCGTTTACTCTCACCGAATCCTCTCGGCATATCGAGCTGTATTTAGCTCAACAAGATGGCTGACGCAGCTGATTCCCCTTCCGTCTTTTGCTCCACCTCCGCAAGGGAAGGCTCAGTGCATTAGTCCGTGGTTCGAAGGATAGATTTCGAGCCTTTGACTATATACTATGACGTTGCACTTTGTGCAGACGTCCCAGGTTCAATAGCCGCGATAGAAAAAGAACACGGTCGGCAGGACACTACAGGAGCGGCAAAGACAGATCTAGGCAGGCTAATATTATTTCTAATTATTTGTATTATTTTGCATTCTTTTCCTATGAAAATGGTATTTCGCGTCTCGGCGTGACACGAGTCGGGCTACCACCGAGGGATGACCCCGAGGAAACTCTCGCAGAGGACAACTAGCCGCAGTGGATGCCTTGATGACGGCGTAAAGGGCTGCAGCAGAGTCCCTGGTGCAACAAGGCCTCCCGTCAACTAACGACTCCTCAGCCAGGTGCTGAACCACATTTCTCGTCTCGCAACTGGATGTCTTGCTAACAGCGTACAGGGCTGTAGGAAACTACTTTGAAAGCCTCCTATTACCAAGACTTATCGGCAATGAACCGAACCAGCCGCCACCATCTACCTTTCCGACCTTTGACAAGCCGCTGTGTTGGCCTTGGAAGCTCGCAGCGGAACCAGCTGAAGCAGCAACACTCTCACGAGGGAGATCCGAGTGGTCCACCGTGACGTCAATGGTGGAGTAAGGTGAAGATCCGGTACAGGATCACCAAAACTCCAGCCAGATCCCGCAGTTAGGTAAACCTCTGGCGGGTGGACAACTGTGGTGTTTCTCTTCTCTGGCAAAGGACGGCAAGTACCGAAAAAGGCGAACGGCAAGTCAAACTTCCCGCAAATTATTAGCGCGCAGACATTAGTCAGCTCCAGGAGAAAGAAGAATTCCTTAAAATCGGCAGCAGGATTCTAACGTGTCGTCAACCACCTGTCCGCTAGATCCTCCCCTCTATGACCGATAATTAGGCCGATCACGGGCGCACGTGAGGATGTCCGCATGATTCCGCAACACCTCGAGCCTAGGAAACCTACAGGATTCTCTCTCTTCTGCGTTCAACTGCCGACCGTGACACACACGCCGTACCGTACCGAGTCTTTCCTATATTCTAAATTCTACTCTACATTTTTCGATCTCATTTCATAAGTTCAAATCAAAATTTAAGTGATAAGTGCTCTGAAGCCAATAATACAGCTGTAAGGTAAGCCTGTTTAATTTATTGTAAGGCCACGAGTTAATTTTCCTCAATATTATCGAGTACGATTGTTTTATAGAGTATTTCGCTACGCAGGCGTTGGGCCACGAGGTTCCGTCTCGCTGTAGGTTTTCTTAGTCAAATCTTTCAATTATCGTCTCGTAATTAATTCTTTCCTAGTATTTCCATCAAATGGTAAATTAGCTCGTGACTGGTTGGCTGATTATTGCTTAGCTTGTTCCGAGGAGTATTCCTTGCTTAAGATATTGCTTTCGGGCTATTTCTATTTTTTATTCTTTATTCGCTATTTTGCTTGCGGACCTAGGAGTCCTATAATTGGCGGTTTAGCTGCTCATTTTGTAGTTTGCATGATAAAATATTCTTATCTGATCTGTCTCGCCTATCCTGTAGTATTGTGAACGCGGATGTAGCCGTGGGGACAATTAATCTCGTACCGTATATTTCGTACTACTATTCTGAGATACCTTTCTTTCTTTCTTTCACTGAGAATTTCCACGTTAGAATAAGTTAGTGAGTAAGTTATAGCGGCCTTCGGGTCCAGACTGATTTAGAATTAACCTTTTTTTCTCACGTTTCGAGAGAGTAAATTTTTGTATTGTGTCGAGCCTTATATTTCTTCAATTTGTGAAATTATCTGGGAATTATTAATTACCGTACCGTTCTTCGAGAGGAGGAATTATCATTAAATTGATTGATTGACAACAATTTGAATCTGTGTTATTCCTGAGCAAAATAATTTCACCTGGTCACCCATCCCCTCTACCCTCTGATTTTTATTCTGAATTAGCCGAGTAAAACCGTCGTAGATCTGTAGATAATTTATCTTGATTATTTATAACTGACGCGACAGCGTCTGGCGCCCAACGGAAAATTTGAGTATTTCCCCCTTTTGCATTCTTATAATATCGTATCAAAAAAAGAGATTAGCGCCGTAGGGTATCGCGAAGAGTTTGCCTCTATCTCTTTTCCCCAGTAGGAAAACGCGGTTACAATACATATACACTCATGGACTGCTAGTCTCTATCCCAAGCCTTTGGAGGTCCATGTACCCAAGATGTGACGCTACGTCACGAGGTGACCGCTGATTTTAGTACTTAGATCGGTTGCGTGTGTTACGTAGGTGTGACGCATCGGTTGTGTGCGTTACGTAGATGTTAAGGAACACCTTGGTAACAAACACAACCATGCGTCACACCTACGTAACACACGCAACCGATCGTAGTACCAAAATCAGCCGACACCTCGTGACGTAGCATCACATCTTGGGTACACGCCTGAAGTTAGCGGTTAGTAGTCCATAGGTATATAGTCAGAGTTTCGAGCAATTTCGACGGCTTGAATCTAAGAAAAAACCTCGCCACGTGTTTCGTGCGTCTGATTAATTCTAAATATACTTTTTTCAACATAAAAATGAGTCGGAGGTATCCTTCGTATAAACTGCATCTAGAATCCAAGAGTGATGAAGATCTGAGCAGTTATTCTAAATACAAAAAGCGGAAAATAACTCTGCTGGAATATCCTAACCTGCAATTGACCAACGAAACACCTGTAAGTGAAAATACAATGTAAGATTTTTATACATAGGAGAGGAACGAGAATGAAACTGATTCAATAAAGTCTATTCGATTTCTATTAGTGGTAGGAGATACTGAAAACTGCCCATCTATTGCTAATTCCAAATCAGATGAACCAATTGCTATTTTCAAATAAAATTCAACACACATGTTTGCCATCTCAAAACATAGACATTGTGCAAATTTCGAGTCATTTGAAACAATAAGTACAGAGTTACTCCTCATAATGCTTCTGAAATAGCCTTTCTTCAAAAACCTCCCATGCGTCTCAATTATTCTTGGATCTTGCTGGGCTTGCACACACATATTTTAGGATGCGTAAGCCACAAACCAACGTCGGTTTTCAGAGATAGCTACAATACTTGGATTTTAACAATTTTTTTGACTAAAAAAAAAATACAATTTCAATTATTTTTCCTCAAATCCGTAATTTTGTCTCGATTTCCAAAATGTAACGTGAATTTGGGAAGCATTATAAAGGATATAAACTATCACAACTTGAAAAAATTTCAACATTTATATTCTAGCAGTTCGGTTGATATAAACTTGGTCTTGTCGAGTCCGAGAAATTTGACCTGCGGGCAGCGAATTGTGTGGTTGATGACTTGTAAATCTGGTTCTGTAAAATGAATACAAACATTTGGAAGAACATTGATTTGCTATATGAATTTCGATGCTTATCTCTGGTGAAGTGTGTGACCAGAAATATCAATATGATTTCCAACTGTAGAAAAACATATTTTGGAGTTGTTGACTTATGGGACTATATGGGGCATTCCATGCCAACTCGACCAGCCCGTGACCTCGACGTCTCCGATTTGGTCCGCGATTTTGATATGGTTAATCTACCTCAAAAAGACACTCCAGATTTTTTTTCAGATTTTTTCTATTATTGGGTTATTTCTAAATCGACTCAAAAGGTAAAAAAAAAAAACGCCACTTCCAAAAAATATAGAAAAATTCACAAAATTTCTAAAAAACATAACGAATTTTTTCAAATTCATTTCAAAATGGAGAAATCGATAGGTAGGCTAAAAAGATGCATTTTTTTTTTTAATTTAGAATATAATTCACATGAAAATAAGAAGTCAGATTGTCAACAATGCATATCCCATATAGTGTCCGAGATTGTGCTAACAACCCTGCTAAAAATCTCTGATAAAGACTAATAGAAAAAAATGTATCGGGGTCCATCTGTGTTTTGTCTCCGTATTTACAGGTTTATAACTATAGTAAATGCGATATCGGTGTCAATACCGCGACCACGGATAGATTTTCTATAAATAAGTTGTAGTCAATGTGCATGTCAATTCAATTCTTTTGAATACGTTATTTCATATTCAAACTGTATCGGTCTCCGTGAGAATTACCAGCAGATGTTTCCTAGACGCAGGTTGTTGTTATCGGAGTGAATAAACAATTTGTACAGATATTTGTATCCGTTGACTACCGCACCTACAGTTTGTATAAGCTTTTATCCGTTTGTGCGTATAACCAGTGACCCTATGAGCAGTATCCGACAACAACGCTATCGGTTTTTGACCGCGACCACGACGTTACATCCACATAATTCTATGAGCAGTATCCGAAAATAAGCCTATCGGTTCTTGTCCACAATCACGACAGTACATCCACGTGATTCTATGAGCAGTATCCGCAAATAAGTCTTCCGGTTCTTGACCGCAATTACGACATTATATCCACGTGGTTCTATGAGTAGTATCCGCAAATAAATCTATCGGTTCTTGTCCGCAATCACGACAGTGCATCCAGGTGATTCTATGAGCAGTATCCGCAAATAAGTCTATCGGTTCTTGTGCGCAATCACGACATTACATCCACATGATTCTATGAGAAATGCCGCAAATAAGTCTATCGGTTCTTGTCCGCAATCACGACATCACATCCACGTGATTTTATGAGCAGTATCCGCAAATAAGTATATCGCTTCTTGACCGCAATCACGACATTACATCCACATGATTCTATGAGAAGTATCCGCAAATAAGTCTATCGGTTCTTGACGGCAACCACGACATTACATAGAATTCACAGTTCATAAAAACGTGCATTAACAAATAGAATGATGAGCGTGTAAATACGAATAAAAACTGTTGGCGTCGTCTAGCTCTCCGATTCAATGTTCGCAAATGCGGGTGGAAGCGGATAGAATTCACAGCTCATTGAATCTTACATTAACAAATAGAATCATCATATTGTAAATACGGTTAAAAACTGATAGCGTCATCTGGCTCTCCGATTCTACAGTCACAAATACGGATAGAAGCGGATAGAATTCACAGCTCATAGGAACTTACATTAACAAATAGAATCATCATATTGTAAATACGGATAAAAACTGATATCGTCATCTGGCTCTCTGATTCTACACCTGCAAATACGGATGAAAGCGGATAGAATTCATAGCTCATAGGAACTTACATTAACGAATCGAATCATCAGATTGTAAATACGGATAAAAACGGATAGTGTCACCTGCCTCTTCGATTCTAGAGGTAGGAAAACGATTCGCTGTGGAACAATAAGCATTTTATAAGAACGGATACATTTTGCGTATGCGAATGTGGAATAGAAGCTTGTATCGAATTCGCCGTATACAGCGTGATTCCCAAGTCGCGGAAAAGATTTCACATGCAGATTCCTTGTCGAAATCTAAGAATAAAGTTCCTTATCAAAAACTTCCAGGGTGCCGTCGTTGCTGAGTTATAGAAGGTTTAGTCTACCCAATAAGACGGCCGTAACGTGACGTGCTCAGTCTCGTAGCAATTCTGTCAAACTGATAGTGTCCGCGTCGTATGAACTTTGCCCGAAATTCCGGTTTTTTATTTCGTAATTTTTATTCTTCACGTCGCCCGGTCGGTCATTCTCGTGCACTACGTCGTTCACCCCGTAGTTGACGTTGTCCAGGTGGTCGAACTGGTGATTGACATTCCCCAGGTCTTTTGCTTCGTAGCGTTCGTTATCCAGGTCGCCAGGCTCGTGATTTCCGTACTCCAGGACTCTTGCCCCGTAGTTTACGTTGTCCAGGTGGTCAAACTGATCATTTACATTCCCCAGGTCTTTCGCTTCGTAGTTTTCACTCTCGTGGTCTTCGGGTTGTTGATTTACATGCTCCAGGACCTTCGCCCCGTAGTTTACGTTGTCCAGCTGGTCAAACTGCTGACTTACGTTACCCAGGTCGTCCGCTTCGTAGTTTTCACTATCGTTGTCATCAAGTCGTTGATCTCCTTGCTTCAGGACTTTTGCCCCATAGTTTACGTTGTCCAGGTAGTCAAACTGATGATTCACATTCCTCCTGGGGAATGTGATACGAAGCAAAAGACCTGGGGAATGTGAATCACCAGTTTGACCACCTGGACAACGTAAACTACGGGGCGAAGGTCCTGGAGCATGAAAATCAACAACCCGATGACAATGAGAGTGAAAACTACGAAGCAAAAGACCTGAGGAATGTAAATCATCAGTTTGACCACCTGGACAACGTAAACTACGGGGCAAGAGTCCTGGAGTACGGAAATCACGAGCCTGGATACCTGGATAACGAACGCTACGAAGCAAAAGACCTGGGGAATGTCAATTACCAATTCAACCACCTGGACAACGTCAACTACGGGGGTGAACGACGTAGGGCACGAGAATGACCGACCGGGCGACGTGAAGAATAAAAATTACGAAATAAAAAACCGGAATTTCGGGCAAAGTTCATACGACGTGGGCACTATCAGTTTGACAGAATTGCTACGAGACTGAGCACGTCACGTTACGGCCGTCTTATTGGGTAGACTAAACCTTCTATAACTCAGCAACGACGGCACCCTGGAAGTTTTTGATAAGGAACTTTATTCTTAGATTTCGACAAGGAATCTGCATGTGAAATCTTTTCCGCAACTTAGGAATCACGCTGTATAATACAATAGTTGCAGAGACTTTTAGCATGCGGATTTGCAATACAGACCTGATAATCATAAAATCGAATTTGAACATCTAAATAACGAAACTTTTTCTATTGTAAATATCTTATAGCATAATATACTTGAGAAATTGCGTATAATACTTCATAAAAACCCATTGCTTCTCTATCACGAAAGTCGTATAGAAAAAATGTATAATAGAAACACATAAAATCTTATACATATTTTATGTGAGCAGTTGTCGGGTACAGATTGGACATATCGAATATTGTAGAAATTATATACGTTCCTATAAATTCCTATGAGAGATTTTTAGCAGGGAAGGCTCTGTCCGACACATCAAAACCCCCTCATTCACTTCATTTCACACAAATCATGGAATATTTTCTTAAAAAATGGAGATAAGGAAAAAGTCATATCACAACATTAGTGCTAATTTTATCGAGGAATATTTTTTGTTTGAAATTTTTTTCGATATCTCCATCCATTCCAATCGAAGATTGATTCGAATAGCTGTAAAATGATGATACGTAAAAACCATCTTCGTATTCGAATTCAGCGCGCCAAAAAACATGTAGAAAGAATATCAAAAAATTTTCATTCCTTATATCTGACTTCTTATTTTCATGTGAATTATATTCTGAATAAAAAAAAATAAAAAATGTATATTTTCAGCCTACCTATCGATTTCGCCATTTTGGAATGAATTTGAAAAAATTCGTTATGTTTTTTAGAAATTTTGCGAATTTTTTCATATTTTTTGGAAGTGGCGTTTTTTTTTTTACCTTTTGAGTCGATTGTTACGTCATTTATTGGGGTCTTGTCCCCTGCTTCAAATACCTGAGTATAACTGAGGGATTGTTGATATAATGAAGGTTTAGTTAGCGATCTAATAACTTTCATTCGGGTTAACAGTTGGTTGTTATAATGGTAGTTGTGTTATATATGCTATCTTCGCACGAAGAGGTATAGTTGAGAAGTGAGTGAGGAAACGAGGGAAGCATAGCTAGGTAGGTAGTTGCTAGGACAGTAAGATAGAAGGTTTTGCTGACTCGTTGCATTTGGCAGTGCCGGGTACAACGAGTCTTTTCTAGAAGTAGGATCTGGTAGCAGGCAGATAGGAAGAGTGAAGACGTAGAGGGAAAAGGGGGGAAGCGTGTGAAGAGTTGAGGTACTGAAGTGAGTGAGGGGCGAACGTACGGGCGGTGATGCCCGGACGTAACACCCCCCCCCCCCCCCCCGCGTTAGAGGAAACATATCGCTTGTATTCAAGCGGTATGCTTCCTTTTAACGTAGTTATCAAATATCATCTAAGATTTATATCTAACAATACGTGAGTGATTACAATTTCAAATTAAGAAAAGGAAAAAAAAGAAACATTGGCATTGGTCGTAATATTATTATCCTAATGACAAAGGTTTGAATTACATTTTGAATGCTTATGCGTCTAAGTAATTGTTCAAAACACTGATAATGGCTTGATGACTTAAATCTATCGTTAATCTATCGTTAAAATTGAATGAGCGTACCGACTTGTATATTTAATAGTAGTATTTCACCGGTTCGAGCGGGTGCGAGCCTGTCGCTGTCCGGTGTAGTAGGTGGGGCTTTCGGGTCTTGCTCTTGTGCACAGACGGGCCCATTGGCGGAAGTGGTGGTGGGATTGCCTCTTGGGGAGTGTTTTCGTTTAGGTGTGGGTGAATAATGTTTAATTTGATAGGTCTTTCGTAAGTAGGTGACTTTGAGCGTCCGTTGCCGCGTCTTGTCTTCCCCAGGCAGGAGAAGGCCGTTGCTATTTTTCCGAATATTGAAAATTCAAATGCCACGAACAGGGCTGCTATAATTCCTAGGCCAATGGCTGCGTAGGAGAGACTAGTCGTTAGGCTGTCGGTGTTTTGCTGTGTGCATTTGTGTGTACTTATTTCATTTGCCTGTTTGATTATATCCTCCAGTGCTAGGCTGTTAGATTTTATGTCATCGGCGTTTAGGGGTGTGATTTTGTATTGGTGGAATATGGGAATTGTCGATAGGTTTACGGTATGGTTTTTGTTAAGGTCCTGATATATCTCGGTTAGCTTTAGAGTGAATGGTATCAAGGTATAAGGTTGGTTTCCATCGTTTTCGATTGCCGTGCCGTATCTGTAATTATTTGTCGTGTTAGTTTCGTGTGTGTGCTAACTTTAATTTGTTTAAGTGAACTATCTTTGTCTTATTTTGTGTAATGTAGATTTCTGCATTTATATTGTCAATTATTCGTTTAATGATATATGGACCTTTGTAGTGATCTTCAAATTTCGTTCGTGTTTCATTGAGTAGAAAAACCTTTTGTCCTGCTTCAAAGAGCTGTGGGTTAATATTCCTATCGTAATAAGACTTCGATTTTAATTTTGCTTCTCTTAAATTTTCTATAGCTCTCTTACGAATGTCTGTAAGATTCGTTGATGAATCGAGAATAAATGTGTTGTAACTACTAGTCATCCCGATTGTTGGGGTCATATCTGATGGTAATCGTGCTTCTTGACCAAAAATTAATTGATGTGGAGTGAAGCTAGTGCTTTCATGTTTTGCAGTATTGTAACAAAATATTGCGAATCGTATATATTCGTCCCAGTCATGACCGTTCTTTGTGTAATGTTCGATATATTCTATAAGTACGAGGTGGCTCATTGCTAAGGATCCATTCGATTGTGGGTGATAGGCAGTCGTTCGTACTTGTTTAATTTTGAAAAGTTTACTGATTTGTTTGATCGTGTTGCTCATAAAATTTTGACCTTGGTCCGTTAGTATTGTTCGCGGAGTTCCATAGCGCGTAATATAGTCTTTAGCGAAGGCTGTGCCTATTGTTTGAGCTGTCGCGTTTGGAAGTGGTATAGCGTCAAGAAATTTCGTTAGGTTGCACTGTATAGTAAGAAGGTATTGATTGTTTGATTTTGTTAGTGGCAGTGGTCCAACAATATCAAGTGCCACCTTATCAAATGCATTTGCAGGAGTGTCCGTGATCATCATTGGTAATTTCGTCTTAACTCGAAGTCACTTTTTCCTTTGGCAACTGTCACAAGTTTTGATAAAGGTTCGTATTTGAGATTTGAGGTTTGGCCAAATGTACTTTTCTCTTATCCGGTTAAAGGTCTTCGTTACCCCTTGGTGGCCTCCGATTATCGATTCAGGGTATTCTGTGATTATCTCGTGGCGTAGGGTTTCGTCGGGTGTGGTAATTTCTTCGGTGCAGAGTGTGATTCTAATGTTCGTATTTGCGAAGATGTAGTAAAACAGTTTTTTAATCGTTGACCACTGAAAGTTACGTAGCTCTACGTTGTTTTTGTGAAGGTGAAGGAGTTTATATTTTTACGTATTAGGATACGTTTCAAGTTGAGGAGTATGTTATAAACGTCTTCCAGATTATCTTTGTCTGTGTGTTTGTTTTCGATACGTCTCATGAGCTGGCACAACCACTTGAGCGCAGTCGATTAAAACTATAACAGAAATTTAGTGCTCTTTTGTTGCTAATTTGTTCCCCAAATCTCGATTTTGTTGCTCCAACCGTTTCGGCGGAATCGAGGGCGATGCCAGGTTCTTGAAAAGTTAGCATCGCCCCAAGAACGAACAGTCGGAGAAAATGAATAAAAATAGCAGAATTTGTTGCTAATTAATTGCTCTGCAATACCACCAATCAGAATCCGAAAATATCTACCCCTACCTCAATAACTAGGCACCCTACCCCCTAGTCGCTGCTGTGAATTAAATTACATGAAAGCGCTGGATTCTGTAATCCCAGAATAATTTGAGGGTCTCCGACGACTTGAGTGCCGAAAAACTCGTCGCTCGATTTCGACGCAAGATCCCTAACCCTTTCGAAAATCACCCTTATACTCAACTTCAGGAAACAGGTTGGAATCATCGATTAAATCAGCAGTGTGTAACATGAAAACGGCTCCGTAGATTGGTTCCTGCTATATATTAATCGTTCAATTTTGTTGTTCTACCCTTAATGACTGAAAACCCACCCCTGCACACTTCGGAGCAGTTCCAAGAGAGATCGTGTATCCAGCTGCGGTTTTTCAGACTCTTTTGAATCAGGTAAGCCTTTGTGAATTAGTTGCTGCAGGAATAGGACTTTCTCGATTTTGTTGCTCAACACCCAACGACTGAAAACCCACCCCTGCCTACTTCGGAGCAGTTCCAAGAGAGATCGAGTATCCGGCTGCGGTTTTTTACACTTTTTTGAATCAGGTAAGCCTTTGTGAATTAGTTGCTGCAAGAATAGGACTTTCTTGATTTTGTTGCTCAACACCCAACGACTGAAAACCCACCCCTGCACACTTCCGAGCAGTTCCAAGAGAGATCGAGTATCCGGCTGCGGTTTTTTACACTCTTTTGAATCAGGTAAGCCTTTGTGAATTAGTTGCTGCAGGAATAGGACTTTCTCGATTTTGTTGCTCAACACCCAACGACTGAAAACCCACCCCTGCCTACTTCGGAGCAGTTCCAAGAGAGATCGAGTATCCGGCTGCGGTTTTTTACACTTTTTTGAATCAGGTAAGCCTTTGTGAATTAGTTGCTGCAGCAACAGGACTTTCTCGATTTTGTTGCTCAACACCCAACGACTGAAAACCCACCCCTGCCTACTTCGGAGCAGTTCCAAGAGAGATCGAGTATCCGGCTGCGGTTTTTCACACTTTTTTGAATCAGGTAAGCCTTTGTAAATTGATTGCTGCAAGAATAGGACTTTCTCGATTTTGTTGCACAACCCCCAACGACTGAAAACCCACCCCTGCACACTTCGGAGCAGTTCCAAGAGAGATCGAGTATCCGGCTGCGATTTTTTACACTTTTTTGAATCAGGTAAGCCTTTGTGAATTAGTTGCTGCAGGAATGTACTTTCTCGATTTTGTTGCTCAACACCCAACGACTGAAAACCCACCCCTGCCTACTTTGGAGCAGTTCCAAGAGAGATCGAGTATCCGGCTGCGGTTTTTTACACTTTTTTGAATCAGGTAAGCCTTTGTGAATTAGTTGCTGCAGGAATGTACTTTCTCGATTTTGTTGCTCAACACCCAACGACTGAAAACCCACCCCTGCCTACTTTGGAGCAGTTCCAAGAGAGATCGAGTATCCGGCTGCGGTTTTTTACACTTCTTTGAATCAGGTAAGCCTTTGTGAATTAGTTGCTGCAGGAACAGGACTTTCTCGATTTTGTTGCTCAACACCCAACTACTGAAAACCCACCCCTGCCTACTTCGGAGCAGTTCCAAGAGAGATCGAGTATCCGGCTGCGGTTTTTTACAATTTTTTGAATCAGGTAAGCCTTTGTGAATTAGTTGCTGCAGGAATAGGACTTTCTCGATTTTGTTGCTCAACACCCATCGACTGAAAACCCACCCCTGCACACTTCGAAGCAGTTCTAAGAGAGATCGAGTATCCGGCTGCGGTTTTTTACACTTTTTCGAATCAGGTAAGCCTTTGTGAATTAGTTGCTGCAGGAATAGGACTTTCTCGATTTTGTTGCTCAACACCCAACGACTGAAAACCCACCCCTGCCTACTTTGGAGCAGTTCCAAGAGAGATCGAGTATCCGGCTGCGGTTTTTTACACTTTTTTGAATCAGGTAAGCCTTTGTGAATTAATTGCTGCAGGAACAGGACTTTCTCGATTTTGTTGCTCAACACCCAACGACTGAAAACCCACCCCTGCCTACTTCGGAGCAGTTCCAAGAGAGATCGAGTATCCGGCTGCGGTTTTTTACACTTTTTTGAATCAGGTAAGCCTTTGTGATTAGTTGCTGCAGGAATAGGACTTTCTCGATTTTGTTGCTCAACACCCAACGACTGAAAACTCACCCCTGCCTACTTCGGAGCAGTTCCAAGAGAGATCGAGTATCCGGCTGCGGTTTTTTACACTTTTTTGAATCAGGTAAGCCTTTGTGAATTAGTTGCTGCAAAAATAGGACTTTCTCGAGTTTGTTGCTCAACACCCAACGACTGAAAACCCACCCCTGCCCACTTCGGAGCAGTTCCAAGAGAGATCGAGTATCCGGCTGCGGTTTTTTACACTTTTTTGAATCAGGTAAGCCTTTGTGAATTAGTTGCTGCAGGAATAGGACTTTCTCGATTTTGTTGCTTAACACCCAACGACTGAAAACCCACCCCTGCCTACTTTGGAGCAGTTCCAAGAGAGATCGAGTATCCGGCTGCGGTTTTTCACACTTTTTTGAATCAGGTAAGCCTTTGTGAATTAGTTGCTGCAGGAACAGGACTTTCTCGATTTTGTTGCTCAATACCCAACGACTGAAAACCCACCCCTGCCTACTTCAGAGCAGTTCCAAGAGAGATCGAGTATCCGGCTGCGGTTTTTCACACTTTTTTGAATCAGGTAAGCCTTTGTAAATTGATTGCTGCAAGAATAGGACTTTCTCGATTTTGTTGCTCAACCCCCAACGACTGAAAACCCACCCCTGCACACTTCCGAGCAGTTCCAAGAGAGATCGAGTATCCGGCTGCGATTTTTTAAACTTTTTTGAATCAGGTAAGCCTTTGTGAATTAGTTGCTGCAGGAATAGGACTTTCTCGATTTTGTTGCTCAACACCCAACGACTGAAAACCCACCCCTGCCTACTTCGGAGCAGTTCCAAGAGAGATCGAGTATCCGGCTGCGGTTTTTTACACTTTTTTGAATCAGGTAAGCCTTTGTGAATCAGTTGCTGCAAGAATAGGACTTTCTCGATTTTGTCCCTGAACACCCAACGACTGAAAACCCACCCCTGCCTACTTCGGAGCAGTTCCAAGAGAGATCGAGTATCCGGCTGCGGTTTTTTACACTTTTTTGAATCAGGTAAGCCTTTGTGAATTAGTTGCTGCAGGAATGTACTTTCTCGATTTTGTTGCTCAACACCCAACGACTGAAAACCCACCCCTGCCTACTTTGGAGCAGTTCCAAGAGAGATCGAGTATCCGGCTGCGGTTTTTTACACTTTTTTGAATCAGGTAAGCCTTTGTGAATTAGTTGCTGCAGGAACAGGACTTTCTCGATTTTGTTGCTCAACACCCAACGACTGAAAACCCACCCCTGCCTACTTCGGAGCAGTTCCAAGAGAGATCGAGTATCCGGCTGCGGTTTTTCACACTTTTTTGAATCAGGTAAGCCTTTGTAAATTGATTGCTGCAAGAATAGGACTTTCTCGATTTTGTTGCTCAACCCCCAACGACTGAAAACCCACCCCTGCACACTTCCGAGCAGTTCCAAGAGAGATCGAGTATCCGGCTGCGATTTTTACACTTTTTTGAATCAGGTAAGCCTTTGTGAATTAGTTGCTGCAGGAATAGGACTTTCTCGATTTTGTTGCTCAACACCCAACGACTGAAAACCCACCCCTGCCTACTTCGGAGCAGTTCCAAGAGAGATCGAGTATCCGGCTGCGGTTTTTTACACTTTTTTGAATCAGGTAAGCCTTTGTGAATTAGTTGCTGCAGGAACAGGACTTTCTCGATTTTGTTGCTCAACACCCAACTACTGAAAACCCACCCCTGCCTACTTCGGAGCAGTTCCAAGAGAGATCGAGTATCCGGCTGCGGTTTTTTACAATTTTTTGAATCAGGTAAGCCTTTGTGAATTAGTTGCTGCAGGAATAGGACTTTCTCGATTTTGTTGCTCAACACCCATCGACTGAAAACCCACCCCTGCACACTTCGAAGCAGTTCTAAGAGAGATCGAGTATCCGGCTGCGGTTTTTTACACTTTTTCGAATCAGGTAAGCCTTTGTGAATTAGTTGCTGCAGGAATAGGACTTTCTCGATTTTGTTGCTCAACACCCAACGACTGAAAACCCACCCCTGCCTACTTTGGAGCAGTTCCAAGAGAGATCGAGTATCCGGCTGCGGTTTTTTACACTTTTTTGAATCAGGTAAGCCTTTGTGAATTAATTGCTGCAGGAACAGGACTTTCTCGATTTTGTTGCTCAACACCCAACGACTGAAAACCCACCCCTGCCTACTTCGGAGCAGTTCCAAGAGAGATCGAGTATCCGGCTGCGGTTTTTTACACTTTTTTGAATCAGGTAAGCCTTTGTGATTAGTTGCTGCAGGAATAGGACTTTCTCGATTTTGTTGCTCAACACCCAACGACTGAAAACTCACCCCTGCCTACTTCGGAGCAGTTCCAAGAGAGATCGAGTATCCGGCTGCGGTTTTTTACACTTTTTTGAATCAGGTAAGCCTTTGTGAATTAGTTGCTGCAAAAATAGGACTTTCTCGAGTTTGTTGCTCAACACCCAACGACTGAAAACCCACCCCTGCCCACTTCGGAGCAGTTCCAAGAGAGATCGAGTATCCGGCTGCGGTTTTTTACACTTTTTTGAATCAGGTAAGCCTTTGTGAATTAGTTGCTGCAGGAATAGGACTTTCTCGATTTTGTTGCTTAACACCCAACGACTGAAAACCCACCCCTGCCTACTTTGGAGCAGTTCCAAGAGAGATCGAGTATCCGGCTGCGGTTTTTCACACTTTTTTGAATCAGGTAAGCCTTTGTGAATTAGTTGCTGCAGGAACAGGACTTTCTCGATTTTGTTGCTCAATACCCAACGACTGAAAACCCACCCCTGCCTACTTCAGAGCAGTTCCAAGAGAGATCGAGTATCCGGCTGCGGTTTTTCACACTTTTTTGAATCAGGTAAGCCTTTGTAAATTGATTGCTGCAAGAATAGGACTTTCTCGATTTTGTTGCTCAACCCCCAACGACTGAAAACCCACCCCTGCACACTTCCGAGCAGTTCCAAGAGAGATCGAGTATCCGGCTGCGATTTTTTAAACTTTTTTGAATCAGGTAAGCCTTTGTGAATTAGTTGCTGCAGGAATAGGACTTTCTCGATTTTGTTGCTCAACACCCAACGACTGAAAACCCACCCCTGCCTACTTCGGAGCAGTTCCAAGAGAGATCGAGTATCCGGCTGCGGTTTTTTACACTTTTTTGGATCAGGTAAGCCTTTGTGAATCAGTTGCTGCAAGAATAGGACTTTCTCGATTTTGTCCCTGAACACCCAACGACTGAAAACCCACCCCTGCCTACTTCGGAGCAGTTCCAAGAGAGATCGAGTATCCGGCTGCGGTTTTTTACACTTTTTTGAATCAGGTAAGCCTTTGTGAATTAGTTGCTGCAGGAATGTACTTTCTCGATTTTGTTGCTCAACACCCAACGACTGAAAACCCACCCCTGCCTACTTTGGAGCAGTTCCAAGAGAGATCGAGTATCCGGCTGCGGTTTTTTACACTTTTTTGAATCAGGTAAGCCTTTGTGAATTAGTTGCTGCAGGAACAGGACTTTCTCGATTTTGTTGCTCAACACCCAACGACTGAAAACCCACCCCTGCCTACTTCGGAGCAGTTCCAAGAGAGATCGAGTATCCGGCTGCGGTTTTTCACACTTTTTTGAATCAGGTAAGCCTTTGTAAATTGATTGCTGCAAGAATAGGACTTTCTCGATTTTGTTGCTCAACCCCCAACGACTGAAAACCCACCCCTGCACACTTCCGAGCAGTTCCAAGAGAGATCGAGTATCCGGCTGCGATTTTTACACTTTTTTGAATCAGGTAAGCCTTTGTGAATTAGTTGCTGCAGGAATAGGACTTTCTCGATTTTGTTGCTCAACACCCAACGACTGAAAACCCACCCCTGCCTACTTCGGAGCAGTTCCAAGAGAGATCGAGTATCCGGCTGCGGTTTTTTACACTTTTTTGAATCAGGTAAGCCTTTGTGAATCAGTTGCTGCAAGAATAGGACTTTCTCGATTTTGTTGCTGAACACCCAACGACTGAAAACCCACCCCTGCCTACTTCGGAGCAGTTCCAAGAGAGATCGAGTATCCGGCTGCGGTTTTTTACACTTTTTTGAATCAGGTAAGCCTTTGTGAATTAGTTGCTGCAGGAATGTACTTTCTCGATTTTGTTGCTCAACACCCAACGACTGAAAACCCACCCCTGCCTACTTTGGAGCAGTTCCAAGAGAGATCGAGTATCCGGCTGCGGTTTTTTACACTTCTTTGAATCAGGTAAGCCTTTGTGAATTAGTTGCTGCAGGAATGTACTTTCTCGATTTTGTTGCTCAACACCCAACGACTGAAAACCCACCCCTGCCTACTTCGGAGCAGTTCCAAGAGAGATCGAGTATCCGGCTGCGGTTTTTTACAATTTTTTGAATCAGGTAAGCCTTTGTGAATTAGTTGCTGCAGAAATAGGACTTTCTCGATTTTGTTGCTCAACACCCATCGACTGAAAACCCACCCCTGCACACTTCGAAGCAGTTCTAAGAGAGATCGAGTATCCGGCTGCGGTTTTTTACACTTTTTCGAATCAGGTAAGCCTTTGTGATTAGTTGCTGCAGGAATAGGACTTTCTCGATTTTGTTGCTCAACACCCAACGACTGAAAACCCACCCCTGCCTACTTCGGAGCAGTTCCAAGAGAGATCGAGTATCCGGCTGCGGTTTTTTACACTTTTTTGAATCAGGTAAGCCTTTGTGAATTAGTTGCTGCAAAAATAGGACTTTCTCGATTTTGTTGCTCAACACCCAACGACTGAAAACCCACCCCTGCCCACTTCGGAGCAGTTTCAAGAGAGATCGAGTATCCGGCTGCGGTTTTTTACACTTTTTTGAATCAGGTAAGCCTTTGTGAATTAGTTGCTGCAGGAATAGGACTTTCTCGATTTTGTTGCTCAACACCCAACGACTGAAAACCCACCCCTGCCTACTTCGGAGCAGTTCCAAGAGAGATCGAGTATCCGGCTGCGGTTTTTTACACTTTTTTGAATCAGGTAAGCCTTTGTGAATTAGTTGCTGCAGGAATAGGACTTTCTCGATTTTGTTGCTCAACACCCAACGACTGAAAACCCACCCCTGCCTACTTCGGAGCAGTTCCAAGAGAGATCGAGTATCCGGCTGCGGTTTTTTACACTTTTTTGAATCAGGTAAGCCTTTGTGAATTAGTTGCTGCAGGAATAGGACTTTCTCGATTTTGTTGCTCAACACCCAACGACTGAAAACCTACCCTTGCCTACTTCGGAGCAGTTCCAAGAGAGATCGAGTATCCGGCTGCGGTTTTTTACCCTTTTTCGAATCAGGTAAGCCTTTGTGGATTAGTTGCTGCAGGAATAGGACTTTCTCGATTTCGTTGCTCAACACCCAACGACTGAAAACCCACCCCTGCACACTTCGAAGCAGTTCTAAGAGAGATCGTGTATCCGACTGCGGTTTTTTACACTTTTTTGAATCAGGTAAGCCTTTGTGAATTAGTTGCTGCAGGAATAGGACTTTCTCGATTTTGTTGCTCAACCCCCAACGACTGAAAACCCGCCCCTGCACACTTCGGAGCAGTTCCAAGAGAGATCGAGTATCCGGCTGCGGTTTTTTACACTTTTTTGAATCAGGTAAGCCTTTGTACATAGACAACGATGTAAACAAACTGCTACAAAGTATACGGTCGGTGTGCGAAAAAAACTTAAAAAAAAAAAACAAATATGTTTTTTATATATTCAGCTTATACCCAATTAAAATATATAATTATGAAATATCAAATATGTATGAAATATATATTCCGGTTAGCTGATTCTGAACTGTCATGTGAATATATTATTAGTATATTTGTTTTATACTTGCGAATATATTACTGATATACTTTTCATATTTCAGGCTAATGTATAACCAAAATATATAAGTTCAATATATCATTCGAATATTAATTATATGTACGATATATCAGTCGTATATCTCGTAAATATATCCAGCCATAGATATATAAGTAGCACATATTTCTGATATATATTTTTCCATGCGGGCAGCTACTATACTCGAATCGAGTTTAGTCGCTACACTCAACTCCCAGCGCTATAGCTACTCTTCCCAGCGCAGCTACTACTCTTCCCAGCGCAGCTACTACTCTCAAACTCGCACTAGCCACTATACCAACACTCAGCGTAATAGCTGCGCCCTGAGAGTAGTGGCTGCTCCAGAGACTTTTCAGTGCAGATACTACCGATCTTTCGCGCTGGAGCTTCAGTATTCCTAATTTACCGCTGTAGACGCGTCACTTTGTAGCTATGAATCCTACACGTGGACGTCCCTCAAAGATCGATAAGTCTACAATAATCGATGTGTTATTGAAGCATGGTGAAGAAATTTTATTACCGAAACAGAAGATTGTCAGTAAATCGAATCCAATATGGTCTCTGATATCGAGAGAATTAAACAATCTTATAACTCCGGGTTCCTTGTACGTGTTTGTAACGTGCAATAGGTACGAAATTCGGGATATTCTTCTACAAAGTTATTCTCCGGAACGTTCTCTCGATATATCAGCGAGTGATAACAACCAGAGGGACTTATCTTCCACTGACCCATTGAATATCTGCGAAGTGACTCTCGAAGAGCGGAGTCCCGATTGCATAAAATTTGTTCTTCCCATCCCAAGAACCGATTTCGCGGAACTCATCGTTGACCGATTGTATAAGCGTTCTGACAAGAAAAAAAAAGGATACCGTCAGCAAAAAGTATTGAAGCCAGGTAAATGGCAGGAAGATATTACCCACCGAATTTGGGATGCGACTCGCATAAAATGTGGTTTTAATTTTCGAAATCACTCCTTAACTACAGATGCCAAGTCTGGTTCGATAAATGGTAAGTATTATTAAATAATAATAGATTCTAAAATATTCCGACAACTTTTTAGGCAAGACTTATTCAGATTCACGTAAAACCGGTTTGGGATATTTTACGTGTACCGGGCACAGTTTTTATACGGGGATCCTTCACGGAAAAAACCCTCAAATTTAAGGGGTAAACTCGTACCCCTTAAGTTTTGGGGGTTTACCATGAAAACTCAGGGTTTACCCTTAAATTTCACCCCCAAATACAGAGTAAACCCTGAGTTTTCATGGTCAACCCCCAAAATTTAAGTGGTACGAATTTACCCCGCAAATTTGAGGGTTTTTTTTTACATAAGGAAATCGCTAATATTAGCTATTCCGACGCGTGTCTGGAATTTACTTCCCTTTTATCATGTAAGGTACCTGTGAGTAATAAGGCCTGTCGGGTATTACGGCCTATCCCTCATGAAAAAATATATATCAGAAATATGTGCTACTTATATATCTATGGCTGGATATATTTACGAGATATACTACTGATATATCGTATATATAATTAATATTCGAATGATATATTGAACTTATATATTTTGGTTATACATTAGCCTGAAATACAAAAAGTATATCGGTAATATATTCGCAAGTATGAAACAAATATACTAATAATATATTCACATGACAGTTCAGAATCAGCTAAGTAAGCGAAATGAATATCATTGAAACGAAACATTTTTTCTCTGTATCATGTGTCTCGCCCTGCTATATTATATAGAAAAGAGATGTAAAGGATGGACGACTCTAGTCTGTATTCGATGACGATCTATTTATTAGGAACGTCAAACGCATCAGGGACAATGTCCACACATATGGGGGGAATTATATTTTGAATGAAAGATGTATAAGAATTAGATTTTTTTCAGATTTTATTATTAACACGTTGACTACTCTTATTGTTTCAAATAGAAATTCATTTTTTTAGTAGTCGGGGGGCGTCGCCCCCTTGGTGTTCGCAGGTTACGTCGACAGTTGTCATCGTACATCACTACATACTATAGTTCGGAAATATATTATATAAGTATATATGAAGAAAGATATACACGATATACGAAAGTTATATAAAAGAAATATATAATGTATATATATATATATATTATATATATATACACACGTTATATAGATTGTATATTTGAAAATATATATTTTGTATACAAACTATATACATTATATTAGTATATATAAAGAAAGATATTCACGATATACAGATCATATATTCAAAAATATATATTTCTTATATAAACTATATACATCATAATATATCACATTTAATAGCTGGCATACGTTGCATATTAATATTATATGAAATATATATACAATATCACCCGCATGAAGTTAAGGTAACGGTACCAATCCTCGGACGGGTCCCAATGTTCGGACAGTAGTCCAAATATTACACTATATTAGCTATATAATTGACAGGTAACGAAAAGTGACGATTGTATACTATTCAGCCTTCAATTAATAATTGATGTTCTAAAAAATTGTACGCTAAATAACGAATTTAATAGTAAAATTGACGAGAGATATTAACGAGTAGAAGTCAGTCATACCATGTATGCACTTTTCTAAACCGATGAGCTAAGGAGTTGCAATAATTTATGATATAATAGGGGTTTATTTTTATCGATTTCTAGACTAGACTTAAGACCTATCGAAAGCGAATGAACCAAGCTTTTCGATACCGTCGTCACAAATCGGTTTTAATAAGGTTTCATATATTAATTTGGGCGTCTCATTATTGGGACATCCATTACACGTATGTACCACGTTCGAACTTGTGTCCGATTACTGGTACAGCTGGCGACAAAAACTTCTACGTGAGCCGTAATACGCTTCACCTATAGGCCGATCGGACACGCACACCAAGCGCCGACCAATCACGTACGCGTGTAGGTCTATATGTGAAGCGTATTATGGCTCACGTAGAAGTTTGTGTCGCCGGCTTACGAGAGCACGTAGCCACAGAGACCGGATAATCGGACGCCGAGCGTTGTTACCTCGGGATCGCTCGTGACAGTTCGACGAATTTTATTTAATAAAATAAAAAATGAAGAAAAAAAAATAGAAAAAATAAAAATCATAATATAATAGATAAATTAATTAATATAACCAAACTAGTCGTGACGTAAAGAAAGATTAAGGTTATACGGCCGGCTTTCCGCGAGGTGATCGTCTTCTGTTGTCGAGTATCCGCGAGGGACGTGTCTGAAAATTGGGACATTACAGTGTCCGAACACGGGGACGTAACGCTAAAATCTGTCCGAAGACCGGTACATTTGCTATTATTCAACATTTAAATGCATGAAAATTAGAATAATTACCATTTTGGCAGTTATTGTATGTGTTTTGAAAACTAGAAATTATGAGCTTGACCATGGTTCCAGTCATTTGAAAAAAAAAAACACTCCTCAAATGACTAATAAATCCGAGGGGCTATTCACATTCGAATCGAGTGACACCATGACTACAGAAATGTAGTCGACTACATGAGACTACACTACTGACTACGGCGAGACTACGGGCATTACGACTACCGAACGACTACAGTGACTACAACTGCCTTTAATGGTGACTACATGATTACAAATGATTACAATTGAATTCATTGACTACACCACTGACTTCATATATTTGTAATCATTGTAATCACGTAGATTCATTTAAACATTGACTAATTAAAAAATGACTCAAGCTTTAAGAACAATATTTTATTATTTTATTATATGATAAAATACACGTTTTAGAAATTTAACAAATATTAAAAATATTTTTTTACTTCTTCAAGAATATTGCTTTTGTCGATTTCAAATGATGACGTGATTACGGTGACTTCAAATGACTACATTTTGATTACAACTTATGACTACAAAGAATGTAGTCACATGAATACAGTGATTTCAATGTGATTACAATGATTTCACTGATTACATTGCGACTACGGATTGACTACAGTCGCAAGTGACACCATGACTACGGCTGTGAATAGCCCCTCGAATTAATCCTCTAATCCAGGAACACTCTTAACCGTCCGAGCATTGGTACAATTACCTTAGTAGCCGACCAAAAAAAGAGTTAGTAGGCTACTAAATGTCTATGAATATGGGTGTATATGTATAGCCGAATACATGTTTTTTGTAGAAAATTGAAAAAAAAATATATATATTTTCGCGGTCGTGCGCGGGATGTTAAAATCGAGATAGAGCATTGAAACTTTAGGACAAATTTTTTTTCTTGAGAAGGATTCGTTTGAACCCTTGGGAGCGTAAAAATTCAGAAACACCCCATATAAGGACCACCCTAATATATATATATGATATACAACGATATATATTTGATATACTAAAAGCGGCCATAATAAAGTATTTTTTAAATATAATTCATATATCTTCTTATATATGAACTATACTTTTTCTGATATATAAGCCATACATATTTCTGATATATATTTTTTCATGCGGGTAGGTCCCAAAAATCGTATACAAAATAAAAGCTCTAACTCAAGGCCTCACTCACAGATGTATATTGTAAAAAAAAGTCACTATAAGTTTGCAGAGGCATGACACCCCGTTCATCGTCATTATTTTTGCATCATACATCGTGAGAGGCGGCTGAGCAGCACGGCTGATAAAAATCGGTCTGAATCGATCGTAAATATTGTTTGTAATATTACACCTATTTATCTCAAATCATAATCTATTTCTTTATTCATTCAGGTTTCGATGATTCCAAGTGTTCAAATAATGTATCGCGGCCCTTTTTTTTCATATTTCTTACATAGATGGTCGATGGTTATTAACCCTTTCAGTCACAGACGCCACTATAGTGGCGTCATTTTATTTTCAGTCTCACAATTTAATTTTATTTGATATTGAAGTATAAATATACGTTTTCGAAGTATTTTTCGACGCTGAATCCGAGCCTGGTGTTCAAAATACAAAAAACTAATGAACAACCCCTGAAATGGGGTAAAAACTACCCTAAAACGAAAAAAAATAAAATGAAAAAATAAACACCGGATTCGGATTCAGCGTCGAAAAATACTTCGAAAACGTATATTTACACTTCAATGCCAAATAAAATCGAATTGCGTGACTGAAAGGATTAAGGCCTATTACAGTTAACTAAGGTCTTTATTGAGTGTATTGACATTTTTTCGTTTCATAATGTATTTTACATTATTTTTAAGACGTTACGAATGTAAATAATCAGTACAAAATTATTACATATTGATTGATCATTATTATTAGTGCTTGCGATCATATAATGCCGCCTAAACGCCATTAAACGCAATTAATAGTTTTTTTTTTTTTTAATTTCAAGTGTAAGTGTTGCATTTATATCACTATGGATCTTAAATACCCGATTTATAACGCGTAGTCTGATTGTTTAAGCAAGTTGAAGCAAGTAGGCCTTATTATCCTACCAGGCCTTAATACCCTACCATGACAAGGTTTTTAAAAATGTTTAATCCTGTTTATGTTTATGGAATAAGTTGCCATTTTCTATTTATATTTTGTAGTAACTGAACTCTAAAAACGGTTTTTATTGGAATCTGTTTAATAAATTGGATATTTTCCATTTTTTTGAAAAGTTTACCATAGCTAGGCCTTATTACCCGCATGTACCTTATAGAACCTCCCACAGTCCTAGGTTCCAATCATTCTTTGTATAGGAGATTCCGTGACGACGAATTTATCAAAATGTATTGTTACCCTAATCTTTTGCCTCGCATATCTTGGGTTCGAATCCGTGAAAAAAGAATAGTCACCAGTGGTTCTTGATCGAAGAAATATGCTCTTTACAGAACAATACAATCGGCAAAAAAAAAAAATTCTTATAGTCCGAAAGAAAAATAATCGGAAATCACCCATTTTAGTTATTTAGGAAATTTTTTTTTTCCGCCAGGCACAGTCTCGTTGATGATTGAACCGCCGGATCGTAGAAGGACATACCAAATTATTTATGCCATCTCGAACCAGCCCCACCCCCAAAGAAAATGTCAAATTTTGATTTTCAAAATCCATACCCTTATATAAAATTTGATTGCGCTTGTTTTTTTTTTATTGAAAATAGTTATAGCTTTCTTCGGTTTCAAAATAATGGGACGAAACACGATTTTTTAAAAACGAAAACTATTTTCTCTTTTTTCACTTCAACTCTCTCTAAAACCTGAAGTATTCCGAGTTTTTACCTCAAATTTGGAGCAATTATGTGTGAATCTATACTCAAGCTGGTAGAGTGACTCATTGTTTTGTTTTATTGAATCCAAAAAAGTTATTCAATTTTTTATGAGTAATTACATAAATCGCGTTTGAATATTTTCAATCGCTCGGTTTATCGGGGTAAGTTGAAGCAACCGCGAACTTCCAGCGGATGAAATGGTCGTCAGGATATGTGCAAGTTTTCTGTGAGATTTTACTTTAATTGAACCAGTAGTTAATAAATTATGAGTGTTCAATTACTATATCGAGCCGCGCGGCGTTGTAAGTAGAGAACTCGGCAGCGGCTTCGCGCTGCGTAGGCGCGGCACGGCCGCCTTTAGGACCTGTTGAGTTCTCTACTGAAAAAGATTTAGCTACTCTACCAGCTTGAGAATAGTTTGACACATGATTGCTTCAAAATTAAAGTCAAAATTCGAAATATTTTAGGATAGACAGCGAGTTGAAGTGAAAAACGAAATAAATTTTCCGTTTTGAAACAATTTTTTTGCGGTCTTGTCCATTATTTCGAACACAAAGAAAGCTATAATTTTTTTTCGAGACGAAAGAAATGCGCAATCACATTTCCTATGAAGATATGGGCTTCGAAAATCAACATCTGACATTTTCTTAGGGGAGGTCAGGAGTCAGCTGGAGAGGGCAAAATAATCTGATATGCTCTTTTACGATTCGGCAGTTCAATTAAACGAAAACACGTCAAAATCAGTAATATCCGAATTTTGAACGAATGGATTCACTTGGTCATAAAAAAACATAAAAAAAAAAAAAAAACATTCGAAGAAAAATAGCACACTACGATACGAGTGCGGTGAAACTTTTTCTGACGAGTGTGAGGCCATAGCACACTGAGAAAACTGTATTTTTCCACTGACAATATTTCTTGTTCTGACAACGAAACTTGGTATTGCTCTACTAACAATACATTGTATTTTGCTCAGAACTATACGTATTTTGCTGAGAGCAATACGTGTGTTGACTACAACTAAACTCGCTCGGTAATACTTGGTATTTTGATAGGAAAAATACTTTTTTCTCAGTGCACGAGCCAAAGGCGAGTGTTGCAATCACATGAGATCAGAAGAAGCTTTTCCGTCGAGTATTGTACAGAATTTCACTCATCAGGTGTAAAAATTGGGGTTTTCGCCACGCGAAGCGTGGGTGAAACGTCCATTATCACACTGAGTAAAAAATTATTGTGAATTTTTTAACTGACAGAATCTTTCAAGAAGTTAGTAGTAAAACACATTATCGTTCGGAGTAAAACAGTCCACGTTTACCGTAAACTTTTCATACACTTGTAGTACGTTATATCAGGACAACTGATCTTCGTTTTCAGTACTTTATTCAATGATTACTTTTGTTCGAACTTCACGGAGAAATTCTGCTTTTGTACATACGGTATGTGTGTTTCTCTGGAAGCTGATATATTATCCGCAGGTACGTGCAACTGCGGCAGCACACTTCGCTGTATCATACAAGACGTGGATTCTAACGACAAAAACGTATATTTCGATTGTACCGTCACGGAAGGTATTGGAACTTGTGGTAAACGGTACCTTCGTGGGCCCATCAGAGAGGCAGTTGGGAAAGAATTGATGCACAATGCCGTCCACGTTTATAGGGCGGAAAAAGCAGATAAATTGATGTCACCATGGGATGAGGAACCACCGCATCTTTACTCGTCTGCTGTACTTAGCATTGCCAAACAGGAGTATCTGGCTAGTCAGTATTTAGATTCAGACCCAATCAAGGCAATCACCATCATGAAGGCCACTAATCTGAAAAATACTGTGCAAAATATCGGTCTGGACCCCTTTTTCGTTCACTATTGGACGAATTATCAAATTGAGACATACAGAGCTAATCGTGACTGTTGTGTTGCAATTGATGCCACTGGAAGCATTGTGAAAAAAATCGTAAAACCTGAGAAATCACACTGTAAACATATCTTTTTATATCAGTGTGTAATAAACTGCAATGGTGAACAATTCTCAGTATCTCAGATGATTACTGAAAGCCACCATACCAACTCGATTCAGTTTTGGTTAATCGAATGGGTGCGATCCGGAGCACAAGTACCACGTGAGGTCGTTACCGATATGAGTAGAGCTCTATTGACTGCAGTCATCCGATCCTTTACGGCTTGCAGCACAATTGAAGAATATGCCAATGCATGTATAAATCACGATCTGCCAACATGCTATGTACGCATCGATGTGGCTCACTTCATAAAAACATATGCATCATTTTTGAAAAGTAGCGCGCAACGGGTTAAAGTTTTCTACCTCGCTGCCATTGGGAAGTTGGTCGTTGCACGAAATATCAATGACGCTCGTCATATTATCAAAAACATACTCCTAGTTTCGCGATGCGACACGGATGGATCTCTGCCTTGCGGGAGCATGTCCCAGTGTGAGGAGGCGAAAATACAACTGAAGACTTTGATTACTGAAGTAACGGTGGATATTCGAGATCAAAATGTTCCCAGAAGGTCTAACAAGTCTCATGTGTTATTGCATAATTTGGCAGGTGTTACGGTCGAGGTACGTATATCGCGTGTCTAATGGCAAAAGGTCGTAAGCGCCAAAAAAAAAAAAAAAATTCGTTTTTTTGGTGGCAAAATCTTTTTCATGCAATATTACATCTTTTGGGCATTTCCGCAAAAAAAAATTTTTTTTGGCGCTTACGACCTTATGGCTTAGACACGCGATATGACGTAGATGACATCGACGGGTCCTAATGACACAGCGCTATCTCGCCGCGCTGGTTAGAAAAGCGCTATTTCGCCGCGCTGGTTAGAAACGCCCTATCTCACCGTGTTGGTTAGAAAAGCGCCATCTCGCCACGCTGGTGAGAAAAGCGCTATCTCACCGTGTTTGTTAGAGAAGCGCTATTCCACCGTTACCGTTTAAATTATTGTCAATTCAAATATGTATCAATAATATGAAAATCAATAAAACACGGATCTGTTTATTTCGTTCTTCCGAAAAAAAAAAAACGTTTCATCAAATCAAAACTAGAATAATTTTTTTTCCTACGTTGCACGGTGAGATAGCGCTTTTCTAACCAACGTGGCGAGATAGCGCTTTTCTAACCAACACGTTGAGATAGGGCGTTTCTAACCAGCGCGGCGAAATAGCGCTTTTTTAACCAGCGCGGCGGGATAGCGCTGTTTCATTAGGACCCATCGACATCATTTAATTCTTCACCACTGGACTAGTTGCACATCTTAAAATATGGCACGTCAATTACAACTAGTTCAACATATCTTGAACATTATTCCGCTATCAAATTCTGTGCTTATTTTTCGTCAGAAAATACTAATAAATAACATATCAATCAACAGTTTGAATTTTGGGTCTTTGCTCGTACTTTATTCTCTGAATATAGATTGGTCCAATGAAGGGGGTATTCTAGTTTAGACGCCCGAATTTCGGGTGTTTTTTCGGACGCTATAAAAAAAAACACTAAATATTTTTACAATCCATTTTTTTACTAGTCATTTATTGATATTTTGAGAGTATAAAACATTCATGGTATTAAAAACGAAAAATCAAAATTCAAAAAACTGCAGGCCGGCAAAGTGGGGGCTCTCAAAAACATGGCGTGTCCTGGTGTGCAGGATTCCAGTCCTTCCAGTAATCTGAAATCATTTTTTTTTTCAAATTCTTTAAGAAGAAGGATGTAGTTACAGCACTACGAGGAGTTTATGGGGGAAATTTTTTTTTTTCCACAAAATGGCGACGGTTTGAAAAATGAGTTACTGTTTTATCGCCAGGGAAAAAACGTAATTCATTTTTCAAACCGTCACCCTGTTACTGTTTTATCGCCAGGGAAAAAACGTAACTCATTTTTCAAACCGTCGCCATTTTGTGAAAAAAAAAAATTTCCCCTAAAAACTCCTCGTAGTGCTGTAACTACATCCTTCTTCTTAAAGAACTTGAAAAAAAAATAATTTCAGATTACTGGAAGGACTGAAATCCTGCACACCAGGACACGCCATGTTTTTGAGAGCCCCCACTTTGCCGGCCTGCAGTTTTTTGAATTTTGATTTTTTTTTAATAGCATAAATGTTTTATACTCTCAAGATATCAATAAATGACTAGGAAAAAACACCCAAAATTCGGGCGTCTAAACCAGAATACCCCCTGAAGCTCGATCTTGAATCAACAATTTCAGCCAATTTCGCGTGTTTAAATGCCAATATTTCATTAAATGATGTGGTAGAACCGGAAATATACTTTATAAATCGAATAATCAATCCCCCCCCCCCCCCCCCATACATGTAATCACGTACCGCTACGCTGGTCGAAAAACGCCGTAGGGTCTCGCACCAAGCGCCTTTGAAATAAAGTTACTTTACTATATACAGAATTATTATCGTGCTTCGAATTGTCAGCTGAGTTCATTCTTACCTTGAGTTGATGTTTCGCTGTACGAATATACACTTACAAGTCACCAAGCTGAACCTTTTAGGGTCAAACAATATTATCGAATTAATTGATCCTATTGCCTTATCTATAGTGTAATGACTTTCCCAATGATCCCGACTTCGATGAGACTGCTGCGCTAACAGAAAACTCTCCAGAGAATCAGTGGTCCGTTTGGGCGGCAGAGATCGAAAGAGAAGTGGAAAGTGCTTCGAAGGAAATCGGGGATCGTGAGAACGCCCATTATCTACCCAACTTGGCGACTCGCCTTTTAAAAGACATTAAATTGCTCCCTCTGTGATCTAATATTATGACACATAGGTTTGGGTATGGTCGCATTCCAGCTTCCAGTGCTGCAGTAGAGGGTGAGTTTAATAAAATCAAGACCCACCTCCTGAAATGCGACTCAACGCCGATGCGACCAGACGTCTTTATCCAAAAGCATATCGATTATATAAATGGCCGCATAAAGATTGTCAATGCTAAATCAGCAGTGACAGATTTAAAGAAAGATGACGAGGACGATCTATCGGAGATAATGTCCATCGAACAAAAGGGATATCCTGTCGACCAGAGTGTGTCGGCCGTTATTATATGTCCTGCATGTGCTGACAACAAAGTACCAAGTGCCCACCTCTGCACGATTTGTGATAAAGCTGTACACGCCCTGAACGAATGTTCTGTTCCTCTGGAAGGCAGCGAAGAAGGCTATGGACAAAAAAGAATTTGTCTTCCGTGTAGTCGCGACCGAGGCGTGAAGGATATCCTTGCCACGCGCGAAACCGAATCCCGGCAAAGACAAAGTCGATCTCAAAAACAAAATCGAAAGGCTAAATATTTGGGTACAAACACTCAGTATATTCGGGATAAATTAACGTTCACGAAAAATAGGAAACTGCCAATTATAAAAAGCGGAGATACAAACTCTCTACGTGCATTGGAAATCGAGAAAGAGAGAGTTTGTTTTTATAATACCTGTCCTTTTGACAGTCTTCTTCAAATAATGTTGACTGCGTTTTGCGATTGGCCAATCTTGAGACAAACGGTACGCCTATGCAGTATTTTACGACGCGCGACTCAAAATTAGATTTAAGCAACGTATATCGAAATTTTATCCTGGTTTGTGCTACTTCATCTGTACTGACATTTTGAATTCACAGGCAGAAGAGTTTAAAGAAAATAATGCACTGATCGCCATGACACTAGACACCCTTGACAAAGGATTACGCTCCTATTCATATCAACTTCGCGGCAAAATACTGTTAAAAATTTTCAAGACTAAAGAAGATACGATCCGTGGTGGATGCAGGTTGGTGAATTGCAAGACGAACATTGGATATTTAGCTGGTGTTTTGTTTAGGGAGACACCAAGTTACATTGAAACGTCAACATGCGATCAGGGATGCCCTCCTCGGATAAAGAATTTGGCGGTACTCGTGATTCGAAGATTTGTTTTGAACGACAAAACAGAATTTGAAAATGTGATCACGAACCAGGTCAAACTCACTGGGCAGAAGAAATGTTGCACAAAAGGATGCTCCGGTTTTGAAACTACTCAAATATCGGCAATAGGTAAAACACGTCATGTTCTAAATCTACGATTACAAAACTACCACATGTACGGATAAAAAATCGAAACCGATTTCGAGTGAAAAATACGATATGTTGTCAATTTATTTAGATATGTGAAGTAATGTTCATCAATGGGTTCGCGGTGACTAACTGTTTTTTTCTGACTTTTTTGGATAAAAATGAATTGTAAGAATATTATATTATTTTTATAAGGAGTCATAATCATTATTATTATAATTTCGACCATGGGCACATGAAATAGGTACGACTGAAATGGAGTCTTGTTTCCGAAAACGTCAGAAAAAAAGTGAGCCACTGCGAACCCATTAATGAACATTACTGTACAGTCGGAAAGAAATAGTTAGCCACCGCGAAGCCATTAATGAACATGACCCTACCAACTGATGTACATATGCCAAGATTGGATACTTATCGTACGTCAGAATTACTAGTGAATGAATACGCGTAGATCGATTTGATTTTTTATGAATTATTGCAACCGTAGATCTTGTCAAACAATTTCTTTTCGTCGGGTTGATGAATTCGTGGGGCTACTCTAGATTGAACTTCACTAGTCTCTGGCCATGGATTTGTTCTGATTTGATAATTTTAGGAGTTACACATCCCATTTTTTGTAAAACGTGTAGTAAAAGTTTGATTTTAGGAGCCGTAGTGGGCGAGCGAAGTTTTTGATTACCGAACCAAGCGCAAAAGACCATGCGTTAATGTGAAATGAACGTGCAAAAATCGATATTATCGCACGCTAATGTCATATTACCACACGCATTTCGCCCGGTTAGGTAATCGGTTATTTTGCGCACCCTCTGCAGTACACGAAATCGAACTTCCCATACAGGTTTCACAGAAAAAATTTTGCCTAATTCTAGGCAATCTTGTACTGTTCGAAGTCTTCGACTATGAGAACGACGACATGCCGATAAAACTAGAAGAGATATCAAAACATTTTAGAAATCCGCTATCACCACAAGACGGATACTCTCTAGTAGAACTTGCCCATTATTCGGGGCCGTCCATTCGAACAAGGCGATCAGACGAAAGTATTGGACACTACACGGCGATTTCATTACGGAATGGTGGCCACTGGATCGAATTTAACGACATGCATGAAAGTGCCAGTAAACTGAAAGAAACATTTAGAGCCAACCCCAAGGTTTTGGTGTATACGAAACATAATATTATCGCGTAAGTTATAATCGAAATCGGAAAATAAATTCGCTCATTTATTCATTTCACTGACTGCCTTTCGACTTATTCACCCATATGATATGACCTATTGCGTTCGATGTAGCATTTCTGCTAGGTTCAGGTAGCAACAGATTTTTGGAATGGGTTTCACAATTCTCAGAAACGATATTAACAAATATGCAAACCATGAATCCCCCAAAAAAATTCATATCACATCAAAAAATGTCGTTAATCATCCATGAGAACTAGTGAATTTAACTCTCCACGAATTCCAATTTTTTGTACTTACAACTGAATACATACGTCTCTTATGAAAACTAATTTTAATCCGATTGAGAAAAAAGGCCGACGCTGCAGATGGTTGAGACAGCACATGAGGACTAGTTGCAATCAAATACAATTCGTAGATAATTCCTAATTTTGCTTCCAAAATGTTTATTTAGTTTCCGTACTCATTATTGTGCTGCACCTGTTGGTATTACTCACTCACGTATCGATTGTGCATTTTCTAACCGTCTTTCCAAGCAACTTTCGAAACCATTTGCCCATGGCTGCTTCTTATGCATTAACTGAGCAACACGATGTATGGTTTGTTTTGGGATATTATTTGAACAAGGTCATCCAACTCGATTTTTCTCGTAAATAACCTGAAGAGGTGGAGACTTCAGTCCTCGGAAGATGCAAGTTGAGTGCGAAGAGTAGAAGAGTCCTATTTCGGTAGCAACTAATTCACAAAGGCTGACCTGATTCAAGAAAGTGTAAAAAATCGCAGCCGGATACTCGATCTCTCTTGGAACTGCTCCGAAGTGTGCAGGGGTGGGTTTTCAGTCGTTGGGTGTTGAGCAGCAAAATCGAGAAAGTCCTATTCCTGCAGCAACTAATTCACAAAGGCTTACCTGATTCAAAAAAGTGTAAAAAACCGCAGCCGGATACTCGATCTCTCTTGGAACTGCTCCGAAGTGTGCAGGGGTGGGTTTTCAGTCGTTGGGTGTTGAGCAACAAAATCGAGAAAGTCCTATTCCTGCAGCAACTAATTCACAAAGGCTTCCCTGATTCAAAAAAGTGTAAAAAACCGCAGCCGGATACTCGATCTCTCTTGGAACTGCTCCGAAGTAGGCAGGGGTGGGTTTTCAGTCGTTGGGTGTTGAGCAACAAAATTGAGAAAGTCCTATTCCTGCAGCAACTAATTCACAAAGGCTTACCTGATTCAAAAAAGTGTAAAAAACCGCAGCCGGATACTCGATCTCTCTTGGAACTGCTCCGAAGTAGGCAGGGGTGGGTTTTCAGTCGTTGGGTGTTGAGCAACAAAATCGAGAAAGTCCTATTCCTGCAGCAACTAATTCACAAAGGCTTACCTGATTCAAAAAAGTGTAAAAAACCGCAGCTGGATACTCGATCTCTCTTGGAACTGCTCCGAAGTAGGCAGGGGTGGGTTTTCAGTCGTTGGGTGTTGAGCAACAAAATCGAGAAAGTCCTATTCCTGCAGCAACTAATTCACAAAGGCTTACCTGATTCAAAAAAGTCTAAAATACCGCAGCTGGATACACGATCTCTCTTGGAACTGCTCCGAAGTGTGCAGGGGTGGGTTTTCAGTCATTAAGGGTAGAACAACAAAATTGAACGATTAATATATAGCAGGAACCAATCTACGGAGCCGTTTTCATGTTACACACTGCTGATTTAATCGATGATTCCAACCTGTTTCCTGAAGTCGAGTATAAGGGTGTTTTTCGAAAGGGTTAGGGATCTTGCGTCGAAATCGAGCGACGAGTTTTTCGGCACCCAAGTCGTCGGAGACCCTCAAATTATTCTGGGATTACAGAATCCAGCGCGTCCATGTAATTTAATTCACAGCAGCGACTAGGGGGTAGGGTGCCTAGTTATTGAGGTAGGGGTGGATATTTTCGGATTCTGATTGGTGGTATTGCAGAGCAATCAATTAGCAACAAATTCTGCTATTTTTATTTATTTTTTCCGACTGTTCGTTCTTGGGGCGATGCTAACTTTTCAAGAACCTGGCATCGCCCTCGATTCCGCCGAAACGGTTGGAGCAACAAAATCGAGATTTGGGGAACAAATTAGCAACAAAAGAGCACTAAATTTCTGTCATAGTTTTAATCGACTGCGCTCAAGTGGTTGTGCCAGCTTATGAGACGTGTTTTCGATTACAAGTGTGAGGATATATCTTTCTCTGAATTTTGTCAGAGCTATTTCTAGTTTCTGCGGTGTTCGAATTGTGAACGTTTTTCTGTTGAGCATGCCCTTGTCTACACAGTTGGAAATAATTTCTATAGATGTTAAAAAAAATTGCTGTCACTAGTGTTCATGTAAAAAATAACAAGTGAGGAATGTAGTTTTAACAGAACCCGTTTCTGTCGAAGTCTTGATATCTGTCAAGCTACGAAAATGACTGTAATCTGTTGAATTTAACAATTACAAAATGTAAAATTGCGAATAACATTTTTTCAGTGTTAGAACAACACATATTTCTCGTATGTCATGGTAAGAAACTTATGTCGAATTATTTTGTGTAGTTAAATTGTATTAGTTCACTCAACCATATTGTACATTTCTTCAATATTTTCTCGTAAGGTGGCGATCACCGCTTTTAATATTCTCGCGAGTGCCACTTATCGAAGTTGGTTACTATATATAGACGTTGAAGATGTCACCTGTAAGCGCCGCTCAATACCTGTACTGATGATGTGTTAATAATATGTATGTTGTAAATAGATGTTTCTTCCCCTGTATAACTGATTCTATGATAATTGATGTGATTTCAGAGACTTAGATACGACATTGGAAATAACTTCGCGCGGGACCCGCGAAAATCCAGACCCGACCAATTGATCGCTCACTTGCTATCAATGTTGATCAAAAGCTGCCCCCCGTCTAATATCAAAATAATTTTTGGTTTTCACTTTGAATTTGAAACAACTATATCTCTCTTCTTATCTCTCTGCAGTGTGGCTGGGATGGTATAGAGTAGCTATATGAGATCAATTGCCATACAGGCGGGGAATATTGAATGTATGATATATGTTAGATCCTAATACTTGACAATTATTGTATGTAGAGTTCAACTCATTATTCATGTACAATTAACATTATTTATCCGTTGTATTAACAGTCGAACCTGTTATTTACCTGTCAGTAATGTGACAGTGACAGTAATGGGATCTGTTGAACTGACAGTAGAATTTATGTGGACTTTCTGGGACAGGTGAAAGATGTGAAAATTAACAGATTTCTTCCAACTGTGTACCCTCTTTTTGGATACGAAGGTCTCTTTTGGGCATTTTCGCCAAATCAGAGCGTGGAGGCTTTCGTTAGCATTCTGCGTAGCTCCTCTCGCACACCGGGCCAGCAGTTCGTCATTTGCCAGACGTTCGTAGAGAGGCCTCATCTTCTGGACCACATTTGCATTGAGTCTCAACTGCATTTTTTCGTGGCCCGCTGGCTTTTCTTTCTTCGCTACACTTCTGTTGAAAAAACACCACGAGTCTCGACCAGTGGGGCATTTCGAATGTTGCGGATTTTCGTTGGTGGACATATAGTGGTCGAGAGTGGCATATATCGCCTGTTTCATAGCAGGCACGTTTGGAATATTCTTCGCAATGGCATTTCTGTAGTAACTAGTCAAGGTTACAATCGTCGTCTCCTTCAGTGTACCTTGACCACGGCCCCCTAGTACTACTCCTTTCGTTCTCCACTCTTTGACGAGCTTACGGAGTCCTGTGCCCATCCGTTTCGCAATGTGATTTACACATTCTTCTTTTGAGACAGGCATATCGTCTCCATATGGAGCGATACTCTTGAGGTGAGCGGATGTTTTCGCATCACCATCGGATAATACTGTGATATATCTCATTTTGTTTTTATCGACTGATCTTTTCCACAAATGCTCGGCTGCCTTCGTCTCCATCGCAACAGATGATCCATCGTAGTTGGCATTGCATTCGCTGCTTGTTTTGTGGCCTTCTTGCCATATCCCGAATTCAGGTGAGTTAGCGTCTAGTTCAGCTGCAGCAACGACACACATTTGGCAGTATTTTGAGAGGACCTGGTAGTCAATAGCCAATCCAGTAATGATATCAATGACTATTCCCACTCCATACATGGATGTAAAGCCTCCCCAATGAACATGGCCAGTTAATGAAACGTATGAAAATCGTGTAGAGAATACGTTTGGTGCCGTTTTTCAAACGTCATGTACCTACGTATTTTATCGTGCAAAATGTCCGCCCTGATTCCGGTTTTTCTAACGTGCTCGGATAACGTTTTCCAATAGTATTTGATGTTCAGATAATATACAGTTGGAATAAACCTATTTTAAACGTCTTGTACCTACGTATTTTATCGTGCAAAATGTCCGCCCTGATTTCGGTTTTTTCAACGTGCTCGGGTAACGTTTTCCAATAGTATTTGATGTTTAGATAATATACGGTTGGAGTAAACCTATTTTAAACGTGTTGTACCTACGTATATTATTATGTAAAATGTCCGCCCGGATATTCGATTTTTTAACGTTCCCGAATAACGTGTCCCGAGGGTTATTTATATGTGAATAATACACGTGAGGAGTAAATGTTTTCAATACGTGTTTAAAAACTATGGTGCAACGTTCTTCACATTACTAATTCCTATACCGTATATTATACGGTAGCAATAAACGTTCGAAATGCGACTTTGAAATGTGCGTATATGTGACGTATTGTGAATACGTGATTCCGATATTTATTGGAAGCCTTATACAGTATGCACTGATAGAAAAGATCATTTGGTTCCAATGACTTGACTTAACTACTAACGAACGTGGATTTGGAATAGATCAAATGAACGTTCGTTGATAATTAACGACAAGAGATTTGTACGAAACGACTCAAGGGGCTCTTGAATCTGGTGTATTAACAGTTAATGACAAAAATCTCACAGTTGGTGAATGTTCTTTCGGATCAAATGTTCGCTAAATTCTGATCTAGTTGTGCACGTTTCATTGACTATAAACGATCTTTTCTATCAGTGTGCTGATGTTCAGGAATAACGGCTGCTCCCCAATACATGAAAATGAGAATTTGGATATTGGAAACTTTCGTTGTGTGGAATTCCATTTATAAATAATATCGTCGTATTGCCATTTAAATAGCAGTTAATGAAATGTATCAATTCATTTATTGCTATGCGCAATATCGAAGGATTTACATCAAGTCAAACATACGCATACAAATGTGGGATAATAATATTTGAGGGCGCATGTAACTTCGCTAATACTGTGATGTTTATTACATTTTTATAAGTTTACATAACAATTATTATTGTATGGAACTATCTCTTCTCCACCATACCAGTCTCATTTAAATCTGAGGAGTAAGTAGCATTCTTGCTTGATATTTTTTTACTTCTTTGGTCATTTTGCGGACTAGATCACACATTGGTTTCATACTGAGACCATTACATACCATGTTATAGTGCCGCGAAATTGCACTTATATCTTAGATTATCATGAATGGGAGGAAAACAAATATATATATATCTAATACTATTAAATACTGATAGTCTATTGTTACTACCAATTATAGTCCACATACATCTATAAATATAGGTAAATCACTCATTTTTAATTCACCAGATGCTGAAGATTTAATAAAAAATAAAAATCCTTCTTTGGAATGAGTTAAGGTATTCAAATTCACGTTTGAGTATAATAAAATATCTTCTTAGTCGTAATCTGGATATCTTGACATGGTTGAAATAAAAAAAGCTTTCATCTTCAGAACAAAACGGCTATAAAAAGGCTGATATCTTCTATCAATAATGAAAAAAAAAAAAAACTTTTATTGGTAATATATGTTAAGAAGATTTGTGTACATGCTTCAATGCACGTGATTGACATGGTCTTCTTGCTCGTTGAGATGTGACTATTGTCTTTTTGGTACATAAGTATGTCGTGATTTCGAGAGTTTCAACCAATCTTTAACTGCTGAAGAAATGCTCGCTTCGGTTACATCACAAACTTCTTTTTTGCCTTGAAAGGTGAGTTTCACAGCTTCTGAATAACAAAGATCAAGAAAAGTATAAGTATAACATTACGATATTGATGATCCACGAGAAACAATTGTTGTCGGGACTGAATCAATCCCAAGAATATTGTGAATAAGTCGAAAGTATAATGCTTCATTTAGATGATGGTAAGAATGTTTTTTGTTTTTCCTAAGCCAGCAGTCAAGTCGAAAATGATTTCGATAAATGGTATGAATTTTTGATTACCATAAACAATTTCCATGGTCAATGTTTTTTGGAAGCCAATCTTCTCTCTCCCTGCCCAATTGAAACGCATTGCCAATTCGTTTGTGAGTAACGCCTTGAGAATTGCCAACACACATTGTCGACCGCTGGTGCCTCCAATACAGGACAACTTCTGTGTCTACGATGAAAAAAAATCGATCCTAATGAATAAATTGATTGGAATTTCCAGCATGCTTTCTATAAGCAAAACCTTATAAACGATTGGATTCAGGAGGTGATTCTAATTGTTTCACAAAATGATGCAAAAAGCAGATGTTGGGGGATTTTTATGTTTCACATGATGGCACTATATAATACTTCACTATTGTTATTTCAAATTTGATAGAACTAATGCCAGTTTGTGAGCTCATAATCTCAGTCTCATGTCAGGGTATGAATGAAGCAAAAATATCATGAAGGTTTCTGATTCTCCGGATAATTTGTATACTACACCTGAATAATGTTCGCAATCATATTGCTTGACACGCAACAAATGCTGCTATCTAAATTTTTATGTCATGAAATATACATTCGGAATGTCCCATGTCTACTCACCAAATAATTCCGATGCTCATTTGACTTCAGAAGATGTTCCAGTGTCGTCGAATCTCCGATCGAATTAACTGGAAGATTCGGAAATTCTACTGGCTTTGTGATGCTTTCCACGTTCGTCTTTGGCTGTTCCGATCGGATCTTCTTTAAGATGGTCCTGTTGTTATCCACAGTAGATTGTATTTTCACCAGGTGTTGTAACACTTGCTCTCCGAAAGTTTTTGGCCACTCACATGATGTGCTTGGAGTTGGAGCTTTAGATTGAATTGATAAGCCCCAGTCTTGTGACCTACCCAAGTTCTTTAGAGTCATTGACCTAATCATGGTGTTGCCTGCGTCGTCATTCGGTGTCTTGTTTTCGTCAATGCGCCTAGGTGTTGCATAGACGGTTTCTTGTTGTTTTTCTGATGGCAAATTAACCACTCCACGCGGCGATGAATTTTCGTCGACGGAAGAAGTATCATCACAAGTACTTGTGCTGTCACGACGATGCTTCGTTTTCCTTTTCTTGTTCTTGTTGTGTCGATTCTTAGACTTCTTTCTGTGTTTGCGCGTTTGTTGTATTTCTTCGGATTGGACAGTATGATCATCACTCAGTGTAGATATATTGTCCTCTTCGTTGCCTTCAGCATTTTTGTCATCCTGAACTGCAGTGGACTTTTTTATAATGCTATGCACTACTCCGGCTTCGTCAGACGTACCGTGCTCTATGAATCGCGTCATGATTTTCTCAGCTTCATCGATGTCTTCTGTTGGTCCAAAAAACATCATTCAATAATGAGTATGCATAGATAATAGACATTATCCGTGCAAGCACGAACTCGTAATATAAATCAAAATTCAAGTAGTTATGATTACAAGGTGAACAGTGCTGGTCCAATATCGTGCATTCACTTTTAGCTTATAGTACGATGAACATGATATTTACGCTGACAATAAGTATTCGCGGTTGATGTGGGAGAAAAAAAAACGTTAGTAAAATACTGAGAAATACTGGAAATAGCGTAACTAATCACCTCCAGTATGCAGTGTATTGTGGACCGGAAAATTTAACCACGTCTTCTCATAGGCAGCTTTCGAAACAACTAGTTTCAGAAATTGAGCTTCGTTCTTGGTGCGTGGCCAGTAACAGATGGTGTTTTTCTTCGCCAACCACAGGACAGGTACTAATGCGCATTCTCGGTCTCCGCCAACCGCAAATTCGACGACAGCATACATTATAGTTGTTGCCCCTAAGCTCAAACATCGTTGAACGTATTATATTCTGTGGTTTTGTAATCAACAGTCCAACCCAAAATATGATACAAAAATACTAGAATATCCATCCACTCGAAACAAATCATTTCACTTCGAAAGTTAGGAAAATTAAGTTGAGTTTTTCTGTGTACATAATTTAGACGCTTCAGAAAAGAATGTTGGGAGTGACTCAGGCTAGATATATGCGAACGCAGAACAAAACACACTTAATACAACGATAGCATACTTCATGAGCTCATTATTGAGTAGATATCACGATTATTGTACTTGTAGAACGAAAGCATTATCAAGATTGGGTAAAAAATACATATCAGAATTTACGTTTTCCAAACCATTTTGGACGCATTTAACCAATACTAATCATTCACTAATGAATTGTGGAGTATAATTAAACGAACAGATCATAGACAGCTGGTATTTAAGGGGGGACAGTACTGAAAATTTGTAAAAAAACATTTTTTTATTTTTTCCACTACTCAAAATGGTTCAATCATAAATCGCCTCCAGCAGTTTTTAGATATTAGTAGTATGCGTATTTGAAAAAAATATAAACCTTCTGCGATGAAAGTGTATGCGCAAGGAACCTTTCGCAGTGGTTCGAAGGAAATCTCCTGCGAAAGGTTCCTTGCGCATACACTTTCATCGCAGAAGGTTTATATTTTTTTCCAATATACATATTACCAATATCTAAAAACTGCTGGAGGCGATTTTTGATTGAAGCATTTTGAGTAGTGGAAAAATAAAGTATGTTTTTTTTTTCTAATTTTCAGTACTGTCCCCCCTTAACAGAAAAATCTAACTTATATCCGTTCATGCAATATTAGAGTAACGGCGAAGCCCTCTCTGAATGGAAAACACACGAATTTGTGAGATATGTCATTAACGATGAAAGAGCGCGCAAGGTTGAAACTCCTCACGAAGAAAATTCCCAGTTTTGAAGATTTCATGGGTTTTTGGTAAAGATCGCGCCTATACTTGAATGGTGTACCTATAATTCTATATTCGCCGTCGATATGGACAATGGATTTGATGAGAACTATTTCATTACCACAGGCCAGTACATTATCCGGTCGTTTTATTGAAATTTTGAATCTACCGGTTTCCAAATTCTGACATTCCCGAGAATCGCCAATAAATTTTGGTTTGGGAAAGTATTTCTTTCGGTAATTTCTTTTATGAATGCAATTTAGTTCTTCGAGTCGATTACTCAGTTGTTGCAACGGCGACCGTTTTGACTGAATAAGTGTTTTTAAATGGCACAAATGACTCTCATATACAAAGCAACTGTATTCCTCTAACGGTCCAAATCGGGCGACATCATCCGTTACATGCAGCAGCGAATGTACGTTGTACACAATGAAATGCGGACCATACAACTGAGCCCCTTGGGTAATGAATTTTTGAATCATTTTTTGCGCGATGTTGCGAAATTGTGCGACCAAGCCTGCGTTCGATAGTACGTACACCGCAGCAGATAACAATAGAAAGTGTTTATATTTTTTGTGATCTAGTATATCTTGCATAAGAACAGGTGCAGAATATAACACAAAGAACCGAAATTCTGTCGCCTTCCATCTCTTTAATTCAAGAAATCCGCGAGGTTTTCTAGGAAACTCTGCTGGTACATACCGCGCTAACAATTTGATCGTATGTTCGATTTGAAACAGCATTTGCTTTGACAATTTGCTATCACGTGAGCCCTCTACCCAGTATTTCAACAGCAATCTCTTCAAAACTCCTAGGTCAATTAAATGCATGGGATCTACAGGAAATTGCGAGACCAGTCCTATGTATAAATCTAAGAGAGGTGACCGTCCTTTGATATGACGATCGCTATTATTAGGTAAAAGAAAGTCACTATCCTTTCGTTTTTGGGAATCCGTAGTAGCTGGATAACATAGCCTACCATTAACACGAATAGCGTGAATCTTACATCTCTCGCAAGCATTATTCCCAGAATGGCCAAGGCTCATTTTCAACATAGATCTTGCAGGAGCATCACACGTGAAAAAACGCACTTCGACAAAGTATCTTGTGTTATCAAATTCGAGACCATTGGCGCCCAAAGATAACGTCTCTTGAATTAAATCTTGCAAGTATAGAGACAATGGCATCGGCTTACCAGTACCATAAAAAACGGCAATTACAAACGGGCTATCATCCACCAAAGAGACACTGCGTCCCAAAATTGGCCAGAAGGACGTTCCAGTACTTTTGAAGACCGGAATGCCATCAATATTAAAATCAACTTGCAACACATGTAAGGGTTCTATTCCATTCTTGAGACCTGCTTCAAGCTTGCTCCTCAAACACTTCTCCAAGCCAAAATAACACATGTCTCCACTGTCTAAAGCTGATGTTTCAACGCCCTTTGGTGAACGAAGTAAAGTCCTAGCACTTACCGGTAAAATAGGATGCGCTGGTTTCAATAATACCAGCAATTGATCTATGGCAGTATGCGTGATGTCATTCGCAGATGCCCAAGTTTGCAAATTTTCAACCAAATTAATTTCATGGTCGCTACATTGTTCGTCAGTATCAGAGCTCAAGTTATGATCGGAGCTATCCAAAGAACTATATAAGCTTATACTATAGGAGCTGGACGAGGAACTTAACGAGGAACTTAACGAGGAACTTGACGCGGAACTGTCTGTGTCATTCACGACGTTTTCCGGTTGCATACAATTTCGTTTTACCTTAGAATTTGCTTTGGCTGTGGTGCATTCAGAGATACAAGAAACATCATGATCGTCGCATAAATCATTTGCATCCTCCCCGGTACTCATTTCATTTTCATTCAAAGTAGCGTTATAAAATTCGGGTGCTGCAAGGCGGTCGCGTGTACAGTCATTGTTTTCCATAGTAAGCAAAGATTTACGGATATTTGCAGCTCGTTTACGACGCAAGTGTCTTGCGCTCAGAAGTTTACAATCCAAAGGCATGATTCGCAATATGAAAGTAAGAGATGAAACGAGAATTATAATACGTTCAACCGTGTCTAGCTGCTGCGAATTTTCGTGCACTACCGTGACAAACATAAATAAAACATACTAATTATTACATATTATAGTGCTCATATTGACAACAAATCTCTGTCGCTTAATTTTAGACTGAATATTGCAGGTGTTCGAATTTCGTGACAGGAAAACATTGTTGCATGAGTGCCTGACATTTCAAACTTGTACCGTTATTTAACACGAACTTCATAAATAATTACTCGGAATTCTCATACTGAATTATAATAGTACTATTGATATATCAATAAACATCAAACGTATGAAAACTGGAAAACCGTCCTGCCGAAACGACACCAGACATTACGTACATTACGATACGAGTGCGGTAAAACTTTTTCTGGCGAGCGTGAGGTTCCACCCACACGAGATCAGAAGAAGTTTTTCCGTCGAGTATAGTACAAAATTTTACTTCATATAAGGTCTGAAAATGGGGACACACATTGCGTGAAGTAAACGTACATCAAACGCTTATCCTCGGTGAAAGTGCAATACCGCGCAAGTATAAAAAAAAAAATGAGATTTGGTGTGCAAATAGTGGTTTTGTGTGAGATTTGGTGGTGCGTATATTCAATGTATTTTTTATTTTTACATCGAATGCACACCAAATCTCATTTGTTTTCTTTGTACGTACGCGGTATTGCACTATGACCGATGTTATACGTTTTCTGACAGGACATTCCTTCTATTTTGATAGGTCTAGTGCGTTTATTGGAATGTATTGAATCCTACTTTTTCCATGAAACTCTCAATTACTCGTAAGATATTTAGTTAATGATTATCAACGAACTTAGTGACTCGATTGTACTATATAAATAAATATACAGACTAGTCATAAGCACATCTTTTTATTACGACGGTGTTATAACTTCGTCAAACTGTAAATTTAAAATTCACATGAAGATAATTATAGCCACCCAATAAACAGTGACGTATAAAAATAGGACTAATGTCCGGCAGATAGACGTATATTAAACGTAATTGTTAAACGCGTATACGTGAAATATACGGTTTTCGGCCGGACATTATAGTCCTATTTTTATACGTTACTGTTTATTGGGGCAGTAACAGGCGAGTATTAACGGATGAAATCAAGTTATAACAAATCTTCACTTTCATTTTTAAACAACTTTAATTTTAATTAACATTTAAACTCATTATTGTTTTTCAATTTTTTTTTGTATTCGAAAATAAAAATTTTTTTTTTAATTTTTTTTATTCATTTTAAAAAATTAAAAAAAAATTTTATTTAAATTTGAAAAAAAAAAATTTTTCTTTGCTTTTTTGTGTCACTATTGATCCAAAATACGTCGACGTGTCATAAAAAATCATTTCCGACGAAATTATTTTTTTTGGATTTAGTGACCGTTGTGCCCCACCTCCCCCTATAGAGATTACGGCGGGAGACTTAATCATATTTGCTGCACGTGCGTGTCGATAGTGCTATTATAATGTACATCGATTACAAATAAAACACAGATAAACAGACAAATTGACTCATATGATTTTAAGTCGTTGAATTTGTCCCAGCAATTACCCAATTAACATACATTGGTGAGTTTAACGTATAATAAATGATTCGGCGACGTGTAATAAACATAGTATGATTCCCTACACGATTAAGTCTCGCAGGTTAAACGTATAAAGTATAGTGGATTTTGCTCGCCCATATCTGCCTGATATGCAACATTTTTACATTTATATATATATTAAGTATCTCTCATCCCCACTAAAATCGTGGATTTCAGCAACCGTGTATTCTCCGCATTTTCAATACATACCTATACGAATGGCTTGTAATTTTACCACAAAGAAATAAATTGCACATGTGTATATTTATTGGGTAGTCGAACGAATAATAAAAGAGGTATGTACATATAATATATCGATGAAATTATAGACTGAGTACGTATACTAGCGTTAGTATAGAACGCGTCGGTTCGTGTTTGATGACAAGTTTGTAGAAATGACGACTAATTATACCTACGTGCTACACTGTATGCGATGTATGTATGCGCGAGAGAATAAAATAATGAATTTTAATTCTATTCAAGTTAACAAAGATTTTCCGTACTTGAGTAATTATCAATTTAAGATCTTTCCTAGATTAGCTAAGAACGAATATAACATACTACGTATATTCAACGCGAAATCTTCGTATGTGGTTGCGGCAGATTATTAAAGTATAATTGAACGTTCTGTAATTTGTATATTCTACGAACATTTATCAAATTCTTTGGGTTGGATCACAGCAAAATACATAGTATATATTCGAATAAATAGACGAGTACTTACCAGCAATATTCAAGGAAAAATCTCCGAAGTCCACTCCACCACACCACACGATCACTATAATTGATTCGCTTCCGCTGTTAGTTGGCGAAGAATGAATGCACGGCGTTCGGTACGCAGCGATGAGAGTGGGAATATGGGACCGCGCTTTGGGCTCTGGGCCATTGTAGTCTAGTCGAGAAGTGAGTTTCCTGAGAAAAATAGTTCTAATTTTCTTAAAAATATGAGCGATAGCTCATTCGATTCGGAATGCGATCCTGAAAAAGACGTATTTTTTTTGTCCGAAAACAAGAATTGTTATTGTTATTAACAAAAAAACAAAAAAAAAAAGACGTCTCCAGTTTATGACTATAACTAAAGAACTTTGAGAGATAACGAAAATTGGAAAAAAGCATCTTAAAGAGGAGGAAATTTCCAATAACAAAGTCTCGACTCCCGGAACTCTATCTCCATGATTTCTAATTTTGATTTGACGCTGAAAATAGGGTTCCGTGCGGCCGTTTCAGCACTGACATGTCGCCGCTGAACAGAGAGTGCGATAGAAATTATTATTTTTTTATTATTAAATATTAATTTAAAAATTTTTAAAAAATTATGCTATCATCAGAACACTCCAAAGAATCTAGCCCCGCAGAGAAAAAATTTTTAACTTCATTTTTCTAAAAGCTATACAATTGTTAATTAACTCATTTTTTTCGGACTTCTGTTTTCATAAATGGGGACATAAAAGTTTAAATAATTGGCCTATAAATTTTTTACTACTTGGAGTCCTTCTTATATGTATGCTTAACAAGATTACGTAGATCAGAATTTGTTTATAACAAATTGGTAACTTTGATATCACGATATTTTTCAAAAGCAATAGAAAATAGACAAAAAATTATTTTTACACTTTGTTGTTTTCGTTGTTTTCGTAATTTTTAATAGATTAATGAAAAAATAAACTGAAAATTGGAATTTGCTTATAACAAATTGATAACTTAATAAACAACCAAATTGTTGCTAGAAAAAATGTTTGTTTTTGTCACTATATAGAGAACTGCCAATTATGATTTTCGAAAAACAAATTATTCCTTAACTAATAATTTAAATGTTAGATAAATGAAAAAAACGATTATAAACGATTAAAAAATTTTTTTAAGGAATTTTAATTTTTTTTAAATCATAATTGACTTTTCTCAATACAACAACAAAAAAATTTTTTTTTCAAATATTAAATTTGACCATTTGTTTATGAACAATTTTTCCACGAATGAAGTAAAAAATTTTTGTTTAACATTTATTAATGTAATTGTTAAATGTGAAAACAGCCATAACATAATTTTCCTCGAAAAATTTTTTTTGACCATTATTTGTTTCATTCATCATTTTTTTGGAACTTAATAAATTTATTATAAACAAATAAAAAAAACTTTCTCAATCTTTTATTACGTAATCTTGTTAAGTATACATATAAGAAGGGCTTCAGGAAGTAAAAAATTTGTAGGTCAATTATTTAAACTTTTATGTCCCCATTTATGAAAACCGAAGTCCGAAAAAAATGAGTTAATTAACAATTGTATAGCTTTTAGAAAAATTAAGTTAAAAATTTTTGTTCTGCGGGGCTAGATTCTTTGGAGTGTTCTGATGTTACCATAATTGTTGAAAATTTTTAAATTAATATTTAATAGTAAAATAATAATAATTTCTATCGCACTCTCTGTTCAGCGGCGACGCGTCAGTGCTGAAACGGCCGCGCGGAACCCTATTTTCAGCGTCAAATTACAATTATAAATAATGGAGATAGACGTCCGGGAGTCCGGACTTTTTTATTGGAAATTTCCTCCTCTTTAAGATGCTTTTTTCCAATTTTCGTTATCTCCCAAAGTTTTTTAGTTATAGTCATAAACCGGAGACGTCGTTTTATTTTTTTTGTTAATAACAATTACAATTTTTGTTTCCGGAAAAAAAATACATCTTTTTCAGGATCGCATTCCGAATCGAATGAGCTATCGCTCATATTTTTAAGAGAATTCGAACTATTTTTCTCAGGAAACTCATTTCTCGACTAGACTAATTGGGCTGTACCACGGACTTGGCTGTATTCGCCCCGTGCACACCTATACACTATACACATGTACACGACTACACATTTTTACTTTGGTGAGAGTGTCAGGTGTGCACGGAGCGAGCCACGCCGTTGCAGGTTAGCAAGATAAAATACGTGGGGGCCGGTTCGGGGCTGGTTCCAAGTTCCGTATCTTCAAAGCTCCGAACGGTCAAATTTCCGAATTTCAATGCAACGAACTCGCAGTTTTCAGAAAGGGTATTTCACTGGAAGTCTATGTAACCGATTTAAAAAATTCCGAATCGCAGCATACCGAAGGTTCAAAATTCCGAAAGGCCAAAACTTCGAAACTTTCGGAATTTTGAACTTTCGGAACATCGGACCGTCGAAGTGCCTTGAGCTATCTGCATTTCGACCATTCGGAATTTTAATTTTCTAAGCCCTAGTCTTTCTGAAAATTTCGAAATCGTTTAGAATGAATTCGGAATTCTTACCGTTCGGAGCTTTGAGGATTCGGAACTCTGAACCGGCCCCAGCATTTCCAGTAGATCCAGGGCACTTTGCACTTGCGTGCTGCTGTTTGTGTTTCAGAATGTCAAGCTTTAAATATGCATTTGCACTTTTTGTATAAACACGCGATATATTGAATAAGCAACTGCCGGTATCAACGCTCATGTGCGAATTGCACTAATCGAGTCGTATTTTACTGTTTCTTTTGGAAGTGATTTTATATATCACGATATACATATAGGGTAAAGCATACAGTTGTTGACCCCCACACAGTGATTGACCGTTCTCTCGAAAAATAAAGAATATTAACGACTTACATGTATTTTTCACATAATAAAGCGTATATTCCGATAGCCCGAATAATTATGCTGTGAACACAAGTTTATTTCATTCTGATACATATGCTATAGACTTAAAAGTAATTCGGATGTATGACGTGGTTGCAAACGATATGGATTCACGCTAACTTCTTCTGAAAATCGTAACGTAGTAGGTCATCATTTATCAATGAAATCGATTGTTAAGAACTATGTCAGCCCGTTTGTACGTCTTGTATAAATTTAATATAGTCCCAAGTTCGTGAAAAAAGGTTTTTTGCTTCAAAATTGTTTTATTTTTATTATTATTCATGGGGATCAAGAACTGTCACGGAAATTTTTCCATTCTATATTGATTGACCAGGGGGGACAATGACTATATTTGAGGTTATGTCGGTATATCCACAGTGATTGACCGTGATCGACGCGGGTAAGCAGTTAGATTCGTGGCATGATGGTAAGTACTTATTTATTATTTGTAATTGCACAAACTTGAGATATTATGATGCAATCAATTAGTGATCACTCCAAACAATCATTAAATAATGTAAAATATTATTAATATTATTCTGAAATGAAATTGACTTTGTTAAATATTTCGTAGAAATGTTGCATGTTTAGGTTAGCTGTGATTGCCATACTAAGAACAATCCACGCTGCCGAAAGTAAAGAGAGGAGATCAATACAACAGGAAATACTCTGAAAAGAATATTCAAAATGCCATCGATGCTGTAAAGAGTGGGATATCGAAACATAAGGCATCTGTAAAATATGGAATCCCGAGATCCACTCTCATCTTTAGACTAAGTGAAAATTTCACGAAAATAGCACCAGGGCCTTCTTCAATTCTCACAACGGATGAAGAAAAAACTTTGGTCGAATGAATTATACAGTGTCACCGTAAAGGTTTCCCTCGAAGAAAGGAAGATTTACAAGTAAGCGTAAAATCCTTTCTGGATGCAGAGAAAGATCGAAAAACTCCGTTTCCAAATAATCTACCGGGAACGGGTGGTATAAAGCTTTCCTCAGAAGGCATCCCATTCTCTCAGAAAGACAAGCCGAAGGAGTTTCAAGTGCTAGTGCATGCGTGAGCGAATCAGACATCCGCAAGTGGTTTCTCGACATCGCAAATTATTTGAAAGAGGACAACTATTTCGACATATTGAAAGATGCTACACGTGTATTCAACAGTGATGAAACATACTTTTCAGTATGTCCTAACCCACACAGCACAATGTCATCCACAGAACATCCACTGTACATCTCTTACGTCCGTCGCGGATATCCCTAGAACATCTCATTATATACATAGGACGTACCCAGGATGTCCCGTGAACATCCAAATGTCCGCTTTCAAGCCTTGGGATTGTATTATGGAATATCCTGTGGATATCCGTGACGTCTGTTGTACCGCAGTGGTACATCCCAGGGCCCTGTATTTGCATCCTTACATAGTCCATAATACATCCATCGGATGTCAGGACCTTTCGTAAATATTCGGAAAGAAATGGAATAGGTTCGTGAAAGAAAGTGAAAATAAACTTTGTATGTTCGATGAATATATTTTTTAAGTTATATATATATAAGGTAGGTGTCAATCCTTTTGATAATAATAATCAGTTTAGTTTCTCTGTAAAACAAGAGTTATTTATTAGGTATTATTTACACTATTTACATTAATTACAAAATTACCTGTAAAACAAGAGAAACAACAATTAAAGTTTATTATTATCTCTCCTTGCTTCACTTGATTGAAACTCTTAAAATCTATTCCTTCTTAGTAGGTTGTTCTCTCCTAATGTTTCTCTCAACGTCTAATCCTCCAGTCTTCAAAATCTGCTAATCATCTTCCCTATTGTTTCCTCTAGCGGGAGTTACTTGAAAGGGGCGTGATATATAAAGCGTGGCAATTTTAAATGAAGAAAGTTCACTTTCTTTACATCTCCCCCTCCCGCCGTGAAAATTCTCGTGAGAATTTTTATTATCTATTGTTTATTCTGCTGGTATCAATTTTGTTATGTGGAATAATCCTGTTTCTTGGTTTCTTTTTTCAGTTTTGATTTTAAATATCGTGTTTGATATTTTCTCTGTAATTTTGAATGGTCCAATCCTAAGTTCATCTAATTTTTTCCTATTTAATCTATGTCCGTTTTCAATGTCTACTCAATCTCCTGTATTGAATTCACTTTCCTTCCTGTTTTTGTCAAATAATTTCTTGTTGTATTCATGTGATTTTATAGTGTTATCTAGAGCTAATTTTCTATCTTCTTTCCAATTTCCTGCATTTTTATGTTTTCTTAGTTCTTCGGGTAGCATACTTGTATTAGTACCATCTAGTAGATATTTTGGTGTAAAACCTGTAACTGAGTGTTCTGTTATGTTATATTTGTCAACACATTCTCTTGCTATTGTTGTCCAAGCTTTCTTTTCCTTAGATTCGTTGATTCTACATCGTATTTTATTACTTATTGTTTGATTTAATCTTTCGTTTAGGCCATTTGAAAAGGGTGCATTTAAGGCTGTGTAGATCAGTCCGATGTCTTGTTCTTTTAGGTAATTCTTGAATTCGTTAGAGTTGAGTCCTGGATATTGATCTGTTAGTATTGTATCTATCTTGCTTATTTCTAATGTGTTTTGAACTAATTTTATAAAATCATTTGCAGCTTGAGTTTTTGAAGTTAATATATATGCATATCTTGTATAGTGATCAACTAGAAGATGGAGGTATCTTTTCGTTGATCTTTGACCACCAAATCCACCGATCGTATCAATCGACACTATTTCGAACGGTTTTGTTGCCGGTCCTAGATGAGACATTAATCCATATTTTGCTTGGCCTCTAGATTTATTTTTTTTACAAATTTCGCAAGTTCTGCATATATTCTGTATGTTTTCTATTAATTTCTTTGAAGTGTGATAAGGGCATATTCTGTTTATCATTTGTCTTATTCCAATGTGGCACCAGTCTATATGTGTATCTCTTATTAATTTGATGCTTAATTTTTCTGATAAAACTATCTTCTTGTTATTTTTTATTTGTTTGTAGATTATACCATTTTTATCTATACTTTTTTTTTTTTAGTTCTTCTAATACCGTATTTTCCTTTTGATCTTCAATTATTTCTTGTAGTTGGATCATGTTTACTGTTTTTAACATTTCTTGAGTATTATCTTTTGACTCTAATACCGGATTTCTACTAAGGCAGTCCGCCTCAATATTGTATTTCCCTGGTATGTATATAATTTTGAAGTCAAATTGAGACAAAAAATATGTTAAGTCACCTAGTTCTTCGTCTGTTCTCGCTTTTATATTAAGGTTTTCTAAAGGTTTATGGTCTGAGTACACTTCAAATTTTCTTCCAATTAACCAGTGTTCCCAATATTTTATCGCTTCTTTTATTGCTAAGCATTCCAGGTATATGGCTTTTTTCCTTTTTTGCGTTTCATTTAATTTTTTTGAGAAATAGGCTACTGGCTTTTCCTTTCCATCTTGTTGAGTTTGTTTTATTATTGCACCTATACCTTCTATTGAAGCATCTGTGAATATCTTAATAGGCAAATCTCTGTCGAATATTTCTAGTACTGGTTGAGAACACAATAATCTTTTTATCTCTGTGAATGATTTTTCGCAATCTTCAGACCAATTAAATTTTACATCTTTTCTTAACAATCTATGTAGTGGATCTAGTAGGGTAAATGCACCAGTGAATGAACGGTTAAGGAACGTCACCAGTGAATGAACAGCCATGTTAAAATCACTGTATATAGATATACTTTGCGTGAAAACGTTCATTCACTGGTGCGTGTTCATTCACTGGTGCATTTACCCTATTGTTGAGATTTTCGGTATATATTCGTGATAGAAGTTTATTTTACCTAGAAATTGCCTAATGTTCTTCTGCGTTTTAGGAGTTGGAAAATCATGTATTGATACTAAATTATCTTTAATTGGTTTCACTGTATTATTTTCTATTATATGTCCGAGATATTTAATTGATTTGGATGCGAACGTGCATTTTTTTAATTTCAATCTAAATCCTTCTTTTATCACGGCTTCTAAAACTTGTTTTATATGCATGATATGATCTTCGAAAGTCTCTGAAAATATTAGTATATCGTCTATGTAATTTTCTGTGAAGTCCTTAAGATTATTTTTTCTTAGTTTACTTGATAAAATTCTTTGGAAGATTGCTGGTGCTGTTTTTAAACCGAACGGTAGGCAAGTCCATTGATAATGCCCGTCTTGAGTTATAAAGCCTGTTTTATTTCTATCTTCTGTCCTTAGTGGTATCGACCAAAATGCTGAATTGATGTCCAGTGATGTAAAATATTTACAATTTCTAGCTTTAATTATTAGATCATCAATTAGCGGAAAAGATTGAGCTTGGGGTATCACAATTTTGTTTGAATCTCTAAAATCTATGCATAGTCTAGTTTTACCTTCATCTTTTTTTAATGCTAGAGTCACTGGTGCAGCAAATGGGCTATATGACTCTTCAATTAATTTTTTTTCTAATAGTTTTGCCACTTGCTGTTCTATTTCTTTCCTGTCTTCAATCGTACATCTATATGGTCTTTTACTACAAAATTTATCCACTAAGAGATCTATTCTTGCTTCATAATCTTTTACAGTTCCTATATCATACTTATTTTTGGCAAATATTGTTTTATATTCTTCTATCAATTGTTCTATTCTAATTTTTTTTTTGTTATCTAAGTGATCTAAATCTATCTTAAACTCTTTCTCTTCAATATGTTCATTAAAGTTTATTTTTATCATATCTTCTCTTTGCGATTGTTTTTGGCTTATATTTAGATTTTCGTCTTGCCTTAATTTAAATTCTTTTATTATGTCCAGGCCTATCAACAAATCATGGAAATTCTCATTTTCTACGATAAATACATCTACTTCTTTTTCAACATTGAAAATTTTTAATTTTATTCTTGTTAATCCCTTTGTGAGCGCTACACCACTAATTGTTTTTAATTGTATTTTGTTCTTATCTTTATTATTGTTTTTTATAGTGTTTATTAATCTTTTATTAATTAACGAAACTTGAGATCCTGAATCATAGATCCCTTCTATTTTTATCTTATCTTCCAATACAATATTTGATTTAATTAGTGGTTTGTTTATTCGTTTTTTGTCTCATCATATATTTCTACATCTAGAATAGAATTGTTATTTACCCTCTTTGATACAGTGTTCTTCTCTCTATTTTCTTCATTTTTTTGGAACCAACATTTTTCTTTAGGGTGGTATCTCCCACCTTTACCTAAATCTTCACACGTTTTGCAAGGTTTCTTTTCTTCGTATTTCTTTTGAGAATCTAATGTAGGTTTTTTTTGAAAATTTCTTTTATTTACTAAACATTCGAGTTGTCTTAATTCATTAAATAAGTCTGTAGTTTCTTTTAATTCTGCCTTGTTAATTTTGTTCAATATAAATTCTGGTAACCCTACTGCTATTAATGCTATAAGTGACTTTGTATCCATATCTCTGTTAAAATCTATCAAAAGTTTCTCTTTCCTCAAAGCATAATCAATTAACGAACCTTCTCGATATTTAAATGATAGTGCGTAACTTACGTTATTCCATCCATTATCTGTGAAACATTCTAAAAATCTTTTTTTCCATTCTAACCAACCAGCATCTACTGTTAGTCTTATGAGTGTAGAGGAGTGCCAATCTAAACTTGGTTTATCAAAAAACAATTTCAATAGCTCAATTTTATCCTCACTTTTATCAATTTGAAATCTAGAACACTCTTTTTCAAAGCTTTCTAACCATTGTTGAGCATTAGTATTTTTGCTTGAAAATTTTTCTATGAGAAATTTTTCTGATATTTTTTTAAAGTTTTCTTCTTTATCTTTATTCTGTGTTGTTTCTACCAGTTTCTCTAGTATCTCTTTTAGATTATGGTCTTGTGTTGTGTTTGTACCTTCTTCATTTATTTCTTCTAAGTATTGATCCTTAAATTGCAGATTTCCATCCTCATCCATGTATGTGTCCTCTAATTCTCTTGTCATTGTAATTCACACTTTTCTTGCCTGATTTGTTCGCTTTAATGAATTAACTAATTTTGCGTAGTTACTTGTTTTTTTCAGTTCCACATGATCTCCCATATATCTGAGTTCTTCTGGCAATATATATCTTCTTCCATCTTCCGTAGAAATTGTAGTTATGACAATCATGTTTGTTTTACTATCTTTTGGTGAAGCCACTACCGTAAATTCAAACTGTAGTTTTGACATCATAAACAAAATTGTTGTTTTATAAGGTAGGTGTCAATCCTTTTGATAATAATAATCAGTCTAGTTTCTCTGTAAAACAAGAGTTATTTATTAGGTATTATTTACACTATTTACATTAATTACAAAATTACCTGTAAAACAAGAGAAACAACAATTAAAGTTTATTATTATCTCTCCTTGCTTCACTTGATTGAAACTCTTAAAATCTATTCCTTCTTAGTAGGTTGTTCTCTCCTAATGTTTCTCTCAACGTCTAATCCTCCAGTCTTCAAAATCTGCTAATCATCTTCCCTATTGTTCCCTCTAGCGGGAGTTACTTGAAAGGGGCGTGATATATAAAGCGTGGCAATTTTAAATGAAGAAAGTTCACTTTCTTTACATATATATATAGTATATACATATATTTATATTTATATAATATATAATATAGGATATCTGCGTCCCCAAAGATTATATATAATATAGGATATCTGTATCCTCAACTCAATATTTATATTATATATAATATCGCATATTTATATCCTCAACTCAATATTTATATAACGATTCATATCTTCGGAAAAAATCTCTGAATATCAATATTCTCACTATACACAAAAAAAAAGATTAAATTGCTAAAAAAAAATTTTTGTTCCGATAAAATTTTTTGCAATTCGCATTATAAATCGAAATTTTCTTCAGTCAATAAAAAAATTTGCTTGAGCCAAGACAATTCTCTTGGTTTGAAAAAATTTTGACTTGGCTCGGGAGATTTTTCGGTCTTCAATATAATTTTCTTGGCCCAAGTGAACCTTTTTTTCTGTGTATGATCGAATGGGGATATCCCCAGGACGTCAGATATATCTTGGTAATGTGATGGAATATCCTATGGATGTTTCGATGATCCTGGACATATACAGAATATCCATAGGATATCCGAATGATCCTGGATATATAAAGGCTGTATAAGACATCAAAAGGACATTCGATGGACGTCCTGCGCTGTGTGGGAAATTAAAACAAGTCATAGCTCCTCGTGGTGCTCGCAATGTGTATGAGACTGACAAAGGAAACGCCAAATTAAATCTCACTGTGTTATTCACATTCAGTGCTAGCGGGATGGTAACACCTCCTATGGTAGTTTATTCATACCAGCGACTGCCTGCTGCTGTCGGACAATCTGTTCCTAATTCTTGGGGGATAGGAGTGACTTCTGGTGGTTGGATGAATGCAGAATTGTTTGCTAAATATATAAAGAATGTATTTTATTCTCATCTCGTAGAGCAAAAAGTACTTTTCCCTATTATCTTATTCGTGGATGGTCATAGCAGCCACGTGAAATTACAAGTCAGTGTGCTTTGCACCAGATTACAAATTGTACTCATTTGTCTGTACCCGAATGCAACAAGAATCTTACAGCCTGCGGATGTATCAGCCTTCAAACCGATCGAAACCTTGTGGAAAAAGTCTTTGATGGACTGGAGACGAAGCAATCCTACAGATACACTAACATTAGATAAGATGGCTACCATTTTACAAAAAACAATCGATACTTTTTCTTCCATTGATGAAGTTATCAGAAACGGGTTTAGGGCATGCGGACTTTGTCCTTGGGATGCAGATGCAATCGATTATTCAAAGTGTCTTGGTATTGGAAAGAAAGACAAGATAAGATATGAAGAGGTTCACCCCGGTAGCAAGACGACATTAACTTATGACTCTTTCGAGAAAATAGTTGGAAGTGATATCATTTCTGAATTGAATTCGTATACGGTAGAACAAGCTGTCAATCCAGAGAAGTGTAAAGAGTTTTATATTCTACACCGTTTACTGCAGGAATTTAAAGAACGAGAGAGAACTAATCCGGATCCTCGACATTCGACCGTCCAGATAGAAGAGCCTGCAATTGAGATACTGATGGATGATCGATCCGATGAAGCAGGAGCTATGTCATCGAAGTGCCACAATATCTTGCAGAGGCAAATGCTCTTCTAGAGCCACCATTACCTGTTCATATCGGGACGGAAATGGAATATTCGAAAGATTCTGCAGTCGACCTTATGGATAGGAATGATATTATTCTCTTGGATACAGCAATTGTTGATGATTCTTCTGATTGGCAAGACTATATCATACCTAGTTGTCAAGGTCCTAACATTAATATAAATGAGACTAACGAGGTACAAGTCTTGAAAGTGGATAATCTTATTGATAGTTAAACGGCAATCGAACAAAGTAGAACAAAATATTCAGTGATTACAGAAGAAGAGGCTTTGAATAAAATAAAAGATTGTAATAATAACGATCCTGATAATACTGGTTCTATTCATAGTAATAAGAGTCTAGAAAGTATTAAAATTGAAGGAGTCAACCATGATAAAAAAGAACCTACTATCAACATCGATAAATTTCTACAGGAACCAAAAACTCCTGAACGTAAAGGAAGAAAACAAACTCAAAAGACAACTTATGCAATCACATCATCCGAGTGGAAATTACAAGAGATTGATAAACTAGAAAAACGTATGTCGGACGAAATAGAAAAAGAAGCAAGACAACGTGAAAGGCAGCACAAAAAAGAAGAAAAGGAAAAAGAAGAAGAAGCAAAAAAACGTGAAAGGCAGCAGAAAAGAGAAGAAAAGGAAAAAGATGACGTAGCAAAAAAAAACGAAAAGTTGAGAAGAAAAAAAGCTGTTGTCCAAAAAAGGAGCTTGTCGCAAATTAAGAAAGAAAAAACAGATTCAACAGGAAATGTGGCATACTAATAAACAGACGTCACGTGCTACGGCCGTGGGTGCGGTGGTGGGGGAGAAAGGGCTAGTCCTGAGGCTACCCCTCAGGGCTGGCACTCTCCCACAGGCCGGCACCCAGGGCGGTACACGGAGCGTATATGTAAGTAAAGCATAGAAGTGAATCATTTCCCCCCTCCCCGCAGGACATAACAAGTGGCGACGAGGATCAAGTACGTATATTTATTATCTTCAGTGATAGTTACTATGACAAAATATGCAATACGAAATATACAATACAATTGGTAAATTAACAAACGAGGCAAATTAAAAAAAATATATAACGCAACCTCATTCGTTAATTGGTACCTGAAGAAGTACATGAGCAAATTATTCTCATTAAGTACCATGCCAACGGTAAATTGACAGAAAAGTCAGTTGTTACCACAAAAAAAAAAAAAAAATAGGTAAGCTTATATAGCTGGTACCTGTCAATACAGCCTAGGGCATAAATGATATTGGTAATTTAGCAATGCTAAATGGTACCCAAATGAAGTGATCCTCTTGTACAATTGGTAAATTAACAAACGAGGCAAATTAAAAAATATATAACGCAACCTCATTCGTTAATTGGTACCTGAAGAAGTACATGAGCAAATTATTCTCATTAAGTACCATGCCAACGGTAAATTGACAGAAAAGTCAGTTGTTACCACAAAAAAAAAAAAAAAAAAATAGGTAAGCTTATATAGCTGGTACCTGTCAATACAGCCTAGGGCATAAATGATATTGGTAATTTAGCAATGCTAAATGGTACCCAAATGAAGTGATCCTCTTGTAGGATGGCCAATATACCTCAAATATCGTCATTGGACGCTTTTGACTGCGAAGGCGACCCAGCCTCCGTAGGTCTACGCTGGGAAAAATGGATGAGAGCATTTGGGATCTACCTGCTAGCAACGAACATCGAAGATCCAAAAAAAAAAAGAGCTATGCTCTTGCACATAGGCGGCTTGCCATTGCAAGAAATTTATTACAACATTCCAGGCGCCCACATGCCCAATACAGAGGGCGATGTTTATGGAATCGCCGTCAAAAAACTGAACGAATACTTCTCTCCCAAACAGAGCCGTGTATACGAAAGACACCTCTTCAGGTTGATGAAGCAAGAGCCTGAAGAGAAGTTTGAAAAATTCCTTATACGGTTACGCCACCAGAGTTCAAAATGTCGGTTTACAAACGCTGATGAAAATCTTATAGACCAGATAACAGAGAAGTGTGAGTCGACCAAATTAAGAAAGAAAATCCTCACACTAGGTGATACAGTAACACTCGATGAAATCATTTCGGAAGCAAATGCATTAGAAGCTGTACAAAGACAATTAGATAATTTTGACCCGACGAAAGTGCATCAGACTTTACAGACAGTTCACAGAATAGAAACAAAAAGTGGCCAGGTTAGCTCCAAACCTTGCACCCGGTGCGGAAATGACAAGCACTCAAGCGATTGAAATAATTGCCCAGCCCGAGACAAAAAATGCCGAAAATGCGGATTTACAGGGCATTTTCGCGCACAGTGTCGAACAAGCGCGAAAAAACGTAAGGTAGCAGCGACTTCGAACAACGATAACAAAAAAACGAGATATACTCACAACGAAAAACCCAAGACTGAGATAGACTACATATTTCACTTAGACGATGACGAAACGATAACCTGCCAAATAGGTGGAGTAGGGATTGAAATGCTAATAGATTCTGGTAGCAAGTGCAATATTATAAACGATAAAACCTGGGACAACCTAAAAAGAAGTAATGCCAAGGTTTATAATCAAGTAAAAAAATCCGAACAAAACATTCATGGCTTACGGAAGTCAAGCGCCTTTAACGGTCATAGGCTCTTTCGAAGCAGAAACTATGGTAGGTACAGAAACGAGAGGAGCGACGTTTTATGTAGTAAAAAATGGCACGAGAAACTTACTGGGAAAGGAAACCGCCATATTATTAGCAGTCTTGGAGATGGGGTTTAACGTCAATACCGTCAGCAACATCGCCTTCCCTAAGTTCAAGGCTGTCAAAGTTGACATTCCCATTGACAGATCCGTCGGACCCGTTTGTCAACCATACCGCAGGGTACCCATACCCTTGGAGTCCAAGATAAACGATAAGATACAGGATCTGATTAGATCCGATATTATCGAACCAGTAAGTAGTCCTTCAGGTTGGATCTCACCTATGGTACCAGTACTCAAAGGCGATGGAGACATTAGAATTTGCATCGATATGATACGGGCTAATAAAGCCATCACTCGGGAAAACCATCCCTTGCCTACAATGGAACAACTCATTCCAAGATTCAGGAAAGCACAGTTCTTCTCAAGACTGGATATCAAAGATGCTTTTCATCAAGTAGAACTCAGCGAAGAATGTCGATATATCACTACGTTCATTACCAGTACAGGACTTTATCGATACAAACGTCTTCTGTTTGGAATCTCGTGCGCGCCCGAATATTTCCAGAAAATTCTAGAAAGAATTTTGCTACCTTGCGACGGTGTAGTCAATTTCATCGACGACATCATAGTGTTCGGATGTGACGAAGTGGAGCACAATACTCGTATGGATAAACTCCTGATGTCATAAAACAGAATAACATCCTCCTCAACGACAAGAAATGCATCTATAAAGCCAGACTTATACATTTCCTAGGCCATGAGTTGTCATGCAATGGAGTTAAACCGCTGGATAAATACACTAAAACAATAGAGACTTTCAGAGAACCGTCAACAATAGAGGAACTTCAGAGTTTTTTAGGTCTGGTTAATTTTGTGGGAAAATGGATCCCGAATTTGGCAACACTAACGGATCCGATCCGGAAATTGTTACGGCTCAAATTGGGGAAGACCGCTGAAATCACTCAACATTGGACAGACGACATTTTACTCCGAGGAAACAAAATAGTTATCCCTGCCAAATTACGAGCTAGAGTACTGTTAGCCGCCCACAAGGGACATCCTGGAATAGTCGCCATGAAGTCCAGGTTACGGTCAAAAGTGTGGTGGCCTAAGATCGACAAGGACGCAGAAACATGCGTGAAGGCTTGCAAGGGTTGCACCTTAGTCTCAGCACCAAACCCCCCAAACCCGATGAAAAGACGTGTATTACCGACACAAGCTTGGATAGACGTAGCTATCGATTACCTTGGTCCTCTCCCAAGCGGCCATTATCTATTCGTAGTCGTGGATTACTTCAGCCGATATAAAGAAATTAAAATAACAAAGCCCATAGGCGCTGCCGAAACAATTGAGATGTTGAAAGAGATTATGTCAAGACTAGGCATACCTGTTAGTATCACAGCCGACAACGGCAGGCAGTTCACAAGTGGTGATTTCAAGAAGTTTTGCTCTGAATACGGAATAACACTGTACCACACCATTCCTTACTGGCCACAACAAAATGGAGAGGTAGAGAGACAAAATCACGATATACTGAAAAGACTAAAAATCAGCCAAAGCCAGAAATCAAATTGGAAAAATGATCTTTTCAAGTACCTGATGATGTATAATAGCACACCTCATTCAGTCACAGGCAGATCGCCATCTGAATTATTCTACAGGAGACAATTTAGAGATAAATTGCCATCCGCAATAGACGTTGAGAATACAGGAGCTGATTTGGAAGTAAGAGACAGGGACCTAGAAATAAAAACGAAGGGGAAAGAGCACGAGGACAGAAAAAGAAGAGCCGAGGAAAGTAGCATAGAAATTGGAGAAAAAGTCTATGTGAAAAACATGAGCAAGAACGATAAATTAACAACCGCATTCAATGCTACACCACATACAGTACTAAGCAAGGAAGGAAATGACGTCGACGTAAGGAATGATGAGACGGGTCAGCGATACAGAAGAAATGTGGTCCACCTGAAAAGAGTTGAAGGAGAATGGACAGTTTGCAGAGACAATAAAGAAATGGATCCGGGAAAGAAAGACGATCAGGAATAAGGAACAACACTATATGTTCGATTAACGCCACACGGCTATTTTCTATGACATAAGCAATGCATTAGCAATTTTGTTGTGAAAAAAAAATGAAATAAGGTTTTGATTTTTATTAAGTAATAATTTGTAACAAAAAAAGTTCAAATGTTTGATAAAAGAGAGATGTGGCATACTAATAAACCGACGTCACGTGCTACGGCCGTGGGTGCGGTGGTGGGGGAGAAAGGGCTAGTCCTGAGGCTACCCCTCAGGGCTGGCACTCTCCCACAGGCCGTATATGTATATGTAAGTAAAGCATAGAAGTGAATCATTTCCCCCCTCCCCGCAGGACATAACAGGAAATATTAAAACTAGAAGTAGTAGTAGAGTAAAGAAGGTAACGAATTCAAGTACCGACGATGGGAGAAAACGTGGTAAGCCAATTATTATAAAGCAAGAAACTGTAACTCAAAAAATAAAACTAGTCAAATCCTGTGATAATTGAATATTACAACAAAAATATGTGATATGTACCATAAATAAAGAGTGCCATATGTTTGAAATGATTTTTAGATAATTTAATACTTTTCATGTTACCCATCCCAAACTAACGGTCAATGACTGTCACAGAACCTGACAATAACTGTGAAAATCTGGTCAATCACTGTCGCTTTGAGAACTATCTAATAGTTATCGATTTAATTTTATTCCCTCGTATTTACAACACATGGTATGCAATTTTTCTCATTGTTCCAAGTCCTTGTTAGACGATAATACCGATTTAACTTCAAAATTTTAGTGATAGTCATTCGATTTTCATAAATTTTGTAACGCTTGTGCTTAACCTATCAATCACTGTATGCTTTACCCTATTACCGTATTTTTCACGGAGAATCAGTTTCTCATTGCCAGTAGATTTGAAAATACATGTGACAATATCACACCAAAAAAATTCGTCGTCATTATAATAAATTGTTTACGTTTAAATCACAGAAAGCTCGAATAAAGATCGGAAGTTTTCATTAACATGCTTTCTTAGGAGTGTGCGTGCATACTTTCATAAAAAACATAAGAAAAGCATATTAATGAAACTTACGATCGCTTCGGTTCGGCATAGTGCGCGTTGAGTTTTAGCCCTTTTGGAGATGATGAATATTATTGTATGTATACGGCGTATTTCATGACATTTCTATCAAGATCGGTTTTCGATATTTTTTATTTCCCTGGAAAAAAATCTCCTAAAATATCAATTGAAACACGAAGTTGGAATTTTTTTCAGATTTTTGCATTCATCCGTATTTGAGATATGAATTAATTTGTTTCTTCAAAAACACCTATTTTGAACAATCTGGAGAAGTCCTTCAAAATCTAGGAGAATATAAGAAAATTTTCGACTGCCAAAAAAAAATGGACTTTCCTGTGGTGAGGACGAGAGTTGAATTAAGAGTAGTATATTGTGCACCGAGAGCGAAAACGGGCGATTGCGCGCTTACGAAGTTGAGGCCCCGAGGTGAAACTGAGCGTTTTCGCTCCGCTGTTAAAGAATAGTACATTGTTTACCGAGCGAGAAAACGGTCGATTGCGCGCCGAGTATGAATTTGAGCACCGAGGCGAAGCCGAGGTGTTCTCAAGTTCATACGAGGCGCTAATGACCGTTTTCTCCGAGGTGAACATACTATTTTCTTCAACAGCGGAGGGAAACCAGCGAGTTTCCATCCGCAAATGAGGATGGAAACCAGTCGATTGCCGGTCCTCGTTTGCGGATGGAAACTCGCTGATTCCGCTCCGCTGTTGAAGAAAATAGTATGTTCACCTCGGAGAAAACAGTCATTGGCGCCTCGTATGAAGTTGAGAACACCTCGGCTTCGCCTCGGTGCTCACCTTCATACTCGGCGCGCAATCGACTGTTTTCTCGCTCGGTAAACAATATACTATTTTACAACAGCGGATGGAAACCAGTGAGTTTCCATCCGCAAACGAGGACCGGCAATCGACTGGTTTCCATCCTCATTTGCGGATGGAAACTCACTGGTTTCCATCCGCTGTTGTAAAAAAGAAATTATTGCATCGCATTCTTCATGTAAAAACAAACACAAAAGTTACGAATAATGTAAGTCGAACAAAGCATATCTGAGGAATTACAGAATGCTGAATATATGAAAATAATACAGTACAACCTCTCAATAGTGCCACTTCCCCTAATCCGTGCTCGGGCGCTTCCCCCACTACCATACTACACTCCCGGCGTACAATAAGGTCCGAAGGTTACACTTTTCTTTCACAAGCGTTTGTAGTCAGAGTGGGGGAACCGAGATTCTGAGAAATGTATTCCCTTCACAGCCCATGAGCGGCACTATTGAGAGGTTGCACTGTATCAACATCAGGCTACATAATGAGGTAGTCCACCCGACTCGGTGGCATTTTACCCTGACCCTCTACAATCTGTTTCATTATCTCTTATCTTATTCAACCTACAAAAAACGTATTCTCAATTTGTTTCAGATTTGTCGGACCAGCCGTCCTCTCAAAAAAAAAAAAAAAAAAAAAAAATGAATGAACCTCGCTTATTAAAGAAAAACGCCCATTCTGAATTTTTTTTTTTTAAATTCACGAAAATTCTGTGTCACAAAACTAAAAGTTTTGAGCCATGAATCATAGTGAAAGTATCTTGATTTCCGGATTCACGGAAGGAAAGGTAGATTGACATCTTCTTATTCTTGAAATTTTTATGTAACGCATTGGCACAGCAATTCTTAATACTCTGCCACATTTATGATTTCTAAGTATTTCAAAGTATTTTTCATAAAACACTTTCAAAGAATAAGTGTAGCAGAGTATTTAGAACTGCTGTGCCTTGCGTTCGATAAAAATTTCATAAGTAAGAAAAATGTCAATCTACTTTTCCTTTCGAGAATCCGGAAATGAAGATACTTCCAGTATGATTTATGGCTCAATATTTCTGTTTTGTGAGACAACATTTTTGTGAATTATTAAAAAAATTTCTATATGGGCGTTTTTTTTTCAATGAGCGAGGTTCATTTGTTTTTCAGAGAACGGCTGGTCAGAAAAGTCTGAAACAAATTGAGAGTACGTTTTCTGTAGGTTGAATGAGATAAGAAATAATGGAACAGATCGTGGAAGGTCAGGGTAAAATGCCGCCGAGTTGGGGTGGACTATCTCATATGTTTGAATATTTCCATAATAATTTTATTTTATTTGAAAATATCCATCACCCTGTAATTTTTCAAATATGCTTTCTTCGACTTACGTATATAATGAGAGAAACTTTTTGATTTCTCTTCACACGGGGAGAACTCCTGGCAGTATATGTTCCCGCCGGTATAACAGACTCCCCGCACAAAAGAGGATTCTTTCACCGTAAATGCGGGCGCAAAATCTGCCCGCGCGAGAAGGCAAACGTCCCGTCTTATATTTTCGGTAACGCCACCTTCCCCATATACGGTGAACTATTGGTCCTGCCAAGACTTCCCGCAAGTGCGGGAAGTTCGAGCGCCCGGAGCGGATCTGAAAAGGCCCCGAAAACGTAGGGAGAAGAGATTTCCGCGCGGAGGCGCCACAGTACCCGGAGTTCTCCCCGTGCACATGAAGAACGCATTGTAATAATTACTTTCTTCAATTCAATTAATTTTCAAATATAACTCTTGCGCTCATGAAATCCTCATCTTTTTTCGGGTCCAAAAATGTCCTTAAATTTGACTAGGTTTCCAGGAATTTGTTCAGATTTGAAAAAATAGGTGTTTTTGAAAGAACAAACTAATTCAAATCTCATATCAGATACAGAGGGTTAAAAAAAATCTAAATAAAATTCAGACTTCGTCTTTCTATATATGAGCGGATCCACGTCACTTCACTCAAAAAAAAAACCGTCGAGTCACGGATCTTTGCGCCATTTGACATATCTTTAGTACTATGGGGAAAAAAAATACGACTTCAGGGATTTTGAAAATTTTCCAAAACTGGCGGAGTTAGAGCTATTGGAATTTTCGTAAGTCGCTGTTGCACCGCTATGCTTAAAAATTCATATCTCCGAAAGTATTTACCGGAGCGGACTGATCCTGGAATCATTTTGTTCGTCAAAGAATACGCTTTCATACAAAAAATTTTGTTTCAAAAAAAAAAAATTCTTCCATTTTTTTTCGTCGTTTATTTTTTCAATTTCGCTGCCAATTCCGCGGGACTTACAGGAATCCATGCAGATAATTTTTTTTGAATCGCCGAATCCTTCCCCTTCAACCCCAGAGAAAAAAATTTATGGAGAACCTACCCAGGTAGAAATTTGCCTAGAGTTTGCTAGTCATAGGCTAGCGCCTAGCTGGGAAAATCTAGGCGTTCCAAGTTAGGGGAATCTATCGTGGCTCTAGCTTGGCGCAGGCTAGCCAATCTAGAGTTTAATATAGGAAACTCCGGGCGTTCCAAGTTAGGGGAATCTATCGTGGCTCCAGCTTGGCGCAGGCTAGCCAATCTAGAGTTTAATATAGGCATGCGTGGATAGAGCCTAGCCAGAGCCTAGCCAGAGCCTAGTCAGGAATCTGTCCAGTACCAAGCTAGGGCCTTTCTTCGACCAATCCTGGCCGCGTTTTAGGACAATTCGACAGAGTGTCTTTCAATACTCGAAACGCTCGTGATTGAGATTGGAGTGAAAAACTATAGATATTGATTCGGACCGAAAATACGAAATTATATTTTTTCAGATAGCATCGGTTTGAAATATAAACCAATTAAGTATAACATATTTTGTGTGTGATAATTAGTAAGAATTGTTATTCCTTCAACAATTGTCACTAATTATCTACACGAAATATCTCATTTGTAATTTACTTGCACTCCAGACTGATACTATATGGTATCTAAAATATAATGCAAGTTCGAATTTTTGATATTCGAAATTACGCAAACGCGGATTTTGTTGATAGAATATTACGATGATCGGCCAAGCGTGAAATTTTTTCAGTCCTTGAGCCAAATAGAAAAAAAAGAATCCCGAATCTAAGCCGAGTACGGAGTTTCGGGCAAAAATCGGTTGTTAAAAATCTCGACATGAGTAAGATTTTTGAATGTTCAATTCTCTCAAATAATGGTAATACATTTTAAGTTGACGGAACTTCATTTTCTATTGCAGATTAACTAACTATTTAACTTCACTCATCTGCACTGAGAAAAAAATGTGGTTGATTTTAACAAACGGGCGGTCACGGGCAGAGAAACGCCGTTTTGGTTGAAACAATCAAAAATATGATCATTTCAAATAGTACAACTAGAGTTGAATAAATTTTCAGTTGAATCGACTGAAACTCATTCAATGCAACTGAATATCTATCAACCAAATGGGTTTGGTATATTCAACCACTTTTTTTTCTCAGTGTGTTTAAATGGACTTGATTATTATTCGTCCTTATATCAACCATTATTCAAAAGTCAATTTGCTAACCCACTGAAAATAGTAACAGAGACTAGATTTTTATCAATATTATTACATACTTACTGTAAGCGTTACAGTGAGTGAGAACTTTTGGAACTCTAGGAAAGTAATTGGATTAAAAAGATATTTGGAACTCAGATGTTCAAGTAAAGAATGTTTTTATGCAATCGAATAAAAGTATAATATACTATTTAATCATCAGAAATCTTTGAAGTGACCGTGAAATTTAGCTGTCATGTTTTATTTTTTTCAAGTACATATTGATGTAAATCCTCACAAATCAAAGTTTACCTATTGAGTCAAAAAGTGTCAAGTATTGTAACAGACGACGATTAGATCTAGATGAAAACCGGACGTCAGCCGATCAACGAAGTCAAGCAACATCAACTGCAGCCAGAACTTGGATGGGTGACCCACATGAATTGAAAAAAAAAACAAAAAAAAATCACTCATTGAAGAGATGATTTCTAACATCCAGGAAATATTAACTGCGTTCTCTACCACTCGCGAAAGAATAAACTACTGGTGAAAAAAATATTTTTCGTCCGGATAATATCGAAAATAAACAAAAATAGAATGATCGGGTCATCGGCTGATCAATTATTGGGCTCTTGTTGGGCCATTGACTATAATATATTTTTATATTCATAAATTTATACTCGCCCAATGTCGATAGCCACACGTTGGACCGAAATTATCAACCCAACTAATTACCAATATTGGATCGGTATTGGCTGCCGACGCTGGGCCTGCACTCAAACCTTTAGCGCCTCACCAGATTTCCAATCTAGGCGCTAGCTGTTCCGACCGTTTCGAATCGGGCTGGACACTGGACAGTTTTCCCACCCAGCGCCTAGAAATAAACTAGGAAAACTGGGCAGCGCCTGGCCTGGGCCAATTCACAATTTCTACCTGGGTACCTGGGCCGGAGAAAAACAAAAAACGTCCGGTCGTGCGTCGCCGCGCACGCCGATCCACGTCTGCGTGCGGCGTTCTCGGTTCGAAAACTGCCTCAAAACAAAATTACAAACACGTTTGTCGATCGGAAATTTTCTGAATTTTCCAAAAATGATGACCATTTTTTATTCACTTGTCATTTTCAATGCGTAATCCAAAAAATAAAACTTGAAATGTCAATTCCACCATGTTTCCCTTCGTTTTTTGAAAATCTTATTTTTTTTCAGAAAGTTCAGGAAATTTCCGATGAAAATTATGTCCAAAAGTTTTCCGCTCGTTCATCTCAAAACCTATCTCAGAGCGTTCTGTGAGGATATGTCAAAAAGAGACAACATAACGGAGAGCGATCTATACGAACGTAGTATTTAATATAGAAACGTATCAGAGCTCTGTAGAAACATATTCTGTAGGAACGTATTCTGTAGAAAAGTATCAGGGAGCGTTCTGTAGAAACGTATTCTGTAGAACTGTAAAAGTTTTACTAATTTTTCTGTTGAACTGTGATATGTAGAATAATTTTTCTGTAGAAACGTTCTCAGCGACATGCTGTTGAAACTTTCTGTGGGAACGTATCAAAAAATATTCTGTAGAACTGTAACGTGTAGAATAATTTTTCTGTAGAAACGTACCTGTGGGTTATTTTACTCGGGGGCTGCGGAAACGAATCTAAATACAATCTGTAGAACCGTATTATGTACAAAAGTTTTTCTGTAGAAAAATATCTGTAGAAACGGTCCTCTGTAGAAACGATTTCTGTAGAAGCGGTCCCATCCCGCTCATGACATCGTGGTGAACTTCGAATTCGCGCATAGCGACCACAGGTCGCTATATTTAAAGATGCTTCGCTCGATGCGAAAATCCATATTTGGCCGATAATGAGGGCTCTGCGTACCGGCGCCATGCGGTCTAGTCACTCTGCATTAGGCTAGCATTACGAGCACACGAGTGTATTATTTCTGCGTTTCTAGTCTGAATTCTTGTTGCTGATTTGTTGCATTTGAGCCCCGTGGGCATTTGGTTTAGTTGTGCGATTGTTGAGAGTGAGTGTTTTCCCCGAAGAACGGCTGACTTCACGTAGCAGCGATACGATGGATTTTGGGAGAGGAAAGATTCTGTTCCTCAGGTGGCTGGAAGACGGTAAGCTTTAGCCATTCTCACTCAGGATAATTCGAATCCGGCAACGGCCGTCTGCAATATATTGCCTTAGAACAGCCACGAGGCTATTTAAAATCTTCGAAATCGAATTAAGACGATCTCCGAAGGGTACCCTACTGAAAATCGCGGGATGAGATCTGATATCAGATCTCAGATAAGATGTGATGTGAGCTTATATGAGAACTGATATCAACTCACTTCAGATCTCACCTGCAGCTCACATGAGATTCTGGTAACGAAATTGAACTGGGTTTTCATTCCAGATCCCATATAAGTCTCATGTCAGATATCTTGTCAGATTTTCTGTAAAACTGAGAACGTTTGTAGAAAAAAAAAAATTCTCGTGTAGCAAGACTTGAACTCAGGACCTTCGGTTTTGTAGGCTCTTATCTTACCACTGCACCACGACACTGCTTACTAAATAATGAATTTTTCATGTATATTTTGAGTTACTAGTAACATTAACTTCAGTTATTTTCAGGTAATAGTCATAGTAACTTAATATATATGCGAAAAAATCCTTACCTTGTAAGCAGTGTCGTGGTGCAGTGGAAAGGTAAGAGCCTACGAAACCGAAGGTCCTGAGTTCAAGTCTTGCTACACGGGAATTTTTTTTTTTCTACAAACGTTTTCAGTTTTACAGGAAATCTGACAAGAGATCTGACATGAGACTCATATGGGATCTGGAATGAAAACCCAGTTCAATTTCGTTACCAGAATCTCATGTGAGCTGCAGGTGAGATCTGAAGTGAGCTGATATCAGTTCTCATATAAGCTCACATCACATCTTATCTGAGATCTGATATCAGATCTCATCCCGCGATTTTCAGTAGGGTAGGCCGTCACCAGTGTCCCCAGGTGTTAGATTTCGAGTTGGAGTATTTATTTTATAGAGAATTATTTTATAGAGTTTAGAGTTCGAGTCTTATTTTTATAGTTCGGGCTTTAGTAATTACAATTATTTATTGCGTTAGTCGCAGAGTTAGGTTAGGTTAATTTTGAGGAATTTTTTAAATTATGAGCTCTTTTGAGCAGTCTTGGAGGCGAGCCAGTCGTTGGAAAGCGATTGGTGTCGTCAAATTCTGATTTTTGATTAGATTATTTCGTTGTAGGTAATAGGCCTGCCTATTTTATAATTATATTTTGTTGTAGGCCGTAGGCCGTTTGATTTTGACATTCTATTTGTTATTTTGAGCCACAGGCTATCCTATTGTTAATCGTAAGATTGTTATTTATTTGTAAACTCCTCCTCGTGGAGAGTAAATAGTGTTTTAGCTCATTTATGGTCTTCCGAAGACCTGATTTGTCGAGTAAGTCCTTTTTGCTTCATTTTTTTCTGTTATTGCTCTCCTACGTGGAAGCTAGTAGTTTATCTGATATTGTGAAACTCGGCAAACGCGGCCAGGTCGCCTTTACACGACCTACAGCCGTTTTATACCCGCGGGGAAGTACCCCCGGGTTTATTATCTGTTATTTCTATTTTTCTATTCCATTTCATTGAATAAATTCTATTTTTTTTTTCTTTATCAAATTAAAATTCACGAGTCGTTCATTACGCCCCGTTCATCCTTCATTTGATCCTGACCCCTCTTCGCGGTACTGTGGCTAGCCGACGCCTCAAGTACCCGTAGGTAAGATTTTGTTTATATTTTTGAAAGTGGCGGTTATCCGCCTGGCGCCCAACATCTTGTTATTTTATTAATTTTTAGGCCAATTGTCGAGTGGATGGTTTTCGGAGGCTAGTCATCCGGTCTAGTTAAAGTAAAAATCTACGTCACAATACATATCTAAATTTTCAAGATGATCGTGAAAAAAGTGATTTTCTTTGGGAACGTCCTTGATTGGATTTCATTGTGAATCTATACCACATCAAAAATCACCTTATTCCAGAGAATCGACTACCTTGAATTATTTTTTCAATCCTGAATTAAATCTGAAGATGTTGTATCATCAATTGCTGGAAAACTATGCTGCTGTGACACAGGATCCCGAGATTCCACTGGACAAATCAACATATTGCAAATATTTTAATTACAATTCAAATTTGACATTCAAATTACCGCGCACGGATGTTTGCAATAGATGCTCCGAAAGTGAATCACACCGAGTAGAATCTGAGGAGATCAGGGCATATAAGGCAGAAGTCAAAGAATATCATGGTCTTGGAAAAAAAATTATTTCCGCGAAGAACGTCTTGTGTTGCGAATTTGATTACGAACAGAATTTACCATTACCCGAAATTCCGGTTTCGGATCAATTTTATAAAAGATTGCTGTGGTTGTATTTGTTTAATGTGCACGTATTCAACTCTGAAAATAGTTACATGTTTTCTTTTCTAGAGGGAAATGCAAAGAAGGGCGCAAATACCGTACGCAGTTTTGTTGACTACCCGATAGATGAAGGATTTGATAAGACAATTCGGGAGAAGATTGTTCTGTTTTCAGATGCAGCTAGTGGACAAAACAGAAATCATACGGTATTTTTGTTTTTATTTACACTGTCTGCCAAGCTCAGTGTTGATATTTGGCACATATTTCCAGTACGCGGTCATTCTTACTGCCAATGCAACCGGAATTTCGGATTGTATTCTCAGAAAAAAAAAAAAAAAAATTAGAGCGGATCGAAACATCCACTGAGTATATCGACCTAATTAGAAATGCTCGTGATCCCCCGTTCACGATAGTCAAGTCTGCAGATAAAATTTTACATGATTTTGACAAAACATTTATGAAAAAAGTAAAATATCCAAAAGGACTAAAAGTTAGCCAAGCTTATATGATTCATTATTCACCATCCGGAATGGTACAAGTTTTCGACAATTACAGACTGGAAAATTCTTCTTCATATAAGATAGATCTGAGAATTAAACTTGAAGATTTAACCAAAATTCGCGCAATCCAAGATGAATGACGTGAAAAGTTTATTGCGATATTTATCTGCCAAAGGACAAGCATTTTTTAACGAATATTTTGATTCGATTACTGGCGATGCAGAGGTATACGATACCGACGAAGACTAGTATACGCAAGCTTGTTCATCTGTTTTGTTTGTGGTCACTGGCAGCGAGTAGAAGCTCACGTACGCAACGCCAGCGTGTGTTGGTCGAACTATAGTGCGGCCATCGTTCCGTTTCCTTTTAACTTCCTGGTATATTTTTTGGATATAAGATTGGAAAAAATCTCAAATATATTAATATTACATTTCATAAAATTTGCTGAATTGAAATCGTACCTAATTGGAATTGTAAATAGAATAGTAAAATGCTTGTAAAATGCTTGTCAGGTTATTTCTTAAGAATATATGGGGCCGGTTCAGAGTTGCTCATCTTCAAAGCTCCGAACGGTAAAAATTCCCGAGTAAAAATGATTTTATATAATTATATAGAATTGTATAGAATTATATAAAAATTATACCGAATTGTATAGAATTATATATAAAAATCCATGTAAGTTTTATAGAACTCTATATAATTATATATGCACCTTGATATAGTTATATAGAATCATATAGAGTTCTATAAAACTTACATTTAAGCTTGTTTTAGATCCTATATAGAACTCTATATGATTCTATATAACTCGATCAAGTTATATATATAATTATGTAGAGTTCTATAAAACTTACATGTAAGCTTGTTTTGGATCCTATATAGAACTCTATGTGATTCTATACAACTCTATCAAGTTATATATAATTATATATAGTTCTATAAAACTTACATACCCACACAGCACAATGTCATCCACAGGATATCCACTGTACATCTCTTACGTTCGTCGCGGATATTCCTAGAACATCCCATTATATACATAGGACGTACTCAGGATGTCCCGTGAACATCCAAATGTCCGCTTTCAAGATATCCTTGGGATTGTATTATGGGATATCCTGTGGATATCCGTGACGTCTGTTGCACCGCAGTGGTACATCCCAGGGCCCTGTATTTGCATCCTTACATTGTCCATAATACATCCATCGGATGTCAGGACCTTTCGTAAATATTCGGAGAGAAATGGAATTGGTTCGTGAAAGAAAGTGAGAATGAATTTTGCATGTTCGATGAATATATTTTTTCAGGTATATATGAGCAAGTCCACCAATTCTGGACGTCGGATCCGGCCTCACCCTCTCAGATCTTTTTGGAATTTTGTATGCTGAAAGTCCTCATCGAAAAACAACTACCCTATTTTTTCCAGATTTTTATCCCTTTTATTTCAGAAGTTATTATATGGGGTATTTCATACAGTTTTATACTTCTTGTCTTAATCATTTTTTTTTTAGTTGTTTCGCCACTGCCCGGGAAAAACGAATTAGATCTGACCATATCTGATCAGAACTGGTCAGATCTGGCCGAGCAGATCTGGTCAGATCTTTAAATTGTCTCTATCTGACGAGATCTGGCCAGATATAATCAGATATGTCCAACTATATCTGACCAGATCAAATATTTTATTTTTATTTTTAAATAAATTGTTTACATAAATTATCAATCAAAATGACTTAACTTTGACTATAATTTAAACAAAACTATTTTGTTATGATGAAAAACAATCAAAAAAATAATTGAACTGTAATTGCATGACTTTATTGTGACGGTCAACCATCCACGTACTAACCACGCTCAATGCTGCTTAACTTCAGTGATCCCCGTGTTCCTTGAGCTGTCCGGCCGCTGTACTGCTGATGTGATAGTCTTGACGAATTTGTAAAGTTCATGACATAATAGATCACTTTAGCATGAATATAATGTAAACATCAATTTCCTAATCCATTTTTATCTTTTTCCGAATAGTATAATTAATAATCATTGATTTATTAGAAGTCAGGGGGGGTAAACGGATAGCCCCCATAAATTTAGTGACAAATTTTGTTCATTCGGAATGTTTTTGAAGTGATGTTCGACATTGTTGATTATTTCTTTCAATTTTCGAAAAATAAAGTTTTTATACAATTTTTTCGAAAATTGAAATTTTTTTTATTTTTTTTATTTACATCTGGCCAGATATAATCAGATCTGATCAACCTTGGCGCTTTATTCAGTATGAATACAGTAATATCTGATCAGATCTGACGAGATATAATCAGATCTATTTATGTTTGATGGTAATTACAATTCCAAACATAATTATATCTGACCAGATCTGACCAGATATAATCAGATCTGTTCATGTCTGATGTAGTTTTGAGTCCAGATATAGTTATATCTGATCGGATCTGGCCAGATATAACTAGATCTGATCATGTCTGGTTAAGATTTCAGCCCAGATATAGTTATATCTGATCAGATCTGGCCAGATATAACGAGATCTGATCATGTCCAAAATGTCATATCAGACCAGATATGAATAGATCTCACCAGATATAATTAGATCTGAACAGATATAATTATATCTGGTCAGATCTAATTCGTTTTTCCCGGGTGTGGCACTTTTTTGAGAGACTAGGTTTTCTGTTTAAAAAAGTCTCAGCTTGCCAAAAAAAATATTTTTTTTTCATCCACGCTTGTAAAAAGCCCTCAAAATTCAGTTTAAAATAAAAAAGCTGTTTTTTTGCCGTTGCCCAAATTTTGAAAAAAATTTCAAATCTTTCTTAGAAAAGCTGAGAAAATTTTACATTGACCACGTAATTTTCAGAGTGGGATCTCGATAAATACACGAGAAATGAATTAATGAATAAAAATTGGAGAAAATTTTCAATTGATTTCCAGATTCATTCCATATATTCAAAAAGATCTGAGAGGGTGAGGCCGGATCCGACGTCCAGAATTGGTGGACTTGCTCATATATAATATTGTATATTTATATCTTAATGAATAATATGATGAGAAAAAATTACGGACGATCCGGGGATCGAACCCGGGCCTACCGCAGCCTATCCGTGGACTTATGCCAATAGACCACCTTGCTCGCCCACGGACCGCCGTCATCTTTCTCATCACTTTGACTCTATCGTGTACTATTTACATTATTATTGAGAGAAGGTATCAGCCGATACACTCAGTGAAATTATTACTGTCAAATTATTAACTGTGTGACTTTTTGCCACCTCAAGGAAATAACTACAATTAACTCCATTATTCTCGTTGCTTCATTTTCAGTCATATTTTAATGAATGATATGATGAGAAAAAATTACGGACGATCCGGGAATCGAACCCGGGCCTACCGCAGCCTATCCGTGGACTTATGCCAATAGACCACCTTGCTCGCCCACGGACCGCCGTCATCTTTCTCATCACTTTGACTCTATCGTGTACTATTTATATCCTCAACTCTTCGTTGGGTCGTTCAAAAAAATCGACTATTCTTTTTTTTTAAGTCTTATGTTTAATAGTTGCAGGAAGAGGAAATAAGACGCCTGTTGAAATTTCAACCCTCAATATTAATATTTAGTGGTTCCCAAACGCAATTTTCCATTTTTCATCTGATTAACACGGGAAATATTCTTGAGTTATTCCTGAATTGTGTAGCTCAGTAATGAGGCAATGTATACATAGAGGTCCGATACATATTTTCATAGGAAATTTAATGCTCTACCAAAAAGGTCTCTTACAATTTTTTGATGAGTTAAGTTTTTCTTTTGTTAGTCAAGGTTTAAATTGAATTTTACCTTCAATAGCTTTAGAGAGTTAAGTTATCGAAAAGTTATAAAGGGCATTGAATTTTCTGTAAAATATATGTCGGACCTTCATGTGCATTGCCTCGTTACCGAGCTACAAAATTCAAAAATAACTAAAAAAAATTTCTCATAATAATCAAGTGAAAAATGGAAATAGATCACTTTCAGGAGCCACTAAATAATAATATTGAGGGCTCAAATTTTAACAGGTGGCTTATTTCCTCTTCCTACAACCATTAATCATGTGACTTTGAAAAAAAATGTATTGATTTTTTTGAACCAGTCTACTCTTTATATATTTATAACATAATAACGACATACGTTTTCACTGTTGCATGAAACATCTCACTTCTGATAAAACTGAAGAGGAACTGAATATCACAAAATGTCAGAAAAACTGTGAAATCCACGTTACAACGACTACAATGAGCGGATCCACGTCACTTCACTCAAAAAAAAAACCGTCAAGTCACGGATCTTTGCGCCATTCGACATATCTTTAGTACTATGAGGAAAAAAAATACGACTTCAGGGATTTTGAAAATTTTTCAAAAATGGCGGAGTTAGAGCTATTTGAATTTTGGTAAGTCGCTGTTGCACCGCTATGTTTAAAAATTCATATCTCCGAAAGTATTCACCGGAGCGGACTGATCCTGGAATCATTTTGTTCGTAAAAGAATGCGCTTTCGTACAAAAAATTTTGTTTTAAAAAAAAAAATTCTTTCAATTTTTTTTCGTCGTTTTTTTTTTAATTTCGCTGCCATTTCCGCGGGGCTTACAGGAATCCATGCAGATAATTTTTTTTGCATAGCCGAATCCTTCCCCTTCAACCTTGAAACCAAAAATTTATGGAGAACCTATCTGGACCAAAGAAAAAAAATAAAACGTCCAGTCTTGCGTCGCCGCGCACGCCGATCCACGTCTGCGTGCGGCGTTCTCGGTTCGAAAACTGCCTCAAAACAAAATTACAAACACGGTGGTCGATCGGAAATTTTCTGAATTCTCCAGAAATGCTGACAATTTTTTTTTTCACTTGTCATTTTCAATGCGTAATTCAAAAAATAAAACTTGAAATGTCAATTTCACCACGTTTCCCATCGTTTTTTGGAAATCTTATTTTGTTTTCATAAAGTTCAGGAAATTTCCGATGAAAACCGGAAAGAGAAAGAGACAGAGTCTCAAGAAAGAGATGAGGAGGAGGCACTCGGCCTCTGCGCGCGATGCCAAAATCTCGACCAATATTGACTACCTCGAGCTCCGATAGTTGGCGGATCGGACGATTTTTCAAGAGATATAGGTATACATTAGACCTCGCCAAAAAGATTTTAAAAAAATTCAATTCCGTCCGAAACAACTTTAAACGTAAGTATTTGACCTAATAATGAGCCTGTCCAAATTTGGACTCCATTGGATAATTCTTAGAGGTCGCGCATTGAGTCTCAAATTTTGCTATTCTATTAACACGTAAAAATGGTTTTTTCACCGTTCAGTGCTCATTGAATTTTTCCTGGGCATCGCGGGGCGTCTAAATCGCTGTGAGGTTTTAATTATATGTTGAGGTTTAAATATATGGGGCGTTCCATGCCAAGTCGTAAAAAATATTTTGATTGCTATTTAGAATCAGAAGAATGATACAAAAAATCGCGGACCAGATCTGAGAGGTTGAGGGTCAGGACAAGGTCGATTTGGCATGGAACGTCCCATATGTTTAAACCTGAACATACTATAATCAAAACTTCACAGCGATTCAGACTGCCTGCGAATACCCAGGAAAAATTCAATGAGCACTGAACGGTCAAAAAACAATTTTTACGTGTTAACCCTTCGTAGTCACACTGGGTGGATTCCACCCAGGCCTTACTTTGGGCCTGAATATCTTTAGGTCATGGTATAAATTGGGCATTCTCCTTTCAGGGGGCGAGGGTTTGAAGTGTCCCCTACAGGTACAGATCGTTGGCAACTCGAAAGAACGATCAGTGTTGAATTGGCAGCTGTCAAGACAACATCGTGCGCCGCGGTGGGTAAATTTCACCCAAGTGTGACTATCACGCAATCTTTAGTGAAAAAAAAAATGAATTTTTGTTTTTTTTTCCTTTCGAGAATAAGTGTACAAACCGTAAGTATGAGTGTGGCATACATTTTTTTTTTTTTTCGACAATGTATGTCATAATAACGCTGTTATTTGCTATTAGATGACATACCATCTACGGAGCCAGGCGTTCCAAGCGGAACTATTAAAAGAAGCTGATGTAGAAGATTATGGCGGTGAGTTATCAGAAGATAGAGGGGATCATGTTTCCGAGATAGGTGTCCCTTTGAACTTGATGTATTATGAATAAAGTACATATTTTTGTATAATTCCGCATTCATTTCTACTCCAAAATCGATCCTCTTCACATGTCGAAATAATAGTATATTGTGTATCAAGGAGGCTAAGTTGGTCTTTAGACGCCGAGCGTGATGTTTGCAGTATGAGTCGTAGACGTTCGTGCGCCTTTGGCCAAAGGCGCGCGAACGTCTACGACTCATACTGCATACATCACGCTCGGCGTATAAAGACCATAGCCTCCGTGGTACACACCATATTTTATGTAACGCGGCGCGATTTACAAGCGAAAGTGTTTGCCTCGTTCTGAAAACATCGCGTCCATTGAACTAATGCCAAACTTTGGCCAAAGGCGCGCGAACGTCTACGACTCATACTGCAAACATCACGCTCGGCGTATAAAGACCATAGCCTCCGTGGTACACAACATATTTTATGTAACGCGGCGCGATTTACAAGCGAAAGTGTTTGCCTCGTTCTGAAAACAGCGCGTCCATTGAACTAATACCAACCACCTTCAAGTTAGTATGCTAAGAAGATAATGCAGAATAAGTTTCGACAGTCGTGTTCATTATTTACCTGCAGAGAGGCATCTAATGACTCTTTTATGTTCCTAGGACTCTAAAATAAGCAAAACGACTCGCACCACTATCTTTTTTTTCACTGATCAACAAGCGCCTACTTTATGTTCTCCGAACAAACCTCATAAAGCGCGTAAATCGCGCCTGTATTACATAAATACCTTTATTCAAACGCGCACTATGGCACTATTTTTTTCCTACAAGTACCATATCCGACGAGTAGCCCCGTTGAAATTTTACTTCAAAATATTGAAAATACAAAAAGTTATGATTTTTTGAGTGAAAAGGCGTATTTTTTGTCAAATTCAACTATTTACGATTTTTTTTCAACACGTTGCAATTTGAATTTCGACATACCGACTTTTGATACGTATTCTAGAATGTTCAAAGTATTTTCTAGTATTTTTTTGATCCCGATTGGACTGATAGTTCTCACACAGCTCCCATTTGAAACTCGACTGGGTGGATTCCACCCAGTGTGACTACCATGTGATTCTACAGAAGTGTGACTACGAAGGGTTAATTGAATAGCAAAAATTGAGACTCAATGCGCGACCTCTAAGAATAACTCGACGGAGCTCAAATTTAGACAGGGTCATTATTAGGGAAAATATTTACGTTTAAAATTGTTTCGGACGCATTCGAAAATTTTTTTTGTTTTTTGCGAGGTCTAGTATACATTAGACTGACAGTTATTTTGATTATCGACGAAATGTTTCGCTCCGAGTACATGAATCGGTTCCCAATAAATAAAAAAAAAAGTCTTGCCAAATCTTAGCTCTTCATTTCAATATTAAGGGGTGCCGACAGTCCCTCACTTTTTCCCATTTGAATAACATGGGCTTTTCGACTGTTTCAATCAATTTTTTTCTTGAAGACCCAATTATTTGTCAAAAAATCTCAGATTGGGCAACAATGTCGGTGATGATACTCTCTTCCGGTAAAACAAAATTTCGCAACATCCATCGGCAATTTCGTCTTCGTTCTTATCCCTCAAATCTTATTGTTAGACTCCGAACGATGAAATGAACCACATGAAATTCCTAATGAATGTGGCCAAATTTTGTTTCATTGCAAGGGAGTGTCATCACCGACATTTTTGCCCAATCTTAGATTTTTTGACGGATAATTGGGTCTTCAAGAAAAAAATTGATTAAAACAGTCTAAAAGCCCATGTTATTCAGATGGGAAAAAGTAAGGGGCTGTCAGCACCCCTTAATATCAAAATTAAGGGCTAAGATTTGGCGAGGATTTTTTTTTATTTATTCGGAACCAAATCATGTACTCGGAGCGAAACACTCCGTCGATAACCAAAATAATTGTCAGTCTAGTATACATATTGTGTAAATTGATACTAGACTGCGTGCCGTATACCCTACACGTTCCGTTTGGTCTACACACTTATATTGATCATTCTGGTGTGATATATCTGAGGAAATGAGATGAAGTTACATCAGAATTGAAAATTGACTCAGCATCTTTTGATAATGAATTAGTTTATTCAATAATATTTAAATAGTTTTGACGTATGGCCAGTTCCACCAACGTCGAATAACTTCTTATTCATACACTGAAAAAAATTCGGGCGACCTACCAATATAGGCCTAGTGGCGCTGCACTCTCTTGCCTTGATACGCTACTTACTCAGATTTCGGGATCATAGGTACACTTCGTCGGGTGACTTTCTCACCCGCGAACGCGGTGAGCTATCACTGGGATTGTAGCCTGCCCGGCTTGGTGTACTGAGTCACCCTAGTAGAGCGTGTAGCAGATCCAAAACCAGGTTCGCAGCGCATATCTGTTTAACGCTGCTGCGTCACTCCATAGTAACGCTAGACGCCCAAACTTCTTTCAGTGTAGAATAACGATATTCATCGAATAAAAGTCGCAAATACAATGTGAAATAGTCTTTTGTTGTCAATGAATAAGAGTTAAGGTGCTTCCATACACAATTCCACCAGACCTGCGAACATCGTGAAAAAAGGTGCTATTAAACGGAATATCTCTGCCTGGGCACCGAAATCAATGAAACAAAATGCCCCGCGCAAATTCAGGCGCGATTACGAACACGTACGGCCCAATACATGTCCGTTTTGAGTTGAAATAGAGAAGTTATCAATGTGAAACGCTCATTTTCGACACTTGGCGATTTTCTTTCGCTGGAATGATGGCGAGTTAGTTGTGTTCAGAGGGTTTTTGAAGTGTCGGTGACGCTTCCGAGATTTAGTAATTGTTCGTTACCGTGAAATTGAATGAATATATAATAATAGTGTCATTCAATAGCTTCAAAATGGTTTTTGGAAGAAGTCTCTAGGATGCAAAAAATCAAAGATATGACCGTGTAACATGCCCACCGATGCTTCCTTGTGATAGCCACACGTACCCGAGCCGGGTTTTATATTCGATATTTTCACCAATTCCATATTTTGCCCTTTGTGATCCTGTCCACTCTTAAATCGGTTTTTCGATAAAATTTGTTTGTGATATTTCCGTATTCAGAATGATCTTCGGTATACTTTATAGAGTATCGTAATATTGCGTGTTCTGAATTTTGTGTTCCGCCAATTTTGAAATTCGAGATTTCAGCCAGTTTACGTTTCGGACTTTTTAAATTTTGACCCCCACCCGGAAACCATGTTAAAACGATTTATTAATAAGCAACGGCGCGCGCCGCCGCTGAAAGATCCGGCTCGGGTACGGTTTTTCGGTGGCAGCGCACGCCGTCGCCTATAAATGAATCATTTCAACATGGTTTAAATCGGTTCTCCATCCTATTGACTTAACGATTTTGTAGATAATTGATCAAGGAATACGCTCATATTTTTTTGGGAATTTTATCGCGTGGTTCTTGCTTTGAAAATCACGATTGAATAATATATTTGTTTATAACAAATGAAATCCTTTGTTACCACAAAATCAAATGAATGTATAATAATAGTGTCATTCGATAGCTTTGAATTGATTCTTGACTGAAGTCTCTAGGATAAATACAATCAAAGACATGATCGTTTGAAGAGGAGTATGTTTTCGATTTTTGGCTCTTCTTGCTGAATTTCACCCCCGTATAACTTGGAAAATAGGAGCCAAAAAAAAAAATTCTTTGATGAATTTATTCGTTCCATAGAACCCGTAAAAAAGATTATAGCGAAATCGGTAATATCGAGGTCAAATTTTGATTTATTTTGTCCGGTCTGACGTGAAATGGCTCATGGGAGGTTTTTGAATGAAGGCTATTTCGGAAGCATCATGGGCCATTCCACGTGAACCGGATCAGTCACGTCTCGGATACTTTTTCAATTTCGCATGTCGATTGTCCTTGGAGAGTTAGATTTTTGTGTCGAAGGATTTTTTAATTGGTGCAAAATTCGTGGAGTTATTTGCATAAACAAATTCGAGCAAGGTCTTTTTCAAAAATTCATAACTCCGCCAAAAATGACACTAGAGTCAACTTTTTTTTTCAGCTTACGCGGAAAGATTCATAGAATGTATAAAAAAAAAAATGTACTTCGAAAAAAGTTTGTTTATCCATTGTTCATTTAACAATTAAGTTTTAAAAGATTTTTGAAACACACAGTGACACGATCAAAATTTTTTTTCTATATACTGACATATACTTTGTACCATACTACAGCCTGTGAATTAATTTTGAGGACGTGTTATTCTTTGTTTTCGAGTAAACAATCATTGAAGTTGGCGGCGCACGCCAATTCCGGGTCGACCGACGCCGCGCCGCGTTGAACGTATAATGGCGTGCGTTAAACTGCTGTTCGCCGCTACTCGACGGACGCGTAGCAGCGGTATCCAAGAGTCATTTTCACAATGAAGAACGCGATTCGAAAATCTAAAAAAAAATACTGTTGTTTCCTAATGGCAACTATAAGCAACACGTTGAGTTTCGAGAACATGTTCTTTCTCGTTTTTGAAATATTGCAGTTTAAAATCTTAATATGTATGCTAAGCATGTATGCTAAGATTTTAAACCGCAATATTCCGAAAACGGAAAGGAACACGTTCTTGAAACTGAGCGCACCGCTTGTAGTTGCCATTAGAAAACTACAGTATTTTTTTCGGATTTTTAAATCGTCTCCATCATTGTGAAAATGACTCTTGAATACCGCTGCTACGCGTCCGTCGAGTAGCGGCGAACAGCAGTCTAACGCACGCCATTACGTTCCACGCGGCCCCGACTCGGAATTGGCGCGCGCCGCCAACTTTAGTGATTTTTTACTCGAAAACAAAAAATAACACATCCTTAAAATCAATTCACAGGCTGTAGTATAGTACAAAGTATATGTCAGTATTTTAAAAAAAATTTGATCGTGTCACTGTGTGTTTCAAAAATGTTTCAAAATCCAATTGTTAAATAAACAATGGATAAAGAAACTTTTTTCGAAGTACATATTTTTTTATACATTCTATGAATCTTTGAGTGTAAGCTGAAAAAAATTGAGTCTAGTGTCATTTTTGGCGGAGTTATGAATCTTTGAAAAAAACCTCGCTCGAATTTGTTCATGCAAATAACTCAACAAATTTTGCATTGATTCAAAAATCCTTCAGCACAAAATTCCAACTCCCGAAGGACAATCGACATGCAAAATTCAAAAAATATTCAAGAGGTGACTGATCCGGTTCACGTGGAATGGCCCTTATGTGGACTCACTCTGTACTTATTGTTTCAAATGACTTGAAATTTGCACAATGTCTATATTTTGAGATGGCAAACATGTGTGTTAAATTTCATTTGAAAATAGCAATAGATGGGCAGATTTCAGTATGTCCCACCCTGAATTAGTCCTAAATGAATCCTCAAAATTCAAAAAAACATTCACTTTACACATTGTTGAGAATAACAATAATGAAAACTTGAGTTTCACATTCTGTTTGAGAAACAAAAATGGCAATGATTTACGGAAAAACTTGATTCAGATCAAGAGACTCGGTAGAGTCTCGCGCCAAGTACAGTAAAAAAAAAATATGTCATATAAGGTATATGTCTATAGTATACACCGCGCGATACTCAACGAGTCTACATACCCGAACGGGAGCTAACCAGTGGGGTGGGGAGACAGTATATTCCCAATTTCTTCCTCTTCACGATATCCCGGGGATTGAAATAATAATCTCAGAATGTAGGCACGGAGAGCCCTTCATTTGAGACCAACTTCAATTGAATTAGTGATAGGAAAGCTGAGATATGATCAACTTAAGTTTCTGAGTACCCGTTCGGCTGAAAAATTTTCGTCTCCTTCCAATTCAGACCAAATAATCCTTAAATCTATGCGAATGACAATTGAACAAGTGAACTTTCGCAAGCCGTAAGTCAAGTTACATGAAAGTTGAAGGTTTGTGAGATATGCCCATATATCACTGCTATAGCAGAGATACTTCAAGTAATCTGCCAGGTGGCGCTCTTTTCAACGCTGTGACTTCATAGGTTGACGTATAATCGAGAATCCATTGCCCAAGACCACGGAGTACGGAGACTACGGACAGATGGACTCCCGAGACAGAGCTGTCAGTTCGGTTTATATTCGTACATCTGGATATTTTGCAAATTTCATTCCCATTTATGCTTCCTATACTTACTTATCATTAGGGCCAGGGACTTCGTCCGGTGGGGGTAAACTTACACACATTAACCACGTCTGTGTGATGGCAATGTTCAGGTTCCACAGTGAAAAATTTCAGATGTCAACGAAAACTAACACATGTAAACACATCTGTGTAATCGGCAATGATTGTTCGTTTCCGGTTCAACAATGACAAAGTTCAGATGTCAGAATAAAATGTTGAACTTAACCCTCCTGACAAGTCCGATAAGTGTAGACCATGCAAGAGTATGTAGTATACATTTAAGTATACATGCAAGTTCAAGACTGCCCATGTGTGGATGACGGGCAGCTCTCCGTGACTTCTGCAGAAGATATAGGAAAAGCTATTTATGTCACTGCGTATTGAAAACCACTATTCTAACCTCGCTTCGCTCGGTTACAACGCGGTTCTTCGACGCAGCATGCGAAGCCACTGGGCGTATTCAAGAGTTCGAGTGTGAATGAAAACGAGCAGCTCTCCGCAACTCAAGCAATTAAAATTAGAAATAATTATCCTATCCGAAATTTCAGAAGATGAGACGCACTTAGACATGTTACAACTGATTTCTGGTGCTTCTCAGATTTCCGAGCCCGTCTGTGTATAAACAAGCACATAAAAAACAGGCAGCTTTAGGTATGAAAAAAAAAATATTTCAAATTATAAATATTTTAGATAAAATATATCCACTAAAAACAAATGTTTGTCGTTGTTACATAGTCAGATGAGTTTCGACTTATATCGGCAGCTGCTGCGAGAAGTGAATGAAAGAATGCCCTATAGGAAAACGGACAGCTCGCCATAACTTAGAGAATTGAATTTGAAAATGATTGTCCTGTCAGAAATTTGGGGATATGTGACCCACTCGGACATATCTGTGCTGATTTCTGGGGCAACTGTGATTTGCGAGCCTACCCTTGCATATTCAACGGGCAGTTCTCCGTTCCTCATGCAATGATGAAATAAAATAATTGCTCTCTTGAAATTATCCTGATGATATGACACGTTCTGACGCGCTTCCGCCTAGTTTGGAAGCAACAACGATTGGCAAGCCCATGAAAAACTAAATAGAATTGAATAAAGCATCTAATTAGCGTTGAAGACTAATTTCAGTAAAAATAAGACAAAAATCAAGACAGAAATGAGGATCAAAATCAAGACAAAAATCAAGACAAAAATCGAGACAAAAATCAATACGGAAAATGAGATAAAAATCAAGACTAAAAATAATACGAAAATAAATACAGAAAATAAGATGAAAATCAAGACGAAAATCGATACATAAAATAAGATAAAAATCAACACGAAAAATAAGACAAAGATCAATACAGAAAATAGTATAAAATTCAAGAATAAAAATAAGACAAAGATCAATTCGAAAAATAGGATAAAATTCAAGACAAAATTCAATACAAAAATCAAGACGAAAAATAAGACGAGAATCAATACAGAAAATGAGATAAAAATCAGGACGAAGAATAATCGGAAAATCAATACAGAAAATAAGACGAAAATCAAGACTAAGAATAATACGAAAATCGAGACAGAAAATAATATAAAAAAAAATCAAGACAAAAATCAAGACAAAAATCAAGACAAAAATCAATACAAAAAAACAAGACAAAATTCAAGACAGAAAATAATATTAAAATCAAGACTAAAAATAATACGAAAATCAAGACAGAAAATAAGATAAAAATCAATACAGAAAATAAGATAAAAAAAATCAAGACAAAATTCAAGACAAAAAACAAGACAAAAATCAAGCCAGAAAATAAGACGAGAATCAATACAGAAAATGAGATAAAAATCAAGACGAAGAATAGTCTGAAAATCAATACAGAAAATAAGACGAAAATCAAGAATAAAAATAATACGAAAATCAAGACAGAAAATAAGATAAAAATCAAGAGAGAAAATGAGCTGAAAATCAAGACGAAAAATAAGACGAAAATCAATACAGAAAATAAGATAAGAATCGATATGAAAAATAATCTGAAAATCAATACATAAAATAAGACAAATCGATACGAAAAATAAGACGAAAATCAATACAGAAAATAAGACGAAAATCAAGGCGAAAAATAAGACGAAGATCAATAAAGAAAATGAGATAAAAATCAAGAATAAAAATCAAGACAAAAATCAAGACAGAAAATAAGACGAGAATCAATACAGAAAATAAGATGAAAATCAATACTGGAAAATAAGACGAAAATCAAGACAGAAAATGAGATAAAAAAAAATCAAGACAAAAATCAAGACAGAAAATAATACGATAATCAATGCAGAAAATAAGATAAAGAACAATACCGAAAAATAAGACGAAGATCAAGACGAAAAATAAGACGAAAATCAATACGAAAAATAAGACGAAGATCAATACCGAAAATATGATAAAAATCAAGACAAAAATCAATACAAAAATCAAGATAAAAATCAAGACAGAAAAGAATACGAGAAACAATACAGAAAATTATTATAGTCTGAATTATTTTCGAATAACGAATATTGTTACGAACAGAGTTAATCATAAGAATAAATCCGGCATTCTAGTACTAATCTGGAATAGGTCAGTTCCGTCAAATAAATATAAACACGAACTCATTTGTAACAATATAATTATTCAAAATATTCAATCACATACGTATAATCATAAAAATCATCAATATGAACAATATTTACTTAAAAATCTCTCATATAAATTTATAGGAACGCGAATAATTGCAACCTTATTCTGTACGTACAATCTGTACCCGACAACTGCTCACACAATATATGTTGGTTGTGATCGAAAAAATAAAAAAGCAAAAAAAAAATATATAACAAACAGACCAAAATTCATAATTCAATATGCTAAGCACATTTATACCTAAAAGTCTCCGTCCTAATTTGAAAATAACAGCGCAGCGAAATGCAGATTGTAGTAAAACAGAAGGTTCAAAATACAGAAAATCAGACTTCCGTTACCTCGATGAATCAAAATCCTTTTTTTTAGGCTTCAATTTGACCTCACAGTAATACAATATAATATATAATATATACAATTATACAGTAAGTACAGTTTATACAATATAAACAGTAATATAATATAATATATGTACAATATGATATATATTATTGTATATTTTTACATGATTTTTACATAATGAGTATCATTGGGATGGCACATATTTTTTAAAACATAACTGGTTATGAGTTCCCTTAATTTCAAATCAATTTATTATTTCTTAATACAAGAGTGGGTGTAAGAGTTGGGGTAACAGTGTGAAAAATTATAACCAAATATAAAGTGGTGAGGGAAAATCATTGGTGTAGTGGGCATGGAATACCTCATAAATAGATAGATTTGTTCAGATTTAAATAAATAGATTTTTCTAGATTTAATTATGGAAAATAAGGAATAATAGAAATTAGTATATAATAGGGATTAAGCGGTGACTTTTTGCATGGCTTATCAGAGTCGGACAAGTATCTTTACTGCAGTCCAATGAGCGGGGTTTTTGTGTTAGGGATTTAGAAATAGAATCTACCGTTCTAAAAACTATCGAATACAAAATAACACAGGGTGGTGGAACCCTGGCGACTTATCTGAAGGTGACGTCATCTCCTGCGGGCCATTAATGTTTAATTTTACAAAGGAAGAGAAGAGCATATTATACACTGTAGACTTTAGAATAGACCCTAAAGACTGATAAAAAATAAAAAAAAAAGAATGGAACGGAGTAAGACCATCCAAGCTGACTTTACTACATATAAAGGATCGTTATGGTAGTACAGAATATTTCAGCAAGTATATGGACATAATAAATGGCTGCGATGATGGCTTACAATCAAGCGAACCGAGCTGCATATTATGCACTACAGCGAAGACGGGCCAGGGAGGAGAGACTGAGAATCGATACGGACCGTCGAAATCTGGTTAAATTATTATACTGGATGGCAGAGCAAAATGACAACCCGTGAGATCAAGACACCGAAAATACGATACGGAAATTCACGTTCTCTTCCGTTTTTCGGACGATATCTGGCCAACCGATTCTAATCGACTTATGAAATTAATTTTAAGAGACGTCATATCGAAGGAGCTTGAATTTGCTTCTTATTTCATCATTTTACGATTCGTTTCAAATTATTTATCAATTTTTCAAACGAGACTCTGGATTTGTCATCGCGTCTACGAACGGATTACGACTCTCACTGCTGAATAGGATTACCTCGCATCGTCGTATGAAGTATTTTCGGAAATCTGTGTAACTCTAGCCCGGCCCTACAACAGGTAATGATTAAAGGGCCCTCGTTCAACTGTATACTACAGAGAACTTTAACGCAAAATTAGAGATACTGACTAAACTGCTTCTCAAGTGCATTCATTTCCGCTATACGAACACAATTTATAGATTTTGTTAAAAAATCAATAAAGGAAATCTATGAGACCGTATTGCGAGATCGATCAGCAACATACACAACAAAATCAATGAATGATCTTAGAGATCTCTTTATGATGTGACGCAGTCAATAAATCAATACAAATTTTCAAATCCCTTATCCGTAATATCACTGCCTTGAATCTCCTGATCTCAGAAATTAGATTCCAAATAATTTTCAAGAGCATATTATTGATGGAGAGAAAAAGCGAGGCTGAAGAACGGAATGAATTACAACGTAAGGTCAGAAGAAATGGAAGCAAAACCATATCCCAGCTATGAAATCACGACAGCCGGACCACTGTAAAAGTCGACATAAAAGTCAACTATTAGTACAAAATGTTTGTTTCCGCAAAGGAAGAGAAGAGCATATTATACACTGTAGACCTTAGAATAGACCCTAAAGACTAATAAAAAAAAAAAAAACAGAATGGAACGGAGTAAGACCATCCAAGCTGACTTTACTACAGATAAAGGATCGTTATGGTAGTACAGAATATTTCAGCAAGTACTCAGGTAGAAATCGTGGCTGGGCAGAAGCTAGCTGCTAGCTAGTTGTACTAGTTACTTATCTTGGCGCAAGATAATTGAACGATATTGGTGCAAGCTCGGTATGTAACGCTCATCCGAGCTAGCAGCAAGCTTAATGACTTATCTTCGGCCAACCTTTACAACGTAGCTAATGCCAATATAACCAAATCAGTTTGGCACTCGCTTAGGGGTTTCGTCTGAATCAGTATACGTGAAATAAGAATCAACATATGATTAATCATCATTGGTACATTGCAGAAAAAAAAAAAAAAAACCAAGTAGCTCAACAAGCCAGTTTGCTAAGAAAAACACTATCCGATTTGTTCGACCTAACCGGGGTTTGAACCCAATTCCGCTCGCATCGCTATATTACTAATCGCACGCTCTACCTACTACGGCAAACTATCGTATTGCTACTACATCTCATATTTTTCTATATTTGATCCCTGGTAGAAAATTAACCAGATTTTCTGGCCATTCACCATGTTATGGGCGGACAATCTGGTGAACGATCTGTATTACGTACATTTGAGGTTATGTGTAACCTCAAAAGTATAAACTCAAAAATAATGATAAAAATATTCAAAAATGGATACTATTTTCAATATTATTTCAAAAAAATACATTATTTCCTGCAGAAAATATTCTTACCTTGTTGTCATTGAACTTTTCAATTACCTGCATTTCTAACATAACCTCAAATTACACCTCAGATTCGTTCACCAGATCCTTCAACAGAATCTGCCAAATTAAGTGTCGAATTAAGATCCAATAGACATGTCAATCTCACCGATCAGTAATCATGGCTGATCAGTGTCAAACCGAGATCACGCCTGGAAAATGTTGAAAAAAATATGATCGTGACGCGTACAAATTTATGCGATATCGCAAATTAGGTTATTTTATATGGAACATGCAATAATAAAAATTCGTGATATACATTTTATTCATATTATGTGCTTTATCAGTAACAGAACAAAGTTATCTCATATACCTCGTCGCCGTTCTGACATTTTCTTCTCATAATTCATTTCCAAAATACAACTAACACATTAGCAGCGCGGGCCTAACCTCACTTTTTGCACAACAGCGTGTCTCGCGCATACAGAGGTTGCGGCTAGCTACGACTAACCTCAAAACTAATAGTGTAAAGTATAACGAATCTTGAAATTACGTAGGGGAAGGTGGGGCACAACGGACAGTGGGGCACAACGGTCACTAAATCCAAAGAAAAATAATTTCGTCGGAAATGATTTTTTATGACACGGCGACGTATTTTGGATCAAAAATGACGCGAAAAAAAAAAAAATTCAAAAAAGTTGAAAAAATTTTTCTTTCGTTTTTTGATTTTTTTTTCGTGTCATTATTGATCCAAAATACGTCGCCGTGTCATAAAAAATCATTTCCGACAAAATTATTTTTTTTGGATTTAGTGACCGTTGTGCCCCACTGTCCGTTGTGCCCCACCTTCCTCTATAAAGTTTAGCTAGCAGCAGTCTATGCTGAACCTTAGAGCAGCGACTCTCGTACGTGGACGGGTCGCGGCTAGATACAATACAAAGAGAGTAGTGAATCTCGAAAATACGTATCAAGTTTAGCTAGCAGCAGTACATGCTGAACTTAGAACAGCGACTCTCGCACGTGGATGGGTCAAGGCTAGATACAATACGAAGAGAGTAACGAATCTCGAGAATGCATGTCAAGTATAGCTAACTGCGATCTAGTTTTATTTAGCCATAATATATTTTGGAACTAGAACCCACGAACATAGCTAGCGCCAGTCTATAGCCAATACCGCGGCAACGTGTTTCGCAAGCCAACATAATATGTGGCTAGCGGCTAGGCTGAAACTTTCTTAGCCAAGACAATTTTCTACCTGGGTATATGGACATAATAAATGGCTGCGATGATGGCTTACAATCAAGCAAACCGAGCTGCATATTATGCACTACAGCGAAGACGGTCCACGGAGGAGAGACTGAGAATCGATACGGACCGTCGAAATCTGGTTAAATTATTATACTGGATGGCAGAGCAAAATGATCTGTGTTAATGTTGAATCGAGCAGAAATGAACACATTCGGAGTATTCCCTTATCCGTAATATCACTGCCATGAATCCCCTGATCTCAGAAATCAGATTCCAAAGAATTTTCAAGAAGGTATTATTGATGGAGAGAAAAAGCGAGGCTGAAGAACGGTATGAATTACAACGTAAGGTCAGAAGAAATGAAAGCAAAACCATATCCCAGCTATGAAATCACGACAGCCGGACCACTGTAAAAGTCGACATAAAAGTCAACTATTAGTACACGTAGGGTACACTATTACAACGGGAGAGAGATGATATGACTGATACGGCATAAAAACTTAAGTATATAATTGAAGAATCAATAATGAGTATATAATTGTAAATTATTTATCAATTTTTCAAACGAGACTCTGGATTTGTCATCGCGTCTACGAACGGATTACGACTCTCACGGCTGAATAGGATTACCTCGCTTCGTCGTATGAAGTATTTTCGGAAATCTGTGTAACTCTAGCCCGGCCCTACAACAGGTAATGATTAAAGGGCTCTCGTTCAACTGTATACTACAGAGAACTTTAACGCAAAATTAGAGATACTGACTAAACTGCTTCTCAAGTGCATTCATTTCTGCTATACGAACGCAATTTATAGATTTTGTTAAAAAATCAATAAAGGAAATCTATGAGACCGTATTGCGAGATCGATCAGCAACATACACAACAAAATCAATAAATGATCTCAGAGATCTCTTTATGATGTGACGCAGTCAATAAATTAATACAAATTTTCAACTCCCTTATCCGTAATATCACTGCCTTGAATCTCCTGATCTCAGAAATTAGATTCCAAATAATTTTCGAGAGGATATTATTGATGGAGAGAAAAAGCGAGGCTAAAGAACGGTATGAATTACAATGTAGTACACGTAGGGTACACTATTACAACGAGGGAGAGATGATATGACTGATACGGCATAAAAACTTAAGTATATAATTGAAGAATCTCACAAGGGGAGCATCAGGTGTGGGGGTCACCGATTCGGAATTATTTAATTCCACAGGTAGTTCGCACCCAGAGGTGTAACAGGTGCAAGTAATAGGGCGCGCCTATCAGCCGTTTTCGAAATCGAAAATTTCAATAATTTTCGAGCCGTCATATACTATCTGCGTTAGAGAAAATCCAACGAGTGCGTAGCGTAGTCGGTGACGTCTCCGCTTCGTAACCGCTGGATCGCCGGTTCGAATCCCGGCCCAAACTTTTTTTTTTTTTTCTTAATTTCACCTATTATTGTAATATTTCTGTAAATAAGTGAATGAATATTTTTTATTGTGGATTATTTTGGTGTTATAAGAAAAATCGAACAGCTTTTTTTATTTCTTTTTAATTTTTGGGTATAGGAAGGTACGAAAAGAATTGTGACAAATGAATACACGATTTTCAAAGAAAAACCAACCTTTTTATTTACTTTTCAAAGGTTATCAGTAACGCAAGAACCAGGGTGTTACTGATCATAAAAACACGGAAAAGAATAATTATTTCGGCATTGGGCACACGAAATAAATGCCGAGTTTCCGCATTCACAGGATTTTTTTCAAAACGTCAACGGCGAAGCAAACCTGGTTAACGTTTATGAAAGATCTCCTATCATCACATAATTTGGCAGCGAACCAAGCGTATTGCAACATGTCGGTAAATATTGGAGAAGATAGTTGATGGTGAACGATAGATTGAATTTTGATGCAATCTTCCCTCGAATTAATTTCCCTATCCTGTTCGATGATATAAGAACAATTCTGGAGTTTTTTGATGAGATTTTTAACTTGGCGGTAGAAATATACGTCACACGGCTGCACTAACGGAGTGCACTTTGGTGGAATGACCTTTATAGTACACGTTGGTAAACCCTCCTCATCGGTAAAAATCTCGTCATACAATACTGGATTCGTCTGGCCACCCCAAGAATCGATGAGCAACAGGAATTTTTCTTCCTTTACGTATGGTCTCATAACATCAGTCAAAAAATCTCTGTACAGTGCTGTAGTCAGTTTGCCGGACTTTGAAGATGTGATGACGACGTTCGTATATTTTTTCGTATATTCATCCACAGACTTTTGAACCCTTGGTCCAAATTTGTCGGTCGTCTCTTGCAAGCAAACGTAGACGGTCAGAAGTAATTTACCCGATAGGCTCATAGCATACTGTGCCGTGTATGAATGGGTCACCTTATTCATATCTTTTCGTTTTACAAAGACCACTTTTGACCCACGCTCGGCAAGGGTTCTGTCGTATGTCGATTGGTACTGGCACCCTATAGACAAAAGAAGTGTAATAATGACATTGTGTACATGAAATTTCTATCTGATATGTAATACAATTATTTCTTGAAATACCTGTTCGATCAGTGTTTATCACGAAATCCTTATCATAATTCGGAATCAGCGCTCGTGTCTGGATTCGGAAGTTTTCGGCCGCAGCGAGAGTTTCCTCCATTGTAACGGTTTCTCGTTCGGATACAAATTTCGTAATTTTCCGTTGTCGAATCTTATGTTTTGCTTTGAAGCGGTCTACCCAGGGTTTGGAAGCTTGGAATTGCAAATCAGGATATTGGCTCGCTGCAGCTAGAGCCCATTGCTGCAAATTCCTCGTTGTGACCTGCCGATAGGATTGTCGAGCTTCTTCAAAACGATCGTATGTCCACGAATCAATTGTATGAAATTTGTCTACAGTGGTCCCACCACTTCTGATGTTTTCTTCCCATCTTTTTAAATGGTCCATTCTCTTGAGGCGAGATGCTCCTTTTTTCTGAAGATTTTTCAGGGTCCACTTTGGATGCATTTTTGCCAAATTCACCACCTTTATTTTGTAATCCAGGGGAATATACTCATTTTCGTCTCTAACTTTTTTTTCTTGTGGCTCGTAATCGTCGTCGTCTTGTGATCGCAATGCGGGTTCTTTGACCTCTTCCCATACGCCTTCTCCGGGATCTTCTCCGAACATAATCAGTTCCTCTTCGATCACAATTTTGTTTTCCGTTATCGTTTCCAATATGCTGTGGTACATTTTCTCACCAATTTCCATGTGTGCTTGCTCTATTACTGTGGATGGTTCTATCGCGATGTAATTATTTTCCAAAAGAAGTTATTCGCAATATACTAACGCAGTTTTCAATTTCACTCTCCAATCTTCAATATCTTGGGCCTCTGCATCAGTTATACTTTCTTCGACCTTCGAAGGACCGGGCACTTCACTTTTTTCTGTCGAGTCGGACATTTTTCGCAAATAACGATGCTACCACCTCGAGAGCTAATAACCGAATGCGGCTTACATAGCCCCCTTTCCAACTCCTTTGCACGCAGCTGTCCTCGCAGGTCAGAAGAGGCCCCAAACCCAGGAATGAGTCAAAACTCCTAGGAATAGTATGGGGGAAGCTAGCCAGCTGCTTACATTATTCGTGAAAGTAAGAATATATATATAGAATTATAACAAAATATATATGTATATATATATATATATAATTCTTTTCGTACCTTCCTATACCCAAAAATTAAAAAAAAAATAAAAAAAGCTGCTCGATTTTTCTTATAACACCAAAATAATCCACAATAAAAAATATTCATTCACTTATTTACAGAAATATTACAATAGTAGGTGAAATTAAGAAAAAAAAAAAAAAGTTTGGGCCGGGATTCGAACCGGCGATCCAGCGGTTACGAAGCGGAGACGTTACCGACTACGCTACGCACTCATTGGATTTTCTCTAACGCAGATAGTATATGACGGCTCGAAAATTATTGAAATTTTCGATTTCGAAAACGGCTGAGAGGTGCGCCCTATTACTTGCACCTGTTACACCTCTGGGTGCGAACTACCTGTGGAAATAAATAATTCCGAATCGGTGACCCCCACACCTGATGCTCCCCTTGTCAGCCAATCGAGCCAACGGAGCAAGACATAGTGTGTGTAAGAGAATCTCTGCATACTACAAGCCCAACCCTATTATTGTAAAAAGACCAACAGAACAGGTGTTCGACAGCGGAGGAATGATTATTGCAAGAAACAAATAATACTATAAGAATATACGGGTGCATCTTTATCATAACTGAGCATAGGAAAAAAATAAACGGAACCAAAAAATAAACAGAACACTAAGGCTTCCTTAGGAACATGGACCCTGAGCAATTAACATGAATTATTCCCAAGAAGAACCGGATATTCAACGCGAGAGGGCGATACCTCATAGAGTTCACCGAGAGAAACGACCTGTACATCGCAAACGGAAGGTTCCTGGAAGATCAAGACTCGAGAACTATGCTATTCAATAATATTTCTAACGTTAAGGTACTAAGCTCATTGTCATTATCTAACCACCTGCCAATGGAAGTCAGTCTGAAGTTGATTTTAGCACTTTTTCTACAACATGTAAAACTTAGAGGCGGTAATCGAGGTACAGATCGCATGGCCTTCAACATGGTAAATTCAATCAAAGCCACAAGCCCAAAATGGTTTGACGAATAATGCGATAAATACAAAATATCAACATGTCATTTTTAAAATGTGTATAAGTATGTGTATGTGTATATATCTATACGAAATTTAACATAAGAATTGACTGAAGTTTTACCATCGTCATAACAAAGCTTAGCTCTACCTTTCATATCAGTTTAAGTCAAAACCAGTTACGCAATTTCAGGTACATTTTTCATATAAAAATTTTAATTTTTATATCAATTTTATTTATGTGCCATCGCAACGAACACTCACCTCCACCCAAAGTTTGCGTGTACTGTATAGGCATAGCTGTGTTGATTTTTACGGAAAACATTATTCTAAAGTCGTCTGCGGCCTGTGCTTTTAGACTAAGGATTATGCTCCGGAATTTGTGAATCATTCTGGCTTGATACATCTCTTAATGAAGAGTAGAACTATGATTCTTTGTCGTGCTTATCTATCGTAGTCAATGAATCTGAGTATAAAAACGAAAATATTAATCGTGAAAATTGGATATATTCTTTAATTTCATAATAAAGTAGGACGAGCAGTTCAAGTCAAAACTAGTTTCGCAATTTCAGGTACATTTTTGATATCAAAATTTTTATGTCGGTGCCTGATAAAAATACTTGAAGATTCCATCTTTGAATTGTGGTATTTTGATATCAATTTTATTTATGTGCCATCGCAACGAACACTCACCTCCACCCAAAGTTTGCGTGGACTGTATAGGCCTAGCTGTGTTGATTTTATCGGAAAACATTATTCTAAAGTCGTCTGCAGCCTGTGCTTTTAGACTGAGGATTATGCTCTGGAATTTGTGAATCATTCTGGCTTGATACATCACTTAATGAAGAGTAGAACTATGATTATTTGTCGTGTTGATCTATCGTAGTCAATGAATCTGAGTATAAAAACGAAAATATTAATCGTGACAATTGGATATATTATTTAATTTCATAATAAGGTAGGACGAGCAATTCAATACCTTCAGATACATGTGCCGACAGAGCTGTCAGTGGTTAGCCGGCGCGTACGATATTTTCCACTACTTTGAGTATTGAAGCCGCTGCTTCGTTTATGACTTTAGAGTTTTCTTACATAAAAAAGATAAAAAGGATTGCTATAAATCGATTTTGAACAGTTCTACATCCCAAATACAAAAATGTCAATCCAAATTTTACTTGATCACAGTAAAAAGAAATGATAAATATTCACCTTGTTCTCCATTTCTGATAGAAATATCCCCAGATTCACTTCTAATGATCGAATCGTTCCACAGCAGATTTAGATGATGCATTTGATGATCAGGCAGTGGCAATAACGTAATTGTTATTTATATCGTCTCGTTGCAGGCTCACTCAGCTTTTTTTCAATCCTTTTACCTGTGTTTTTTGTCACAGATCTATTACGTTTTTTTCAACTGACCTATCAGAGCTATACATTTCGTCAGAGTCTGTTATAACATTTTTAATTTTATTACCCACGGTCCTGGCGCGCTCACATGATTTGGACGATCGTGAATCCGTTGGATAATGATTTACTGTTAGTATTGGACAACATTGTGCTGATATCCAATCGTGATTTATACGTTTCCTCATTCTTTTTAGATTTTGCCCTTCCTCGAGATTCTGAGTCAGTGGTAGAAGCCCGACTTTCAAGTACACGTAATTTGTTCGTACCTTCTTTGTACGTTGATATGGAAGAGAATAAAAAAGTCACAAATGTCTCACGCGCAACAAAACAATGCATTATGTATATATGTACCCACGAATTTTTTAAAGGGTACCCCCTGAAAAATTTCAGTACGATGAAAACAGATATTTCCCGTTCTGGCTGATGGGAGCATTGAAATCATAAATAAGTGAAATAAAAATCATACTCATCGTACTCATTCTTTTCAGATGGTGCACCTAAAAAAGGGGGGTGGTCGGGTTATTTTGAACCACCCAAATTATCGCGCTTCCGATAACCGAATCATTTTTTAATAACCTTTGAACTGTATGGAATATTGTGGCCAACTTTCGGGAGCTGGTGCGCATCGTTCGATAAACTCCTTAATCAACGTAAGATCCTCCGTGAAATAGGGTGGCGACATCGAGCGACACAGCGACCGAATTCTTTATTATAATCAATCTATGAGTGTAATTCTACAAGCAAACAATCTGACAATGCTTGCTCGTGGTGAACGTTATAGGTTAGGACGATATTGTGTATTGCATTCTTCTTGTCACTCACAATGTTCACATAATTTACCGTTACTGCAATATGATTTATCCCCCATTTCTATTTATCCCCCTATTCCTAAGTCCGTGGAGCTAAAAAAGGAGGCCATTTTTTTTTTTGGAGTCCCGCATTCCGCCATCTGTCGGTTATCCCGCTAGATTCGCGTGACAGTTATTTATCGGCCAATTACTGATAGCAGTGCTGCCAGTCAAATAAACGGTCATTTTTCAAACGCTAATTTTCGCGCTCACGTTTTTTCCGCGTAACCATGCGAAAAATGAATAAAATCTGTTTCATTCAACAATGTCGACTCGTGGAAGAAGGTCAGCCTCGCCGGATAGCGTAAGTATTGATAATTATTAACTACATTTAATATCAAATTTATGAAATTCATTCATTGCATTAGTTATTTCTCAGTTGTTAGATACGCCTGAACGGATGGACACAATTCGGTCCTGCACGGATGTGGAAGTCCGTGAAAATGAAAATGGTATGTTATATCATCTTATTATTAATATTATTATTTAATTATATTTATGCATTTAACTCGTGATTTTTTTACGCTTATAAATATATATATTTTTTTTATTATATTCATTTTTATTTATTATTTTATATATTTATTTTCATTATATATAATAATAATGATATGAGTCCGTCTTTAATTTATGCATTCAACTCGTAATGTTTTTACGCTTATATATATATATATATATATATATTTTTTTTTATTATATTCATTTTCATTATATATAATAATAATGATATGAGTCCGTCTTTACATTTTCATTTGAAGAACAACAGCAACAGCAACAGCAACAGCAACAGCAACAGCAACAGCAACAGCAACAGCAACAGCAACAGCAACAGCAACAGCAACAGCAACAGCAACAGCAACAGCAACAGCAACAGCAACAGCAACAGCAACAGCAACAGCAACAGCAACAGCAACAGCAACAGCAACAGCAACAGCAACAGCAACAGCAACAGCAACAGCAACAGCAACAGCAACAGCAACAGCAACAGCAACTGCAACTGCAACTGCAACAACAACAACAACAACAAGAGCAACTGCAACAACAACAGCAACAGCAACAACAACAACAGCAACAGCAACTGCAACTGCAATAACAACAGCAGCAACAACAACACCAACAGCAACAACAACTTCAACAACAACTTCAACATCAAGTGCAACAACTGCAGCAACAACTACAACAACAGCAGCAACAGCAGCAACAGCAACAACAGCAACAACAGCAACAACAGCAACAACAGCAACCTGAAGACGATGGTACGGATACAAACGTTGCATATTGTTAATTATATTAAATTAGTTATAATTCGTATCTGTTTGATTTATAATATTTTTTTCAGTACGAGGACCACGCCGGCACCAGCGGGCGGGCCGGACCTTACACCAGCGGAGGGCCTATTACAGACAACGCAACGTAGTTGATTTACTATATTCAATAGCAAATCAATATCGGGGCAGGGGCCGCGGCCGCGGTGATCAAAATAATCGTTGAAAAAAAAAAAAATTAAAATGAAAATTGTAATTTAAAATTGTTGTAAAAAAAAAAAAAAAAAAAATTTAATAAACATTCATATATATTATATATATTATTTATTTATTTAATGAATTTTCAATTTATTTAAAATCATCAGGAACATATATCGATGGACTAACGCCAAACGGGCGTAAGCGGCAAAAAAAAAAAATTCGTTTTTATAGTGGCAAAATCTTTTTCATGCAATGGAGAATCTTATGGGCATATCCGCAAAAAAAAATTTTTTTTGTTCCTTACGCCCCTATGGAATTAGTCCATCGATATTATAATTGTATTATCATTATAATATTTCTTTATTTACAAAGCGTATGACTGATTTTTATTAATTTTTATTTTTATCGTAGTGATCTACAGGGTGTTTCAGATTAGGATTCGTAGTTTCAGTCTTCCAGGTCCTCGGTTTCGGTTTCTTTCGATTTTCCTTCGTGAAAGGAACTGTGGAATAGGGCGGCGACATCGAGCGACACAGCGACCGAATTCTTTATTCCAATCAATCTATGAGTATAATTCTACAAGCAAACAATCTGACAATGCTTGCTCGTGGTGAACGTTATACCGAGAAGATTCGGTGAGAGTAGACAGTCCCCTTTCTACGTCAAAACTAACACAGCCGCGCACCGCGTGCGTGCGGCTCGGCGGGCGGGGCTAAGCGACCAGTGGTACTTCTACCGAATCTTCCGCGCTAGGCCGAGTCCGCATAGCCCACCTTGATACTTAACCTCAAATGCAATCATCGCACTGAACACGGAAAAGAATGAACGCGAATTGATGTGAATATTTATTTTATTTATTGATTTATTTATTTATTAACAGAAAAATGAAATTTATCAACGATTATTGGTTAATCGAGGGATCCATTGCTGTTGAATTATGGCCTACGTCCAAACTTATCGGAGATTGAATGCTTGGGAATCGAAGAGAGGCTACCGATGAGCCACTGTCGAACGTAGTAGACTTTTACTCAAACCATTTTTGTTCCTCAACGACTACTTCTATCGGAGACCCGAGTGCTGACATGTACCTCAGCAAGGTTTCCTAGCGTGCGGAGGGGCTTTGTCGCACACGTAAGAAATATGTATAAATATTCCTAGATATTGTGTTGCGACATCAGCTTTCATATCCTTAGTCTCAACTTTTGACAATTTTTTTAATTTTTTTATTTCCTTCAGAATAACGATATATTTTATATATGGAACAAAAAATAAAAAAAGATCCATCCCCAACAACGTGTGCAAATTATTACAGTATGTTCGGAGACCTCAAGTTAAATGAGTGTCTGAGTTGACAGAGACTACTTCATATATAAGAGTGTTCTATAGTATTTTATTGTAATTTGAATTTTATGTCAAATTTATTTAATCGTGTGATTATTCATATTGAATGCAGATCATAGATGACGTTGAGTTTATAATGGAAGCTGTGATGACATATAGTTCGTGTTACATGGTTCTCCATAGAAGACGCCTCAATTCTCGGTGGAGGAATCGGCGTTGGCGGGTCAGACCAATTAACCAAAGCAGGCTCAATCAAGGAGATTATAATAATCTTCATGAAGAATTAAGAGAAGACGACTTTACTGTTTTATCGATACACAAGAATGAACATACCGACCTTTGACAATTTACTCGACATGCCCACATTTATCTACGGCGAGTCTTTGTGCTCTTCTGCCTGAGCAACGGCTTATCGTGACGCTAAGGTACATACATGATTTTTTAGGAATCCTACGAACTATTTAAAAGACAACTATTTAAAATAGTCGATAATATCCGGGATATTATATTATATATATAGATATTACGTTTGTCAAGTTGACGTGGAAGGCCCCACATATAATATGATATAATCATAATATCATATATTTCTGAAGCATGCCTGTTTTCAGATTCATTACCTTCGGCAAAGCATTTCCGAGTACACGGAGCTTTTTAAGCCTAGAAAAACCCTTGTTCTGCCAAAAATTTCGAAACGAGGCACCCGCTAACACTATAGCACACTAGAGTACACCGAGAGCACTTGAACTAAAAAAAAAATAGTAAAATAGTACATTTGCAGTCAATGAAAAGTCTATGATTATAACTAATTATGAATAAATAATTCACAATTATCAATTTTTAAATACGTATTTGTTTTATTAAATTAAGAAATATATATAATCAGTAGTTTCGTGGTGCAAAGCTATTAACAAAAATATTGTAGGTTTGGGCTCGAACCCGAGGGGTGACGCACTCGGAAATCATGATTTTTTGACGTTAAAATAAGTTAGAATAAGTTTAGCTTTTATTGGCCAAGTACCGCTTAACGCTCTATAGTGTACTTCATCTTTATTTAACGTATCTTCTTAGTACAAGAAAAAGAAATTTTCATGTACAGATAAAATTATTCCAAATCGATCGCTAAGAGAAAAATCACGGCGAATAACTGTACAACGCAGTGCAACGTCGAAGAATCTAAAATAACGTAAAATAAGCGACGGCTAAGGACCTCGCTAAGGACAAATAGCGTTCGAATCTTTCCGCGTCTCTTACTGCTCGTAGAGCGTCGGGAAAGATCGGAATAATTCGGGTCGTCTGGCCCGAGATCGAGCCCGGCACAGCTGATAGTATTCTGGCGCTGTTCTGTTTACGGAGCGGTGAAAGTGTTGTCCGAAGGAAGTTCTTGTGATTGGATATTCTTCACTAAGGTGACTTCATTTACTTGACATTAAATAATCAGTCGATCACCTCTTTTCAAAAAATCAAAAAATCAACAAACCTACATTTTGTCAGTTTGAACATCAACTTCATAAAAAATAAAATAAAAAAAAATAGTATTTTATGTGGCATGCCCGTAAACCAAGTGTTTTTCGGCGAGCAAAAACGGTTTACGGGTACGCCCCATAAGATTTTTTTTTCGACATAGGCATGAATGTCACTTTGACGCCTGTTGAGATTCGCACTTGATACGACGAAGAGTGAGGTTATGGCGCGATTTATCGCGCACCTCAATTGCGCATCAAAACTGCCGTATGAAAGACTTTATAGGGCAGTTCTGAAATGAGCCGTCTAAAGTTCCACTTTACGGATCGAAATCAGGTGTCAAAAAATGATTTTTCAATGCCTATGCCGAAAAAAAAAAATATCAACCGCGTACTAATTTTTGCCTTCGTATCTTGTATTGTAGGTCCTCCAACACTAAATTTCAGAGGAAAATGTCGGGAAAAAGCAATGATGAAAATCAATCGCTCTTTTGGGCGAAAGTAGAGTTGGAATTAGGGTTTCGAATACCTATTTTAATAAAAAATATTTGTAAATACGATGGCTTGGATAATCCGCTCTCTTTACGTTTTATTACTGAAGAAAGCATCAAAGAAGTCGAAACGTTTGTCCAAACCGACATGAAAGATATACTTCAGGGTGTGAATGTAAATAGAGAAGAATACTTCGGTATGTATCATCAAAGGCCAGAGAGCTTCAAATTTACCCATGGTGATAAGTTTCTCCTTATAAAACTTGCCGAACATATTAAAAGTAATCCCTTGAATCACTACGGTGGAGGAATGCAGTCCAGCGCAATACCATCAAGCGAACAAAAGTGTCCGGCATTTTGCGCGGAGGAGGAAATAAGAAAGTTGAAGAAACAAATGAAGTTCGCAGCAAACAAAAAATTACGAACTGACCGAGAAGAGACTCCTGCCGACAGAGCGTTGAAAAAAATGATGGGCATGGGCGTCGAGATAGAAGTGACAATATCAAACAGAGGGAGAAGAAATGGAAAGGGTGAAATGAGCGAAGAAGTCTTAGAAGCCACTTTTACATGCCCCGTCTGTCTAACAACTCTAACCTTTACCAAAACATTCGACATCAAATCGAGATGGTGTCTTTCCAATTACCACAGACATTTAAAAACTCATGCCGAAACGGAGGATGCACCGAGGGATGCACAAGGTTTCACGACAAATGCAGATGCTACCCTACACTCCAGAACCCGAAATTTTGATGCGCCAACAGTCTCCGGTTACACTGGTGGGAATGACTTGCATGCATTCCAGAGTGATCCTGAGCAACTTCTCAGTGCTTCATCAGGTCTATTATATTCTTCTTATTTGTGTCGATATTGCATAATATTTATGAACGAAAAAATACTTGATCTGGGAAACAAAATGTATTATTTATTCGCTGTTATGACGGACTACCAATTGAATTTTTCATATACCGTGCGATTATGTGGAAGCGGGCGCTGATTTATTCGAATATCATCGGCCGGCAGAATCGCGCTAGCAACTCCACCAACCTTTCAGTAATATCCCTATAGTTCTGTCGTCTGCTAGATTCACAACAAACATAACCTATTCCTGCCACGCGTCTGCTATTTGTTTCCAATTGATGTCAAAAACAAATGGCGGCAGACCGTGGCAGGAATAGGCTATGTTTATTGTGAATCTAGCAGACGAAAGAACTATAGGGATATTACTGAAACGTTGGTGGAGTTGCTAGCGCGATTCTGCCGGCCGATGATATTCGAATAAATCAGCGCCCGCGCGCTTGGACCCTCTAATTTCCACATAATCGCACGATATTTTAAAATCGAACAATTCTGTCAATGTGTACCTATAGGAGCCCAGTAAATAGGTGATTTGAAGTGAAAAAAATAAGTGACATGGGATATTTTCAGGACGGGTAGGGAGGTGTGTCTTGAGTCTAAATCCAAAATGGCGACCTCTTATCGTTATCAGGGTCGCCGCCATTTTGGACAACGCGTTTCATTCTATATCTCGCGAACCGTCCACTTTACGACAAAATGTGCAGATACCTTTTTTATAGAATATTAAATTTCCTATCTTTTTTCTCCATAGCTTTTTTGCGTAACACAAAGTTTTTCCAAGTTATAATATTTACAAAACTATTGCTTCGAATGTCTGCCTGACCGTTTATAATTTCGCGAAAATACTTTTGAAGAAATAGTTTTGTAAATGTTGTAACTTGGAAAATATTAATATTACAAAAAAAAGTTTTTTTTTCCAAGTGTCAAGCCTGCAACATTATTTCTTTACGCTGTGACTAGGTAACCAAACTGCTGATCCCATCACGGATCCCATGCATTCTTCCCCTGCAGTAAGTGGAATACCTATGCACTCGACACCAACAACCAGCATTGGCCAAGCTGTACACGCTGTTCTGGACATCGGTTCGGGGGAAGAGTAGGTCAGAGTAGTTCTCGGACGAACTGCTCTGAAAGTAACAATATTACTTCCAATGTCCGATCAGAGGTTGCTGTATCAGAAGACGATATTATTGAGTGTGACTCATTTGGTAAATTATTGAAATCTCCAGCTCTAAAGTGCAAAGATTCGACTCTATTACCTATGTTGATTAGGAGCGCGTTGAAAAACTATGGAAAACGAAAGCAGGGAAATAGATATGACATTTCGTTGAAACTATATTTCACCTATATTTTTATATTTGGTGGTCGAATTTTATATGATTCTTTGGCGGAAAATTTGCCTGTCCCTTCTACAAGTTCGATTTTGAGACACATCAGCTTGGCCGCGACTCCTTTAATAGAAGGCACGCTCCGCATAACTGAACTGGAATATTTTCTGAAAATTCGAAACCTTCCATCCCTTGTTTGGCTCAGCGAGGACGCCACTCGAATAGTAGGGCGTGTACAATACGATTCTCAGACGAACCAGTTAGTTGGGTTTGTTTTACCCTTTGGAGCTAACGGGATGCCTATTCCTTGTGCATACCTGGCAACTTCCGCTAAAGAAATTGAGAACCACTTTGCCAAAAACACTATTGCTTCCTCTTTATATACAATTATGGTCCAGCCATTACAAGATGGCGCCCCGTGTTATTGCCTTTGTGTTTTTGGCACGGATGATAAGTTTGACGCCCATCATGTAGTTAACCGTTGGGAATATATGGTGAAACAACTAGAGCAGCGAGGAATCACTGTCGTTGGTTTTTCTTCGGACGGAGATTCCCGCTTGATGAAATCCATGCGAATAAAAGCAAATCTCGGAATACAAAGATCTGATTTCACGGTTTTAGGCACAAATGTAGATATTCCCGAATTCCATGCGACTGTTATGCCGCGATATATATGTACACAGGACACCGTTCACATGGGCGCCAAATTTATATCGAGATTGCTGAAGCCGTCTATTATTATGCCTCTGGGAAATTTCGTTGTCTCTGTGGGCCATTTGCAAATACTAATAGATAATGTTTCAAAAGATAAGCATCAGTCACCTACGAGCATTTTGAATTCCAAAGATAAAATGAATTTTCTAGCTGTGGAAAAAATTTGCCATCCAAGAATATGGTCATTGCTTGAAAAACACGTACCGGGTAGTGAAGGCACTAAGGCATATTTGATTGTTGTATATTACATAATCAACTCTTTTTTGTGTACCGAAATCAATATTGAGAGCAGGATTTACTGTATTTGGTTTAGTGTTTTCTTCTTACGCTTGTGGCGTGCCTGGCTCAATGCGAAATCAGAATATTCAGTCACAGATAATGGCATCACAGCGAATGCATATGTATGTGTAGAACTAAATGCCCATGGATTGCTCAACGCAATATTCAAAATGCAAACAATAGGTTCTGTTGAAAATTTTATTCCTTGGCAGTACGGGAGTCAACAGTGCGAAAGCTTCTTTAGAAACTTGAGGTCTACGAGCACCACTTTTTCCACTGTTGTAAATTGTACTCTCTTAGAAGCCATTCACAGACATTTGAGACTTCAATTGCAAGCCGACATTTCGGTATTTGATTTTGAAAGTGAAGATGAAAATATTAATTTTCCTCGCACAAGGCATTTGAATGCCTCATACGAAACCCAAAATGAAAACGTGTCGATTCCTCTTATTCCTTCATACAATGAATCCGATTTTCCAGACATTCCATCGATCAAAAATATTCTCAAAAAGGCGAAGGAGGGCGCGTTTAACTTAATATCTAAACTTGGCATGAAAATTAACTTACAAGAAGCTGACAAAGTTCAAATTAGTAACGTTAAGAATTTTTTACACGAAGACGATACCGTTAATCGCAACGATTCGGACCACGACGATTCTGAAATACTTGATGGATCAGATTGTGATTCTGAAGAGCTGCTACAAGATTTGACTGTTTTATCTACAATCACAGGCGAGTTAGAATTACCCGATCATTCAGGTAAACAATTACAGCTGAACGTTAACAGCCCTTTTACGATCGTTAAAGATTTGAAAGGAAAAGAATACGTGGTCAGAAAGTCCTCGATATGTTGGTTTCTCTCCACGAAAAATTCAAAATTAAGTGCTGATAGATTACAGCGAGTACAAGGATCTGAATTAGAGAAAAAACAAAGAAGACCCTTTATAGAGAAAACCGACTTGGTTGTGAAGTCGAACCAGATCATTATAGGAGATTGGTGCCTATTTCAACAAACCAACAATAAGAGTGAAAAATGTTTAGTTGGACTTGTTCTAGGTTTTGCTTACCCAGAGGGTAAAACTTGGAGGGCAATTGAATATTCGAATACGTTTGCAAATGTCAAGGGAAACACAAAACCTGTTGGTGTAATGTGTCAATGGTACAAAATAGATAGAAAAGGTCGTTTACTCTCACTAGAAATGGCTGTGCAAGGATCAAGTCATGGTTATGTTGGTATTGAACAGTATAGGTTAACTATTCCTGCACCAAATTGCACCGAGGCGGGTGCGACTTTGAACCCTTCTGTTTTCCATACTATTAAGAATAAAGTTTAGTCGTAAGTTGATACAACTTCAAGTTGTTATGGTTCGCGTCCTTTCGTTACCCGTTGGTATAGTTCATAAGATCGCAAGTGTTACTACTTTTTTTTTATTTTCACTATTACATTCTAAGTTAGGCATAGGACCGAATAGAGGGCGTAATAAAGTGTTTCATTTAATCCACATTGTTCCAAAATTAGGATAGTTAAGGTGCTTCCCTACCCAATTCTACCAGACCTGAAAACATTGGGATATGTTTATGGACAATGTTTTCAGGTCTGCTGGAATTGGGTAGGGAAGAACCTTAAGTATCACTTACTTTATTGACGATTTGCGGATATTTTACATTTTTCAAAGACTGATTGAAGCAATGTAGATTAAGCTACTTAATATTATTAATGGGAACTGTATATTCCAGAAACTGATCTACGTTTGTTACTTCGTACAAAGTTTATAATAATTTGATAAGTGCTGATGCTAAGTATTGTCTATCTTCGAAAGGTTATTTCACGTTTTCTACTATGTAAAATATAGTTTTTCGTAACTGTAAATACGTATGTTGCTGTGATTGATAAAATAAATTTTTTTAATAACAAAAAACGACTTGACTGCATTCTTATTGCTGTGAATGAAAAATTCTCATTTCACACTTGACTTCCCTTAGATAAGATTAGCAATAACATTTTCTTTCTACAATGCACATTATATAAAACGCTGTATTTGACTTGGACTAGCATTATTTTCATTTGCGAAGGGAAATGCTATATTTTCCAACGAGTTTCGAAGGAAGGTATTCGGCAAATGTGAAGTGTTTATTTCATGATAAACACGAGTCGGAGGCAAGTTTTGCAATCACAATGATTGAAAAAACACCCTAAACAGTCAAGGACTGTAGTTTTCCCAACAACGCAAAAAATGTGTGTTCGCCTGAATTTGCCGACGCGGAAATTTCTCAACAGCGATAGAAACCATTTTAAAACTAGCCATGTTGATTTTTTATTTCGGGGTAATTTCAAAAAATTGTTTATTCCATTATAAGAAAGACTAATTTTCAACTTCATTAATTGTATACCTTTGTCTTCGGCTTGGACTACAACTCCTATTATATTTTTGCAGTGTATACACTAGACCGGTTTTTTTTCCAATTTTTTTTTTTTTACCTCGTACAACCTTGGAAAAGTGAGTTTTTGGTGTAAAACGGAGCCTCGTGGAACCGTAACCCGGTGGCTTCATTTTAAAAGGTTCCGCAGTCGGTCTGAACTTTTCCCATTTGATTCACATAGGATTCTTGCTACACACACACTCCATCAAAATATCTCGAAAACTATACAAGCTAGTGAGCTGTTCTTGGTCTCATTTTGTGGGTAATTGAATCCACTACAAAAAAGGTCTGACCTATGTTAGATCTGAAAATTGAAAAAAAGTTATGAAAAATTAATTAGTCAAATAAAGCTCAAGTTTAAGCGTCCGTAACGAGTACAAGATCAATTTCTAGCTCGGAAATAGATCAAACTTTTTCTGCAGAGAATTCAATTATCTACAAAATGAGACCAAGAACAGCTTTCTAACTCGCATAGTTTTCGAGATATTTTTATTGGAGTGTTGTGTAGCAAGAATCCTATGTTAATCAAATGGGAAAAGTTCAGACCGACTGCAGAACCTTTAAAAATTAAGCCACCGGGTTCCGGTTTCACGAGGCTTCGTTTTACACTAGAAACTCACTTTTACACGGGTGTACGAGGTAAAAAAAAAAGTTAAAAACAAAACCGGTCTAGTATACACAGTAAAAAAAATTTCGTCATGGTGTAAAATGTTAAAATTTTTGTGTTAAATATTTAACACTCTCGTGTGTTGATTCAATAGTACATTATGTCATTAGGCCGATGAAGTATTTTCCGACGACTTCGAGTTTATAATCCGAGCCGGAGGCGGGGATTATAATGAATTTCGTCACTCTCTTAAATCGAAATAGTGACTTTCGACTATCAAATAGTGACTATTCACTATTCAGTAGTGAAAAGTATACCACTATTTGAATTAGTGATCTACTCTGCACTGCGAAAATAGTGAATAGTCACTATAGTCACTATTTCGATTTAAGAGAGCAGAAAATTCTTTATGGGCCTATGGCATATACAATTTTATGTGTCTAGGCCGAAAAACCGCGTTCAAACCGAGCGAAGTGAGGTTAGGATCGTGGTTTTTCGGGCCTACACACATGGAGAATGAAATAACACAAATTTTGTGTAAAAAAACTGGTTAACACAAACTTTTGTGTTGAATTTTACGAAATTTTTTTACTGTGTACAAAAATTGTCATTTCCGTCTATTTGTAAAATTGCTATTTTTGAACTATTTCGAATATCCGAATTCATTACTTTGATTCACCTTGTACGATCTAGACACGATTCGTAATCAGAAATTCGAGAAGCCAGACTACACAAACATTCAACTAGATGGTGTACAATTTAAAAAAAAATTCCGCCATTTTGCTGTGAGAAATTAGATGCAAAATTCTGATTCAGCATCATAAAAACTTCGAAAATAAAAATTAAATTTAAAAACTTTCGAAAATTTTGCCGCCATTTGGTATGCGCCATTTTGTTTTTGAATATTCAACGCAAATCGAAAGAATCTATGAATACAAAATTTGGTCAAAATCGGATGAAAAATACCACTAAACTGATTGAACTAGCTAAATCAAAATTAATGTCTTTTGATAAAAATATAGAAATGGATGAAACAATTTTTGCATGCCTATTATACAAATGGGTAAATAATGTTGCGCGTATTGTATATCTACCGGGAATATTCGGTGAAAGTTAACGATCCCCTTCCTACGGCCTAACCAACACAGGCGCGCACCGCGTACGTGAGACTCGACGGGCGGGGCTAGGCAGCCAGTGGTGCTTCTACCGAATCTTCCGCGTTCGGCCGAGTCCGCATAGCCCATCCGCGCTAACTCGATAAATACTATAGCCCATCCACGCTAACTCGATAAATACTTAACTTAAAAAGCAATCATCACACTGAACACGGAAAAGAATGAGCGCGAATAAAATGGATTCGCCTGACGTGAACATTTATTTTAAGATTAATCAACTAAATATCAATTAATTGAATTTAAGTATTGATTATCAGTGTTTAGGAGCGATATTTGAGACAAAGTGGAACAGGTAAGTGGAGGGTGAATCATTGAAGACAACATGGTCAAAAATTGGTTTATCTATTGATTTATTTATTGATTCATTTATTTTCAGACCTAGATTTTATTCAAAACATCTGTTCGGAATACTAGTATTCAATCTAATGAAAATTAAGAATTCGTGAGAAAGTTTTCGGTGTTGGTGTTAACTTTAGTTTAATAATAACATAATGAATCATTTAATCAGAGTACGATGCGGAGAATGAAGTCATCGCGGATAAGGCTGCCACCCACAGGCCACGTCCTCAGGTCTGAAACAGAAAAACGAAATTTATCAATGATTATTGGTTAATCGAGGGATCCATTGCTGTTGAATTATGGTGTACGCACAAACTTATCAGAGATTGATTGCTTGGGAATCGAAGAAAGGCTACTGATGAGCCACTGTCGAACGTAGTATACTTTCACTGAAACCATTTTCGTCTCTCAACGACTACTTCTATCGGAGACCTGAGTGCTGACATGCACCTCAGCGAGGCTTCATAGCGTACGGAGGGGCTTTGTCGCAGGAGTTTGTAGTTCGTCGTAAATCACGTGTCTGAGAAGAATAAACTCATACTCGTTGAAGAAGATGTTGCCATCCCAGGACATCGTTACTTCCTCTGAAACAGCAAGGCGAGAGTATAACTGACTATCATGAGAATTTATAAGTCTTGTAAGTCTTTTGATGTCCGTTAACTTTGTATCCTACGTACCCAATGACTGATCGCCCGCTAACTCTTGAGGAGAAATATCGCCGGCATCGTTGTCCAAGCTGACCTCAGGCAACAGACTGCGAAGAGTGATCGAGAACCAAGCAGGGATCGAAGAAGCGAGAGCTAGCAACAGCGTCAGGGAGGCTTGGCAGCGTACGGAGTATCTTCGTTGCAAGGGTTCGTAGCCCGTCGACGATATTCATCGAACATTTCTTACTTGTCTGACGACCATTCAACGTTCATGTCTCATAGCAGGCGAAGAAACCTCGTCGCAGATTTTCCCAGTGCGACGAGGCAGCGAACGAGGAGCGTCGTTGCCAGGGTTCGTAGCCCATCGACGATATTCATCGAACATTTCTTACTTGTCAGACAAGCATTCAACGTTCATGTCTTGTCGCAGGCAGAGGAGCTTCGTCGCAGATGTTCCTAGTGCGACGAGGCAGCGTACGAGGAGCTTCGTTGCCAGGGTTCGTAGCCCGTCGACGATATTCATCAAACATTTCTTACTCGTCTGGCGACCATTCAACGTTCATGTCTTGTCGCAGGCAGAGGAGCTTCGTCGCAGATGTTCCCAGTGCGACGAGGCAGCGTACGAGGAGCTTCGTTGCCAGAGTTCGCAGTGCGTCGGTGAGCATTTTATATCAAATTTTTATGCGGCAAGGCTTCGCCAGAGTCCAGAGAAGGACTGCATATCGTCGACGTGCTACAAACGCTTGCAACGAAGCTCCTCGTACGCTACCTCATCGCACTACAAACTCCTGCGACAAAAGCCCCTCTGCACGTTATGAAGCCTCGCTGAGGTACATGTCAGCACTCGGTCTCCGATAGAGGTAGTCGTTGAGAAATAAAAATGGTTCGAGTAAAAGTCTACTACGTTCGACAGTGGCTCATCGGTAGCCTCTCTTCGATTCCCAAGCATTCAATCTCCGATAAGTTTGGACGTACGCCATAATTCAACAGCAATGGATCCCTCGATTAACCAATAATCGTTGATAAATTTCATTTTTCTGTTAATAAATAAATAAATCAATAAATAAAACAATTTTTGACCATGTTGTCTTCAATGATTTACCCTTCACTTACCTGTTCCTCTTCGTCTCAAATATCGATCCTAAACACTGATAATCAATACTTAAATCCAATTGATTGATATTTGATTTTAAATTCGTTCATAAATTTCGAAAATGAATGTTCACATCAGGCAAATCCATTTTATTCGCGTTCATTCTTTTCCGTGTTCAGTGCGATGATTGCTTTTTAGGTTAAGTATCGAGGTGGGCTATGCGGACTCGGCCTAGCGCGGAAGATTTGGTAGAAGCACCACTGGTCGCTCAGCCCCGCCCGCCGAGCCTCACGCACGCGGTGCGCGCCTGTGTTGGTTAGGCCGTAGGAAGGGGATCGTTAACTTTCACCGAATATTCCCGGTATATCGTTCGTACAGGTATAGCACTCACTCAAAATATGAGAGAAATCTTGAAAAATCTATAAGCTATTTAAGAGACAGTTCTTAGTTGCTAAGGAAAAAATCACTCGAGTTAGTCCGCCTTACGCACATATAGCGGCCACAAGCGTTGAATAACGCCTCGATAGCATATACTGAACGACAAAAATCACACCAACGTTACGAATAACGAGCGTACAGCGCGTTAACGTTGTTCTAATGGGCGAATAGGACTTTCGTTATTCAATATAATTTAGCGGTGTGAATCTCGAAAATCAGAGTATAACGTCGTATAAGGCGAAACATTGTCTCTATGATTTTAGAGTGCGTCACCCCTCGCTCGAACCTGCTACTCTTCAGACGTTTATTACAAGTCTGGCACGCTATCCGCATGACCACCAGGCCGTCGTTACCGGTTTGCAGAAAATGAATCCTATATGTTTAGGTTTACAAAATTCAGAGGAAACAATGACAAAAAGCTGAATAATACAATAAGTTATAATTTATTGATATACATTGATACTGAATAATCAACGAGTTGACAAAATTGTTGTCATATTCTATGATTATTTGTGGAAATTCATTGATTTCAATATTTGTTTTTATAATAACACAAGTCTACACGGATTTTGTGCGTGGTTTTCTTTTTTTTTTTTTTTGACACGTCGTTATAAAATTGTAGAATATCGTACTTTTTTCATACATATTCCTAGTAGTTCCTAGTCATTCTGAGAATTCTAGGAATTTTCACCAAAAAAATCGACAATTATTATTCACGGCCTTTGAAAGTCTTGGGATAATTTTACTCAAAAATTCGTAGTATTTGCCGTAGAAAACTACAAATTTCTACAATTTTTGAAGATGAATCACGTTGTACTACGATTCCCTACAATTTCCTACCATCTACAACCCGCACTTTTTCATAGTTTTAACCTTACAACTATGGTTTGGCGTAGAAATTATTTTCGCCAGGGCGACCACCAGCGTTTGGCATAGGTTCGTATTTATAGCGAAAACAACAAATTACAAAAAAAACTCCATTTGATTATTGAACGTGCCTTAATTTGCTATAATTTGCCATACACCTTATATGTATACATTAGGGTGGTCCTTATGTTGGGATAAAAGATAGATTTTCCGTGCCGCCCCCCAAATCAACTCCAAATAATTTTAAAAAAATCCCTGCCAAGCTTGGGTTCTTAATATTAATATTAACCCCCCCTCCCTCAAGACTAGGAAAGTTTTAAATGGGAAATTGCATGTATTTTTTAAAACTGAAAATCGAATTTTCATAACTCCGATGATTATTGATAGAAAAATCTGAAATTTGGTATAAGTATTCGTACCTACTTGTATGATATAATACAACATGGTGCATTAGAACAATTTTCGTATAATTTTATACTTACCTTTTAATGCTCAACTTTTGAAAAAAATAATTTTTTCATTACATCCAATCACAAATTATTCTGGAGTCGGTAATTTTCGAAATCGGTCATGGAAAATTCCTATTATTTGTAAAATGCTGTAAGAGCAGAAAGCTGGGAAGGCAAGCGCGACATCATGAAGAAAAAAAGCAGGCTAGGACAAAAGAAGATCTACCTGGACAACGACCAAACGCCAAAGGAAAGAGAGATACAAAGACAAATAAGGGAGGTAGCAAGACAGGCGAAAGAGCAAGGACAAGAAACCAAGATAGGGTACCAAAAACTGAGGATCCAGGAGAGATGGTACAGCTGGAACGAGGCAGAGAACGCACTAAAAGAAGACAGAGGAGGGGAAGAGAACAACAACGAGACCCAAAGCCAGGTTTTTGGCAAAAAATGGGACAATGCGCGCAGGGAAAGGGGAGGAGGAAGAGGAAGGGGAAGAGGAAGTGGGCTGCCACACACGGAGAGGGACCAGGAACAAGACTCAAACTTCTCTTCTGGAATGTAGCAGGAGCGAAGAAAAAAGACAGAGAGTTTTGGGAGCACATAGAAAAATATGACATTATCGGACTAGTAGAGACGTGGGTAGAGGAGCAGGAGTGGAAAAAGCTAGAAGAAAAAATGCCAGGGGACTACAGGTGGAGATGCCAGCCCGCAACGAGGATCAGCAGGAAGGGCAGAGCGAGAGGAGGGATAATTACAGGAGTGAGAAAATGTATAGAAGAAACAAAAGCGCCGAAGGAAGGAAAGGAGGGCACGGTCAGAAGAACAATACAAATAGGAGCGGAAACCTGGAATATCTGGACGGTGTACTGCAGAGAAGGCATGGACAAGACGAGATTCAACCTAGAAGGACAACAGGAGGAAGAGGAAGAAGAAAACATCCTCATAGGGGGGGACTTCAACGCCAGAATAGGAACGAGAGGGAGCAGAGCCGGCAGAGAGGTAGACGAAGAGGAGAACCGAGAATCAAAAGACAAAACAGTAGACAAAGAGGGGAAGAAACTGCTGAAGATGACGGAAGAGAGAGGATGGCACATCCTAAACGGCAACATAGAAGGAGACCGGCACGGAGAACTCACATACATAGGCACAGGAGGAACGTCGGTGATAGACTATGGAATAACAAACTCAAACAGCTGGAACAAAATTGAAAGATTCGAAATAGAGGAAAGAGTAGAATCGGACCACCTGCCGATGGCGATATCGCTGTAAACAAAAATGAAAAAACAACAGGAGGAGAAACAAAATGAGAAAGGGAAAGAAATAATCATATGGAACGAGGAAACCACAAAGAAGTTCAAAGACAAACTAAGAGACCTGATGCTACAATGCGGCTCAGTAGAAGAACACTGGGGGGAGATAAGAAGAAGTGTTGTAGAAAGCCTGGAAAAAAAAAAGACGAAAGGTCACGCATGGAAAATTGGACAAAGGGACTGGTGGGATGAAGAGTGCAGCAAAGCGAAGAGACAAGTCAAGAAACTCTACCAGATGTGGAAAGCGGAGAGGGAGGAGAAGAACGAGTACATAGAGAAGAGAAAGAGGTTCAGAGAATTATGCAAAGAGAAGGAAGCAAAAAAACGAGAGGAAGAGGAGAAAGAAATCAAAAGCCTGAAGAACGAAACAGAAATATGGAAATTCCTAAATAAAGGAAGAAAGGACCGGAGCAAACCCAGCAGTAAAATAACAATAGAAACATGGAAAGATCACTTCATAGAACTGCTGGGGGGATGCGAGGAACCGCCGAAGAGGGAGAGAGGACAGGGACAAAGAGAAAGAGACCAAGAACTGGAGATTGAGGAAGGGGAAATAGAGAAGCAAATACAAAGACTGAAGAGAAAGAAGGCGGCAGGAGAAGATGGCATACCAAACGAGGCGTGGAAAGAAATCGAAGGAAGAGGGAGGGAGCAACTGCACAACCTGATAAAAAGAGTGTGGAACGGGGAAGGATTCCCGAAAAGCTGGAGAAGAGGAGTAATTACACCACTGCACAAAAAAGGAGACAAAGAGGACGTGAAAAACTATAGAGGGATAACGCTGCTAAACACAGCGTACAAAATATACGTAGCAGTCCTGAATGAGAGACTCAAAACAGAAGTCGAGGGAAAAGGCATTCTACCAGATGTCCAAGCCGGCTTTCGGAAAAAACGAGGCACCATGGATAACGTGTATATCCTGCAGCATGTAGTAGAGAGAGAGCTAACGAAACCAAAAGGCAAGCTCTACGGTTTCTTCATCGACCTAAGAGCAGCATTCGATAAAGTGGACAGAGCAAAGCTCTGGCAAACAATGGAAAAAAGAGGAATAAGGACGGGACTAATAGAACGGGTGAAGGAGGTGTACAAAGAGACTAGCAACGTAGTGAGGGCAAACGGAAAAAACTCACAAGAATTCTGGACAAAGGAAGGCGTACGGCAAGGGTGCCCGATGAGCCCTACGCTATTTACGATCCTGATCGCGGACATGGAAGAAGAGCTGAGGAAAGCACAAGCAGGAGGGGTAGTAGTGGGAAACGAAAAGTTCTGGTCTCTGGCATATGCGGACGACATCGTGCTGGTAGCCACGAGAGCAGAAGAGATGGAAAGCATGATAAGAAGAATGGAAAGATATCTGGACAACAAGAAGCTAACCCTCAATACAGAAAAGTCGAAGGTCATGGTTTTTAGAAAAGGGGGCGGCAGAAATAAGAAAGTGGATTGGAAATGGAAAGGGGAGCCACTAGAAGAAACAAAGGAATACAAGTACTTAGGATTTACACTAAAAAGAAACGGGGGCACAGAGAGCCATGTCAAGGAACTCATAAAGAAAGCAAACGTAGCAGTTAAGCAAGTATGGGGCATCGGGGAAAGGAAGGTGAAAGACGACTTCAAACGAAGACTGATGCTCTTCGACTACCTGGTGGAAAGCATTCTCGCGTACGGAGCAGAAGTCTGGGGCTGGGAGGAGAAGACAGGCATAGAGAGGGTCCAACTGAAATACCTGAAATGGACACTCGGACTAGACCAATGCACGCCGGACTATATTGTCATGGAAGAAACGAAAAGGGACAAACTTAGAATAAGACTAGGACAGAGAGCCCTAAATTACGAAGAACAGATAAGGAGGGAAGAAGCCAAGAGAATCCTAAACGAATGCCTCAAAGAAAAGATGAAAGGGAAGGCAAGAACGAGAGGAGACGTACAGAGGGAGAAATTCATGTGGAGAATCGGGTACAGCCAAGAAGGACTAGAAAACCTAAGGAGAGAGGGGAACGACATATCACAGATAGCACGCAAGAAAGATCAAGAGGAGCAAGCCCAAACACAGTACAACAAAATTCAAAAATCGAACTACAATAGCCGATACAAATACATTTGGGGCAGTTGCCTGCCAGAATACCTGAGACAACAGAGCGCCAAAGGGAACCAAAAGCTGATAGCCAGGGCGAGATGTGGAAGCACGGAAGAAGCGAACAGGTATTGGGAAACGGAGGAGAGGAGGAGATGTCAGCTATGCGAGAGGGACCCCGGAACACTGGAGCACCTTCTGAAACACTGCGAAAGAATAGAGGACAAAGGGATAAGTATCGAAGACCTGGTGCAAGAGAAAGAAAGCAAAGAGGCAGTTAAATTCCTTAGATCACTGGAAACGAAAAGAAAGGCGAAAAGGGAGGAACGGGAACGAAACAGCTAGCACAAAAGGGACACAAAAGTAAGATAAGGAAGCAACACAACGAAGGCAACCCAGAAAGCCAACTTAGCTGGCTTACAGCAAGCAGAAGAAGAAGAAAAAAGGAAAAAGGAAAAAAGCAGAGAAGAATGAACAAACACAGACCCGACGTACTCGCACCCTAACAAATAACCACACGGCTAAATCGAGAAAGCACAATGTACAATGAGATGTATACCAAGTTCTTTTTCAAGGCCAGATAGGCCGAAAAATAAAGATACTACTACTGTAGAAATTCGTGAATTTCTATGAAAATCGATCAAAAACTACAAAAAATAGTTGACATATTTTGAGGGGGTGAATTCCCGTAATATATTGTGAAAAGTTTGAATTATTTGTAAATTGTTGTTGAAATTCGTAAATTTCTATGAAAATCGATTACATGCTACGAAAAAAAATTGACGTATTTTGGGCTCGTAAATTTCTGTGATAGATTGTTGGAAAGTTTCAATTATTTCTAAATTGTTGTAGAAATTCATAAATTTCGAGGAAAATCGATTACAAACTACAAAAAAATATATACATATTTTAGGGTCGTACATTTTCGTAATTGGGTGTAGAAAGTTTTTATAATTCATCAGATTTTGTTAAAAATGGTAGGATTTCCTAATTATTCATTGAACGTAATAAATTTTCATAGTAATTCCTTAATTTCTATGGCAAACTATTGCGAAATCTACTATTTTTGAGGAATTTTTACAAAAACGTCACTTTCATAGAACGTAGTAGTTTGTCGTACAAAAAATTTCCGCCAGGGACGTCTTTTAAAATTAATTTCATAAGTCGATTAGAATCGGTTGGCCAGATATCGTCCGAAAAACGGAAGAGAACGTGAATTTCCGTATCGTATTTTCGGTGTCTTGATCTCACGGGTTGTCATTTTGCTCTGCCATCCAGTATAATAATTTAACCAGATTTCGACGGTCCGTATCGATTCTCAGTCTCTCCTCCCTGGCCCGTCTTCGCTGTAGTGCATAATATGCAGCTCGGTTCGCTTGATTGTAAGCCATCATCGCAGCCATTTATTATGTCCATATACTTGCTGAAATATTCTGTACTACCATAACGATCCTTTATATGTAGTAAAGTCAGCTTGGATGGTCTTACTCCGTTCCATTCTTTTTTTTTTATTTTTTATCAGTCTTTAGGGTCTATTCTAAAGTCTACAGTGTATAATATGCTCTTCTCTTCCTTTGTAAAATTAAACATTAATGGCCCGCAGGAGATGACGTCACCTTCAGATAAGTCGCCAGGGTTCCACCACCCTGTGTTATTTTGTATTCGATAGTTTTTAGAACGGTAGATTCTATTTCTAAATCCCTAACACAAAAACCCCGCTCATTGGACTGCAGTAAAGATACTTGTCCGACTCTGATAAGCCATGCAAAAAGTCACCGCTTAATCCCTATTATATACTAATTTCTATTATTCCTTATTTTCCATAATTAAATCTAGAAAAATCTATTTATTTAAATCTGAACAAATCTATCTATTTATGAGGTATTCCATGCCCACTACACCAATGATTTTCCCTCACCACTTTATATTTGGTTATAATTTTTCACACTGTTACCCCAACTCTTACACCCACTCTTGTATTAAGAAATAATAAATTGATTTGAAATTAAGGGAACTCATAACCAGTTATGTTTTAAAAAATATGTGCCATCCCAATGATACTCATTATGTAAAAATCATGTAAAAATATACAATAATATATATCATATTGTACATATATTATATTATATTACTGTTTATATTGTATAAACTGTACTTACTGTATAATTGTATATATTATATATTATATTGTATTACTGTGAGGTCAAATTGAAGCCTAAAAAAAAGGATTTTGATTCATCGAGGTAACGGAAGTCTGATTTTCTGTATTTTGAACCTTCTGTTTTACTACAATCTGCATTTCGCTGCGCTGTTATTTTCAAATTAGGACGGAGACTTTTAGGTATAAATGTGCTTAGCATATTGAATTATGAATTTTGGTCTGTTTGTTATATATTTTTTTTTTGCTTTTTTATTTTTTCGATCACAACCAACATATATTGTGTGAGCAGTTGTCGGGTACAGATTGTACGTACAGAATAAGGTTGCAATTATTCGCGTTCCTATAAATTTATATGAGAGATTTTTAAGTAAATATTGTTCATATTGATGATTTTTATGATTATACGTATGTGATTGAATATTTTGAATAATTATATTGTTACAAATGAGTTCGTGTTTATATTTATTTGACGGAACTGACCTATTCCAGATTAGTACTAGAATGCCGGATTTATTCTTATGATTAACTCTGTTCGTAACAATATTCGTTATTCGAAAATAATTCAGACTATAATAATTTTCTGTATTGTTTCTCGTATTCTTTTCTGTCTTGATTTTTATCTTGATTTTTGTATTGATTTTTGTCTTGATTTTTATCATATTTTCGGTATTGATCTTCGTCTTATTTTTCGTATTGATTTTCGTCTTATTTTTCGTCTTGATCTTCGTCTTATTTTTCGGTATTGTTCTTTATCTTATTTTCTGCATTGATTATCGTATTATTTTCTGTCTTGTTTTTTGTCTTGATTTTTGTCTTGATTTTTGTCTTGATTTTCGTCTTGATTTTTGTCTTGATTTTTGTCTTGATTTTTTTTTATCTTATTTTATGTCTTGATTTTCGTATTATTTTTCAGTATCGATTTCATCTCATTTTCTGTATTAATTATCGTATTATTTTCTGTCTTGATTTTTGTCTTGATTTTCGTCTTGATTTTTTTTTATCTCATTTTCTGTATTGATTTTTGTCTTATTTTTAAGTATTGATTTTTATCTTATTTTCTGTATTAATTCTCGTATTATTTTCTGTCTTGATTTTTATCTTGATTTTTTTTTATCTCATTTACTGTCTTGATTTTCGTTTTATTTTCCAGTATTGATTTTTATCTTATTTTCTGTATTGATTCTCGTATTATTTTCTGTCTTGATTTTTGTCTTGAATTTTATCTTGATTTTTGGCTTTTTTTTTGTCTTGATTTTTGTCTTGATTTTCTTTCATCCTATTTTATGTATTGATTTTCGTCTTATTTTTCATTATTGATTTTTATCTTATTTTCTGTATTGATTCTCGTATTATTTTCTGTCTTGATTTTTGTCTTGATTTTTTATTCATCTCATTTCCTGTCTTGATTTTCGTATTATTTTTCGGTATTGATTTTTATCTTATTTTCTGTATCGATTCTCGTATTATTTACTGTCTTGATTTTTGTCTTGAATTTTGTCTTGATTTTTGTCTTGATATTCGTCTTGATTTTTGTCTTGATTTTTGTTTTGATTTTTTTTTATCCTATTTTATGTCTTGATTTTCGTCTTATTTTTCAGTATCGATTTCATCTTATTTTCTGTATTGATTCTCGTATTATTTTCTGTCTTGATTTTTGTCTTGATTTTTTTTTTATCTTATTTTCTGTCTTGATTTTCGTCTTATTTTACAGTATTGATTTTTATCTTATTTTCTGTATCGATTCTCGTATTATTTTCTGTGTTGATTTTTGTCTTGAATTTTGTCTCGATTTTTGTCTTGATTTTTGTCTTGATTTTCTATTCATCTCATTTCCTGTATTGATTTTCGTATTATTTTTCGGTATTGATTTTTATCTTTTTTTCTGTATCGATTCTCGTATTATTTTCTGTGTTGATTTTTGTCTTTAATTTTGTCTTGATTTTTGTCTTGATTTTTGTCTTGATTTTCGTATTGATTTTTGTCTTGATTTTTGTTTTGATTTTTTCTTATCTTATTTTATGTCTTGATTTTCGTTTTATTTTTCAGTATCGATTTCATCTTACTTCCTGTATTGATTCACGTATTATTTTCCGTCTCGAATTTTGTCTTGAATTTTGTCTTGATTTTTGTCTTAATTTTTTTTTACCTTATTTAATGTCTTCATTTTCGTATTATTTTTCAGTATCGATTTCATCTTATTTTCTGTATTAATTCTTGTATTATTTTCTGTCTTGATTTTTGTCTTGATTTCTTTTTATCTCATTTTTCGCCTTGATTTTCGTCTTATTTTCTGTATTGATTCTCGTCTTATTTTTCGTATTGATTTGTCTTATTTTATGTATTGATTTTCAGATTATTTTTCATATCGATTCTTATCTTATTTTCTGTATTGATTTTCGTCTTATTTTTCGTCTTGATTTTCAGCTCATTTTCTCTCTTGATTTTTATCTTATTTTCTGTCTTCCCTGGCGAAAATATTTCTCTGCAGAACTCTGAAAACTTCTCTGAAAAACTCTGATAATAACTGTAGAGATTTTCAGAGATATTCAGCAATATTCAGAGAATTGAACTAAAATTCAGATTTTTCAAGAAAATGGTGAATGAAGCAGCCTAAAATTTTTTTTCTGCATTTTTCCTGCAATGCGCTGAAAAAAAATCTCTGACTTTCTCTTGGTTTCGTTGATTTTTCACGAAAAATTATGAGTTATTCTGTACCTTTCTGGAATGAACCCAAGATGCGAATCTAAATTTTAAGGAATTCCTCTGCTATTTCCTATAAAAATATTTATCGTTTTCTCTGAATCTTGATAATCTTTTATGCCATCTCCTGAAAATGTCTACAATTCTCGTACATAAAGTGGTATTTATCGAATGACTCTAACCAAAATTCTCTGCCTTTCTCTGCCTGTTTTCTTTCAGTTTATCTGAATTTTAACCTTTTATCATGCAAGTTTCTGAAAGATTCTGCAATTTTCTAAGAGAATTCAATGTCAACGGTCAGATTTTCACTGATATGCTTCTGAATTCTGTGAAAATATTTCTCTTGATTTGTATGAGTTTGATTCATTTTCCCCTAAAATCTCCCAAAATATTCTGTAGTTTTCTGCAGCAAATCGATGCCGGCTTGCTCGATTGACACGTGAATCGAATCATGTAACACAATTTCTCTGGGATTAGCTGAATTTCAATTCTGTCTTAACAAATTCTAAATACCCAAGCACTCATTTGGAATATAATGAATGGTATTCAAAAATGGCGATAAAAATAATTTGAAGAACTATTTTCTAGTCAGCTTATTATATAACTACTACACTTTTCCTGAATATTAGAAGGGATGTGGGAGTAGATAATGATACTATTCCTCTGAATTATGTAATTTTATTGCCACATTCATTTATAGCAATTACGAAGTAACGTTTTCGCACCAACAAATTTTATTAGTGTGTGAGTGAGTACATTTCCGAAGTGTCCCTGGACCTCTAAATGGATATTGAAAATACAAACTAATCTTTCAAGCATCCTTGGGGAATGCTGCTCACAAAACATTTGTCAGCAATGTCAAAAAAAACAGCTGGTTCTCTGAGAGAAGAAGGACTGATCGCATGAGAAAGTTCACGACCAACACGACAATATTTTATGTGGGAAACATTAACAAATTCAGTATGCAAGTATGAATCTCCCACTTCTATCTCACGAATGAATATTACCACCCGACGAATTTCGGAATTTGTTGTCAGTTCGTAAATACTGTGAATAATGCCTACTAATCCCTCTTTAGTTATTACCACGGCATTATTTGTTTTTTTACAACGTTGATACGAATCGACGGTGTATCTCTTGTTATTGTAGATCAATTTATCATACGATTTACAGTCTTTAATCTTGTAGCTTAGCAAAGATTGTTCTTCAGAACTCAGAACGTGTGACTTTCCTGCTCCAAGCAGAACAGCGCCTTCAAGTCTCTTATAGAATTTCACACGATTTTCACTTATGTCCTCACAAAAACTCCTCACTCGGCAACTAACAGTAAATTTGTGGGCAGCTGTCGACAATGATTTATATAATATGAATCTACGTGCAATTTGCATAGCCACGTGCGTAGGACTCGTCTTCATTTCAAGTAGAAGTCTGTTCGCATTTTCGAACGGAAATGCAGTATGTGTCCATAGAGGACCCCAGTTTGCTACACCCTTACCAAGATGAAGCAAAAGATGTATGTTGAATGTCATTGCTGGCTTTTTGTAGAATTCTTGGTATTGCACAACGTATCGGATGAGTAAGTGACTAGCATAAGTGAGCATTGCTAGTGAAATTGAGCGTTGTAGAAATATGTTGATTGCTGTTACCAACAGGGCAAGGTGTTCGATGTATTTTTTTGGAAGTACACCATCGAGACAAATTAAAGAATACCAGATGAGCCATGATCGCCATTCGGATGCCTTCCACATACGTCTTTCAACCAAACTTCGAGGAGTTCTGGTGATACAATTTGGCAGTCGGATCGAAAGCAACCGTTTATCTACGAGTGAAAGGGTGTTAGGATCGCCGATATAATACTCCTCCCCTGGTGAGGTCAGTAGAATCTCTGTGTGTTGTTTCGCAGCTCCTAAAAAAGCACCATGCAAATCATCGGCAACCATTCCGTCAGCCATGTCGAAATGATCCAAATTCATTATGCACGATGGACCCCAAACACCATTGACAGCATCTCTGGATGTGCCACGTGAATGAGCTAGTAGCATATCTCGCACAATTGATTCGTTAGATCGCTCAGGTGGAACTTCCGTAGAAATTTTATACTTCCGTTGGCCGTCAACGTTTTCGGCAGGGTGTTCACAGAAAGTACAACCGTAGTAACCGTTAAACTGCTTCATATTTAGTATTGCAGGCCTAGCAATAGAATCAACACAACAACACAGTGGAATAACTTTACTGTTGATCATTTCTCCATTACTGTGTTTCCACGTTACGCCTATTCTTGATAGAGAATTTGCCTCGTCTATAAAGGGTTGAAGGAAGAGATTCATGTTTGGCTCACTCTTGGCTACCCAAACACCTACGAGAATTATATGTTTTGCTCTAAGTTCAGGGGGTAACTCATTGATCATTACGTAAATCGGCCAAATGGTTGATTTACTCGAGTTCGCGGCTTGGCATCCGTCGGTGTTGAAGGTATATGACAAGTTCCATTTGTTACTCAAGATCTTTCCTGGTGCAGAAAACTTTTTGTAGCCATTTCCATCATAGATGTCTTCGAGTGCATCGCTGTTCAATTTTCGCCGGTTGAACCGATATCCAAGGCTCTCCACAACTTCAGGATTACTTAGAAGCTCAGCTACTTGCGAACGGAAGTTCAAAGTCAAAAAAAACGACGACATGCTATTCATCTTGAATTCAGAGCTGCACGTGGGGCATGATATCACGTGTTCATCTTGTACTTGCGATCGGTCTCCCATGTACTTTTCACAATGCGGGCAGTACAAATGATATTTGAATGAACTTTTCTTAACATCGAAATATTTCATCAATTTATATTGGGTCGTTGGCACTGAATCTCGCATTGTAAGTGTATTGATCATTTTTAATAAATCTCGGATCGCAACCCAACTTAAAGAGTGTCGCATTCCCAACGCCAAACACATCATCATAGCTTCCCCTCGTGTAGTTGTTGAACATTCACAAATCGCTTCGTTCAAGTATGGATCATGAGGGTCATCACAGCAACCCGGTTCATTCATCTGTAAAAAGTGAAATGTGCTTATAATTAACTGAATGTAATTATGAATAACCTCAAGTATTTTGATGTCAGTTATGGTTGAGTAAATAGTACTGCCTGTACAATGGTCCAGTGTTTATAATTCCATTCTTTTAGTACGGGACGACGAACGAGGTTGCATGGTGTAGTTAATGAAATTACGAAACCCCGCAAGAGGATAACTGGATAAAAATTTGGTAACAATAAGTGTGATGACATTTAATAATTGTGGGGTAATCGAGGTCCTGTCATAATAACTCCTACTATTTGTAGGAATTATTATGACAGCACATCGATTATATCCCTAAATTCTCAATTGCTATTACAATTATTGATACCAAACTTGTCTCCATACATCTCATCAATATATTAACGAAGTATTCTGTATAAACATATTAGTCGCTTACATCTTCATTATCAGTATTGTGTTCCGTGGAATTATGTCCATTACAGTGGTCATTGTTAATATCTTCGTTTGGAGTACTGGTGGCATAACCACGTCCCTCCTACAAAATAAAACAGATTTATATATTTTTTCAAATATAAGCAGTCGTTTATGCAAAGGAAGTTCGGCTCTGTTGTGAAATAAAACATTTTTTCATGCTCGTTAATGCCCAACACAGTGAGGAAAAGTAATTATTTGACCCTTAGTGCACACTAAATGTCTGTTGATCGGAATTATCGTTGTTCATCAATATTGTTATGTGAAATATAAGTTAATGATTGTGGATTATAGTCATTATATTCCTTGCGAAGTATTTCAACATACCTCAAATAGCGTTTCATAGTTAATTTCTCCCGAACAGATTTCTGTTTCGTCGTCGTTCATGGTATCGACATCATTGCTATTCGTGCTATTTGCTATAATCATTTCTTCAATGGCTTCTGTAATCGTAAGTGCCTGTTTAAAAGAATCAATATCACAATAAGCATCGATAAGATTATTATTTGATTAACAATCAGAGTGATCTCATGCAAATTTTGAAGCTTTCGAAACCTATTTTTCAAGGTTACAGTAATTCAGAGTTCTACAAAGTGGAATGAAATAACATAAGAATACACAACGTGTCACACCCACATGGAAAAATACGTATGTCAAAATTATATGGGACATATATGTGACATATAAAACATATATGCCCGCGAAAAAAAAAGTGCAAACTATATTTTTAGGTAAAGGTTGACATAAATGTCAGCGTAGAAGACCTCATAATTGTTAACATAAATCTTGAATATACATAATTCATATTTAACCTATATTCAATTATAAATTTCTAAATATATAGGTATTGTATAGGAACGCTCAATAAAACACTTTTTCTGGTTGAACTGTATAAATACTTGCGTATTTCTTCGTTTTATTGTGAACATGTTTTTTCTCCCATCTTAGCTCTCTTACCTCTAAGACGCCATTACATTATTTTTCCTTCCAGGCCTACCAACTTACTTCCCTTTTCTAATTAAGGACTATTGCCAACTTTAACAAACTAAATCCCTAACATGCCGGCCGCCTTGAAGGTTTTACTTCAAAATGATTCCTCCCCTTTTTTTTAAATAGAACCATGAAAGAAACTAAACTTAAATTAAACATATCTTCGTCAGAAGTTCAACAGAAAAGAAAGGTAAGCTTGCTCGTATTGTTACGGCGAATAACTTCGAGTAAGTATCAATTACATCTAAACTTAACCCTATTATCTTATTATTATTTTTCTTTTTGGCACTATAGGCCTTTGGTAAGTATCACATTTATCATACTCATTATTATCCTTAATAATACCTTTACTTAATTTAATTATCAATTATCTTAAGTTAGGTGTAGCTTGTTTTAAACGTAGTAACATGTATTTATATATATTTTTTTTGATTGTCCAAGGGTAAGGCGCACAGTTTCTTGATGGGACGCTTTAAATCACCGGTTGCTGTTCGGACCGTTGCGACTCTTACGACACCATCAGTACCAGGATGCACTTCTATTACCCGCCCTAAGCTCGCCCGCCAGTTAGGACATCATCCATATAGAAGTCTCTTTGTAGTACTATCGCAGCTTGTGGGTACATTTGTCCATCATCGATGGCCAACTGTTTTAGACAGCGCATTGCCAAGTAGGGAGCACTGGTAGTTCCATACGTGACGGTGTTCAATTCATAGATTTGAGGGTAGTCCTCGCCTTCCTTTCGCCAAATGATACGTTGAAGACTTCTATCTTCTTCTGCTACATCTATTTGTCTAAACATTTTGGCTATATCTGCAGTTATCACAAATGCGTACGTTCTGAAGCGTAGTATGATATTTATAATTTCTTCTTGCAGATTAGGCCCAGTCAATAGTTTATCGTTCAAAGATGTCTGGAGAGTGGTCTTAGCCGAGGCGTCGAAGACAACTCTGAGCTTTGTGGTGCTACTTTCTTCTCTTATGATCGGGTGATGTGGTACGTAATAATCTTCTCCCCTTTGTTTTGATCCAATTCGTGTCATATGTCCTGATCTTTCGTAGTCATCTAGGAATTCAGTATAGTCCCTTTTTAATTTGGGATTACCTTTTAATCTTTGTTCCAATGCATAGAATCTTCTTGTGGCCTCTCTTGCTGATTCGCCCAACTGTATATCTGCGTTCTGAGGCAACCTGACCTTGTATCTGCCTATCTTATTTCGAGTGTGCGTGGTTCGAAAGTGTTCTTCGCAATACCTTTCTTCGGGGGTATACGGTTCCTTCTGTGGCAATTCTTCCATTCTCCATAACCGTTCTATTTTCTCATCAATGTCTGACAAAATGCTTAGATTACATACTCTTCGTATTGCTTGAGAAGGATTCTTCACAATCTGTTCTCCCCCAATTATCCATCCTAATAATGTTTTTTGCAGTACCGGTTGTCCTTTAGCTTGCGTTATTTGGCCTTCGCACAATAGCTTCCAAAATATTCCTGCTCCAACCAGCATATCGATTTCTCCTGGTACATTGAAGTCTGGATCGGCTAGTATCATATTATTTGGTATCTTGATAAGGGAAGTGTCTAGTCGTACCTGTGGTAGTCTCTCTGTGATTTGTGGTAAGATAAGATAATCTTGTTTTATAGTGAACTTATTATTTAATGATGCTAATTCAATTGTTACAGAATTTTGTACCGCCATATTTAACTGACTTACGCCGCTGAAAGGAATATTAATCTTCTTGAGTGGTAACCTTAATTTCTGGGCCAGTCTCTTCGTAACGAAATTCAACTGCGAACCTGGATCCAAGAGTACTCTGCAGAGGACAGGTTCATCTTCGACATCGTAGACGTAAACTTGCGCCGTAGATAAGATTACTCTAGAATTTGCTTGTTGCGTACAAGAAGCAACCATTGCCTTTTCTGCACGCTGTTCCCCTTCTCTAGTTATTTCTTGTCGGCTATAAGCTACCACTGGAGTCTTGGGGTTTTCTTGCTCCTTGTATTCTTGATGTTGCGGATCTTCTTTTTTTACAGGGTGTAGCACCGTATTGTGTCTTTTGGAGCACATTTTGCATGCGCTTCCTCTGCACTCCTTGCTTACATGTCCTTTTCTTAAACAATTAGCGCAGAGACGGAGCTTATGTACCTCATCCCATCTAGCTTGAGTCGAAAGCCTTTTAAAACCTTCGCATTGGTTCGTGTAATGGTTTTCCTGACAGTATTCACACTTAGGTTGTGACGTGGTAGCTAATGAGACCTTCCTTTCGAAATTTGTTTTCGATTTCTCTGGGAGAGGCTTTTCCTTAGCCATAATCTGTAAGGTTTGACATCTTAATGTTAAGTACTCCAATAATTCTTCAAACGTAGGTGCTTCATCGATTGGTTTTGCTCCAATTAATTTTTCCCATTCATTTCTGGAATGAAAATCTAACTTGTTAGTTACAATATGAATTAAAATCATGTCCCAATGTTCAATGGGTGCACCTAGGACCTTAAGCGCTTGTGTATGACCTCGTATCTTTACTACGAGCTTATTCAATGCGTCATAACTTGCCTTGTGTATATCCACTATATTCAACAATTCCTTCAAGTGAGAATCAATGATAATTCGATGATTGTCATATTTAGCCTTTAATAATCTCCATGCTTCTTCGTAATTATCTGCTGTTGTCGACAATGCTCCGACTACTGTCGCTGCCTCGTCGTCTAATAGCCCTCGCAGATACTGGAACTTTTCAACATTCGATAGATACGTTTTACTATGAATTGTGGCTTCGAAAGAATCCTTGAATTCCGTCCACCTCTGGTAATTTCCATCAAAGTGCGGTAATTTAATCTCTGGTAGTTTTACTCGTGAGGTATTGACCATATTACCTTGGTTAGTAGATGACGTAGTAGTTGATGGGATGTTCAGTTTTACCTTGGCCGTGGCTCTCACCTTGTAGTAGTTGTTTTCGAACTCTTCGTACTCTCTCTCGTCCGCTCGTTGTTTTTCTTCTAGATCCTGGTCATTCTCTCCGGGATCGTCTTCAATTCTGACGTCAGCAATGTTTATCTGACAATCCTCAAACTCTTTAAGGATCGCTGGTAGGTTTTCATATCGATCTCGTAGTGACTCGAACTCGTTTGGTTCAGCATTTTCAAGGCTTGTCACGAACCTAGTTAACTTGCCTTTCGTTTGGCCGCGTTGATGAATAAGTTTCTTCAACTGAGCCATGGCGTCATTGATTTGACTTATTTGAAAGGATGTGAGGGGGAGGAGTGTTGGGAAGGACGGAGTCTCACTCACCTGGTAAATTGCGTCTCGGCTTATTTCGCTGCCCTCCTCCTTATTGTCCGTGCTTTGTGATGACTTGTTAAATCTTCTTTATCGATAATTCGCGATGTGTTGTGATCTACTCTTTGCCGTTGAGCTTGCTTGTCTGGTTTTATCCGTCGGTATGGAAGCGTGGCGTCTTAAATTCGTGTAAGACAGAGAGGTGAAATAGAGCGAGAGAGAAAGAGAAAAGAACGCTTCTTTTCTCCCGTCGTTTTTGTTTTAATGTTCGTTTATGAGAGACACAGATGTATATATATGTATTCTTTCACTGTTTTCGCTTAGTTTGACTTGTTTGACACAACCTTTGCCACTTGATTAACCGTTGATCGTTTTCTCTTTGTTTCAGGTACGCGGACCTCGTGTTTTCTTAGTCTTTGTTTTCATTCAGTTATTCATTCGTTTGTACACCCGATTAGCCGCGGATCCGGCTCGAAGGACCATTTTATGTATAGGAACGCTCAATAAAACACTTTTTCTGGTTGAACTGTATAAATACTTGCGTATTTCTTCGTTTTATTGTGAACATGTTTTTTCTCCCATCTTAGCTCTCTTACCTCTAAGACGCCATTACATTATTTTTCCTTCCAGGCCTACCAACTTACTTCCCTTTTCTAATTAAGGACTATTGCCAACTTTAACAAACTAAATCCCTAACAGGTATGTATACACATTAATGTTAACATAGATGTTTTGTAAGAACTATCGCATTTTTTTCCTCAAATCAGAATTGGATAACAGGGCGTATGAATTATTGGCTGCCTTTAAAGGTGAAGAATGATAGGGCTGAAAAAAATATCTCTTACCTCGGATGCAGACTCATTTTGTATTACGCAGGCACTAGATGTTCGTTGCTCATCCTGAATTACCTCAATTGTAAACGATTCGGTACCTCCATACTCGTCTAGTGTGACCAATACTTCGTTTACCTACGGATCAGCGCTCATTTTGGAACAAGAGTCATTAACTTATAACTTCCGTAAAAAATACTTCGGACTTCTTTTACACATATTCCATGGAATAACGTTTTGATCGATTTTAAAAATACGCGGTTATTCATTGGCCAATTCGAGGAGGAATTGCCGATACGTTCTAATGTATACTCACCAAATCAGGTTGCGAACTTAATCTGCGACCCGTTTTATACCCTTTAGAGTACATTGTACTCCGAGGAATTGGTTCCTCCGAATTAGGATCTAAGTATCCTTTTCGAGTTCTTTTCGGCATAGCACTACTTTATCATTTACAGTACACTAAAAAATGTATGAACCGAATACATAGAATATGTAGAAAAAAATTCAACAGGAATCGGGGACATAAGAGTAAAATTTTCGATTGATTGTGCCCGATCTGACGTAGACTGACTCATATACTGCAGCACCGTGGCGCGCTTGATTCGGAGGACTTACGTTCACGCCTGTGGGCGATGGTACCTACATCCCTCAGTGGAACAGCGAGGACCGTGCGCGTGTACAAGTGGCGCCGCCAAATTGTCCCTATCGGCAGGAGTGCTTCAAAATGATTGGTCCTTTTTTTTGCGCCAAGCATTTGATAGGCTGATTTGTCATGATTTTCCTGCCGCTTGGGACAAATGTCGTCGATAGTGTCTGATTTGGCGCTGACATCAGTTTCACGCACGGTCTCTATACGCGGAAACAGTGAGTATTCAAGAAGAAGAAGAAGAAGGAAACAGTGAGTAGTGAAGCGCTCACGAGAGCACGTGGATTTGAGAGAATGTGTTTACAACTTATTACAAGTGTCGAGATGTGGGCTCACGTGTTCTTCGCTAAAAATAAAAAATATAGCATCGTAAACATCGCTTCAATTAAAAATTTCAATCATGACGAACAGTTCAATGACAAAAAAGTGTATTCACTAGAGTTGGCTGACGGATCCCAGGGTAAATGCCAGGTGTTGCTTTTAGCAGGTAAGAAACTTCATTTTTCTACTCATGAAAGTTACTCGATGTAATAACAATGCATTAGGTCCGCAATGCGTTTTTAATGTATATTCGTGTTATTCATTTCTTTTTAATATTGTGCTTCAGATAATAATTGCCATGAGATTAATCTTCCAACTAATTGTCTACACCCAGAGAAATGGGTTTCTTCAGTTATTTAATCTGAATAAATTTTATTTAATCTAGACAAATTTTGAATCTACTAGGTACCTAGTAGGTTCATATACAAATAAAATTTATTCAGATTAAATAAAATTTTGATTAAATAATTTAAGAAAACCCATTTCTCTGGGTGTATTCTTTGAATTTACAAACTCTCTTTACATTCAGTACGAGACAAGATTCTAGTCTTGAACAGACAATGTAGTTGTGTACCTATTCATTGAAATTCGCGAACAGCCCATCGTCAGCGGTGACAGTTGATTTATAAAGGTAAAAAACTTCGGTTATTTACTAACAATCGGCATGAATATTCCTTGCAGAAACAGTTGACAAGTTGAACGAACTGATTCGTGCTAAGAGAGTTTCAGTTCCAAAGTTGAGCCAATCCATGTTTGAAGATGAGCCCGACGCAACTAACGCTAAAAATGCACAAAAAATGACGATGAAGAAACGAACGGTAAGTGAGCCCAATGCTTTATTTTAAGGTGATGTGTTCAGCCTCCAGATTGTCGTTAAAAATACAGACTAGATATTTATTACAATGTATGCGCTGATCGCCACAGTCAGCCCATACAGAAGTACGTTTATAACTACTATATGTTCATTTTCCACCTCTTCTTTCAATTTCACGGGGCAAACGAAAATATTGTTCAAAATTATGTAAAAAAAAAATCTGCGTGAAATGTAAATCCGTTCAGAAAATGTTAAGAGGCTGTTACCGTACAGTAATGTTCATTAATGGGTTCGCGGTGGCTAACGTTTTCTTCTCAATTTTTCGGAAACGAAACTCCTTTTCATTCGTATTTCATGTGCCCATGGGCGAAATTATAGAAATAGTAATTATGACCCCTTATGAAAATAATATAATATTATTTTTAACCACACCTGCACGGAAAGTACGACTTTCGGCCCATCGCGTGAGCGGGAAGTCGTACTTTCCGATGCCAGGGGGTGGTGAAAAATAGTATACGGGCAATTCCACCTCAAATCGGCCGAGAAATGAACTCGTATTTTTTGAATTGACTCAAACTTTTTCTTCGTCAAATCTACGTCAAAAAAGTAGACCCGTATTTTTTGGTTGGTCAAAAAATTTTTTTCACGCTAGTTATGAATTATCGCATTTTACTGTAAAAGGAGCGCGCGGGCGGCTTTGACAATTAATATCTCGGGTCCCCTTCACCGTAGAGATGTTCAAAAACGCGTTTCAAAGGCGATGAAAGAAACTTTCCGATAACAATTGTCAACGTTTCGAAAAATATAATTTTGTAATTTTTATGAGCAATCAAAATGTTTATTGATTATTTTAAAAACATGAAAAAAAATTTTTTGACCAACGAAAAAATACGGGTCTACTTTTTTGACATAGAGTTTCTATATAAATTTTTTCGATTCGAATTTTTCAAAATAAAATCCATCTTACATCTAATAGTTACGACCCTTCGTCCGGAAGATACAATTCATCTGCATTGAAAAAATTTTCGAAGCCATTATCCACTACGTCAGCGGAATAATTTTCTCTTAAATCAGCGAAATAAGTATAAGAAAAATAGTTTCCACTTTCGAATGAGAGTCAAAATGATCGTCTTCGGATACAGAATTTTTTAGATTAAAAAAAAAATCAAGTGTCTCTGTTCAAAGTTTCGAAAATTCATGAATAAATAACGATTCATGAAAAAAAATGGAAAAAATTCATGAGTGAGAGTTACAGTTGGGGTAACGGTAGAAAAAATTATGAATCAAATAAAAAATGGTGGGGGAAAATCATTGGTCGAGTTGGTATGGAATACCTCATATGCACGTTTGTGTCCCTCATTGCACCTTGACTGATGTCCACTGCCGAATTCTTAGTTACCTATTAGTTATCAGTTATTACAATTCTGTGTCGTATTGTTGTAGAATGAGCAATCGCAGAATCGCCAAAGTGCATCACGAGAACGACGCGAATCCATTGTGGCAGCTCACATCAACTCTAAACAAGATATTATTTCTGGACCTGATAAGGAGAAAAGTCGTGGAGAAGATTTCGATATATTGCCACTGGTAAACGATTTTCTTTATTATTCCGCCGTTTTTCTTAGTTTTGTTAAAATATGGTATTTCATATGCTTATTGTGTCGTTGAAATTCGGACGAACCACTGAATAATGCCCGCTTGCAGACGAGCTTCGTCTGAGATAAGTTAAACATATAGTACTTACAGTTTTTTTTATAATAGATTAATACAAGAAAAGCCTTATCGTTTGCGACTCATTCCATATATTAAACGGTACGATGATTCCGATTCGGCTGCTGTTTTTTTTTCTTTCAAAGTTTGCCTCACAATATGAGAAAATTTTACCGATTATTAAATTTTAGAAAAATTTCTTCACTAGGTTACGATATTTGAATAATTGTAACTAAAATCACGGTGAGAAACCGCAAAAACCTTTTTTTTAGCTGTACACTGACGACAAGAATAATTGAGGGGCTGGAAATAGAAAGGGCGCGTAACTGAAATCCGGCGGATAAGTTTTGTCCGTAGAGCCTCGAAATCAAGAAATTCTAATCTTGATTTGACCTTGTGGGATCGATAGAGTGGATCATTCTGCACATTTTTTGTGTTGGAACTATACGAAAATTTTTTTTCGTTTTCGAGATATGAGAGGAAATAGCCAATTTTTATGACTATCAATCGGAATACTTTTTTCAGTTCAACTCGCTGCCATTTTTTTTCTATTTATGATTTCGGTTTGAAATTTTGATGGGGCCTTCCTTGAAGCCTTCTGTGAGCCACAGAACAAGAAACAAGTCTTAATATTGAATAGAAAAAAAATGGCGAATTTACAAGCAAAAAAACTCTGAAAACCAGAGTCATCAACTTCCGAGACAAAAGTTATCGTACGAATTTTCGAATTCCACGAATCTGACCGTTGATTATTATAATTAAATAACAAAATAAGTTTTTCAAAAAGATTTTAGATGTCAAAATACCATAGATTCCGAATGACAGCTACTTTTGTAAATGACAGGTTCGCGCGGCGGCAGCCCGTACGTCCGATAGGTGTACGTCCAAGTGCAACCGTAAGCGAGTCACGCACAGTCTGCCACCGCGCGAACCTGTCATTTACAAAAGTAGCTGTCATTCGGAATCTATGGTATTTTGACATCTAAAATCTTTTTTAAAAACTTATTTTGTTATTTAATTATAATAATCAACGGTCAGATTCGTGGAATTCGAAAATTCGTACGATAACTTTTGTCTCGGAAGTTGATGACTCTGGTTTTCAGAGTTTTTTTGCTTGTAAATTCGCCATTTTTTTTCTATTCAATATTAAGACTTGTTTCTTGTTCTGTGGCTCACAGAAGGCTTCAAGGAAGGCTCCATAAAAATTTCAAACCGAAATCATGAATAGAAAAAAAATGGCAGCGAGTTGAACTGAAAAAAGTATTCCGATTGCTAGTCATAAAAATTGGCTATTTCCTCTCATATCTCGAAAACGAAAAAGAATTTTCATATAGTTCCAGCACAAAAAAGGTGCAAAATGATCCACTCTATCGATCCCACAAGGTCAAATCAAGATTAGAATTTCTTGATTCCGAGGCTCTACGAACAAAACTTATCTGCCGGATTTCAGTTACGCGCCCTTTCTATTTCCAGCCCCTCAATTACGTGTGAATCAATTGAAATCAGAAATTCGGAAAATTAAAAGCAGAAGGTCGTATATGCCGAACACATACGACCCTCTGGCTTTATTTTCAGGGAAAAATCGAGAAAATTAAGGCCAGAAGGTCGTATCCGACATTTTTGTTTTTTTCATGTAATCGTCTTGAAGTTGATGGAAACGCGTATTTCCATTGAAATTTCCGAAAAACAAATCTTTTGGCGATTACGACCTTCTGACTTTAGTTTTACGGAAAAATCACGAAAACTATTAAAGGCAGAAGGTCGTAGTCGCCAAAAAAACTTGTTTTCCGGGAATTTCAATGGAAATATGCGTTTCCATCGATTTCATGGTGAATCTGAGAAAAAAAAAGGCGGGTACGACCTTCTGACTTTAATTTTCTCGATTTTTCCCTGAAAATAAAACCAGAGGGTCGTATCCGCCAAAAAAAATTTCTCGGGTATTTCGATAGATCTATGTGTTTTTCATTGGTTTCATCGCGATTCCGAAGAAAAAAAAAAAAACGACCTTTTGGTTTTATAATAGAACCAGAAGGTCGTATAGTGTCGCTTACGACCTTATGGCATTAGTAACGCGATATAGAGGTGCAAAATTACTGAAATTGAGTGACAAATATCTGATTTCACGTATTTTATTATTTTCACAACATTCGAGTCATGGAATTCTGTGAAATTTTCCAAATATTCTGTTGCATTAACCCTATAACGGTAACCTTCTTTTTTTTTACCTGTTCCGGTAATCTGGGGTGATAAAACACCCCAATTTTGAAAATTCATATCTCGGGTATAATTTTACGTAAAGGGTCCTACGGGGGCTCATTCTGTTCGTTTTTCAATGCGGAATCACGTGAGCCTACGAAGATTTTGCGTGAAGTCTGAAAAGTTGGTCAAAAATTGGGTCAGAGGGTAAGAAACGTGAGAAAATCGTAAAAATTCCTTTTTTTATCAAGTCGTCGGGGTGTTTGAACACCCCAGGTTTCCATTCTAGGGTTATAACGTTCTGAACTTCATCTTTATAATTGTCTGGGGAATACGAATGTGACGTAAATAAATTCGATTATTAGCCAGGGTTCATTAGGAAATTGCCTTCAAATGGCATCTTGCATCGATGCAAGATGCTTTTACCGGAAAAGAAGATACCCAAAAAATGACAAAAAACACATTTTTGAGCGTAAATTTTGAGTACATTATCGCGGTGTATGTGGAATTATTGGATTTACCCTCTGAAATTAAGTTTTTTTTTTTTAACCAAAATCCGTATAAGTATCGATTGTATATATCAACTTTTACTGCAACTTTCCAGTAAACCCATAGGGTCTAGATCCGGATTCCTCGGACATAATTGTACATCGGTAACATCCTGGAGAAGTAACTTTTATTAGTTTGCCTTTAACGCAGATAAAACAGCATTTTCGTGGTTTATGCGCCCTACTATAGACGACTAAATCGTTTAAAATTCATACCTCTGTCAAAATCTTGAAGGAGAATCTAAGATTTGCCGGAAATCTCATATACATCGTGAGAGAAGCTTTGGAAAAAGATCTGCAGCCGGTTATAGAACGACCAATGTGATATTTCGCCAGGGTCATATTTCGTCCATTGACACTTCATTTAAATTATTCCTGAAGATCTTTATATGCTATTTTATGAAAAGAAAATTGCGTTCTACTTCGCTCATTGCCGACTAGACAACAAAACGATGGCTAATCGTTTAAGTTGAATTCTTATGTAAAAAGCATTATTTTCATGTTTTTAATTGCTGATTTTGGTTGTTACAATTAATTTTTTTTCGAACCGTGACATCTACTATGACCAAATATTATACACTGATGTACTTTTTTGTATCGAATTCCAAAATCGCTAATTATGTACAGAATAATATATTATAATATCATGCCGTACTGAAAAGCTGCAACTAATTTTATGGTTGTTCTACAATCATATTGATAAATATGAATATATTCATGCGCAAATATATATATTTATCTTCAACAGGGGAAGAAGCTTAAAACATATGGATCTGCAAAGAAAGGTTCAAAGCCTGCAATGACTGCAACTCTGACTGGAGAAAGGAATAAAGAGAAATCCAAATCCAAAAATGTTGGATCAGAATTCAGCAAGGTAGCAGCTCCGACGGGTTCCCATAATGGCAGGCAGGTCCAACGAGAAAAATGTGGTGATTCATTTGGAGACGAAACTGTTGACGAACTTAAGGGGGGGGTATACCGGATGTGTTACCGACACCGCCTATATCTCCGAAACGGGGCTATCAATCGACTTGTCCTTTCGGCAGCAGATGTTTGACGAGTAATGAGTTCGAACTGGTACATTTGATCGAATGAAATCGGGATTTTTTTTTTTTTTTTTAATCGAAAAGGGTTGGCGTGCTATTTATGTCGACTTATATCAAAGCCTACGCATAAAAAATGCAAAATCGAACGAGAGAGCCCGATTCTGTGAGGAATGGCGAACACAACCATCCCAAAACATCTTTGTTTTCGACACCGATGAAGGGGCCAGTTGTATTCCACGTTTTTGTGGTAATTTTCGCGATTGTCAACGGCTGAGAGCAGCTGAGAGCGGCCATTGCCGCTAATGTCATTATATTAGTTCCCACACCGCCCGTGAGATGTCGCCACGCTGTTACGTTGATACACCTGTAACCACGTGACTCGACCTGCAGTCCAATCGCCTCTCACTAATAAGCTAAAAATTTGCGCGTGGCTACATCTCACGGGCGGTCTGGGAACTAATATATTAACATTAGCGGCAATGGCCGCTCTCAGCTGCTCTCAGCCGTTGACAATCGCGAAAATTACCACAAAAACGTGGAATACAACTGGCCCCTTCATCGGTGTCGAAAACAAAGATGTTTTGGGATGGTTGTGTTCGCCATTCCTCACAGAATCGGGCTCTCTCGTTCGATTTTGCATTTTTTATGCGTAGGCTTTGATATAAGTCGACATAAATAGCACGCCAACCCTTTTCGATTAAAAAAAAAAAAAAAAATCCCGATTTCATTCGATCAAATGTATTACTCAATTACACAATTACTCGTCAAACATCGGCTGCCGAAAGGACAAGTCGATTGATAGCCCCGTTTCGGAGATATAGGCGGTGTCGGTAACACATCCGGTATACCCCCCCCCCTTAATGTCGCATCCTCTATTCCAGGGCACGGGGTCAGTCACTTACAAGATTATAATGGAACGTCTGCATATTTTCATGACTAAATATTTTAGACAGTACAGTATGATGTATTATTTTATGTAGCACTGGAAAACTGTAACCAATTATTTCATTTGTTTTGCAAACATATTGAGGTATGACTGATGGGGGGCTATTCTTGTTACTAGGACCAGAATTGGGGATCATACGGCTTTACTGAAAAACTCTCGAGGCCCGGCACGATTGGCAGTGGAGAATGGAATAAATTCAAAAATGCTGGATCCCAATCCAGCAAGGTAGCGTCTCGGATTGATTTGCGAAGCGAGCAAGTTGGAAAAGCACAATCGGGTGATTCATCTGGAGATGAAACCATCGTTGAATATACTCGAAGGAACGTGGTCAGTCATTTATAAGATTACAATTCAACGTTCAGGTCTTGCGATTGCAAAATATTCTGTACAGTAGGTGCAGATTATGTGTCATTCCTCCAAAGAGCATTTTGCTTGGAAGGAAACGCCGATTTTATGCAAAAAGTGCACAAGATTTGTGCATGAACCCACTAAGATTGAACAATATTGGCTTTGTTATGTGGCACACAAGACAAGCTTCCGAGCTGTCTACAAGGATATCATGATTCAAATTTAGAAACTTATTTCATACCTGGTAGACTCCTTTCTCTGCCCTAGCCTGAAAATGTTGCACAGTTATTTTGACAGATTTAAACAGATGGTTTGAAATTAGTGATGACGACTTACGGAAAACAACAAATTCATAAAGGACTGTTCAATATTGTCATAATATTTTCAACAGGTAGCTAATGAGTTCGCTGATGCGCAGCTCGTCGTCTCCCCAGCTGTATCCCTGGATATGTTCGAATCACAGGAGAATTGCGATTCACCGAGCAAAGCTATTATACCAGATACTGTAAGCTGTCGTCGTTTTTCCTTTTCTTTATGAGGGCTATTACATCATCTAGGAGTTGGTCAATTAAACATGGAGTATTCAAATAATATACTGATTGCTCATCGCTGCCAATTATTAGATAAATCGCATAGCTGTTATGCAGATCCCAAAACCTACGCTTTGCTAAACATATATATTATTTTCAGACTTTTTACATTTTCAAAGCTTACAAAAGATTTTATACGATTTGAACTACTACTCTTAAAATATTGCCAAAAATTTGATATAGTTTTAGGAATTTCAAAATCAATATTTCAAAAGGTTTCTGTTCACGAGTATCAAATAAATATCAAGATATTTGAATTGCATTTGAACATTCCTAATTTTTTTCACAGAGTGAGAATGATTTTACAAGATTACTTTGAGGGTATATTAAGCAGGTTCATCTGGTCAAGGAATTAGGCAACAGATATGGTTAAAAAACATTGTATACAGTTATCAGTATCTACAAAGGCACCTCTTGAAATTTCAAGCCCTTGGGATACCTTGTTCGTGAGAATTAAATAAAAAGAGATTTTCTAAATTAACATGGTCCCTTATGGGTTTCAGTGTTTTTTCAATCTATACACATGAAATTTGCAAGCATTACTAAACAGTTTCAAAAGAAACTTTTACAATTGATGAAGAAATATCTACGGAGCGTTATAAAAAAAAAAAAAAACAATGAAAGAAAAAAGTATCATGAAGGCTTGAAATTTTAAGAGGTGCCTTTGTAGATACTGTTAACTGTATACAAATTTTTTCAACCATATCTGTCGGTTAATTCCTTAACCAGATTATGAACCTCCTTAAAAATGGGATTAACTTTACGGTTGGAATTCATGGTTTTACATTTTCGGAGACATCGTATGGAGATAATTGCCCTGTTAACAATTGACACCTGTTAGCGTACATCTTCTTTCACTTTTAGACGACACTCGAGTCTTATCCATATACTCATTTGACACTGTAGGAATCCAGCCATGAGCGTCAGGCTGATCCCACAACTGACAAGAACATCAGTGACAAAGGGGGCATCGATGACAATACAGTGAGGGAAGAATTGTCGCAGGAGAATGAACGACTAAAGAGTAAAGTACGAGCCCTATCGGAAAAGTGTGCGCAGTTGAGACGAATCGGACTCCAGTTGCGTGATTCATATAATGATCTCAAAGAATCAGAAGGGTTTCCATTGACAGAAGCCACAGGCAAAGAAATCGTCGACATGATGAAAGAGCTGAGTTAGTATATAGTTTATCTAGTCTCGGAGGCAAATAGAGTGTTGATCTTTATTATCGATTGGGTGCTAAATTTCGACCATCTCTTTCATATTCAAAAATATGTATATTCAAATATATACAGCGTGAGTCTTTTGAAAGGACCAAAATGGGTGGGACTTACTTTGCGGCGAAGGCACGCATTCAGCCAATCAACACAACAATTATCTGTGAGGGGATATGTTAGCAAGCCACAAGTAAGTCCCACCCATTTTGGACCGTTGGAAAGACTCACGCTGTATAGAGTTGGCTGTTCTTGAATGAAGAACATTATTCCTCAACTCACTGATCGAGAATACTACGTTTTGCTGATTTCCATTATCTCTGAATACATTGACCCATTCTAGTCGCAAATCGCTCTCCAAGTTCAGGACGTGTCGTAAGGATAAAAATAATATACATTTATACATTGCTTGAAAACGATACAAAATCCAGTAGATTGGTTCGATTACAGTCTACGATAGCTTATTTTCTTCAGGAAACTATTCTCTATGATTCGTCTAAGGCTTTTTTTTTTCATCATGTTGGTGACGGTGAATATTAAATTTTACAAGATTGCACGAATACCGATTTCAATCTTGTAAAATTGAATATTCACCGTCACCAACATGATGAAAAAAAAAAGCCTCAGACGAATCATAGAGAATAGTTTCCTGAAGAAAATAAGCTATCGTAGACTGTAATCGAACCAATCTACTGGATTTTTTATCGTTTTCAAGCAATTAAAAATTAAAAAATATGAAAAATCGATATCTACCCATTTGTTCATAATTTGGGTATTATTTTGCTTCCGGACATGTCAGGGTAATCATCAGTTTACGAATATAATAATTCGATGAATACTCAATGTGAAGATTATGCCGTAATCAATTTATGAAAAACTAGTCATTTTTAACTAGCCAACCTCCTTAAAAATCATGTACTGAATAATTCATATCAGGAATTACGATACATTATGTGATGAATATTGAGCAGAATTCTCACATAACTATGTAAGATTTATTATATGATTTGTCTTGTTATCACGTAATTTTTCATGTCCTTCATCAAATTAACTTTTTTAGTAGGGTGTATAAATTGATTCACTTTAGAGTATGCTGACGAAGTACTAAATCATTGTTTTCATATTCATTCATAGAATCTTTGAGACGAGAAACAGATACAGGTATCGGAGCTGACGAGCCATCATTAATGGACAAGATAAACGTTACTTCTTCTATCGAAATAAGGAAAATAGTTCTAGAAGAGTGCAAACGTGTACGCACTCCAGCCAAATTTGTGACCACGATAGCTTACGGTTTATGGGGTTACGAAGCCCTGTCTCAGAGAACCGTCCGTAACCAAAGCAATACGTCATCAAAACAGCAGCTCACACCTACGAAGAAGGAATATGTAGCGAAGAAGCTGGCTGAATGGCTCGAAGAGCACGATTATGGCAAAAGAGCTCTTTTCTTAGAAATGGAAAATCTTGATACTTATTTGGGCCGGGCAATAACTGGTGCTAAGCGACACCTAAATAAAGGAGCAGCCACAAATAGTGAAGAAGAAAGTGGCGACGATTTTGTACACGGAAGTGGCAACGAGGCCACGGACGAAGACCAGATCGACAATGTTTAAAATTAAAACCCCTTAAGGGTATATGTATTAAGGGTATTATAGGGTATAAAAATAGGTATGAAAAAAAAAATTCTTAACGCAGCTATTAAATATATGGAATAATTATTATTTTACACATATACATAGTAGTTTTATCAATACTTTGAAATAATAACGAATAAAAAAAATCAAAAATTACCGAGATATGAGCCATCAAGCAGGACCCTCTTTTTAAAGTCTTTGATAATGGGGTACTCATTTTCTCTGTTAAACATTGTCTGAAAAACAAAAAATAACTTTGTTCTTAATAAGAAACGTAACATCTAAAATGTAGCATAGGGTTTTTTTGATTAGGTGCTACGTTCATAAGTTATGGAATTTTTGAACTCAAAATTTCGATTACAGTCGAGTTTTTTTCTTCTAACAGTTGTTATTTATACAAAATTTTTTTAAAAATGTTTTCGCTATGCTACATTTCAGCTATTACTTTTTTAATTATGAAAAAAACAATTTGTTATTTTTTAGACAATGCCTGACAGAGAAAATAAGTACACCATAATCAAGGATTTTAAAAAGAGGGTCCTACTTGATGGCTCATATCTCCGTCATTTTTTAATTTTTTTCATACGTTATTATTTCGAATTATTCATACAACTACTACGTATATGTGTAAAATAATAATTATTTTATATATTTAATAGCTGCGACAAAAAAAAAAATTATTTTCATACCTATTTTTCCGAGCGCCAAGATGGTGTAACCCCTCAATGGCTTTAGTATCACAAAACCTAATTATTTCATCTTCATACGTTTTTGTAAGACTTTGTTCCGTAGAAACACAACCATGGACAGCACTTATAGAATAATTAAGATCATAACACGTAGAACGAATGCTTTTTTTCTCGCTATAGTTATACCTAATACAATCTGAATACCTTGAAAATACAACGGGGCAATTAAGCTTCAACACATACATTTCTAACATTTTTTAATAACATTAGGTCTTACGTATCCTGCTGTCCTAATTAGGATATATTATTTACGTATTTAAAAATACAACTCCCGAGCTGAATTCAACACTTCTCTTCTCATATTGAAATTCATTAAAAAATAGAGTAAGCCTTGTGTTCTACATATTCAAAGTAAAACTTGATGAAAACTAATTAAAATACGAGTATGAATTCCTGAAATTACTGTTACTGATGATGAGTAATAGTTATTACTGAACACGATTATGGCAAAAGAGCTGTTTTCTTAGAAATGGAAAATTTTGTATGTTGACTTTCGCTTTGTAACCTACTTTATATTTGCTCTGTCGTTTTATATCACAAAGTAATAAACGATCAATAACATGATATCTATCTGTATATTTTGATATAATATCGATGAATTATTTAAATTTCGCAGTGGATGAAAATGTATAAACTATTGCTATAGTTCCTGTTGTGTTAGGTCAAATAATATAAATGTGAACTGCTTCTTCAAGACGCATGACTTACGAATGCCTTATGTCACGGCTTTCAATATCTAACAGTTGCCTTGCGTTAGAAAGAGATCCTTCGGATGTAGGGCATCTTTGAGACGTCTGAAAGCCGGACATAAGGTAGGTATGCATAGGACGTTTTATAAACAAATTTTTATAGAATTTTACAGACATTTTCAGAAAAATCTGACTACCACAGTAAATTCTTAAAATACATTTTCAGAGTAATTCACACTTTTGAATAAAAGACGAACGGATTTCGAAGAAAATTCGCGGAGATTATCAGAGAAATTGAGTAAACTGCAGAATTATTCAGCGCGATGGCGATCTTTTCCTAAAAGTGGAGCCGTTTTAAAAGAATAACATCTAAAGTTTATCAGAGAAATTAGACGGATCGTAGCAATTTTCAGAAATAAACAGGAAAAAAACTTATCTGCAAAACTCTGTAAGTGTCTATTAAGTCGGACAAATGCAGAGAAATCGTGCAGAGTTGTTTCAGAGATTTTCAGAGAAATATTTTCGCCAGGGTTGATTTTAGTATTATTTTTATTCTTGATTTTCGTCTTATTTTCTGTATTGATTTTCAGACTATTCTTCGTCTTGATTTTTATCTCATTTTCTGTATTGATTCTCGTCTTATTTTCTGGCTTGATTTTTGTCTTGTTTTTTGTCTTGAATTTTGTCTTGATTTTTTTTATCTTATTTTCTGTATTGATTTTTATCTTATTTTCTGTGTTGATTTTCGTATTATTTTTAGTCTTGATTTTAATATTATTTTCTGTCTTGAATTTTGTCTTGTTTTTTTGTATTGATTTTTGTCTTGATTTTTGTCTTGATTTTTGTCTTGATTTTTTTTAATATTATTTTCTGTCTCGATTTTCGTATTATTCTTAGTCTTGATTTTCGTCTTATTTTCTGTATTGATTTTCCGATTATTCTTCGTCCTGATTTTTATCTCATTTTCTGTATTGATTCTCGTCTTATTTTTCGTCTTGATTTTTGTATTGAATTTTGTCTTGTTTTTTGTCTTGAAGTTTGTCTTGATTTTTGTCTCGATTTTAGTCTTGATTTTTATCATATTTTCTGTATTGATTCTAGTCTGATTTTTCGTCTTGATTTTTGTCTCGATTTTCGTATTATTTTTTGTCTTGATTTCCGTCTTATTTTCTGTATGGATTTTCGTCTTATTTTTCGTATTGATTTCTAGCTTATTTTATGCCTTGATTTTCGTATTGTTTTTCATCTCATTTTATGTCTTGATTTTCGCATTATTTTTAGTCTTGATTTTCATCTTATTTTCTGTATTGAATTTTGTCTTGTTTTTTGTCCTGAATTTTGTCTTGAATTTGATCCTATTTTTCGAATCGATCTTTGTCTTATTTTTATTCTTGAATTTTATACTATTCTCTGTATTGATCTTCGTCTTATTTTTCGTGTTGATTTTTATCTTATTTTATGTATCGATTCTCGTCTTGATTTTCATCTTATTTTCTGTATTTATTTTCGTATTATTTTTAGTCTTGATTTTTATCTTATTTTCCGTATTGATTTTTGTCTCGATTTTTGTCTTGATTTTTGTCTTGATTTTGATCCTCATTTCTGTCTTGATTTTTGTCTTATTTTTACTGAAATTAGTCTTCAACGCTAATTAGATGCTTTATTCAATTCTATTTAGTTTTTCATGGGCTTGCCAATCGTTGTTGCTTCCAAACTAGGCGGAAGCGCGTCAGAACGTGTCATATCATCAGGATAATTTCAAGAGAGCAATTATTTTATTTCATCATTGCATGAGGAACGGAGAACTGCCCGTTGAATATGCAAGGGTAGGCTCGCAAATCACAGTTGCCCCAGAAATCAGCACAGATATGTCCGAGTGGGTCACATATCCCCAAATTTCTGACAGGACAATCATTTTCAAATTCAATTCTCTAAGTTATGGCGAGCTGTCCGTTTTCCTATAGGGCATTCTTTCATTCACTTCTCGCAGCAGCTGCCGATATAAGTCGAAACTCATCTGATTATGTAACAACGACAAACATTTTTTTTTAGTGGATATATTTTATCTAAAATATTTATAATTTGAAATATTTTTTTTTTCATACCTAAAGCTGCCTGTTTTTTATGTGCTTGTTCATACACAGACGGGCTCGGAAATCTGAGAAGCACCAAAAATCAGTTGTCACATGTCTAAGTGCGTCTCATCTTCTGAAATTTCGGATAGGATAATTATTTCTAATTTTAATTGCTTGAGTTGCGGAGAGCTACTCGTTTTCATACACACTTGCACTCTTGAATACGCCCAGTGGCTTCGCATGCTGCGTCGAAGAACCGCGTTGTAACCGAGCGAAGCGAGGTTAGAATAGTGGTTTTCAATACGCAGTGACATAAATAGCTTTTCCCATATCTTCTGCAGAAGTCACGGAGAGCTGCCCGTCATCCACACACGGGCAGTCTTGAACTTGCATGTATACTTAAATGTATACTACATACTCTTGCATGGTCTACACTTATCGGACTTGTCAGGAGGGTTAAGTTCAACATTTTATTCTGACATCTGAACTTTGTCACTGTTGAACCGGAAACGAACAATCATTGCCGATTACACAGATGTGTTTACATGTGTTAGTTTTCGTTGACATCTGAAATTTTTCACTGTGGAACCTGAACATTGCCATCACACAGACGTGGTTAATGTGTGTTAGTTTACCCCCACCGGACGAAGTCCCTGGCCCTACTTATCATCATAAAATTCACATTTAAAGTGGAGGGCGAAATTATAACAATCTCTCATCAAATGACGAAGCGTGCAATTTTGAGGTTAGGTTATAGGTATACGGCTATTGAATCGCATAAAGTTTAGTCTACAACATGAATTAATAAGTGACAAAGCTTTCAATCAACGTGGCAGGTGTTGAATATAATATTATTCATTTCCGAATATTTTCGTATATATTCAATGGGTCAAATATATCAAGAGACTCGGTAGAGTCTCGCGCCAAGTACATTGGAAAAAAATTTTTTTCAAGCGCGAGACTCAACGAGTCTATAGACCCGAGAGGCAACTACCCTAACCTATAACGCGAACTAGTATCTTCGTTTTCTTTCACCTCACAACATACACGAATAAAAACTGATGTAATCTAGGTTGTGGGCATGAAAAGCTTTCATTTCAGCCCTAGATCGATTAAATCGGTGTCCGGAGTACTGAGATATAATTAACTTCAGATTCTGATACCCCGTTTCCTCGTACAATGTTTGGTCTTCTCCTTAGTGTTCTTCAGACCAAGATTCAGCTAATTCAAACCATTCCCATATAAAATCACTAGACGGGAAACCACACAAAAGTTGTATAGAGTGACGTCAGTATACGAGATAGTTCCGACGTAGATAGCGTCAGTATCGCAGACAGAAACCGTCCGCTACACTAGCAGACTTGTGTTGTCATTTCATATTTTTAAATCCAAATAAAGGAAATAAAAGAAAGTACGAGCAATGCTTAATGCAAAATTTGAACGTACAAAAACTAGCGAATACCTCCCAAAAGCCACTTAGGTGCGAAAACCTCACACCAAGTACATTTAAGTGATAGCCGCCAACAAAAATGTTTCGATAGGTTAATTATCTTAAATCCTACGATCTTGAGCTTTTGAGGTTATGCGAATCGACTGACGTGTAAAATTCATAGTGATAAATAGAATAATAATTGTGAACGGATAATTTTACGATTAGGCTTACCTTGTATGACATAAGACTGTTAGATGACTATTAACTGACTATTACCTCTAAATTTTATTCACTTATACATTGTAGATTTGGCTTATTTCCATTCATGAATGCAATTATCGGAGGAAACGGTGTTTTGGGGATTCAATTTTCTAGCAAGTCACCGCCTGAGAAAGTCTGACAATAGAAAATCGAGAAAAAATGTTGAAGTTGAAAAATATCAGGATAGCATGATTTGATATAAGGAACGGCAAGGAGCCAGACCAACAAAGCCGAGTTCAAGCGTTGGATTGCAACAAATTTCACTTCAAGCTCGATGTTAGGCTCATTGCTAGAGGCTCGTCTGCTCGGACCTAAACTGCGAGCCAACGTTATGTGTAGGATTTCAACGAATTCTATATTTTATCTCGGTATCCTCTAGTCCAAACGAGACTGTGAGTCGACGTTGTGTGTTGGACTACGATAGGCTTTATTCTACACTCCACGTCAACGTAATGCCTTGACCTTTGGTGAAGATAATTTTTTAATCCATGTTTTACAATTAGCTTAGATTCTCCGCTCAGAAGCTCAATCAAATTCAGATTAGTGCTATCACGACAAATGGTGAGAATAAAAATACTTATTCAATATTAAAGAAATGATCGATCGACTTCCTCTTTCTCAGATGATAGAGATTCTGATTTATATTTATTTATTATTTGTAGACTCAGCGTATAATCATTCATGAATGGAATTATTGAAGAAAAATCTTTCTTATGGATTGTTTAATTTTGTAGCGGGTTGCCGTATAAGACGTGAGGATGATGAAAGAAACCGCTTGGGTTGCAAAGTATCGGTATAGTGTGATTCGATAGGAGAAACGGCAAGAGTCAGACGAAGAGAGCAGAATGCGAGTGTTTGACTTCATAATTTTCCATTTTATGCTCTACGCTAGTCTTGCATGAATAGGCTCAATTCCAAATATTTTGATACCTTCTGTTCAGACCCGAATTGGAAGTTGACGTTATGAGTCCGGGACGCGTACATGTTCTTTTTGCAGAGGTTGCAATACATATATCTGATATTTATATATATTTAGTCATGAGCAGCAACTACAACCCTGCGTGCAAGTAACTCCGCCATTGCCGGTCCCAGGCCCAGATGAGACAGGAGGAGGGCTGCACGTAGGGTTAGTTGTTGTAGGTATAAAAAATTATTGTAGTGGAACAATTTGTAAACGCTATGAAAGTACATTACGCGTCACTCTACAAATTTGAGACTTGGGGAAATGTATGAGCACACGCGTGCTCGTTGCTGTTGACGTTCCTGCTGATCGAGGGACTTCGAGCGGTATGAAATAGCACAAAACAACCGAGCGAGCGTAGCGAGCGAGCACAACTATTAGGTGGTCAAGCAAAATTTTACAAAAAGTAGTGAAATCAACCCCAAAAAGCACCTTCGGTCCAAAAACCTTCCGCCAAGTCCATTAATGTGTAGATCACTCCACCAAAAAATAATCAAAGGTTGTGCTCGCTCACTCGATTGGTTGATGATTATCAACATACAAAAGCATTGAAATCAGATACAACTGCCAAGTACCTGTGGAATGATAAAAGTTTGGGATTGAAAAATTTGTTCAAACTAAATAACGTTGTACTCGTTCGCTCGCTGCGCTCGCTCACTCTATTGGCTTATGATTATGGATTGAAAAAACAATTCGGATGAAGAAATTGAAGATGTCAACATTTATCAAAAAATATTCATAACGAAAAAATAATTTAAAAAAAATTTGAAAAAAAAAATTTGGAGGTAGTGGTACTTGGGGGGCCTTTTGTAGAAAAAGAAATATAAAATATCGATCGCAAACCATGTCAATGTCATCTGATAGATATTCAAACATTGTCCCGCCAACGTACCACGGACTCCAAATTTTTTTTTCAAATTTTTTTTAAATTATTTTTTCGTTATGAATATTTTTTGATAAATGTTGACATCTTCAATTTCTTCATCCGAATTGTTTTTTCAATCCATAATCATAAGCCAATAGAGTGAGCGAGCGCAGCGAGCGAACGAGTACAACGTTATTTAGTTTGAACAAATTTTTCAATCCCAAACTTTTATCATTCCACAGGTACTTGGCAGTTGTATCTGATTTCAATGCTTTTGTATGTTGATAATCATCAACCAATCGAGTGAGCGAGCACAACCTTTGATTATTTTTTGGTGGAGTGATCTACACATTAATGGACTTGGCGGAAGGTTTTTGCACCGAAGGTGCTTTTTGGGGTTCATATTTAGTACATGCACATAAGAACGTATCTTGACAGGGCTTGGAAAGCAACGAATGATAGCGTGTCTCATTATTTCCGGCCTTTGTGCTTTCAACATATTTAACATTACTGCTTATCGAGAGATTTCGATGATACAAAATGCATCAGTGTATACATGCATTGAGGTACCCATAGAAACAATTGGCAGAATGCTGACAATGAAGCGAGCCTAGCAAGCTAGGATATAGGAAAACCTAATCGAGCGAGCGTAGCGAGCGAGCACAATCATTAGGTACTCAAGAAAAATTTTACAAAAAGTATTTATATTATACTACCACATTCAACATTACTGCCTATCAAGGGATTCAGATGGTATGAAATACATCACCGTACGTGCATCAAGATAGTCATAGAAACGATTGGCAGAATGCTGAGAACTAAACGAGCCTAGTGATTTGAGATATGGGAAAACCTAATCGAGCGAGCACAATTATTAGGTAGTCAAGCAAAATGTTAGAAGAAGTATTTATATTACACTACCACATTTAACATTATTGCTTATCAAGGGATTCAGATGGTATGAAATGCATCACCGTTCGTGCATTGAGATACTCACAGAAACAATTATCAGAATGCTGACAACCAGGCGAGCCTAGCGAACTAGGATATAGGAAAACCCAATCGAGCGAGCGTAGCGAGCAAGCACAATTATTAGGTAGTCAAGGAAAATCTTACAGAAAGTATTTATATTATACTGCCGCAATTAACATCACTGCTTATCAAGGGATTTAGATGGTATGAAATGTATAGTGTTCGTCCATTGAGCTACTCATAGACAGAATGGGTAGAATGTTGACAAGCAAGCGAGGATATAGGAATACCCAAACGAGTGAGCGTAGCGAGCGAGCACAATTATTAGGTGATCCAGCAAAATTGTACAAAAAGTGGTGATATCAACCCCAAAAGCACCTCTGGTGCAAAAACCTTTCGCCAAGTACAATAATGTGATTACTACCCCCAAAATATTCTACCAACGAAAATTCTTCTTTAACAAAAGTGATACTATAAAAATGTCTACTTACAAAATGATTGAAATCAGATACAATTGCCAAGTACGTGTCTTCTGTACATAACAAAAGTTTGCAATAGAAGAACAGAAAATTGAAGTCTTGTACTCGTTCACTCGCTACGCTCGCTCACTCGATTGGCTTCTGATAATTACAGAAAAAGAATCAGAAAAAAAAATAATTAGGAAGTGGTACTTGGCGGGCCATTATAGCAATATGCATCGAACAAATGATATATAGACCTATAAGAGAATATGTACTCTTCAATAATTACTTACTCATACATGGCCCGCAAGTACCACGTACTAATTTTTTTTTTTTCCTGATTTTTTTTCTGTGATTATCACAAGCCATTCGAGTGAGCGAGCGTAGCGAGTGAACGAGTACAAGACTATTCAATTTTCTGTTCTTCTATTGCAAACTTTTGTTATGTACAGAAGACACGTACTTGGCAATTGTATCTGATTTCAATCATTTTGTAAGTAGACATTTTTATAGTATCACTTTTGTTAAAGAAGAATTTTCGTTGGTAGATTATTTTTTGGGTTGTATATATCGATGGACTAACGCCAAACGGGCGTAAGCGGCAAAAAACAAAAATTCGTTTTTATAGTGGCAAAATCTTTTTCATGCAATGGAGAATCTTATGGGCATATCCGCAAAAAAAATTTTTTTTTGTTCCTTACGCCCCTATGGAATTAGTCCATCGATATATATATTCTTAGACAGTTAAACTTCATATTTTCTGTTTCCACAATAGAAATACTCACTAACCGAGCTAACTTTTGAGAAATAATCAAAAAACTACGAGGTCACCTCGAATTTCCCTGGCGAAAATGAGATGTACAAAATATCGGAGCAGATGTAAATTGAAACAAAGAATTGTGACCGGAGTGTGAATTTATTTCAATTTATATTTCCTACACGCTTTCTCACGTTTCCTGTACATCTCATTGTCGCCAGGGATGCTGCCAAATCAGAGGTTCCAAACTCAATAATAATCAAAATAAAGCATTTCAGGCGGTTTTTCGTAAAAATCATTGCATTTTCAAAGTTCAATATTTTTTCCCGCCAGTTGCAGCTAGCTGTCGGCCCGTTCGAAGTTTACCCCACTCCTGACCCTTGAATTCAACTGAGGGCCTTCCTCAAACAACCGAGCTGCGAGCAAAAAAACAGGAACAGTAATTTGCAAATAATTTTAACAATTTTTACCAAAATTCAAGCATCCTACTGGAAGGCTACTTTTTGTTATTAAATAGTTTTAATGATTGGCCAGACCATAACAGTTTTTTTCACTTCCGAATTTACACTAAACGTGTTTCGTCGGCGATAGTGCAATACCGCGTAACTAACATCTGCAATACCGCGTAAGTACAAAAAAAAAAAAAAATGAGATTTGGTGTGCATTCGATGTATTTTTTATTTTTACATCGAATGCACACCAAATCTCATTTTATTTTTTTTTGTACTTACGCGGTATTGCAGATGTTAGTTACGCGGTATTGCACTATCGCCGACGGTTTGATGTTGACCGGTATGAAGTTGGTCCCACAGTCTTCTGTCTTTTTCTTTGTCTATAATATCATGAAGGAAGAAAGAGGATGAATGAATCTGGTGCAACTTCATATCGGTCAACATCAAACACACCAAGCGTACATCTATTATAAAAACTGAATGGAAAAAAAATACAGTAGGATGTCGATCATCCAAATCGTCAATTATCGGAATGATTGTTTGGTTCATCCGAATTTTCGGTTATTCAAACGAATATGTCGTTACATTGTTGGCGCACGACCGCGAAGTAGACTTTTTAGTCAAGTCATTATTTACTTTTAATCTTACAAAAAAGTAAAATATTGACTGTACGACAAAAAAGGAGAAGACCAAAACTGTCGAAAATTTAATTCCCAACAAGTGTGTTTATCTTCATTTCTGTCCTAAAGTTAAAGAAGAACGAGATATTGCAATAGTTTCACTTCACCGCTTTCTTCAGGTTTAATTCGAAAAATATCGATCTGAAAGAGAAAAAAAGACCAAAGTTGTAGGAAATTGAATTTCCAACAAGTTTGGTTTCTGCGATTTTTCGTTAAAATTGAAAATGGCCGAGTGATTGAAGAACAACAATTTTTCATCAAATTCAAAATATCGGACATAAGCAAATGCAGGATTTGGTCGCCATTTTGAATGTAGACTAGCATTGCCCCCCCCCCCCCCCCCCCCAACGCTTGAAACTTAAAAGAGCGACAACGGAATTTTTGTTATTTCAAGGGGAATTTTTGGACATAATGACTGGACTATTTAGGAGATTGTGAGATTTGGCGGTGAAACAATGAGCTGGTTCGTTTGAAAAACAGAAGACAATTGTGATCTTTTTCCAAAGAAATAGAAAAAACGTCCCATTGATAAGATATCAATGTTCACTGTTTTGACATACATATATTTTCATCACAGTTACCGAATCAGAGATTTTTGTTTTCTTCTCAAGGAGGTTCGACCGAATCTTATGTAAAAAATAATTTCCAACTTTGAGCTTTGAAACTTCGTTTACATACAAATGAATACTTCATTGATGTATTCTCGAAATTTGAGAACGATCCACCGTCTAGTTTCTTAGAAAAATAGTTTTAAATATGACGTTTTTAAAGTTCTGATACACAGGCTCTTATGGCTGATAAGCTACCGGCATGACTTGTTTTATTATTTTCACTATTAATCGCCCAAGTTTGAGGAATAAAAAACCACGCGTAATAAAGTTGAATACTTATGGAATATTTTAACATATTAACAATATACCGTTACCGATGTAATTATTGAAATAATTGGAGTTAAACTTGATTTTTCAATTTCGTTTATCGAGTGATACATATTACTGAAAGTTTGGCAGCGTCGCGGGAGCGGCTGGGCGAAAAGAAAAAGATAGAAATATAATTTAAAGAAAATACGAGATGAGAAATTAATTTTTCCATTTTGCTAGATTTTTTTCACAAAATTTACCTTCATATCTGCAATGCATGTGTATCCAAATGTCTTATACATATTCACATAACAGCGCGCTGTTGCCACATCTTTTCATCAAACCACATGAGTCAAAAATAACGAAGTCATTTCATTACTTTCTTTTATTGAATAAGTAACAAGGATCAATTTATGAACTAGTTGTATTATTCTAAATGAAAATAATGAATTTTAATAACTATGAGAAGAATTAAGTAAGCGAAAAAATTCAAACACTACTTTGACTCATTAGTTTCGGTCGAACCTCCTTAAGGGGACCAATATAGCGAATTTTCGAGAAATGATCATAGTCCGAAAACAATTTTTCTCACCTCCGGGCCGAAAGCGACAACTTTCGTCCCGCTGCGCGGAACGAAGTTCCCGTTTTTCGGCTCCGTCAATGCGAAAAATCGTATACACTCCTCGGGCAGTAAATAAGAATGCCCCAGATCACATGTTTGTCGACCTCGGCTTCGCCTCGGACGACAATTACATGTGATCTGGGACCTTCCTTATTTTACTGCCCTAGGTATGTAATATACTATATTTCATGACCAAAGTTCATTTCACATCAGAATATTCTTCTTTTTCCAAATCATGTGTCGTAAGGATTTTAGAGAACCGTTGGACCAATTCAGGTCATCTTGAATTCATTTCTTCAGAAAACAAATCCTCATCATGTGAATGTAGGAATTTTGAAAAATTTTCGTTTTGGCCAAGTTATTTGAGAAATGAGTGATGATAATTTTTGCAAATTTGGTAAATTGATCATAAGTTATGACATCATTTTTCATTTTAAAATCCCTGCATTCACAGGATGAGGAATGTTTCACCGGAGAAAATGAGACGTCAAGAGATTGAATTGGACCAACGGTGTGTCAAAATTCTCACGACACATGATTTGGAAAAAGAAAAATATTTTGATGTGAAATGAACTTTGGGTATGAAATAAATTAATTTCGGAGTATGACAATTTCTCGAAAAGTCGCTGTACTGGTCCCCTTAAGGCACTTTGCGTACTCGCATGTAGCCAAGAGTTGTCTTTGTCTATAAAATATTGCCGTTTAATCATCCGAACGTTACCCGGTTTCAATTAGTTCGGATGGTCCACTCTGTACTGTAGCCATGAAATCCACCCCAGCAACCAATCCTACCAACCTTGAAATTTACGTTCAATAATTGGTAGGTTGCTCAAGTATATATTAGTTTATTGATACAGGTAAAAGATTGAGAGATAACTTCATCCAAGTTCAACAACTTTCGATCACCTATACCCATATACATGGATATATATGTTCATTGTACATACTTCGACAAGAGCACGAACCGGTAATCTATTAAGGGATTAGTCTACTTTATCACTTTCAGAAAATGGATTTTTTTTGTCGCATTTTTCGAATGTTTATATATTTAAAAATATTCTCTGACAATTTCAGAATGATCTGAGCATTCTAAATGTATTTACTACACTCCGTGTGATTTTGGACGTTTTAGCCACGCTTCGCGTGGCTAAAACACCCATTTTCACACCTCCTAAAGTAAAATTTCCTGCAGTACTCGACGGAAAAACTTCTTCTGATCTCGTGTGATTGCAGAACTCGCCTTCGGCTCGTGCTGCAACCTCACACTCGTCAGAAAAAGTTTTACCGGACTCGTATTGTAATGTACTATTTTCTGGCTTTCGTATCCTACTACCTGCCCGCTGACTGCAGCCGCTGCTCGGTCTTTGTTTGCTCGAATATCTGTTTCTATTGTATGTTATAGTTTATACCTCTCTAGCTGGAAGTATACATTACTTTACTCCAGCAGAAGGCATTACGTATGGTGCAGGCATCGCCGATTGAACGTAAGTAAGATTTATTTACAATCTTCCATCGAAAAGAACTGTGCGTTTCTCTCATAACTACGTTGTCCGACCTGACGTTATCTGTTTCTCAGAACCTACTGAACCGATCCTCATGAAATTTCGAACACATGTTCCTCAAATGTGTGGGTTTGCTCCGAACTAGAATCATTTCAAAATTTTTATTTTTACTATATTTTTTATAGCAAAAACCACCTAAAAAATAGCCTATTTTTTTTTTAAATACAAATTCCGCCATTTTGTCAATTATGTTCCAAAATTGATAAATGTAGTTCGAAGCAAACCCACTATTATACTGAATCTAACGCTACCAGATTTTTTGATTTTAGATGATTCGTTCCAGAGATATGGATAACGTAACTCACCTGTCTACTTTTGGACGCGTTACGGTTACCTGTAATTATTATGTATAAGAAATGTTGGAAATGAGAAAAAAAAATTTTTTTGTACTTCGAGAGTGTACTTATCAAGCCCAACCATTCTTTTGTTTATAACTTTGAGAGAAACTTCAAAAAAAATTCTTAAAAATAGCCTTTTTTTCAAGCGTGTAAAGTAGACTAATCCCTTAAGAATCTTGTTAATTTCGCAAATACGTTTCACGCTCCTCTTCATTCTCTCTCTATTTTCGACTCTACTCTACTCGACTCTACTCTCTGTCACTCCGTTTTTTGTCTCCACCTTGAGGCTTGTATAGAGCGACATACATTAAGTAGATGTATGTACAAAGGTATTCAATTTAATTTTTCTTCTACGTATGAAAACATAAGTGTGAATATGGAGAGCCAGCAACTTCCTGGTTCAATCAGTAACGATTGTTTATTGGTCGAGGAACTGTCGACCGCGAGAATTGATCCCCGTTTATCATAACTAATAATGAAGGCGGTACACATCAATGCAGGTTAATTAGGAACGAGTACAACTATAGCTTCCGGCAGGGAATCGGAATCTAGTGAATACGAAGCAAGGTACGTCAAGCAAGGTTGTAACCTTCCGACCGTATAAAATGTTTCTAACCGTATTAGCAGTAGATTGAATAAGATCATTATCTCGCAAAACTGGTGCGAAAAATATGTTCCTGACGCTCAGACGAGAACAGTCATAATCATGTGTGCGCCTAATTAATGATCAGGCAGTAATTGTAGCAAATGACCAATTATCGAAGGTGCATAATTCATTACAATATAGAAATCCAAAGCAAACAGATCCTGACTTATAATTGGAAGAATCTAAAGTCTCTGCTCGTGCTATGAAGCACCTATGCAATAGATCACGTCAGGTATCAATTACGGTTACATCGAAGACGTAAAATAATTGCGATAAAAATCAAGGTATATTTCTCGCCTTGGATTCCTTGGTTAATTCGTCAGATTTTTTCATTCATTTTTTTTTTCCAGGGCGAACACATTAGACAGCATTGAATATTGAGTGCGTATCCCACAAGAATATTGAAATAAGCTAATTTGATTCAAGAAATTCACTAGATAGATTCTCGGAAGGCGATGACTTACAAATGAGTCTTAGCTCTTTTACTGATGCTGTATTACGTGATTATGCGACAGACGGGAAATTCCAGGAGAAACCGACCAAGAACTTGACCTCGTATTTTTCAAAACTATTGAAACTTTTTTCACGTGAAATAGACGTGAAAAAAGCCGATACTTATTTCATTGTTCGTCCGAAATATTTTTTTTTCCAAAGTTATAAATTATTGAATTTCGTGCAAAATTAGCGTTTCGGTAACTTCGAGAGTTGATATCTCCGGTTTTATTGATCATGGAGAGATGAACTAGCGCTCTTTCGAGAGCTGAAAGAATAACCTATAAGACTATATTTCGCAAGTTGTGAAAGAATGAAAATTTCTGTTTGTTATGAGCGATTCAATCGTTTGAAGATTTTCCGACAGAAATCGGCCATTTTTTAATTTGTTTAAAAATATGATGGGATTCTTCATTCAATTCTGCTTCAGGAAATTTTTTGTTTTCGATGGACATTCCATGGAGTCTATTTTTCTTTCTAATTTTGAACATGGCGTGCGCGAAAATTTGCATGAACACATAGAACCCAGCTGCAATACTCCATCGCACAGTAGGGAATTTTCACGAGAACGTGACCAAAACTCAAAAAACGAACTTTCCTATGCAGGTATAACGATCGAGGGGATTGGTTAAGAACTAATTTCTGCGTAACCTCCCGTTTGTCCCGACCCTTCAACCCTCATAGTCTCTTAGATATTTCAGTTCAAAGTTGACCTCCGTCCGTGACGATTGCGTACCTGAATTTTGCTATCATATCCGCTCTAACTTTGAACACTTATAACTCAACAGTGTGAAGTGATAATCAATTTCATCGAAATGGATGATCTTCCTCAAGGTATGTAGAAAGTTTTGCCTATTTTACAATTAAAAAATAGTATTTATCGTCCATGTTTACGTAGTCTAACGATAATCCTGAAAAGTGCCATTCATCGGAAATAAATATTGACTTTACGTAGACTTTTAGTTTAGAATCCGCCCTCGATTTTTTTTTAAATTGTAGCTTAGAATATTAGCTTTCGAATGAAATGTGAATGAGAGTGCGCAAACGTGCGCGGGCTGGTCCATGGCATTTTTGGTGAACGTATGCGTGTTCCGAGAAGGCCCCTGGCGGCGATCGCTCGCCGCGCCGCGTTTCCATGCCAGTGCGCTGCCTAGTCAGCCGAGCTCGGCAGGTCGCTCGCTTACTTGGAACTTCCTCGCCCTAAGCGGACTCGGTCGACTGGTTTACTCTAACAATACATTCTAAATATTGATATGTTGTTCATAAAAATTCTGATACCTGATTGGACATACGTACAATTTGTTCTCCAGAGGCGAAGGGATTTATTCATAATTTGTTATTGTGTTTGGAACGCCAAATCCGCATTCTAATGAAATGTTATCAAATGCACGAGGGCGTATGTCATTTATAATTACACAATACAAAGTACTATCATTCTTCTCTAGGTTCTGGAACTTCTCTCATCACCTTCAACCAAAGGGAAATATTTTCCATTAAAAATGAAAGCAGTTTTCGGCGAAAGCCATTCCGCTATTATAGCGAGCTCAACTATCACACATGAAGATCTCTATCCGGCTTCGGATTGACTTATTACTTTTAATTTCTGAAAATAAAGCCTTTGGTTACCTATATTGCAAGAAAATAATTATTTTCCCAGAAATTTCCGAATTTATTTGCTCATCTAGTATAGCAGCCGCTCCACACACATATTTCAAGTTCACCATTTTGTTTTTCTAAATTTGAATATCAGGTTCGTAAACAGCGGCCCCGAAAACATCGGTCAAAGTGTATAATCAATCGAGTTTTTCACGAAATTCATGTTTGACTCGGCCATATTAAGTCCGCCATTTTGTTTTCCAACTTTGGATACCAGATTCGTAATCAGCGACCCCAAAAACATTGGTACATCAAATTCGAAACAATTCCGATGATCCCCTGGATTATGGCCACGTTTTCGTGAAAATTCCCCACTGTGCATCGTCGTTCAATTTTTTTGTTGTTCTTTTAATCCGGGCCTCTGCCGCGGGTAATGGGATGCGCGTGCTACTGCAATGCCATGTTGAAAATCAGAAAAAAAATAGACCTCTTGAAATGTCCATCGAAAACAAAATTTTTTATGATGCAGAATTGTGTTATGTCTTCATTTGGGGTCTTGTCCCCTGTTTTAAATATCAGAATATAACTGAGGGATTTGTTGATGGTTAGGACAAGAGTAACTCGGTTAACGAACTAATATTCATTAATATAAGTACTGTAGGTGGAATAGGTTAAGTAAATTTGGAAGTCCCTTGTTGTCAGTGAAGAGGATCGTTAGGAAGTATAGAATGTATGATTAAAAAGGAGAGTAGAAGTAAAGGAGATGGGTGTTGACAGGAAAGTGAGTTCGCTATTAGAATAGCATAATGAGGATTGTCAGTAAAGAGGATGATTGTAGGCAAGGTGGGGATTAGAGGATTGCTGACCGATGCAGCAGGTCAGCGTGAGAAAGGTAGCGAGGTAGGAAGACAGGGTGTAAGGAGATATGATAGTAAGGTTGCTGAGAGAAACGTGGAGTAGGACGTCACAATTGAATGAAGAATCCCATCATATATTTTTGAAATTTAAAAAATGGCCGATTTCTGCCGAAAAATCTTCGAACGATTGAATTGCTCATAAGAAACAGATATTTCAATTTTTTCACAACTTGCAAAATATCGTCTTATAGGTTATTCTCCCAGCTTTTGGAAGAGCGCTGGTGCATCTTTCCATGATTAATAAAACCGGAGATATTAATTCTCGAACTTACCGAAACGCTAATTTCGCACGAAATTCAATAATTTATAACTTTGGAAAAAAAATATTTCGGACGAACAATGAAATACGTATCGGCTTGTTTCACGTCCATCTCACGTGAAAGAAGTTTCAATAGTTTCGAAAAATACGAAGTCAAAAAACGTCCAAGTTTGGTCGGTTTCTCCTGGAATTTCCCACGTATACATGTATAGCCTAAACCCCAAAAGCACGTCTGGTGCAAAAACCTTTCGCCAAGTACAATAATGTGATCACTACCCCCAAAATAATCTACTAATGAAAATTCCTCCTTAACAAAAGTGATACTATGAAAATGGCTACCTACAAAATGATTGAAATCAGATACAATTGCCAAGTGCATGTCCGCGGTACAATTATAAAACAGAAGATATAAAAAAATAAAAATTTGGAGTACGTGGTACTTGGCGGGCCGATGTTTCATATCACTTCAGGATTATTGACATAGTTTAATGGCTTTTTTCTCGTACTTATCTCTAAGAGGCACGCCAAGTACCACTACCTCCAAATTTTTAATTTTTTATATCTTCTGTTTTATAATTGTACGGCGGACATGCACTTTCCGTGCAGAAATTCAATCTCGGCGCTGCCCAGGCCCTGGCTAGTTATCCATGAAACTAGACTGGCTATGGCCAGAAGGGCTGTCCAGAGCCAACCCTGGCGTGGAACATATTTCTACCCAGCACCTAGCCAGACAAACTGATCAGGGTCTAGCCAGTAAACAGATCAGGCTCTCGCCAGCAATCTTCCCGGGTAGTAATCTGGTGAGGCCCTGATCTGGCGTGCTCTGAAATGGCCATAATCAAACAGCCCTGAAACTGCCCTGATCAGGCGTTCTCTGAAATGACCATAGTCAGACAGCCCTCAAACTGCCCTGATCAGGCATGCTCTGAAATGGTCAGAATCAGACAGCCCTGAAATATGTAATTGCAATGACATGTCTGCGAAACTCCGAATAAGTCTTTTATCGGCATCATATATATACATATCTCTGATCAGTGAGCATTTTATTGAGACGTGTGATGAATCGTGATGAGAAAAGGCGATATGCGACACGGATGCGCGTAAGAAAATATCGTGCTATGCATAAAACGCGGGCCAATGTGGAGAGAAACGTCTTGCCGTATTTTATACCAGGTATGTATAACCTCTAATACAGCGCGAAAACAAACCATTGGTCCTTCTAAGGGATCAATTGCCACAGAGGCTTTGTGTTTCTCTCAAATGTTAACCATATATTCCTGAGAATGGTTTGGTCGAAAATTTACATCTCATGATATATATCGCGTGACTAAAGCAAAAGGGTCTGGTTGCCAAAAAGTGCTTTTTAAATGCCATATATAAGTACGTATATTTTTGTTTTATTTTTTATATACCTAGGTTTCATTTCATTTATAACTTTTATTTTATTTTTTTTATGCATGATTATTTCTTATTTCGGATGATAGAAGATCCATATATATGTCCGTGTCAGCTAGCTAGCTGATCACGACCATATGGCAGTCTGATCAGGATCGCGCGTGGCAGCCTGATCAAGAACATATGAGGCAACCTGATCAGGACCATCGGTGACATACCGTTACCGATCATGACAGGGCGCTGTCAGGCTGCCCTAACAGCGCCGAATAGGGCAGTCAGGCAGCCTGACAGCGTCCTCGTCACGGCCCTCACGAGATTTCTACCCGGGTTATGAGTCCCTGTTGAAAATGTTCATAGAAACGGATAGAAAGTAGATCCTATCCGTTTGTGACGTATCTACTATGCGTTATTAACACAGCTTTTACGGACGGAAACGTGTGAAACCCGCTACTCATGCATTTCTGTACAGAAGCGTATAATAACCACTTTAGATAACTGGATGTCGTTCTCATACGCTCCTACACGCAGATGCGTGAGTAGCGGTTTTCACACGTTTCTGTCCGTAAAAGCAGTGTTAATAACGCATAGTAGATACGTCACAAACGGATAGGATCTACTTTCTATCCGTGTCTATAAACATTTTCACCTGATGTCAACTGCGGTAGTTCCTATACGCTTCTGTACGGAAATGCGTGAGTAGCGGTTTTCACACGTTTCTGTCCGTAAAAGCAGTGTTAAAAACGCATAGTAGATACGTCACAAACTTCAGGCAGAGCTGAAGGCGAGTGTTGGTATTTCACACGAGTCATGAATTGCCAATCCGAACGAGTAACCTATTTTTATTTTTTTTTCAATTTGTGATCAAACCCAATGAACCGTAGCGTATATAAAATAGGACTAATGCCCGGTTAAGAAACGTATATTAAACGTTGCAAAACGCGTATACGTGAAATATACGTTTTTCGGCCGGATATGAGTCCTATTTTATACACGCTATGGTTTATTGGGATGTACATTCCCGCACGCTCCTACTACATTACCGCTCCGTGTTTGGACTGTTTGGCAATCAGCCACTTCGCGCACCATCTATAGTGCGGGAAATCTAACTTTCCATGCATGTATTATAAAAATGATATTTCCGTCATAGTAGGCGTAAAGTACGCTTTTTTTGGTCCTACTTTGCGGACGTGAAGCCACACTTTACGCCCGCTAATTGGGACAAAAAAAAAAAATGTACTTTACGCCAGAAATTACCAAAAATACTGTCTGCACCGCGGGCGTCAAGTGCGTAACTTTACACCCGCAGGTGATCACGCGACCCTCGGGCTGGCTATCCCTGGTTGAAATTCCATCAGAAACCCACAGAATATTGAACCGAAATGTATAGGAGCTTAACGGAATTCTGTCCGCTGTATCTGGACAAGTGACCCAACATTGAGTTTCTATCTGCTCCTATCAGCTTTATGGACGCATCACTATTAATTTCAAACGGTATCTATTGGAATTCTAACTGCTTTGCGGCATCTATCCGCAATAGCGTATACAAATTCTATCAGCTCCGATCCGCATCCGCTCTTCACAACAAGCTACCCGCTTCTGACTGCAATTACAGAAACCCGGTCTATCCGCATCTGTACGCATCGCTTAGCGCTATTCGAACCCATCTGGATCCATCCGCGATTGCATGTACAAATTTTATCGGCCTCTATACGCGTCCGATATCCACAACGAGATATCCGCTTCTGTCTGGGACTGCGTACACTGTTGGAAATAATTTGTGTTAATGTTGAATTTTCTCCATGTTAAAATTTTTGTGTCAAAAATTGAATTTTTTCACAGTTAATTTTACATTTTGTATTTATGTTGGTTTGCGCAAATGTGTCAAACGCTCAATTCAACATAATACTGAAATTTTTCGACACAATGAAAGTGTGAAATAATTTCGACGAAATGTATATGTTAGTTTTATGTAATTTTATTAGTACAACCAAAAATATTATTCATCGTATAACTTGAAATTTCATGTTACAAAACGACAAGAAATTTCTGTTGATTCAACTATCCGGAATATGTTGCCTGAGTTCGTAGATGAGACGTTGATAGTTGATTCAACTCACAAGTTTGTTAGATTTTATTCAAAGATTGAATATAACGACCGTTGAAACATTGTCAGTGATAGGTAGTTTCTTTTACTGTGATATGATTGGCTGCTTCACTAGAAAATGCCAATCACAAGGGCTGTTACAAATAACGTGATGTTGCACGAAGTCTCGCAGTTTTCGAGATGTTCTAACACGTTTCTCAGTCTCACAAAGGCTGTTGCGTTCCATGCGTCATGTTGTTCGGAGTGTCCAATCACAGTAAAAACGCAGTGTCGGCGAGGAAACCTTTCAAAGGGTAAGTTGCTGTTCATTTAATAATAATATAAATTTATTTAATCAATTCTGGAGAAGAAATCTTTGGCGTGGACTGCGTCCGTATTTTTTTTTTTTTTTGACAGGGTATCAATTCCGGACAAGGATATTACCGCTTTGGACTCGATCGCGGATAATAATTGACGTATCCGCACGTGGGATCGCACTCAGACCTTGCTATGATCGTTTCTGAAGCCTGAAGCTGGTCTGATGTCCGAAAGCGATAAGATGACGTTGCAGTACTAAATGATTATCTGAATAGTCATTTCCGCCAACGCCTTTGCTTTTTTACGTCGCCGTTGCTGTTAATTTATTAATAATATAACTTTACTATTTTTTAATAAAATATTTACAAACAAACATTTTAATTGATGTGCATCCCATACCACCACATCCAATTCCTGGCATGTACAATATATTGTGCGAAACGTTAAGTTAACTCAAATTGAAAGTCATAAAGTGACTTTCAATATAATGTAGTAATAACTGATTTGATAAGTCCAAGTAACACATTTTTTAGTTTCAAATCAACATTAAATTAAAGTTATTAGTACATTCATCGTTAGTTAGCCTCAACATTTGAGATGTGTATACTTCACTTTCTTCGACCGTTGAATCAACATCCAATTTTATTAATTTAAGTATTCAAATGTATTCTTAATTACTTTATGGTGATGTTGAAACAACTCTTTGAAAATGTCGTTACGATATAAATTGTGTGTTATATTTGTGTTGAATCATTAACATAATTCATTTGTTGACTCTGAACATTAGCTGCTTGTGTCAAAATGACATAAATTCTAGAGTGGACCTCCTGGGACTTTAGAAAAATGTTAAAATTAACACAATTTTTCCAACAGTGTATGATATTGAATCTAGGGATTCTGATAGATCTGCTTTGGCTGAGCACTCTCTTACGAATGCACACAGATTTGATTTTGACAATGCAACGATAGTGGATACAGAAGATAACTGGTACAAAAGACTCATAAAAGAGATTATACATATATCAAAGAATAACACTGTTAACAAGAGAACAGATATACAAAACCTGAGTCATCTTTTCTCAGACATTATCCTTTAGCTGTCAAATTCAAATTTTAACACAATCGACCATGCGATTAACATATCGATTCTAAATCTCGACATAACCTCAATCGATCTTTTATCGACATACAAATCACTCGGAGAGGAATCCTCACTTCCTCTCTGAACGCCATGACACGAACATCTTAAGCGCTTAGGAACGTCATAATCTGTGAGTTACATATTAATTAATTAATATACATGGATATCTCTAATTATTGTTACTTAAATACTACTATTACATATATACATTTTGAAATTTCACTTATTTCACTTAAATTTGTTATTTTTATAACTATGATACCGTCAATCACCATGCGGCACATTGTGAGCACATGGCGATCCAAATCTTTCCATCAATTTATCTATCAAAAGTTTCATCATAATGATGTTATGTTTTTACATTATCTATCTATATGTAATAACAAATATTGTAACGTGTTCGGCTTATAGCCAAATAGCCGGACACGTACATGGTATAGGCGATACACCTATACGATCACATGTCATTATATAGAGCAGCGTCGTAGCGCGCAAGCGAACACACACATATCAGAATATCAGGTATGACGTCACCAGAAGTATAAAAGGCGACCGTCTCACGGCTCGTGAGCGGACTTGTGCCAAAGCGGCCAACCGACTCGTCAATTCATTTCATTTAGCTTCAAAATCATTATAACCTCACATTGAGTTTCGCAAGAGCCAAAGCGGTCACGTTTTCTTTATAAATTCAAATTTCAGGATAGCCTACCACAGCGGTGACTATACCATTAGATTCAATTAAAAATTGTTTTAGCCAAAGCGGCAAATCAACTAAATTCAATACAAAAAAAACAAATATCAGCAAATATTACGAACAAAGCCAAAAAGCAAACATATAGTCCGGCACATTGAGCCAGCGCGCGTTAATATTAAGTTAGGTTAGTTTTCACAACAAGCAAATTCTTTGCACTATCTATTATTTTATGTTTTGCATTTTTCTTTATAGTTTTGTAATTAGGAGGTTCCAAAGGAACATCAAACTCCTAGGTCAAAATAAATAACGAAATGATTGAGTAATCATTGAAATTATCAGGAATCTGACTTTTGTTCTATTTTCTTATTAACTGATTTTGTTTATTAATTTCTTTATCTTTCAGTTAACTTAGAGTCATTGATAGCTAGATATCAGTATCGGTGCGTTGATCTCATCCAGCACGGTAGCTCTATAGCATCTACCCTAGTCTGGTGAGTGATACATATCCCAGATCTGATCAAAACGGTATCGGTGAGTCAAATTCAACAGCACGGTAGCTCTATAGCACCTATCGCTGCCTGGCGAATTTGACATATCCCAGATTCGTAGGGAGGCAGCTCTGGTAGTGAAAAATCTATCCGAGTCTGTATTAGGGTAATTTAAGGGTTTTTTTCAACTTTTCCCAGAGGAGCTCCAAATTTCATAACCCGTGACAAAGTACTCACGCGAACTAGCATAATTTCACCAGCCTTCTGCTGGTGAAACATATGCAATAAGTTACAATATATATATATCAATGTATTTATACTCATCAATAAATTATAGCCTGAAGATGGCTGGCTGGGCCCAGCCGAAACGTCGCAATTGAACTTAGTTCGTTTCTTCAATGACCTCACCCAACGAAAATTTTCCTTCAATTCAACTACAAGGTCACGAATCTCAATTATACACAGTAAAAGTATTTGCGTAATTTTTAACACCAAGTCTTGTGTTAAAATTTTTGTGTTGAATATCTAACACTTTGTAGTGTCAATTTAACACAATACAGTTGAATTGACACTACAAAGTGCTAGATATTTAACACAAAAATTTTGACTCAAGACTTTGTGTTAAAAATTACGCAAAAATGTTTACTGTGTATCCGCACCTGTTTCAATACCATCCACATATGAATTCTGTCCGTATCTGCGCAGTTGAATTGATTGATCCGATCTGTTTCCAATAATGTACCCTTGTCCGCACCATCCAGGTATGAATTCTATCCGTATCTATACCTATACGCAGCTAATCAACCAGTTCATTCCGTCATTTTCTATTATTGCACCTATGTCCGGATGTTTTTACATGCTATTGGCCTCGTAGTTTACGTTGTCCAGGTGGTCAAACGGATGACTCACGTTACTCAGCTCGTCCACTTCGTAGTTTTCACTATCGTTGTCATCGGGTTGTTGATTTCCGTGAACGTCAACTACGTAGCGAAAGTTCTGGAGCACGAAAATCAATAACTCGAAGACAACGAGAGTGAAAACTACAAAGCAAAAGACCTGGGGAATGTGAGTCACCAGTTTGACCACCTGGACAACGTCAACTACGGGGCGAACAACGTAGGGCACGAGAATGACCGACCGGACGACGTAAAGACTAAAAATTACGAAATATGAAACCGAAATTGCAGGTAAAGTTCATACGATGCGGGCACCATCACTTTTATAGCGGACGCGGATATTAGAGACCGATAGAATTTGTGTACACTGTTGGAAAAATTGTGTTAATTTTAACATTTTTCTAAAGTCCCAGGAGGTCCACTCTAGAATTTATGTCATTTTGACACAAGCAGCTAATGTTCAGAGTCAACAAATGAATTATGTTAATGATTCAACACAAATATAACACACAATTTATATCGTAACGACATTTTCAAAGAGTTGTTTCAACATCACCATAAAGTAATTAAGAATACATTTGAATACTTAAGGGGACCAGTACAGCTTGAATTTTCGAAAAAATTGGTTTTTCGTTTTTTGCAGTTTATGTTACCTAAAGATCTTCTACGTCTGTGAAAAAATCGAGTTTGACGAAATCGTCACGGTTTAGAAGTTACGGTCAAAAGTTCGTTATTTGGCTATCGCGATTTGGCGCAAGTGGCGCTGGCGCTTGATTTCGATATTGATCACATGGTGTATGATCGCCATTACTTGTGCAATACTTTTCGAGGTTGCGTGAGCGTCTGCTCGATTTCCAGTGTTTCAGAATTGAAATAAATAAATAAAAACAGTACTTTTCAGTACTAAATAATTATAAATTTACCTAATATCTATAGCGCGTAATCGTTGTACGGGTGTTGTGACTTGGTGCTTCGAAAACTATAACCTAAAAGTAAGTATTCAATCAAAATAGTAATATCTACACTAAGCTTCTGCCGAACTGTGTGTGCGGTCGAAGTTTTTTTGCTTTTTGTTCACAGATTCTTTGATAAAACAGAAAGGAAATATATAAAATATATCCAATATATTCAATATGAAAAGAAGAGAGAGGAGTTCTGGTGTTGGCACAAAAGGATGCATTGGCCGGTCAAAGAAGAGGGCGAAAACATTTCCGCAGAAGCAAACAGCGGCTGATGGACAGAGCACTCATGTTTCAACAGCTTCGGATAGAAAAATCAGTGGCGACTACGAGGCTAGCGATTCTGCTGGCTATAGGCTGTTTCACGTGAAACACTATTCCGTGCTCTGCGGGAGCATTTATCTTGCAAGACATGTGGTGGGTCGATAGTTATGACTGAAGTTAGCTTGAGAGGACTGGGTGGAACATACGGTATCTCTTGTGAAAATTGTGTCCAGCTAAAAATCTTCAAAAGTAGCCCTATGATTGATGATACACGAAGCGCGTATGAAATCAATAGGCGATCCATACTAGCGATGCGTTGTATTGGGCAAGGCAATGAGTCTGCGGAGGATGCAGCAGGGCCCTCATATGCTGCTGGAGCTTTTTAAAGAAGTGAGTAAGAGAAAGAAGCATGTATGGAACAAAAAAATACATGGGAAAAAAAAGTTCTGAGAAAATAGTTTGCAGAAAAGAAAAAGGAAAAATTAAATTTCCAATAAAAAAAAAAATTCTTTTTGAAAATTGAAAATTAAAAAAAAAAAAATTTCATTCAACTTTGGTACAACAAACTTTTTAATGTATGAGCCTCCGGAGGAGTATATACCAATTTTTCTGCAAAAACTTCAAACTCGTTTATCTCAGAACTATGTTTTTGGAGCTGTGTCGTAAGGTTTTAGGAGCACCGTTGCTCCGATTGGGGTCTTTGACGGCTCATTTTGTTCGGGCGACAAATCCTCATGATATGAACGATGGAATTTTTGAATGTGTCTATTTTGGCCAAGTTATTTGCAAATTAGTGGCTCAAATTTTGGAAATTTTAGATAAATGACTGTAAGTTTTCACATGTGTTTTTCTTTTCAGATCCCCGCGTTCATAAGATGTGGAACTCCTGCCTGAAGAAGTTGAGACGTCGAAACACTGGATTGGATCAACGGTGTGCCTGAAACCTTACGACACAGTTTTTTGCAGAAATATTCTTTTTGATGTAAAATAAACTTTGGTTGACAAATAAAGTGATTCTGGAGTACTTGAAATATCTTAAACCAAGCTGTACTGGTCCCCTTAAATTAATAAAATTGGATGTTGATTCAACGGTCGAAGAAAGTGAAGTATACACATCTCAAATGTTGAGGCTAACTAACGATGAATGTACTAATAACTTTAATTTAATGTTGATTTGAAACTAAAAAATGTGTTACTTGGACTTATCAAATCAGTTATTACTACATTATATTGAAAGTCACTTTATGACTTTCAATTTGAGTTAACTTAACGTTTCGCACAATATATTGTACATGCCAGGAATTGGATGTGGTGGTATGGGATGCACATCAATTAAAATGTTTGTTTGTAAATATTTTATTAAAAAATAGTAAAGTTATATTATTAATAAATTAACAGCAACGGCGACGTAAAAAAGCAAAGGCGTTGGCGGAAATGACTATTCAGATAATCATTTAGTACTGCAACGTCATCTTATCGCTTTCGGACATCAGACCAGCTTCAGGCTTCAGAAACGATCATAGCAAGGTCTGAGTGCGATCCCACGTGCGGATACGTCAATTATTATCCGCGATCGAGTCCAAAGCGGTAATATCCTTGTCCGGAATTGATACCCTGTCAAAAAAAAAAAAAAATACGGACGCAGTCCACGCCAAAGATTTCTTCTCCAGAATTGATTAAATAAATTTATATTATTATTAAATGAACAGCAACTTACCCTTTGAAAGGTTTCCTCGCCGACACTGCGTTTTTACTGTGATTGGACACTCCGAACAACATGACGCATGGAACGCAACAGCCTTTGTGAGACTGAGAAACGTGTTAGAACATCTCGAAAACTGCGAGACTTCGTGCAACATCACGTTATTTGTAACAGCCCTTGTGATTGGCATTTTCTAGTGAAGCAGCCAATCATATCACAGTAAAAGAAACTACCTATCACTGACAATGTTTCAACGGTCGTTATATTCAATCTTTGAATAAAATCTAACAAACTTGTGAGTTGAATCAACTATCAACGTCTCATCTACGAACTCAGGCAACATATTCCGGATAGTTGAATCAACAGAAATTTCTTGTCGTTTTGTAACATGAAATTTCAAGTTATACGATGAATAATATTTTTGGTTGTACTAATAAAATTACATAAAACTAACATATACATTTCGTCGAAATTATTTCACACTTTCATTGTGTCGAAAAATTTCAGTATTATGTTGAATTGAGCGTTTGACACATTTGCGCAAACCAACATAAATACAAAATGTAAAATTAACTGTGAAAAAACTCAATTTTTGACAAAAAAATTTTAACATGGAGAAAATTCAACATTAACACAAATTATTTCCAATAGTGTATCTATGTGAACTGATTCGTTTCTTAAGATGTTGTGAGGATTGACCAATATAGCATTTGGAGCAATCTAAGCAGTTAATTTTATAAACTGTGTTGATGGAATCTTGCGTTGGAGTTTTAGATTTTAGTTTAGTGATTAAATGACCTAATGTATTCGTTATTTTATACGTTACGTGGATATCTTCTTTACGAAGGATATTTTTAATGGACTGCGATAAACCATTTACAAAAGGTATTGAAACCATGATTTTATTATTGCTGCTATTATCCTTGAGATAATCCCAATTTACAGTGTTGTATGCTTTTTGATTGCGTTGTTTTTTTAACATTGATATTAGAGAATCCGGATAATCGTTATTCTTAAGAGTGTCTCGTACGAGGTTTAGATTTTTCCTCCTAAACTTTGGATGTGATAAAAGTATGCACCTATCAAATAAGCCTATTGCTGTACTTTTTTTATATTGTAGAGGGTGATGTGAATTGAAATTAATATATCTGCCCGACCACGTGTCTTTGTGGAACCAGTTGGTTATAATTTGATTATTATCATTAATAATTAATACATCGAGGAAGCTAATTTGTTTGTTCGTTTCCAGTTCATAGGTGAAATTGAGTTTAGGATGAAAATTGTTAAAGGCTCGTACGAGACAGTCTATGTTGTCTCTATGGACACACGTAAGAATGTCGTCAACATATCTTTTGTAGGAAAGCAAATTAAATGGTAAAGATTTTATAACTTTTTGTTCCAAAAGTTCCATAACATAATTAGCTATAACAGGACTAATAGGAGATCCCATGGCTACTCCAAAAATTTGTTTGTAAAAAGACTCATTGTGAGCGAAGAAAGTTGACTTCAAGTAGATTTTTACAGATTGTATAAATTCTTTCTTCTCTATTGAAGTGTGGTTTTTTATATCAGCCCAGTTTTTTCCAATCACTGCCAAGGCTAATTCGGTCGGAATATTGGTATACAGCGAGACAACATCTAGTGAGATAAGAACAAAATCTGGTGGAATTACTGTATTTCTTAATTCTTTAACCAAGGACCAAGAATCTTTCACATGATGTTGTGTTTTACCAACGACTTTGGATAAAATCCCAGTAAGAAATTTGGATAATTTATATGTAGGAGAATTTATGTTTGAGACTATTGGTCTAAGAGGAGCATTGTCTTTGTGAATCTTTGGTTGAAAATAGATTTTAGACGGTATAGAATTATGTGTTTTAAGAGATTTAGCAGTTTCCAATGAGATTTGGTTCTTATTCACTAGTGTGTTTATATGATCATTAATTTGCTTTTCTATCTGATTAGTTAGGTTTTAAAATGGTACATATGTTTGTGTGTCATTAAGGATAGCTGTTGCTTTGTTGTTATAATCATCTCGGATGATTTACCTTTTGTAAATGGTTTATCGCAGTCCATTAAAAATATCCTCCGTGAAGAAGATATCCACGTAACGTATAAAATAACGAATACATTAGGTCATTTGTTCACTAAACTAAAATCTAAAACTCCAACGCAAGATTCCATCAACACAGTTTATAAAATTAACTGCTTAGATTGCTCCAAATGCTATATTGGTCAATCCTCACAACATCTTAAGAAACGAATCAGTTCAAATAGATATGATATTAAATCTAGGGATCCTGATAGATCTGCTTTGGCTGAGCACTCAGACACACACAGTGTGATGCACACGGATTTGATTTTGACAATGCAACGATAGTGGATACAGAAGATAACTGGTACAAGAGACTCATAAAAGAGATGATACATATATCGAAGAATAACACTGTTAACAAGAGAACAGATATACAAAACCTGAGTCATCTTTTCTCAGACATTATCCTTTAGCTGTCAAATTCAAATTTTAACACAATCGACCATGCGATTAACATATCGATTCTAAATCTCGACATAACCTCAATCGATCTTTTATCGACATCCAAATCACTTGGAGAGGAATCCTCACTTCCTCTCTGAACGCCATGACACGAACATCTTAAGCGCTTAGGAACGTCATAATCTGTGAGTTACATATTAATTAATTAATATACATGGATATCTTTAATTATTGTTACTTGAATACTACTATTACATATATACATTTTGAAATTTCACTCATTTCACTTCAATTTGTTATTTTTATAACTATGATACCGTCAATCACCATGCGGCACATTGTGAGCACATGGCGATCCAAATCTTTCCATCAATTTATCTATCAAAAGTTTCATTATAATGATGTTATGTTTTTACATTATCTATCTATATGTAATAACAAATATTGTAACGTGTTCAATAAATTATAGCCTGAAGATGGCTGGCTGGGCCCAGCCGAAACGTCGCAATTGAACTTAGTTCGTTTCTTTAATGACCTCACCCGACGAAAATTTTCCTTCAATTTTTACTGTGTAGAGATACATTAGAAACGGGTGGGATGAACTATTGAACTGCGTTACACAGATATGGATCGCATTCTCATCTGGATTTGCTCATTATTCCGGATGGACAACGCGTGCGTACAAAACTGCAGATAGATGCGGATAGAAATTATGTCCATTTGATATCAAAATTCGTATAGAATCAGATACGCGCGGATAGGATTTCTGTGCGCTGTTGCACGAAGATGCGTATAGGAATGAGTATTTTCAACTGCTGCTATCCGGAATTGCAGTGACAAAAACACATACGATACGGACAGGATTCGTCTTCTGTCTGTTTCTGATGGAATTTTAACCAGGGATACCCTGCTCTGGCGCGTTGATCACACGGCGGCGTCAAGTTGCACTTCACGCTCATGGTACGAAAACTGCTATTTTCAAGATTTCAGCGTGATGTGTAGAAGAATGTTAGGTCGATAAAGTAAATTTTCATTTATTTAGTATAATCGCTTCGTCATGGCAATATAGTCAGAGGGTCACATGCAATCGCGCATAGAGACTGATAAGGTCGGAAGATGCCCCAGATAACAGAATGTCCACATGGTGCATGCGTATATGCACTGACGGCGTGCGTATTAATCCTCATAGCGTGAGTGCAAATACACACGCAATTTTGTCATCAATTGCGACCCCATGTGCACGCACGTCGTGAGTTCCCCATGCGTGCTATGCATATTGCTAGCACATCGTGATGATATAATGGAGCTTCCTCTAATGGCAATTATATCAAATTATTGGGTCCCGTAAATAAGCAGTAATACTATATCAAATATCCTTCTTAACCAGAATATATTTATAAATATTATCACAACATTGAACATAAAATACTGTGTACAAACTTTACTTCACTTAATATTTATTTTCGATCGAGTATCCGTAAAGTACGCCTTTTCGGTCGTGTTTCGCGGCCGTAAAGTACGACTTTACGGACAAGTCCGTAAAGTCTTTTACGGCCGCGAAACTCGACCGAAAAGATACTCTTACAGATACTCGATCAAAAAATGTTGTTAGCACCTCGGCCGTAAGATTTTACGGCCTAGGTACGAAATAGTATATTGTTTACCGAGCGAGAAAACAGTCGATTGCGCGCCGAGTATGAAGGTGAGCACCGAGGCGAAGCCGAGGTGTTCTCAACTTCATACGAGGCGCCAATGACTGTTTTCTCCGAGGTGAACATACTATTTTCTTCAACAGCGGAGCGGAATCAGCGAGTTTCCATCCGCAAACGAGGACCGGCAATCGACTGGTTTCCATCCTCATTTGCGGATGGAAACTCGCTGGTTTCCCTCCGCTGTTGAAGAAAATACTATTACTTAACGTAGTGTGATAATGGACGGATAAAATCCTTATTTTCATGTACTATTAACAAGCTTTATTCAAAGTGTTAACTATAGCCTAGAATAATATATCTCATAATTTCGAACTATTGATAATGATGAAGCTTTGAAACACATAGTATTCACATAGTCGGAAACGCAGACAAATGAGACGAAATTGGACGAAACTACTCAAAAGTGAGGTTACATGGATTCCCACGTGTTATATCTACGTTTCATGTGGTTATTTTTATAATAATATCAATTACGTGTCACTTACCTTACAAGACGTGATGGACGTTCAGTATAATAAAGTTAAGTGGCAATATTCAAAATATACATACCTATATATCATTCACGAAAAAAGAAACAATAACATCGCCCACAGAACATGGCGTCGGTGAACGGCAGAGCTGTGTCTATGCGCAACTTCAAACGCGCACCTTACTCAACAGAATCTATGAGCAATTGTATACGTAGTTACACGAAAAATTATTGCAGGCTTCATTTCCAAATGTTCACAAGTATAACATTTGATTGAGTAACTTGAAATCATTATGGCTTATTTTCGCTCAACTAAAATGGGAAAAAAAAATCAGGCTCACTCATCATATGGCATATCATCGGCAATAGTGCAATACCGCGTAACTAACATCTGCAATACCGCGTGGGTGCAAAAAAAAACATGAGATTTGGTGTGCATTCGATGTAAAAATAAAAAATACATCGAATGCACACCAAATCTAATGTTTTTTTTTGCACCCACGCGGTATTGCAGATGTTAGTTACGCGGTATTGCACCATCGCCGACGATATATGTATCTATTTATTGATTATTGTTTTTTTCACTTATTTGTTCGAAGAAATTCATAATGAATGAATTTATTTATTCATTTGTTCGAAGAAATTGTTAAGCAAATGAATTCGATTGTTTGTTTATATGTGAATGGATGGATAAATAAATTTATCCGTCCGAATAAATAATTATAAACACATTAATTTGTTTATGAATGATGAATGAATTAATTTATTTGTCTAAATAAATGATTGGACAAATGAATTTGTTTGTTTGTTCGAATAAATAAATTGTTATATTGTGATATTGTATAATTGCGTTGTGAGTACAGTACTGATTACACACTGCCCTCATAGTATTCGAACTCTGCGAGTCGCATTTTTCCGGCAGAGCGTGATAACACGTGTGAACGTGTATGGAGACTCATCGGCGAGTGCTAGCAGAAATCATGCGGTTCGACCCTTACGGTATGACTCTCACGCTCGTGAGGGTTACGTGCGTGACACGATTGTTATCTGGGGCATATTAAAACGGACGGGCGTTTCATACACTTTACAGATGCATTTGGGCTGCGGATAGAAACAGTCAAAGAGTCACACGCAATCGCAGAGAGAAACTGATAAGGTCGGAAGATGAGTGTTGAAACGGATAGGCCTTTCGTACACTCTACAGATGCGTTCGAACTGCGGATAAAAACAGTCAGAGAGTCACACGCAATCGCCGATAGAAACTGATGAGGTCGGAAGATGCGTATTGAAACGGACAGGCCTTTCATACACTCTACGGATGCGTTTGGCCTGCGGATAGAAACAGTCAGAGAGTCACACGCAATCGAGGGTGGAAACTGCTGAGGTCGGAAGATGCGTATTGGAATGGACAGGCGTTTCATACACTCTACAGATGCGTTCGAACTGCGGATAGAAACAGTCAGAGAGTCACACGCAATCGCGGATAGAAACTGATGAGGTCGGAAGATGCGTATTGGAACGGACAGGCGTTTCATACTCTCTACAGATGCGTACGAACTGCGGATAGAAACAGTCAGAGAGTCACACGCAATCGCGGATAGAAACCGATGAGCTCAGGAGATGCGTATTGAAACTGTTAAAGTTGGCAATATAAATATCCTAGAAAAGTGTAAAGTCTAGTGACTAATAAAATGTACAAGGTGGCAGCACTGGCAAGTCAAGAAGAAACAGAACTTCCTCCTTCTTCAACGAGTAGCCAAAGAAAACGGATGTGTAAAGCAAACGTGCTAAAGTCAAATAATACAGTATTGAATAAAAAGAAATTATCACGAAGTAAAACAAGAAATCCTGGTCGCAGTGAATAAACCTTTTACCAAATCCCAAGTCCAACAACAGAAACGGATAGGCGTTTCATACACTCTACAGATGCGTTTGAACTGCGGATAGAAACAGTCAGAGGGTCACACGCAGTCGCGGATAAAAACTGATAAGGTTGGAAGATGTGTATTGAAACGGATGGTTGTCGGATCCGAAATTGCAGACAGAAACAGATACTTTGATTTGCATACAAAATGCGGACAGAAATGTTGTACACTCGTATACGTTCTGGCAGGTACGTGCAGTTAGACGGTCAGAGGTCAGATAGATTCCCATAAAACTCATCATTGTGCGGATAGCTTACTTTTCGAAACGGATGGAGACCTGTTCAGGATTCTATGTCTTGCAGATAGAACGTATAGGATTCCGTTAAAATCCCATAGGTTCGGGCGTTGTTTTCTATAGGTTTCTAACGGATTTCTGTTCCTTTTTTCAACAGGGGTGGCTATTCATGGGGATAGTCATTAAGGGCGTTGACTAGCTGAAAAGCGCGGGCTACTCCGCTTCCCGCGTGAACTGTGACGATCGAGACAGTAGACAAACTTAAGAAGGACAGAGCGTCGTAACTGCACTGTGGTTGGCTAGGCTGAGGACGGTAGGCTCCCTACTCCTCGGCTGCGCTAGAAATCGCCTAATTTTTGCGCCAAAAATCACTGTTCAATGCTTCAGGTCGTTCCTGATCATTCCTTAGTCATTGATCCGATAGTATCGATCATGATCTTGATTAGAAAGTAAATGATGTAGCCATGTTATGGCTTTCGCCGAATATTTAAGAAAAAATCGCTCCTCGTTGTACATCATAGCAAAGATGGCCTACTTTCAAGATTATTTTTTGCAAAGCTCAAGGTGAAATCGCAAATTCGGCCAAAGCCATGACACGGATACATCATTTATCTGTAATAATTTTCATCGAAAACTACGTTATCTTCAAAAATGAGGAAATGAGAAGGTAAATGCCGAGGGTCTGTTTACGCGCGCTCGGCGAGGCCTAGTCAACGCCCTTAAAGAATATCATGGAAAATACATTTTTTATTTTTTATTCATATGATATATATTTGGGTATTTCTCCACTAACGGGAAATTTTCCTATCGATTTTGTCCACGACCTTTTTTTCTTCAAATCGCTAAGAAAACTTGTTTAGTAAGAGGAGACAGGCGACCTGAACTGTGTGTTGTAAAGGGCCGGTTCATTTATCCTGTAATTTCCTGTTTTTTTTCGGTCATATGAAAAATGGCTACAGGGGACTGACATTACATGCCAGGGGACCGATTTTGTGAGTCGAAAATACGTTTTCTTATTATTCTCAGCAGGATTTTAATTCTTTTTCATTCAATTTTTTCAATTTTTTTTATTTTTTTTTTTTTAGACGTTCCGCCTGTGTCTTTTTCTCCAAGATTTCTTCCCTTGTTAATTTTTTCTGTATTTCTAGGCGCCATCGTTGCATCGAATCACCTGAAAGTGGTTGATACGTCGTCCCCTGGGTTGTCTAGACCCAGGGGACTGACATTTCACGGAACCGGACATTTTATAAATACTAAACAATGTATAAAAAAGCTACTGGTTATATTATTGACCTCCCGTTTTCGACACAATGTTCAATCACACGAAAATGCAATTTAAATAAAAAAATTTAACCATAAAACAACTTACCAGGGGACTGACGCACGAAGGGGTCTTACATACGTCATGCAGTGGCAAAAGCTGCATCGCCACTAAACAAATGCCACTGACGGCTCAACTTTTGTTACTTTACCTAGAGCACATTTTTCAGGCCCCTTTTAGCATAAGAAGATGGCACCACGATCCATCAATTAGATTAGAATTGACTTTAAACTTGGGACAGGGGACTGACTCCAATAATCGTGGACAATTTTCGCTCGATCATTTTATACATTCAGTAAAATATGAAAAATCAACTGCTATGCGAATTGAGTACCTACGTTATCATAGTAATTGAACAAATAGAGTAAAAGTCACGTTTCCTATTACGTAATTATAAAACTCTAGCAGTGACGGCGATTTTGCGTTGCGGACACGCCAGGGGACTGACTTTTGGCATGCTTAAAACGAAAAAAAAGCATTTTTTTCTCCTATCATTTTATGTTTTACATTGTGGCTCAGTTAGAACTAGTGACACATTTTCATCTGTGATAAGAATATAACACGAAAAAAGATGTTTGTTATGTTTAATTTGCCGTGGACATGGTTTTTCCCGTTAGTGGAGAAATACCCATTTATACCGGGAATATTCGGTGAATTAGAACGATCCCCTTCCTATGACCAAACCAACACAGGCGCGCACCGCGTGCGTGAGGCTCGGCGGGCGGGGCTGAGCGACCAGTGGTGCTTCTACCGAATCTTCCGCGCTAGGCCGAGTCCGCATAGCCCACCTCGATACTTAACCTAAAAAGCAATCATCGCACAGAACACGGAAAAGAATGAACGCGAATAAAATGGATTTGCCTGATGTGAATATTTATTTTCGAAATTTATGAACGAATTTAAAATCAAATATCAATCAATTGCATTTGAGTATTGATTATCAGTGTTTAGGATCGATATTTGAGACGAAGTGGAACAGGTAAGTGAAGGGTAAATCATTGAAGACAACATGGTCAAAAATTGTTTTATTTATTGATTTATTTATTTATTTATTATCAGAAAAACGAAATTTATCAACGATTATTGGTTAATCGAGGGATCCATTGCTGTTGAATTATGGCGTACGTCTAAACTTATCGGAGATTGAATGCTTGGGAATCGAAGAGAGGCTACCGATGAGCCACTGTCGAACGTAGTAGACTTTTACTCGAACCATTTTTATTTCTCAACGACTACTTCTATCGGAGACCCGAGTGCTGACATGTACCTTAGCGAGGCTTCATAGCGTGCAGAGGGGATTTGTCGCAGGAGTTTGTAGTACGTCGACAATCAGGTGTCGGAGAAGAATAAATTCATACGAGTTGAAGAAGATGTTGCCATCCCAGGACATCGTTACTTCCTCTGAAACAGCAAGGTGAGAGTATAACTGACTATCATGAGAATTTATAAGTCTTGTAAGTCTTTTCGATATCCGTTAACTTTGTATCCTCCGTACCCAGTGACTGATCGCCCGCTAACTCTTGAGGAGAAATATCGCCGATGTCGTTGTCCAAGCTGACCTCAGGGATCAGACTGCGAAGAGTGATCGAGAACCAAGCAGGGATCGAGGAAACGAGAGCTAGCAACAGCGTCGGCGAGGCTTGGCAGCGTACCGAGTAGCTTCGTTGCAAGGGTTCGTAGCCCGTCGACGATATTCATCGAACATTTCTTACTCGTCTAACGATCATTCAACGTTCATGTCTCGTAGCAGGCGAAGAAGCCTCGTCGCAGATGTTCCCAGTGCGACGAGGCAGCGTACGAGGAGCTTCGTTGCCAGAGTTCGCAGTGCGTCGGCGAGCATTTTCTATCAAATTTTTGTGCGGCAAGGCTTCGCCAGAGTCCAGAGAAGGACTGCATATCGTTGACGTGCTACAAACGCTTGCAACGAAGCTCCTCGTACGCTACCTCATCGCACTACAAACTCCTGCGACAAAACCCCTCCGCACGTTATGAAGCTTCGCTGAGGTACATGTCAGCACTCGGTCTCCGATAGAGGTAGTCGTTGAGAAATAAAAATGGTTCGAGTAAAAGTCTACTACGTTCGACAGTGGCTCATCGGTAGCCTTTCTTCGATTCCCAAGCATTCAATCTCCGATAAGTTTGGACGTACGCCATAATTCAACAGCAATGGATCCCTCGATTAACCAATAATCGTTAATAGATTTCATTTTTCTGATAATAAATAAATAAATCAATAAATAAAACAATTTTTGACCATGTTGTCTTCAATGATTTACCCTTCACTTACCTGTTCCACTTCGTCTCAAATATCGATCCTAAACACTGATAATCAATACCTAAATCCAATTGATTAATATTTGATTTTAAATTCGTTCATAAATTTCGAAAATGAATGTTCACATCAGGCAAATCCATTTTATTCGCGTTCATTCTTTTCCGTGTTCAGTGCGATGATTGCTTTTTAGGTTAAGTATCGAGGTGGGCTATGCGGACTCGGCCTAGCGCGGAAGATTCGGTAGAAGCACCACTGGTCGCTCAGCCCCGCCCGCCGAGCCTCACGCACGCGGTGCGCGCCTGTGTTGGTTTGGTCGTAGGAAGGGGATCGTTCTAATTCACCGAATATTCCCGGTATATGTTTTATTATAATTTTAAAATCGACATTTTTATACGAGTATTGGAACTATCTTGTCAGAATTAATGACGAATATTTTAAATCTTGAATCGCCCTGTATATTAAAGTTTCATTTTCAAGCTCATTTTGTAACTCATCATCATTCTGACGGTTGACCGGGTCTTCATCAGTGTTCTCGTCACTCTGTTCTGGTTGTTTGTGCTCGTTTGCTCGGAGCTTACGGTACCCATCCCAATCAACGGCGTTACCGAGGCAACTACCTAGTTCTCGGTAGAATACTCTCTCAGTGATCGGGGGGACTTTGCCCTATGCTCCGTCTTTATACTTCAATGAAATCACATCTGTAAAACAATGAAAAAAATTTGTTGTTCTATCAATGTTCCTTCACCTAATGATTTTGCTGGTCAAAAATACGGAAAATGGGTGAAGAAAGTTCGTTAATTTGAAAAACTGGTAGGTAAAAAGTCAAGACGAGTAATCTTTATTACTGCGTACCTAGTAAGAGATGGCACAGCCTGGTTTCTTTGAAGATTTTCTCATCTTTTCCAGACTTCACTGCATTAAATTTGAGCGCCACATGTCTTGAAATATGTTTTATCAGAAGCGTTGTGATATTTTTGACCAACGTCGTGTTGACATCTACCAGAAAATGCAATGTAGTAGCCTGCAGAGAAAAGAGCAAATCATGAATAAGACATTTAGTAGGTTTCTTTGTGAAATTTGGATAAAAACGATTTTTTCATTTTTGAAATGACTGTAAAAGGTTCAATCGCTAATTCCCTTTTGGAATATTCAGATTATGGTAGTAAGTGCACTGAACAGAAATGCCGACCTGCTGCGGAATGTATGCGCAGAAAACCTTCTATAGATATCTTGCGTACCGCTGCCAATAGACCCTTGTACAGGCATGTTACAGAAATCAGAATTCGCTATCAGTACACATACCACAACGTAAATTTTAAAGAGATGAATTCCTAATGAGACTTTTTTTAGTACTTTTACTCACAAATTCTTTCCTTAGTTTTCTGTCTAGTTTCAATTTGTTGTCAAATTTGTCGAATTCGTCCATAGTCGTCATGGGAAACACCACATCGTGCTCTGCGGTGACGCTTTGGACTGTTGCACCAAATCTGTCTTGTACCAGTGCGGACCTTTCAATCACACCTTTCAATGCATTGAAAGCTGTGGTTAGTGCTTAAATATCAAACCTCAATCCGTTGAGTACATCATTGTCAGTCGGATTGCGTTCATAATGATGATCTTTGGCTGCTCTGTGTCCAGGTGTTAGCAATAAAGGTAGTAATGGTTCTTTCATGGAGTGTACTATTTTCAGAGCGAAATTATAATTGATTGAAAACACGACTGACATGAATTGAAAAAATTCAACCTCAAGTCAACTCAACTCGACTTACTGTCATAATTGTCGTGCAATTGCGAAGTTGGAATCCTTTTTGGCTGTTCTGAGTTATTTTCTAGTCTGGGGATTTTTTAGCGACTTGCCTTTACTTTCTATATTAACAGTCGATTTTTGCGACAGCCTTTGAGACAGTTCTCGTTCTGAAACCTGTGAATGGGCTGTAAAACGGTTGAATAAATTAGTTCTTGTACACATTAGAAGAATAGCAAGAACAGAAGAAAGTCTGATTAAGGTATCTGTACCGATGATCGGACGGTTAAGAGCGTTCCTAGATTAGAGGATTTATCAATCATTCAAAGAGTGTTTTTTTTTCCAAATGACTGGAACCATCGTCAAGCTCATAATTTCTAGTTTTGAAAACACATACAATAACTGCGAAAATGTTAATTATTCTAATTTTCATGCATTTTAATGTTCAATGATAGCAAATGTACCGATCTTCGGACAGCTTTTAGCGTTACATCCCCGTGTTCGGACACTGTCATGTCCCAATTTTCGGACACGTCCCTTATGTTTGTATGTTTTTTTGTTCGCTTGGTTCATTTTTTCTTTTCATTGAAGTTTTGATCAACTCTCGAAATCCATGATTTTTTCATTTTATTTTTCTTTCTTCTCTTTTTATTTTATTAAATAAAATTTGTCGAACTGTCACGAGCAATCCCGAGGTAACAACGCTCGGCGTCCGATTATTCGGTCTCTGCGGCTGCGTGCTCTCGTACCAGTAATCGGACACGAGTTCGACCGTGGTACATACGTGTAATGTATGTCCCAATAATGAGACGCCCAAATTAATATATCAAACCTTATTAAAACTGATTAGTGACGACAGTATCGAAAAGCTTGTTTGATTCGCTTTCAATAGGTCTTAAGTCTAGTCTAGAAATCGATCAAAATAAACCCCTATTATATCATAAATTATCGCAACTCGTTAGCTCATCGGTTTAGAAAATTGCATTCATGGTATGACTGACTTCTATTCGTTAATATGTCTCGTCAATTTTACTACTAAAGTCGTTATTGAGCGTACAATTTTTTATTACATCAATTAATAATTGAAGGCTGAATAGTATACAATCGTCACTTTTGGTTACCTGTCAATTATATTGCTAATATGGTGAAATATTTGGACTACCGTCCGAACATTGGGACCCGTCCGAGCATTGGTACCATTACCTTACCAATAGTAGCTTGAGTAGGAGTATAACACTGTTCTTCGATGACTATTTGGGAATTTCTGAAAATCCATTTGAAATTTCATTGCATACAGGATAGGTGTGATAACCAGAACAATACTACATTGATCACTGGTATGATTGAAAATAGCATAAGATTTGGCAAATACCTTTAGGATGGTATTTCGTGGACCGAGCAGAAGGTGTATTCATCTTGCTCGATCCTATTTTTTTAGGTTTCTGTTGGGCATTGTCTCTAAATCTCTTTCCAGAATTACTGTTCACATTGCTTTAGTCTGTTTCTCTGACATATTTAGACGTTTTGCGTTTTTTGTGTACTTTATTTCTGTTCGCATCAGTAGATATCGGATCAGATGTTTCATAGGGTGCTGTAAAAATTTTCATATGAATATGAACATCCATATCTACGATAGAGGTATTGAATAACAAGTTACATTTGTCATTCTATTTACAGTTTTCATTTGTTGAACTACGTTCATCACAGGAAGGTTCCATCTGTGGAACTCGCATCAAGTTTTTAACGGCTGCTTCGTTGCTTTTGATTTTTATTCGTTGATATGCTTTTGTGACAGTCGCTGCCTTCTTTTCTGGTAAAATACCATCTTCTGTATATGCATATCGTTTAACTGTCAACAGTTCAAGTCGTTTCATTGCATCTTCGTAGGTTGCTGACGCAAGAAAAGATGCAACCATATTTTGTGAATTTTCAAGATGACAGCAATAATCACTGAATTATTCTCTAGAGGATTTATTAGAACTTGACGAGAATATAACGGGAAAAAAATAGTATATTATGTGGCATGCCCGTAAACCAAGTGTTTTTCGGCGAGAATAATGATTTCAGAACGAGCTAAAGGCGAGCCGAAAGCGAGTTCTGAAATCATTATTCGAGTCAAAAACGGTTTACGGGTGCGCCCCATACTTTATTTTTTTCGAAATAGGCATGAAAAGTCACTTTGACGCCTGTTGAGATTCACAGACGAAGAGTGAGGCTATGGTGCGATCTGTCACGCACTTCGAGTTGCGCATCTCAACTGCCGTATGAAGACTTTATACGGCAGCTCTGGAATGCGCACTTTGAACTGCGCATCCAGACTGCCGTATAAAGACTTTATAGGGCAGTTCTGAAATCAGCCATATAAAGTGCTACTTCATGGATCGAAAACAGGCGTCATAAAGTGACTTTTCAATGCCTATGCCGAAAAAATAATTATTCACTTACTTGCATGGCCCTTGAGGTTAACTGCGTATGTAGGCCAAGACTGTGGAGGAGGAGCTGTTTTTTGGACGAGAGAGTTGAGCAATGCAGTATCTTCCTTTGAGTATGGAGGAGCCATGAATTTACATTCGCATTTGCCTTTCAATGGATCATAGGAAATCCATTGCGATGACACATAGTCTATCATCAATTGTTTTGAAGGCTTCTTATCCGATACAAATTCCAGCAATTGAAATGCGTTAATATTATTTTCAGCAGCCAGTGTTACTAAAATTAAACAAGAATCTTTCATAAGTATAACGAAAAATCAAGAACACGTGTATGCCGCTCGTTCGTTATTAGAAATTATAGGCCTGATTGGGATTCCAAGCGAAACACAAGCTAGATAATACAGGTCGGAAAAGTTTGCGGCAGGCTTATACGTATGTTCAGCGTTTATATTCACTCACATGATCAGCGTTAGGTTGCAGAAAACTATGGAGACTATAAGAAGGAGACCGAACTCCGTGTACAAGAAACGGTACCACTTTCCGCGCTCTATATACATACCGAGGAGATTCGGTGAGAGTAGACAGCCCCCTTCCTACGCCAAAACTAACACAGGCGCGCACCGCGTGCGTGAGGCTCGGCGGGCGGGGCTAAGCGACCAGTGGTGCTTCTACCGAATCTTCCGGGCTAGGCCGAGTCCGCATAGCCCACCTTGATACCTAACCTAAAAAGCAATCATCGCACTGAACACGGAAAAGAATGAACGCTAATAAAATGAATTTGCCTGATGTGAACATTTATTCTCGAAATTTATGAACGAATTTAAAATCAAATATCAATTAATTGGATTTAAGTATTGATTATCAGTGTTTAGGATCGATATTTGAGACGAAATGGAACAGGTAAGTGGAGGGTAAATCATTGGAGATAGCATGGTCAAGAATTGGTTCATTTATTGATTTATTGATTTATTTATTTATTAACAGTAAAATGAAATTCATCAACGATTATTGGTCAATCGAGGGATCCATTGCTGTTGAATTATGGCTTACGTCCGAAGTTATCGGAGATTGACTGCTTGGGAATCGAAGAGAGGCTACCGATGAGCCACTGTCGAACGTAGTAGACTTTTACTCAAACCATTTTTGTTTCTTAACGACTACTTCTATCGAAGACCGGAGTGCTGGCATGTACCTCAGCGAGGCTTCATAGCGTGCGGAGGGGCTTTGTCGCAGGAGTTTGTAGTGCGATAAGGTAGCGTACGAGGAGCTTCGTTGCAAGCGTTTGTAGCACGTCCACGATATTCATCGAACATTTCTTGCTCGTCCAATGAGCATTCAACGTTCATGTCTCGTAGCAGGCGGAGAAGCTCCGTCTCAGATGTTCGTGGTGCGATAAGGCAGTGTACGAGGAGCTTTGTTGCAAGGGTTCGTAGCACGTCGACGATATGCAGTCCTTCTCTGGACTCTGGCCAAGCCTTGCCGCACAAAAATTTGATAGAAAATGCTCGTCGACGGACTGCGAACTCTGGCAGCGAAGCTCCTTGTACGCTGCCTCATCGCACTGCGAACGTCTGCGACGAATCCCCTCCGCCTGCGACAAGACATGAACGTCGAATGCTCGTTGGACAAGTAAGAAATGTTCGATGAATATCGTCGATGTGCGACGAACCCTTGCAAAAAAGCTCCTCGTACGCTGCCTCGTCGTACTGGGAACATCTGCGACGAGGCTTCTTCGCCTGCTACGAGACATGAACGTTCAATGGTCATTAGACGAGTAAGAGATGTTCGATGAATATCGTCCACGGGCTACGAACCCTGGGAACGAAGCTCCTCGTACGCTGCCTCGTCGCACTGGGAAAATCTGCGACGAGGTTTATTCGCCTGCTACGAGACATGAACGTTCAATGGTCGTCAGACGAGTAAGAAATGTTTGATGAATATCGTCGACGGGCTAAGAACCCTTGCAATCAAGCTTTTCGTACGCTGCCTCGTCGCACTGGGAAAATCTGCGACGAGGTTTATTCGCCTGCTACGAGACATGAACGTTCAATGGTCGTCAGACGAGTAAGAAATGTTTGATGAATATCGTCGACGGGCTAAGAACCCTTGCAATCAAGCTTCTCGTACGCTGCCTCGTCGCACTAGGAACATCTGCGATGAAGCTCCTTCGGCTGCTATGAGACATGAACGTTGAATGGTCGTTAGACGAGTAAGAAATGTTCGATGAATATCGTCGACGGGCTATGAACCCTTGCAACGGAGCTACTCCGTACGCTGCCAAGCCTCGCCGACGCTGTTGCTAGCTCTCGCTTCTTCGATCCCTGCTTGGTTCTCGATCACTCTTCGCAGTCTGTTGCCTGAGGTCAGCTTGGACAACGACGCCGGCGATATTTCTCCTCAAGAGTTAGCGGGCGATCAGTCATTGGGTACGTAGGATACAAAGTTAACGGACATCAAAAGACTTACAAGACTTATAAATTCTCATGATAGTCAGTTATACTGTCACCTTGCGGTTTCAGAGGAAGTAACGATGTCCTGGGATGGCAACATCTTCTTCAACGAGTATGAGTTTATTCTTCTCAGACACCTGATTTACGACGAACTACGAACTCCTGCGACAAAGCCCCTCCGTACGCTATGAAGCCTCGCTGAGGTACATGTCAGCACTCAGGTCTCCGATAGAAGTAGTCGTTGAGAGACGAAAATGGTTTCAGTGAAAGTATACTACGTTCGACAGTGGCTCATCGGTAGCCTTTCTTCGATTCCCAAGCATTCAATCTCTGATAAGTTTGTGCGTACACCATAATTCAACAGCAATGGATCCCTCGATCAACCAATAATCGTTGATAAATTTCGTTTTTCTGTTTCAGACCTAAGGACGTGGCCTGTGGGTGGCAGCCTTATCCTCGATGACTTCATTCTCTGCATTGTACTCTGATCAAATGATTCGTTATGTTATTATTGAACTAAAGTTGACACAAACACCGAAAACTTCCTCACGAATTCTTAATTTTCATTAGATTGAATACTAGTATTCCGAACATATGTTTTGAATAAAATATAGATCTGAAAATAAATGAATCAATAAATAAATCAATAGATAAACCAATTTTCGACCATGTTGTCTTCAATGATTCACCCTCCACTTACCTGTTCGACTTTGTCTCAAATATCGCTCCTACACACTGATAATCAATACCTAAATTCAATTAATTGATATTCAGTTGTTATTATTTGACAAATCTTAAAATAAATGTTCACGTCAGGCGAATTCATTTTATTCGCGATCATTCTTTTCCGTGTTCAGTGTGATGATTGCTTTTTAAGTTAAGTATTTATCGAGTTAGCGCGGATGGGCTATAGTATTTATCGAGTGAGCATGGATGGGCTATACGGATTTGGCCCAGCGCGGAAGATTCGGTAGAAGCACCACTGGTCGCTTAGCCCTGCCCGCCGAGCCTCACGCACGCGGTGCGCGCCTGTGTTAGTTTTGGCGTAGGAAGGGGGTTGTCTACTCTCACCGAATCTTCTCGGTATATCTATCAATATTAGCCGATCGCGGCGCCTCTACCAGCAGCCGTTGGCAGCTTCCACCTGTCAAAGATTGCGATTTAATGTATTGTATTCGAAGCTTTCGTCAAACTCTGCTAGAGGCGCGTCGATCGGCTAATTGCAAATGTTAGCTATATATACAATATATATGGGCATATCTCACAAACAGTTAAGTTTCGCAGCTCAAAAAAAAAAATCTAATTTGGGGAACACAGTTCCGCCAATTTTTTTTCTCGCATAACAAGACCTTCATAAAGTAATATGTACAATATGTATTATACTGGGTGCGCGCATAAAAAATAATATTGCCATTTTATATTCGCGATTATTCATTTCCTTTAGGTTTGGTGTCAGAACTATCTATATCTTTATTCTGCACCCAGAGTACTATTTGCAAACCAAAAAAAAAAAAAAACCAAAAAACAAACCAAACTTGAAATTAAAAAAATCAATTGATTTTCATTATTTTTATTATAATTAAAATTATTTTACTTCAATCGTATACGGAAAAGTTGAACGGTAACTGCTACAGAGGCTACTGACTTGGAAAATAATTTATAAATGAATAGTTGCGAATTTATGTTACGAACTTATGAATCTGACATTCCCGAATCTGACATTTCAATACGTTTTAACCCAGAGAAAAGTCATTTTTGATAAAACAATCGCGCACATCTTTGGAGATATAATTCGTGATATGAGCAATATACTGGTAATAAATATGAGCATTTTACTTGACCAGATTATCAGGGTAACGACGTGACATTCCTGACATTTATTCTCCACGCGTCAATATGTACCCATTGTCAAGAACACTGCGAGAAAAGAAATTGACTCTTCGACGTCAATTTCAGTGCGTTCGATCCGTGATAGTTATACTTTCATGTGCATCCAGATAAATACATCCAATTAGTTTGTGCTAATGTACTTTAATGGTGAAACATTGGGTGTCAGGTGCGATATCGAAACCGAGTGACAGTACTTCGTACTGTGTCCCTGGTATCGCAGACAAATTTTGGTGTCTACAATTACGTACATTATGTTCATACAACCTTGCTCGTAGCCAATTATTTTTTTCCGATTTTTCTGAAGTTGCATATCAATGCAAATCCCGTATGAAGTTTTCTTGAAGTCATAGTTACGCAATGCAACGTAGCTAATTTCTGCATTTCAATTAGGGACAAGAAGTTTGTAGATACGGTAAATAATTTTTTTACATTGATTATGCTTCGTTTATCTCAAAAATAATTTGCTACATGCATGAATACCCAATTTTTTGCCTGGAAGTGAACTTTCGCAAGCCGTAAGTCAAGTTACATGAAAGTTAAAGGTTTGTGGGATTTGCCCATATATCACATTTAGAGCGCAGAAAACGAGCCCGTTTTCGCAGGAGTGGGGTGAACCAAGTTCGGTCTCCTTCTTATACACGGAGAAAAAAAAACATCAACCAGTGATGCGCAGGGCATTAATGTAGTCAATGTAGTACTCAGAAGCATACATTATTCAATCAAACATCACGGATTACTTCTACGACAGCAATAGTTACTTTCGTCACATAAATGCGTACTGTTAGAAACTGTAGTGGCAGATGATTCGCACATCACGGCAAAAGCAGCAATAGTTAATCTACAAACATCGTTCACTAATGTCACAACGATAACCAGTCGTGTCATAACCTCACGCGCAATCGTACTGCGCATGGTTTGCAATAATGAAACTAAATTGAACAGTTAGTCTGACATCTCATGTAGTGAGGTTATGTCATGTTATAAATAGTAGTTGCTAAACTTACCTTAAAATATTAAAATTAAACAAACAATTAGTTTTAAAAACACTTAGGTGTAATATTATGTCACATATTTTTAATTAATAACGTCGACAACAAAATAATTCTTACGCATGTGACCATGGTAATTCTAGTGGGATCGGGATGTCTTACAGTGGAGGATGCGCAGTACGATTGCGCGTGAGGTTATGACACGACTGGTTATCGTTGTGACATTAGTGAACGATGTTTGTAGATTAACTATTGCTGCTTTTGCCGTGATGTGCGAATCATCTGCCGCTACAGTTTCTAACAGTACGCATTTATGTAACGAAAGTAACTATTGCTGTCGTAGAAGTAATCCGTGATGTTTGATTGAATAATGTATGCTTCTGAGTACTACATTGACTACATTAATGCCCTGCGCATCACTGGTTGATGTTTTTTTTTCTCCGTGTAGTCTCCATACAGAAAACGATGGAATCAAAGCTAGTCAATTCACGATCACGTATATTTGGACATACACGTGCGACATTTGCATCCACGCTTCATGCTTATAACCTATCAAGTTATTAGTTCGAATTATAATGAATGGAATTTCCTGTAGCGAAGTATGCGTCTATTACTTTTTCATCTGTCTAGCAACTACGATGCCCCACGCCATGCGATTCCCGGGACCACGTGAAGAATGCCGCATGACAACCCCTGCAGTCTTCGACCGTGTTCCATTATTTGCTGTAAACGCTCAAGCTTTTTCCCGAGTAGAAATGTGATAAGGCTAGCCTGATGTTCTATCAGGCCCTGATCAGGTTTTGCTCAGGTATTCCTGAGTAAGGCAGCCCTGACAAGGTCCTGAGCAGGGTCTCACCAGGTACCCCTCACTGAGGCACACCTGATACGGCCCTGGTCAGGGTGCCGTCAGTTGTCCCTTGCCGAGGCATGCCTGTCGGACCCCTGGTCAGGGTGCCGTCAGGCGTCCCTTGTCGAGGCATGCCTGTCGGACCCCTGGTCAGGGTGCCGTCAGGCAACCCTTGCCGAGGCATGCCTGTCGGACCCCTGATCGGGGTGCCGTCAGGCTACTCTTATCGAGGCGTGCCTTTTGTGGCTCTGATCACGTCAAAGCCATGCTACTCTTACCGAGGCGAGCCTATCGCAGCCCTGATCACGTTCAAGCCAGGCAACCCATGCTGAGTTACTGCCTATTGGGCGCCCGATCAGTGTGCTGTCAGGCAAAGCCCACTGAGATTACTTCGTATCGGGTCCCTCATTGTATAATTAGTCCAGTTAGTTCGACCTCAAAAGGAAAGCGACTACGAGTGATCATAGGCCATAGCGTGACTCAGCTTCAGTACGCCCGTCCATAGTCCATCGATAAGTCCGTGATTTGGCTGAGTCAACTATAGAAATCGAACACGGTTAATTGTATCTGAGTGTGAGTGTATGTTCTGTTTCTGCCTTGCAAACTCCGAGGTAAGTTTACACCGTATTTTCGGTATCGTGCGTTTAGTTTGTGTAGAACATCCAATTAATTGTGACAATCGAATGTTAGTGACAGTGATTTTTAGGTTAGATCAAGATGGAAGACGAAAATACGAATAAGAGACGTAAACTGACGAGGTTACGTGTACAAAGATTTCGAGAAGTCCGTCGACAAACAAATTCAGAACCTGAGGCTCTCGACCCAACCTGCACTAGCATGGGATCTGCGTCGAGCTCACAAATTGGAAATATAGCATGCCCAGAAGAACAAACTGTGAACGAGGAAGAAGAATCCGACAAAGATGAACTAAATCCTGTTGAAGTAGACTTTCAACATTATTCAGATGAACATACTGAAACGTTTGACGGGAACAATGATGCTGTTGGAGCGGATGACATATCAGGTGTAGAAGCAGGTGACTCATCGTCAGAGATGGCGGGGGACGATGTAGAATTCCAGGAAATGCTGGGAGCGATGAATGAAGTAGAACTTGAAAGATGTTTAGTCCCGGAAAACATTGACGATAATGAAATGAATATCGATGTTGGAAACAATGCTGTATGGGATACGGAAGAAGATTATAGCTCAACAGAGGATGAGTCGGACGTCAATGACGCAGACGAGGAAGATGAGGAATGGGATGATGTTGAAGAACTCAGAAATTGGGCTATACAGTCGAATATTCCTCAAACTCAATTGGATCGTCTTCTTTTGATTTTAAGGCGGGGGCTTTTACCGGGTCTTCCAAAAAGTTCAAAAACATTCTTAAAAACAGCCACAGCTCAATATCACATCGAAGCTATCAAAGATGATAGCGGTGCTTCTGTGGGTGAATTTGTATATTTTGGGATAGCCGAACACCTGAAGAAGACTATTAATACAGCGCTACATCGAGAGAACGTGCTCCATCTGCAAATTAATATCGATGGGCTACCTCTGTATAAATCCAGTTCGAGACAGTTTTGGCCGATATTGTTCAAGGTGCAGCTTCAACCAGATGTATATGAGCCGTTCCCCATAGCGATTTATTCCGGCATTCAGAAGCCAAACGACATAAATGAGTACCTAGGTAGATTTATTGAGGAAAGTAATGGTCTCATGGAAACGGGGATTGTCAAATCCTAAAAGAGCAGAAAATTTCCTACCGAAAAGCCCTACCACCCGAAACTCTACAACCAATATTTATAATTTTAATTCTGCGGTGAAAAAAAGGACTGAAAATAGGTTACGCGGTGGCCGCGCGCGCGTTTTCATTCCTTTTTTCACCGCAGAATTAAAATTATAAATATTGGTTGCAGAGTTTGTTGAGGTAGAGCTTTTTTGTAGGAAATTTTCTGCTTTTTTAGGATCTTTTTTGCGATTTTGAATACCTTAAATAGTTTTTGAGATATTCACAAAAAAAGCAGAAGTTCCCCCTTTTTATTTGCTAAATTGTTTATAACTTTTGCAGATTTCTTCTTCCCTTTCTGGGACCATTCCGAAAAGTTTCTAAATGCCTTTCCGAACCGAATGACACCTTACCCATATAATTCTGATTAAAAGTCTGTTGACCAAACTATTGAAATGAATGAAAATCGTCGATATCACACAGTATGGCCTTTACGCCCATACTGGCATAGTGATATACGCGAAAAAATTCTTTCCGTGTGCGCCATTCCATGTGAACCGGATCAGTCACCTCTCGGATATTTTTTTAATTTTGCATGTCGATTGTCCTCATGGAGTTAGATTTTTGTGCCAAAGGATTTTTCAATTACTGCAAAATTCGTTGAGTGATGTGCATAAACAAATTCGAGCAAGGTTTTTTTCAAAAATTCATAACTCCGCCAAAAATGTCACTAGACGCAATTTTTTTTTAGCTCACGCGGAAAGAGTCATAGAATGTATCAAAAAATATGTACTTTGAAAAAAGTTTGTTCATCCATTGTTTATTTAACATTTAGGTTTTCAAAGATTTTTAAAACACACAGTGACACGATCAAAAATTTTTTTTAAAATACTGACATATACTTTGCACTTTACTACAGCCTGTAAATTAATTTTAAGGACACGTTATTTTTTTTTTTTCAAGTAAAAAATCACTAAAGTTGACTGTGATTTGATTACGTCGTATGCATGCAGAAATGCAGCCGAGGGCACGCATCTGCCATGCTTTCGCAAGGCGGATTTGTGTGCTTTTGCCTGCGCTTTTCGAAGCGTGGATGCGGACGACGGAATCAGGTTATTAGCAATAATTGAATTTAACAAGCACTCCTTTCGTTTCTGTGATTATTTCGATGAACTATATTATTAATGATATTGATTATCCCTTTTTCATCATATAATAATCGTATATAGAGCAATTTCAGAATAAGAAAATAGTTATGAGTAGTAAAATATTCAAATGCGATCAGCATGCACGAATCCTTATTGGCTGACTGTGGTTTGATTACGTCGTATGCATGCAGTAATGCAGCCGAGGGCACGCATCTGCCATGCTTTCGCAAGGCGGATTTGTGTGCTTTCGCCTGCGCTTTTCGAAGCGTGGATGCGGACAGCGGTATCAAGTTACGGATAACAATCGGAGCCGAATATACGCTTCCTGTTTCTGAGTCATTCGGCCAATTAGTTATAAACTTTTTTATGAACAAATTTTTCAAATTATATATATATATTAGGGTGGGCCGAAAAACCCTTGATGTCGAAAATTGAAAACGGCTAGTGTCGAAAAGTTTCCTTGGGATATGAAACGAAGGCGCCATTTTTTTGGGATTTTTATCTCGACTCCTTCCGCTTGACCAAGAGGCTTGAAGTTGCCAATATTTGAAAAAAATCTCTTAACACTATTAATGAAGAAGAATGCCGGTATTCGATAGTCAGAAAGATTTCTGAAGTAATTAGACGTCTAAATTACTATGATATTAAAAAGAATGACCAATACAAAAAAAAAAATTTTAATTAAAAAAAAAAAAATTGAAAAAAAAAATTAAAAAAAAAAAAAACTGCCGTTGCCGGTCCCAAGGCCGGATGAGGAGAAAAGAGGAGGGTATCACGATAAAAAGGGTTGTAGTTTTTTTTAATAGTTTAGAGATTTTTTTCAAGTATTGGCAACTTCAAGCCTCTTGGTCGAGCGGAAGGAGTCAAGATAAAAATCCCAAAAAAATGGAGCTTTCGTTGCATATCCCAAGGAAACTTTTCGACACTAGCCGTCTTCAATTTTCGACATCAAGGGTTTTTCGGCCCACCCTAATATATATATACCGTGAAGATTCGTGTATGCGGGTCAGTCGGGCCGGCTCCACACGGGATTTTTCGTCTACGGCACTGCCATTCCGCCGTTCCTTGTTCACGCTGCTTGTCTTCTGCTTTGACAGGAAGGCAAAGCGCGCGGAGCACGATTTTATGGTTAGATTGTGGTTAGTATCTTCTTTACAAAAAAATATTTCCGATTATCTGCCCATTATTATTCAACGAATAATTAATATTTTTTGAAACGAATCAATGCATTTCAGAAGAAACTCAAGTAGCTAAGTGACGAGAATGTTTATCAGCGAATCCTGGAAATGAGTGTAGCAATCAAAGGGAAATTGTACCAGGCAATAAAGACAATTACAATCACTAAATTAACCTAATTACATTCAGGTTGCAAATTAATGTATTTAGTCACAAATGAAAACAACTTTCAAGATGTGAGACGAACGAACAATAAATTTATTACTATTACATTTCAACGAAAATTATTATTAATCAGTTTTACTAATAACTGATGAACAAATAAAAAATAATAATGAGAGGTTGAAAATAATTATTTTATTATTCACGGATTTCCTAGTGATTCGAGAAAATCAATTCCTTGACGCTCGGGTTGAATAATCTTCGAATATCGAGGCTGGATCTGTAAGAAAAAGGGTTGATGAATATTATGGTATGACCGAAGAGTGAGATCACTCATGAATTGAAAAGTTTATCTACCCACGATATTTGATTCGACCTTGGCGTGTTGAGCCTCATCAACGGAGTCGAAGCAGTCAGTGAATTTCTCTGCGGCTCGAGACAGCCCCGTGTATATCGCTGGGTTTCATCTAGGGAGCCGACGAAAAACATTTAATAAATCAATATCCAATTATCAATTTTTTATTATTATTTTAAAATATTCATGTATTCATCAATCTTATAAATGTACTTCGCTCAAATGAATTAAATGGAAAGCTTCTTTACCATTGATCAATGATTTTCTGTTGATCGTCAGTCATGTTAATAGTTTCAATTGGGATATGTCAGTTTGGTTCCATTTTGGTCAGCTCAATGTATGCGACGTTTGAGGAGGTGTTCAAAGTGCTTTCCCTCTGCTGCGCTGCAGTAGCCCAGCCGATCATAAAACGCATTATTCATATCTTGTATTTTTTCTGGACTCAGATTGTCCAACAGCTCAGTAATTCGATGTCGCAATACGTTCAGGTCCGCCATGGGCCCTGCAGCATATACTTTGTCTTTCAGGTAATTCCACAATGAATAATCGAGTGGTGTTAGGTCCGGTGAGCGTGGTGGCCATTGCACAGGTCCACCTCTCCCTATCCAGCGATCTGGAAGTGCTTCGTTGAGACGTAGTCTAACGTCGAGGGTGAAGTGAGCAGGCGCACCATCCTGCTGAAACCACAGCTCTGGACCCTGCAAAAAAGTCAGAGGTATGTTATTAGTCTGGATAAACAATATTATGGATTTCCACTGTCAACGTCTCCCATGCTGTAATCTGAAACAACGATTGGGAAATAATTTAATCAAAAACATAAAGTTACTCACATCGCCTTGAAGGGCTCTTAACGCTGGGAGTATCTGCTCGTTTAATAGTCTCAGATATTTTGCTCCATTCAAGTTCCCAATAATGAAAAATGGTCCGATAAGCCTGTCTCCGATCATACCGACCCACACGTTCACTTTCTGTCTGTGTTGTGTTCCTGTTTCGAGCACTTCTTCGGGTGCTTGCTGACTCCATATTCTATTATTTTGACGATTCGCTGCCCCGACCAACTCTATGGTACACTCATCCGAGAAACAGATTCTTCCAAGCAAGGCTGGATCTTCGTTGATTCTATCCATCATGCGTTCACAAAATATAAGCCGTGCTTCATGGTCGTTGAATACGAGCTCTTGGTGGGTTTCTATCTTGTAGGCCCTATAATGTTCTGCTCGTAGCGTTTTGTAAATGGAACTTTTAGAGACTCCAAGCTGCTGGGCGACCCTTGATAGAGGTATTTTTCCGTGAGCTTCGACCACCGCCAAGAAAATATTCAACTTCATTTCTGTAAAAATTTCGATATTCAAGATATTCATTAATTATTTTGTTGTCTTCTTTCACTTACTACTGAGTGAGCTTATTGCCATGTTCCTAACGTTACCTTGAGACAATCTTCTAGTTGGATATGAGGTTTTCTTTCTTTTGGCAGGATCTACATTTCCTTTTTCAATAAAACTTTTGACGATTCTTTGAACTGTAGAAACCGATGGAATCGGACGATCATGGTATACACCCGCAAAATTGCCAATGATCTGCCGATAGCTGAGACCTCGGAAGTGCTGTTCCACCATCGCCACCCTCTCGTCGACCGTATAAATAATGAGTGGCATCCTGAAGCCTATCCTTCCTCGCCTATCCTAAATTATCCTACGCTAATAACACTTTACACTTTACACTATTATTCAGTTTATGAGGTAACGATGTTAGGAATTTATGATATCAAATCGCGTTTTTTGCACGTGAGAACGCAATTGGCAAAAAAAGGTGATTTGTTTGCTTGTATGTTTTCTTGCCTGGTCGTTTGTTTGAAAACAAACGAACGAACAAACAAACAAATTGATTGAATCACAAGCGATTTGATATCATAAATTCCTAACATCGTTACCTCATAAACTGAATAATAGTGTAAAGTGTAAAGTGTTATTAGCGTAGGATAATTTAGGATAGGCGAGGAAGGATAGGCTTCAGGATGCCACTCATTATTTATACGGTCGACGAGAGGGTGGCGATGGTGGAACAGCACTTCCGAGGTCTCAGCTATCGGCAGATCATTGGCAATTTTGCGGGTGTATACCATGATCGTCCGATTCCATCGGTTTCTACAGTTCAAAGAATCGTCAAAAGTTTTATTGAAAAAGGAAATGTAGATCCTGCCAAAAGAAAGAAAACCTCATATCCAACTAGAAGATTGTCTCAAGGTAACGTTAGGAACATGGCAATAAGCTCACTCAGTAGTAAGTGAAAGAAGACAACAAAATAATTAATGAATATCTTGAATATCGAAATTTTTACAGAAATGAAGTTGAATATTTTCTTGGCGGTGGTCGAAGCTCACGGAAAAATACCTCTATCAAGGGTCGCCCAGCAGCTTGGAGTCTCTAAAAGTTCCATTTACAAAACGCTACGAGCAGAACATTATAGGGCCTACAAGATAGAAACCCACCAAGAGCTCGTATTCAACGACCATGAAGCACGGCTTATATTTTGTGAACGCATGATGGATAGAATCAACGAAGATCCAGCCTTGCTTGGAAGAATCTGTTTCTCGGATGAGTGTACCATAGAGTTGGTCGGGGCAGCGAATCGTCAAAATAATAGAATATGGAGTCAGCAAGCACCCGAAGAAGTGCTCGAAACAGGAACACAACACAGACAGAAAGTGAACGTGTGGGTCGGTATGATCGGAGACAGGCTTATCGGACCATTTTTCATTATTGGGAACTTGAATGGAGCAAAATATCTGAGACTATTAAACGAGCAGATACTCCCAGCGTTAAGAGCCCTTCAAGGCGATGTGAGTAACTTTATGTTTTTGATTAAATTATTTCCCAATCGTTGTTTCAGATTACAGCATGGGAGACGTTGACAGTGGAAATCCATAATATTGTTTATCCAGACTAATAACATACCTCTGACTTTTTTGCAGGGTCCAGAGCTGTGGTTTCAGCAGGATGGTGCGCCTGCTCACTTCACCCTCGACGTTAGACTACGTCTCAACGAAGCACTTCCAGATCGCTGGATAGGGAGAGGTGGACCTGTGCAATGGCCACCACGCTCACCGGACCTAACACCACTCGATTATTCATTGTGGAATTACCTGAAAGACAAAGTATATGCTGCAGGGCCCATGGCGGACCTGAACGTATTGCGACATCGAATTACTGAGCTGTTGGACAATCTGAGTCCAGAAAAAATACAAGATATGAATAATGCGTTTTATGATCGGCTGGGCTACTGCAGCGCAGCAGAGGGAAAGCACTTTGAACACCTCCTCAAACGTCGCATACATTGAGCTGACCAAAATGGAACCAAACTGACATATCCCAATTGAAACTATTAACATGACTGACGATCAACAGAAAATCATTGATCAATGGTAAAGAAGCTTTCCATTTAATTCATTTGAGCGAAGTACATTTATAAGATTGATGAATACATGAATATTTTAAAATAATAATAAAAAATTGATAATTGGATATTGATTTATTAAATGTTTTTCGTCGGCTCCCTAGATGAAACCCAGCGATATACACGGGGCTGTCTCGAGCCGCAGAGAAATTCACTGACTGCTTCGACTCCGTTGATGAGGCTCAACACGCCAAGGTCGAATCAAATATCGTGGGTAGATAAACTTTTCAATTCATGAGTGATCTCACTCTTCGGTCATACCATAATATTCATCAACCCTTTTTCTTACAGATCCAGCCTCGATATTCGAAGATTATTCAACCCGAGCGTCAAGGAATTGATTTTCTCGAATCACTAGGAAATCCGTGAATAATAAAATAATTATTTTCAACCTCTCATTATTATTTTTTATTTGTTCATCAGTTATTAGTAAAACTGATTAATAATAATTTTCGTTGAAATGTAATAGTAATAAATTTATTGTTCGTTCGTCTCACATCTTGAAAGTTGTTTTCATTTGTGACTAAATACATTAATTTGCAACCTGAATGTAATTAGGTTAATTTAGTGATTGTAATTGTCTTTATTGCCTGGTACAATTTCCCTTTGATTGCTACACTCATTTCCAGGATTCGCTGATAAACATTCTCGTCACTTAGCTACTTGAGTTTCTTCTGAAATGCATTGATTCGTTTCAAAAAATATTAATTATTCGTTGAATAATAATGGGCAGATAATCGGAAATATTTTTTTGTAAAGAAGATACTAACCACAATCTAACCATAAAATCGTGCTCCGCGCGCTTTGCCTTCCTGTCAAAGCAGAAGACAAGCAGCGTGAACAAGGAACGGCGGAATGGCAGTGCCGTAGACGAAAAATCCCGTGTGGAGCCGGCCCGACTGACCCGCATACACAAATCTTCACGGTATATATATGGGGAATCGATAAGGATCCAAATTTTAACACTTCGCTAAAAAGATCCTATGCCCACTTATACAGTTGACATAACATACGCTAATGATTTTTTATAACATTATTTTACAGTGCCAAAATGTGCAGTATGCTGGGACAAAGTGGAGATCACGCACGGGTTCTTTCCGTGTGGGCACAATTGTATACGCCAGTCGTGTGCGGCCGTCATCGCTGTACAGGCACAGCAAACGTGTCGGAAGTGTAGAGAGCCCTTTGATCGTGTAATCAGAATATATCGCGAATGAAAGTGTATAAAAAACGTGAATAAACCTACATATCTTTTTACCTTCCCCATATATATTTCATAACAAAATGTTAATTCGTGTATTTATTCTCGATTTCTTGCATCAAATTTTGTATTTTATGCGTTAGAAAATGTCAGATATTATACACTCACTGAAGTGAGAATGTGTAATCGTGTACATGCATACTAGTTGCGACACCTATGTAGGGATCGGCACTCTCTTTGGAAAAAATGTATGTATGTACACGAATACATATTCTCACTTTGGTGAGTGTATAGGTGTGCACGGAGTGAATAGTGATTTTGTTGGATTACTATAACCAGAGTTATCATGTTCGCGTTCAGAAAATCTATAGAGTTAATTAACGGCAATTTTCGGACTGGTGACGCTTCGAAATTCGGAACTTTCGGGATTATGCTGTTTCGGGACTTCAATCCCTCTGACTTAGTGGTCATTGTCATTTATTCTGAATATTCGGATTCAACCACCTCAAACAATCGTCATTATTATTTTCTAAACATTTAGCTTCCGATTTATGTGTATTTCAAGAAACAAATAGCTCGTTACAATTCGTTTTCAGTCATTGAGGTTTTGTGATTCATTAAAATTCACATTTCTCAGCGGAGATGTTTAAACCTTTTACCCACTTTATCGTCATAGACGTGTCCTTTCGGACATTTCGATTATTCTTAATCAGTATTTTCTGGAGTTCCTCGGGTATGTTCGAAGGGATTTCACGATTGAGAATTTTAGGAAACCGAAACTTCGTCGCAAAAAATTTCGGGATTTCAGCCTTTCGGAGCTTCTCGAATTCTGAACCTTCACCCCGCCCCGTCAAGCGGGACACCTTTTTGACCGCATGTTCTTGAAAATCGTCGTAATTTTTTTTACATATTCTCTGGGTAAAATGAATGCAGAAAACTTTTTTTTTTTTTCAACTGAAGGGCTTAGAAGATACAAGAGGTCGAATTTTCGAAAAAAACACCAAAAATCGAAATCGCGCTCTTCTTTGAACGTTAATATCTCCAGTTCCCTTGGTCGTACAGACATCGTAAATAACTCATTTTGAAGCGCTTGAACTGCACTTCCATGTTATGCATTTTCAATTCATGTCATAAACAATTTTCTATTTGTTATTAACAATTATATTTTTTAAACGTGATTTCCGAGATGATTACACCCTTCGAAAATTCTAAAAAAAATTCGAGCGTGTTCCTTGATTAATTCTCTACAAAATCTGTGATTTCCAAACTGGAACTCCGATGGAAACTGCATTTAAAAAGCGATTGAACCGTGCGGGACGTCGCGCGCGGCTGTCTACGCGAGCGCGCCGATACCGAGGCTTGTTCGCTTTACATGTAAAGAATATAGGGGGGCATATTACGATGGAATTCATCAAAACCAATAATTTATCGAATTATTTATTCCATTTCATGCTGAATACTCGACTTGAAACTATAAAAATATTAGTATAGAGATACAAACTTGACTAGAATCTTGAAAATAACTGGTAAACATAACGTACTTTTTGATTCCATCAAACGGAATACGTCATGGTATCATTCGAACGATTACGTACTAAATTGATGAATTTAAAATTACTCAATCATTAACCACGAGAACTCTACATTTCACTGGAATCTTAAGGGGGGACTATTATACCTTCAAAATAATTTTTTTTCGAACCACTTGTACACTGTAGGTATTCAAATTTCAAATTTATCAATTAAGCACGTAATCGATCGAATAATACGGTGTCGTATCCCGTTTGATGGGATCGAAAGGTACGTTATGTTCAGCAGTTATTTTCAAGATTTTAGACAAGTTTGTATCTGTATACTAATATTTTTTTGTAACACATGCACGATCTTCGCGTTTTTTTGACCTATTATGCGGGCGTAAAGTGCCAATTTTCAGACGAGCGGGCGCTAAAAACTCAAAAACGCCCGCTCAATCGCGCAGCGGGCGTTTTTCAGTTTTTATCGCCCGCTAAATCGATCAGCGGGCGTTTTTCAGTTTTTATCGCCCGCTAAATTGAGCAGCGGGCGTTTTTCAGTTTTTATCGCCCGCTAAATCGAGCAGCGGGCGTTATTGAGTTTTTAGCGCCCGCTTCTTTGAAATCGCTCAAAAACGCGAAAATCGCGCGTGTCACAAAAAATATGGTGTGCACCAAGGGCTAAGTGGGCTTTTTGACCTTGTGTGGTTGCAGTACTCGTCTTCGGCTCGCAAATGCACTCGTCTTCGACTCGTGCTAGCTCACCTCCGACTCGTACTGCAAACTCCACACTCGGTCTAAAAAAGCCCACTTTACGCCCTTGGTACACAATATACTATTATAGTTTCAAGTCGAGTATTCAGCATGAAATGGAATAAATTATTCGGTAAATTATTCGATTTGATGAATTTCATCGTAATATGCCCCCCTATATTCTTTACATGTAAAGCGAACAAGCCTCGGTCTCGGCGCGCCCGCGTAGACAGCCGCGCGCGACGTCCCGCACGGGTCAATCGCTTTTTAAATATAGTTTCCATCGGAGTTCCATTTTGAAAATTACAGATTTTGTAGAGAATTAATCAAGGAACACGCTCATATTTTTTTTAGAATTTTCGAAGGGTGTAATCATCTCGAAAATTACGTTTGAAAAATATAATTGTTAATAACAAATAGAAAATTGTTTATGACATGAATTAAAAATTCATAACATGAAATTGCGATTCAAGAGCTTCAAAATGAGTTGTTTACGATGTCTGTACGACCAAGGGAACCGGAGATATTAACGTTTAAAGAAGAGCGCGGTTCCGATTTTTGGTGTTTTTTTCGAAAATCCAACCCCTTGTTTCTTCTAAAGCTCAACGCGCACTATGCCGAAGCGAAGCGATCGGAAGTTTTCATGAACATGCATTTTTAGGAGTGTGCGTGCATACTTCCATAAAAAAACGTAAGAAAAGCATGTTAATGAAACTTCCGATCGCTTCGTTTCGCTTCGCTTCGGCATAGTGCGCGTTGAGCTTAAGCCCTTCGAGTTGAAAAGAAAAAAAAATGTTTCACGCATTCATTTTATCCAGAGAATATGTAAAAAAAATTACAAGAGAATCAGAAACATCGAGGAATATTTTTGGCCAAATCCGTCCCGCTTGACGTGGACTGACTCATATACAGCATGATTCCCAAGTCGCGGAAAAGATTTCACATGCAGATTCCTTGACGAAATCAAAGAATCAAGTTCATTATCAAAAACTTCCAGGGTGCGGTCGTTCCTGAGTTATAGAAGGTTTGTCCACCCAATAAGACGGCCGTAACGTGACGTGCTCAGTCTCGTAGCAATTCTGTCAAACTGATAGTGCCCGCATCGTATGAACTTTGCGCGAAATTTCAGTTTTTTCGTTCGTAATTTCTAGTCTTTACGTCGCCCAGTTGGTCATTCTCGTGCCTTCCGTCGTTCGCCCCGTAGTTGACATTGCCCAGGTGATCAAATTGATTACTTACGTTGCCCAGGTCGTCCGCTTCGTAGTTTTCACTATCGTTGTCATCGAGTTGTTGATCTGCGTTCTCCAGGACTTTTGCCACGAAATTGACGTTGTCCAGGTGTTCAAACTGATGATTTATATTACTCGTATCTTCGTAGTTTTCACTCTTTGTTTTCATCGCGTTGTTGATTTCCATCTTCCAGGACTTTCGCTACGTAGTCTACGTTGTCCAGATGGTCAAACTGGTGACTTACATTCCCCAGGCCTTTTATTCCGTAGCGGAGGACAACAAAGAGTGAAAACTGTGAAGCAGACTACCTGCCCAGCAAACACAGGTATATTGTCGCGACGTTGTATTAATATAACCGAATGTCACGTGCAATATAACGTAGATGTTGCATGTAAGCTGCAGGTAAGTTATTAGTTCCGACTCAAGAACAGATTCATGTAACAAGAAAGTTATATTTTTGTTATGTTACAGTTATGTAGTGAACTTGTAACTGTAACAAAAAGTTATATTCCTGTAATGTTACATTTATGCAACGAACGTGTAACTGCAATAAAAATGTTACGTGAACGTGATTTAGATTGAGAAATAGCTGTCAGAGCATGTGCAATTTTCCAACTGTACGCCAGTTTTTTTTATACAGGAACAAGGCACCGATGTGACCTTAGTGCCTCTCTAATAAACTGTCGTACCATTGGAAATCACTGAATTTTCTAGTTCGATCAATATGTCGCTCGTTGTCCATAACTCGATCAAGCCAGTGAAGAAATCGTACCTTCTATGAAGATCTGAAACCGCGTTTCGTCCGGGTGTACTCGGTGAGAGCCGAGCACACCGTGCCCTTGACGCGCGGTGTCCAGTGGTGGACATGGGTATGTCGTAGCTTCGGATTGGTCTATATGCGAAGCGTAGTCCTAATTTGGTGCTAGCGAGAGCGAAGCGAGCTGGATGCGCCGCGTAGTGAGCGTGGAGAGAAACTCTGCGATAATATTGTGTCGCCACAGAATTATTTTGATCATTTGCAAATATTTTTACAAGACGTATTAAAATTTATTCGAAATATGTAAACTTAAAAGGGCCAATAATATATATAGAACGATATACTTCAGAATACATTTTTTTCAAAGAATTACCTTACCCTAATATACATCACAATTGAACAATTTCAATAACATATGAAGGGCCAGCCAGTGAACCTCTAATAACAAGTGTTATGTTTAAGGTTATGTTGCATGAGCATGCGGTGGAAATAAGAAATGTCACAATTGATACATGAATTCTTCTCGGAACTACTGTAACTTCTCCTGCAATTTCGAACAAATAATATGGAAGTTTGAATGATTGCAATTATATGAGAACCAATTATCGCAGCGCAAAACTAAAGATACACATGTGCATACTGCAAGATACCGATAAGAAGGCGCGTAATAACTCGGAACTCATTGGCTGAAGTATGAGCGATAAAATACTCGTCATTTCTTACATGAGCGATACCAGCGCCGAGTTCAAGTTATATTATAGAAACATAACACTTATATTATTACCATGTATCATCTGTTATATTATCATGGCATAACAATGTTAGGTCACTTCGATATAACATATGTTATATTACTAAATAGTCTCGATGTTATATAACAAATACACGTTGTGTTTGCTGGGTGAGTAACATGAGTCATCAGTTTGACCACCTAAACAACGAAAACTATGAAGTGAAAGTCCTGGAGTACGGAGATCAACAACTCGAAGACAACAAAGAGTGAAATTTACGAAGCGGACGACCTGAGTAACATAAGTCATCAGTTCGAACACCTAAACAACGAAAACTATGAAGCGAAAGTCCTGGAGTACGGAGATCAACAACTCGAAGACAACAAAGAGTGAAATTTACAAAGCGGACGACCTGAGTAACATAAGTCATCAGTTCGAACACCTGGACAACGTAAACTACGGGACAAAAGTCCTGGAGGACGGAAATCAACAACCCGATTACAACGATAGTGAAAACTACGAAGCGGACGACCTGGGCAACGTAAGTCATCGGTTTGATCACCTGGACAACGTAAACTACGGGGCAAAAGTCCTGGAGTACGGAAATCACTAGCCTGGCGACCTGGATAACGAACGCTACGAAGCAAAAGACCTGGGGAATGGAAATCACCAGTTTGACTACCTGGACAACGTCAACTACGGGGCGACCCAGCAAACACATAACCATCTGGTTATATAACATGAGTCCCACAAAGCAACCTTAACGTCGGTAACGTTGCTGCAATGTTATTGTCATGTAACATTCGTTAGTATCTCTCAACTGACGAATGCAATGTAACTGTAATGTACCCGGAGCCCCACTAAATAACATCACATCGGTTACGTTGCATCAACAATAATGTAAAATAACATTTGCTGCTAACGCAATTCTAAGTTTATATGAGCGCGGCGGTTCGTAGCAGTTGCTCTTGGTACCGCGTCCCGGCGTGGTAGAGAGAGTTTTCGTAGCGAAGAGAGTGAAATTTGTGCCGTCGTGGTCAGTCTGAAAAACAATACTCAAAAATTGTAGGTTATATATTATACGTACAAATTATCAATAATAGCGTCCGAACTAGTAGTATACGAAATATTAGTTAATGGACGAATAATGAAATTCTAACCTTACTTTTGGTTGTGCTTATACACGTGTGCCTCACAATACAAATTATTTTCATACATCTTCACGCCCTTGTTGTAATCTTGCTCACAAGTGATTGAAAATGCCTAAAGATATTCGGTATTTATTGTAAAATAGATATAGTGGTAATAAACATATCGAATACCTAAATGGCGAAATAAAGTCGTAAGCTTCTAATAAACATATGGAAATATATTATGGCTATTTAATGAAATCTCAACTTGAATCTATTGAGAAGAATCCGTGTACAAAAGTTCAGTGAATATATCGAATCTTTGGGCATATTCACTGTTCTTTCGTGCGTGGATTCTTCGAAATGGATTCGAGTTGAGATTTGAAGCCTATATGGCGCACTAACATATTTATCACAACGCTATATAGCGTGTTACCATCTGCTACCTAACTTGAATGCTACTGTCAGGTATTGGCAATATTACACGGTTACATGTATGTTATGTACCTGCCACCTTGAACTGAGCGGGAAATTACCACTAACCCAGCGGTAGCAGGCAACTAACCAGCTATGTAACGTGTTATATTGAGTTAGATGTAAGTTACCTTACATTTACATAACTGTGTCCGCTGGGGAACGACGTAGGGCACGAGAATGACCGACCGGGCGACGTTAAGACTAAAAATTACGGAATAAAAGACCGAAATTTCGGGCAAAGTTCATACGACGCGGGCACTATCAGTTTGACAGAATTGCTACGAGACTGAGTACGTCACGTTACGGCCGTATTATTGGTTGGACTAAACCTTCTATAACTCAGCAACGACCGCACCCTGGAAGTTTTTGATAACGAACTTCATTCTTAGATTTTTACAAGGAATCTGCATGTGAAATCTTTTCCGCGATTCGGGAATCATGCTGTATAACTAACGTTGTATAGCTGACCCGAGTAGAAATTTGATAAGGCCAGCCTGACGTGTCATCAGGCCCTGATGAGGTTGAACTCAGGCGTGCCTAATAGAGCACACCGGATGCGGCCCTGACCAGGTCATCATCAGGCATCCGTCACCAAGGCGTACCTGTTGGAGCCCTGGTCAGCTTAACATCAGGCGTGCATTACTAAGTAACGCCTGATGGGTTCCTGGTCAGGATTGCCTGGATCATCCCTTACTAAAGTGCGCCTGTTGAGCCCCTGGTCAGGTAATGATCAGGCGCTACTTACTAAAGAGTATTCGTCGGGACCCTGGTCAGTATGGCCTCAGTCGACCCTGATATTTCTGAGTGAGGCGCGCCTGTTGAGCCCCTGGTCAGGATAGCCTGGATCATCCCTTACTAAGGTGCGCTTGTTGCGTCCCTGGTCAGGCAGTGATCAGGCGCTACTTACTAAGCAGTGCTCAATCGGGCCCTGATCATTTTCCCCTTAGTCGATCCCAATATCTCTGAGTGAGGCGCGCCTGTTGAGCCCCTGGTCAGGATAGTCTGGATCATCTCTCAGTAAGGTGCGCCTGTTGCGCCCCCGGTCAGGTTGGCATCAGCAAGTCCTTATTGAGGTAAGCCTAAGGTGGCCCTGGCCAGGTTTTCTTCAGGCACTCCGTGTTTGAGGCAACCCCGATGTGTCCCTGGTCAGGCTGACATCAGCTGGTCCTCATTGAGGCAAACCTGATATAACTTTGGCCCGGTTGCCATCAGTCAGTCCGTGTTGAAGCAAACCTGATATGGCCCTGTTTAGGCTGTCATCAGGCGATCCTCCCCAAGGTTTGCCTGTCATGCCCCCGACCAGGTTGGCATAAGCAGTTCCTATTACGGCAAGCCTGATGCGCCCCTGCAGTCCAGCTCCAGCTCATATTTTTTTACAACATTCTCCAGGCGTGACCTCACCTTGAAAATCATGAGACTGGTGGGTCAGATTAAAATGACCATAAACTCTCACTTCGACATTTGAATCATAAGTTTCGATAAATAGGAAAATATCAGACTAATATCCATAGGGTAGTTTGGCGTAGTAGGTAGAGCGTGCGACTAGTAATACAACAAATGCGAGCGGGCTTGGGTTCAAATCCCAGTTAGGTCGAAAAAATAGGATGTCGTTTTTCTCAGCGAATTGGTGATGCTTCTCGATGTACATGTGGATAGTTATGAACTGTAAATTCGAATATTCGCACGTACGTCAGTTTTTTGGTTTTGTTTTTGACGGTTGGTTTCTCTTCCTTTATCAGGGCCTGGTGGAGAACCCTGGCCAGGGCCTGACCATTAAATCTGATCAGGCCCTGATCACCGAATCTGATCAGGGCCTGACAAATACAGACTGATCAGGGCCTGACGAATACAGACTGATCAGGTGATTTTAGAACGCAGCGTTACATTCTTAATCAGGGCCTTATCAGCAAGCCTGACGGCAGCCTGATCAGGCAGTCAGGCATGCCCCTGCAGGGCCTGATCTGCGCCTGACGTCAATTTCTACTCGGGGACATATATCAGAAATATTTCTGAAATATGTCGGTTGTATATATATACCAGAAATCTTCCAGTAATAGGTGGATATCGCGTGGATGAACATTGAACGCTATAGAAACGAGGAATGAAAATTGAAAAAAAAAATACGATTTTCCATATCTCCGCTGTCAGATATCACTGTTATATGATAATTGTACCTGTATTAAATCACCTGTATGAAGAAAAACGCATTTCGAGTTCGTCTTGCCAATTTTTAAATCCTGACTGTGGCTTGAACCTGGACGTTCACCGGTGTTCGCATTACTAATCTCACGCCTTAACCACTACGCTAGACCGCCACTTAACATGTGTTGCAACATCAGTTTTTACAAAGTTGTGCAGAAAATTGGACATTGAAATTGTCTTGAGACATTTGGAAAATTCTGGAAATGTTATATTGCAATTGACATATTTCGGAAACGTTTCAGAAATATCAAAAGTGATATATTGCAATCAAGCGTATTTCAGAAATGTTTTACTGCAATCGACATATTTCTGAAACATTTCAGAAATGTCGAAAATGATATATGTCATTTGGAATGTTGTTGAAACATTTCGAGAATTCTGGAAATGTTGTATTGCAATTGATATATTTCGAGAATATTGAATATGCTGTATTGCAATTGACATATTCTAGAAATATTTTGGAAATATCGAAAGTGTTATATTGCCATTGACATATTTCGGAAACATTTCAGAAATATCGAAAATGATATATTGCAATCGACGTATTTCATGAATATTACGGAAATATTGAAAATGTTATACTGCAATCGACATATTTCTGAAACGTTTCAGAAATGTCGAAGATGATTTATGTAGGAAATGTTGCTGAAACGCTTCAGACATATTCCTGAAGTTATGTTATGAATCTGAAATGTTGTAACATTTCTAAATATTCCTGAAATATTTCGTGCCGTGTGGGATGAGAAGCAAACGTCTGCCTACTTTGGCTAAGGGCCATCAAATTTTGATAATTAAAGCAAGATTTTTCGGAATTTTTTCAGATTTTTCAATCGGGCTATCGATGTGTTCACTTTCAAAAATCATAGGTGAATCGGACGGTTCCCAAAAAGTCTGAAAAGGATTCAGATTGTTTATTCGAAAATGTGGAACAACATAAAAGATTATGACTTTAATCGAAAGGGGTGAAAATCAGACGTCGGGTCGGGTTGAGGTGAAATTCCCCATTTATATTTAATTTTCATCTCTTGATTATTTCATATGTTTGCAGCTCACGTGAAGAAGCGTTCTGTCGAATAACTGTAAGTATACCGTGATGTTAAAAGGAAGCCGAACGATGGCTGCGTCATAGTTCGACCAACACACGCTCACGTTGCGTACGTGAGCTTCTACTCACTGCTAGTGACTGCCCACTCGATTGGCCCGGCGCCTATAGTTGTATCCTTGAGCCTCGGTGACAATCGAGTTGGCAGTCACTGGCAGCGAGTAGCAGCTCACGTACGCAACGTGAGCGTGTGTTGGTCGAACTATGACGCGGCCATCGTTCGGCTTCGTTTTAACAGCACGGTATATGAGTCAATCCACGTCAAGCGGGAAACCCTTTTGACCGCATATTCTTGAAAATCGTCGTAATTTTTTATACATATTCTCTGGGTAAAATGAATGAATGAAACAATTTTTTTTTTTCTTATTCGAAGGGCTTAGAAGCTACAAGGGGTTGAATTTTGGAAAAAACCACACGGAGAGAAATTTATAGTAGCTTTTACTAAAAAAAATGGGTTAAAATTACTGAATTTAGATTGTAATCTTGAAACACTATTGGAATATTTCAACAATTCATATTGAAATAAGTAGATTTTACAATGCGTTTAGTAATTTTTCTAACTCTAATGTTGGAGTCGCTACTATACTGTAAAGTAAAACCCCAAAAAGCACCTTCGGTGCAAAAACCTTCCGCCAAGTCCATTAATGTGTAGATCACTCCACCAAAAAATAATCAAAGGTTGTGCTCGCTCACTCGATTGGTTGATGATTATCAACATACAAAAGCATTAAAATCAGATACAACTGCCAAGTACCTGTAGAATGGTAAAAGTTTTGAATTGAAAAATTTGTTCAAACTAAATAACGTTGTACTCGTTCGCTCGCTGCGCTCGCTCACTCTATTGGCTTATGATTATGGGTTGAAAAAACAATTCGGATGAAGAAATTGAAGATGTCAACATTTATCAAAAAATATTTATAACGAAAAAATAATTTAAAAAAAATGTGAAAAAAAAATTTGGAGTCCGTGGTACGTTGGCGGGCCAATGTTTGAATATCTATCAGATGACATTGACATGGTTCGCGATCGATATTTTATATTTCTTTTTCTACAAAAGGCCCCCCAAGTACCACTACCTCCAAATTTTTTTTTCAAATTTTTTTTAAATTATTTTTTCGTTATAAATATTTTTTGATAAATGTTGACATCTTCAATTTCTTCATCCGAATTGTTTTTTCAACCCATAATCATAAGCCAATAGAGTGAGCGAGCGCAGCGAGCGAACGAGTACAACGTTATTTAGTTTGAACAAATTTTTCAATTCAAAACTTTTACCATTCTACAGGTTAGGCTACCTTCTTAATCGGAGATAAGCCAAAAAGGCAAAAAAAAAAAAAAAAACCATTCTACAGGTACTTGGCAGTTGTATCTGATTTCAATGCTTTTGTATGTTGATAATCATCAACCAATCGAGTGAGCGAGCACAACCTTTGATTATTTTTTGATGGAGTGATCTACACATTAATGGACTTGGCGGAAGGTTTTTGCACCGAAGGTGCTTTTTGGGGTTGATTTCACTACTTTTTGTAAAATTTTGCTTGACCACATAATAATTGTGCTCGCTCGCTACGCTCGCTCGGTTGTTTTGTGCTATTCCATACCGCCCGAAGTCCCTCGATAAGCAGGAACGTCAACAGCAACGAGCACGCGTGTGCTCTTAATTTTCCCCAAGTCTCAAATTTGTAGAGTGACGCGTAATGTACTTTCATAGCGTTTACAAATTGTTCCGCCACAATAATTTTTTATACCTACAACATCTATTCCTGCGTGCAGCCCTCCTCCTGTCTCATCTGGGCCTGGGACCGGCAATGGCGGAGTTACTTGCACACAGGGTTATAGTTGCTGCTCATGACTAAATATATATAAATATCAGATATATGTATTGCAACCTCTGCAAAAAGAACATGTACGCGTCCCGGACTCATAACGTCAACTTCCAATTCGGGTCTGAACAGAAGGTATCAAAATATTTGGAATTGAGCTTATTCATGCAAGACTAGCGTAGAGCATAAAATGGAAGTTTATGAAGTCAAACACTCGCATTCTGCACTCTTCGTCTGACTCTTGCCGTTTCTCCTATCGAATCATACTATACCGATACTTTGCAACCCAAGCGTTTTCTTTCATCATCCTTACGTCTTATACGGCAACCCGCTACAAAATTAAACAATCCATACGAAAGATTTTTCTTCAATAATTCCATTCATGAATGATTATACGCTGAGTCTACAAATAATAAATAAATATCAATCAGAATCTCTATCATCTGAGAAAGAGGAAGTCGATCGATCATTTCTTTAATATTGAATAAGTATTTTTATTCTCACCATTTGTCGTGATAGCACTAATCTGAATTTGATTGAGCTTCTGAGCGGAGAATCTAAGCTAATTGTAAAACATGGATTAAAAAATCATCTTCACCGAAGGTCATGGCATTACGTTGACGTGGAGTGTAGAATAAAGCCTATCGTAGTCCAACACACAACGTCGACTTACAGTCTCGTTTGGACTAGAGGATACCGAGATAAAATATAGAATTCGTTGAAATCCTACACATAACGGTGGCTCGCAGTTTACGTCCGAGCATACGAGCCTCTAGAAATGAGCCTAACATCGAGCTTGAAGTGGAATTTGTTGCAATCCAACGCTTGAACCCGGCTTCGTTGGTCTGGCTCCTTGCCGTTCCTCATATCAAATCATGCTATCCTGATATTTTTCAACTTCAACATTTTTTCTTGATTTTCTATTGTCAGACTTTCTCAGGCGGTGACTTGCTAGAAAATTGAATCCCCAAAACACCGTTTCCTCCGATAATTGCATTCATGAATGGAAATAAGCCAAATCTACAATGTATAAGTGAATAAAATTTAGAGGTAATCGTCAGTTAATAGTCCTCTAACAGTCTTGTGTCATACAAGGCAAGCCTAATCGTAAAATTATCCGTTCACAATTATTATTCTACTTATCACTATGAATTTTACACGTCAGTCGATTCGCATAACCTCAAAAGCTCAAGATCGTAGGATTTAAGATAATTAACCTATCGAAACATTTTTGTTGGTGGCTATCACTTGAATGTACTTGGTGTGAGGTTTTCGCACCTAAGTGGCTTTTGGGAGGTATTCGCTAGTTTTTGCACGTTCAAATTTTGCATTAAGCATTGCTCGTACTTTCTTTTATTTCGTTCATTTGGATTTAAAAATATGAAATGACAACACGCGTCTGCTAGTGTAGCAGACGGTTTCTGTCTGCGATACTGGCGCTATCTACGTCGGAACTATCTCGTATACTGACGTCACTCTATACAACTTTTGTGTGGTTTCCCGTCTAGTGATTTTATATAGGAATGGTTTGAATGTGAATCTTGGTCTGAAGACGACGACGACGACTAAAGAGAAAAATTGTACGATGAAACAGGGTATCAGAATTTGTAGTTAATCATATCTCAGCATTCCGGACACCGATTTAATCGATCTAAGGCTTAAATGAAAGCTTTTCATACCCACATTCTAGTTTAAATTAGTTTCAATTCGTGTATATTGTGAGGTGACAGAAAACGAAGATACTAGTTCGCGGTATAGGTTAGGGTAGCTGCCTCTCGGGTATGTAGACTCGTTGAGTCTCGCGCTTGAAAAATTTTTTTTTTAATGTACTTGGCGCGAGACTCTACCGAGTCTCTTGATCATATGAATCAAATACTCAATATCAAAAGGTAGGTTAATAGTAACGACAAATCATGAAATAAAATTTCATATGCCGTTTAGTACAAATTAAAACCAACGAGTTATAAGAAATAATACACGCTCACGTCTTATTCCTATATGAATAGTAAATTTTCGTAACTGAATATACGAATCTTTGTAAACTAATTTAATAAATATATATAAATGAGTATGATAATTTTTGTGTAATAACTGAGTAATAATCTCCATATAATAATAGTAAATTACGTAAATCTATTGAGGATAAATGAATTAGTCATTTTATTAATATGACTATTATCCTTTTATTATTCTAGTAATTATTACATGAATATTTATTGAACAATAATTGATATTATGTACTTTTTAAAATACGAGGTATAATATTTTTCAACTAGTGCACACATATAATTATAAGTACATAACTATTATAGATATTAGAAGAAAATATACAATAAAAAACATAACTAAGACCATCTTGAATTATAAACATACTATCATCAAAGTTACTGTACTGAGCGTACAAAGTACTGTCAATCGTAGTTGAGTTTGATGGGTAGTTAATCTGTAAAATTAATGGGACATCGATCATTGGCGTAACTACGGGGGGGCCCGGGGGGGGGGGGCACGACCCACCCCAGGATGTTGAGTGCCCACCCCAGAAAGATAAAAAAAAAAGAAATTGAAAATTTCGGATATACATATAATCTATATACGGGTAAAGCAAAGTGAAGGTAAAGGGCGGCCAGCCAGCAGCCCCCCCCCCCCCCCCCCCGCGAAAAGTCCTAGTTACGCCAATGACATCGATAAATTAATAATCGAGGGGTTAGAGCTAGAAGGGTATAAGTGACAAAAAAGTCAAGTGGCAAAGTCTGATTCGACACTGACTTTTAGCTTAAAAAATGTTGCTTTCTCAGAAGAAACATACTAGAAATTTTCTTTCTTTTCACTTATACACCCTCTCAGCTCCAACCTCTTCGACTTCATTTTTAGCAATATTTTTATTCAACGAGGAAGATTGACATGATGAAATAAGGAAACAAGCGTTGCACTACGTATCAATTGTCTTGAAGAACTTGATTATTTGTTGTTTTAATTATTCATAGAATTCTCAAATACAAAAAATATGTAAAACAATTGATGTAGAGTATACCTGCTGACGATTAGGATCGTTATATCGATGGCTCCGCGGAATAACCGGCTATCTCAGAAGCTGCTTGAAAAAGCGGCCATCTCAGATTTTGCTCGAAAAAGCGGCTATCTTCAAATCGTGCTAGCGAAATTCTGCTTCAAAAACGTGAAATTATGATTCAAAAGCTGAAAAAACAGGTGGGAGCAAAAGCCCAGACATTATAATTTCTGCGACAACCTGTCTTCAGTCTTCCTTCTTAGAATCTTGAATCAAGTTAACCTTTCTTTCTGTGTAGCCGCCAGTACATCACCAAATCAACGTTTTTCACTTGAAAGCAATAATGTTTATTTATAAATATAAATATTTATAAACTATTATTACCTCTGCAAAAGAGATAGACAATTCACTCTCACTTGCACATCTAAAATACATACGACCGCGACGCAACGGACGGCTATAGCCAAATAGGAAGGATCGCTTTGAGCGCGTCGCCCACCGACTCAACCAGAGTCTTTTGTTCGGGACCGAAAATTACTAAACACTTAGTAACTTCTACCGACCATATACTAATAATTCCTTTGCGTTTGATGAAAACTGGAATATGGATAATGAATCTTCGAAATTCGTTGTAATAATTGCTATCCATATTGTAAACTTTGTTTCACGAGTACTAAAATTTATAAAGTGCTTAATAATTTTTAAAATCTTAACAATACAAAAATGCCCATATTGCATTGTAAAATATACATTCGAATAGATTGTATTTATTTAAAATAACTCTAATGAAATTTACGATTCAGATACGAAAAAATCTAATTGCATCATCAATTGATGCATTACTTGTAAGAATTTTTAAAATCTTGATAATACAAAAATTACTATATTGCATTGTAAAATATATTTTCGTATAGATTGTATTTATTTGAAATGACTTTGATGAAATTTATCATTTAGGTAACGAAGAAATTTAATTGTATTAGCAACGAATGCATTACTAGTAAGAATGTTTAAAATCCGCGTATAGTAATAATTGCCAACTAGTAAATTTTACTGAACGTTTTGCAATAAGCAAAAAAAAAAATGTATTCATTCATTTCAGTTAGTAAATTTTATCAAGAGATCTTAATTATTGCTAAGTTTTGAAGACTCGTTTTCTCCGTGCACCAAAAATCGGAATCGCGCTCTCCTTTAAACGTTGATATCTCCGGTTTCCTCTGTCGTACAGACATGATCAAAAACTCATTTTGAATCTCTTGAATCGCACTTTCATGTTATGAATTTTGAATTCATGGAATAAACAATTTTCTATTTGTTATCAACAATTATATTCTCCAAACGTTATTTTCGAGATGACTACCACCTTTGAAAATTCTGAAAAAAAATACGAGCGTGTTCCTCGATTCATTTTCTACAAAATCTGTAAGTTTCAGAATGGAACTCCGATGGAAACTATATTCAAAAAGCGATTGATCCGTGCGGGACGTCGCGCGCTCTGTCTACGCGGGCGCGCCGAGACCGATGCTCCTTTGCTTTATAGTCTAGTCGAGAAGTGAGTTTCCTGAGAAAAATAGTTCAAATGGTCTCAAAAATATGAGCGATAGCTCATTCGATTCGGAATGCAATCCTGATGAAGATGTTTTTTTTTTTTTTTTTTGCGGAAACCAAAATTGTAATTGTTATTAACAAAAAACAAAAAAAAAAAGACGTCTCCGGTTTTTGACTATAACTAAAAAACTTTAAGAGATAACGAAAATTGCAAAAGCATCTTAAAGAGGACGAAATTTCCAATAAAAAAGTCTCGACTCCCGGAACTCTATCTCCATTATTTATAATTTTAATTTGACGCTGAAAATAGGGTTCCGCGCGGTCGTTTCAGCACTGACGCGTCACCGCTGAACAGAGAGTGCGATAGAAATTATTATTTTTTCACTATTGAATAATAATTTAAAAATTTTTAAAATTATGCTATTATCAGAACACTCCAAAGAATCTAGCCCCGCAGAAAAAAAATTTTCAACTTCATTCTTCTAAAAGCTATACAATTGTTAATTAACTCATTTTTTTCGGACTTCCGTTTTCATAAATGGCGACATAAAAGTTTAAATAATTGGCCTAAGATTTCTTTACTACTTGGGAGCCCTTCTTATATGTATACTTAACAAGATTACGTAATAAAAGATCAAGAAAGTTTTTTCATTTCTTTATAATAAATTTATTAAGTTTCAAAAAAATGATGAATGAAAAAAATGAAAAAATCGAAGGCGATAAATTTAGCGAAAAAAAAGGGAATCCCCCCTAAAGCTGGACAGCGAATATTCGCACGCGTGAATTTTTAAGTGATTCCAGTACAAGAAATGATCTTTGTTCAAAGTGCGGACTCTACGACATATGGCATCCTTCAAGTGTTCCGATTTACCCCCTACTGAAAATTTCCAGATGGAAATCCATGGACGAATCCACCTAGAATTCCACCTGGAAATCTATATGGAGAATCCATGTGAATCCGTAGGTTTTCTACCGGGATTTGGAACTGGGAATCTATGGAATTCCATGTGATTGTAGCCATGTGCAGAAACATGTAATCCTATGTGTAATGATATATGGAATCCTATGTGTAACATTATATTAAGTCCTATGGATTGTCGGTAGTAGTTGTTACAGAAATCGCCATGAACCAGGGACTTTCAACAATGACTCGTCTGGTCGTCCTTGCATTCAGATGTTCTTTTTTTGCCGAAATTCGGCCGAAATCTGGTAGATTTTGTGTATATTTTTTCATGGATGACGAATGGGATCACAGTCGAATTCCCATAATATCGTATGGATTTCTAGGGAATTTCCACATTGTATCGTCCGGTCATTCCCGGATTCAGATGTTCTTCCTTCACCGAATTTCAGCCAAAATCCAATGGATTTTGTATATCTTTTTGCATGGATGACGAAATGATGTCACAGTGGAATTTGCATGAGATCGTATGATTTCCTGGGGACTTTCTACAATAATCTGTGAGATTATACACAGATTGGTATGTTTATTTTCTCATGATTTGATGCAGGATCTGATGGATTCGACACAATGTTTCATGTCAACAACGAGATTGCATTATAACCATATTCACATGGGAATATAGATATTTTTCTATGGACTGTCCTAGAAGTGTATACCATTACACATGGATTCACATGTTGAAGTTTCCGAGATTTCAGGTAACAGCCGGTAGATTATTCATGATATTTCCCATGGATTAGGTCAGGACATTACTGTTATCTTTCTATAAAAATCTAGATATTCTGTAGGGTTTTACCATAAAAAGCCATAATATATCTGAATGGAAATCTATATACCCATCCACATGGATTTCTCCTATTGCATGAAATTAAACAACCATGGAATATTCATGTGAATATTACTGGATCAACTATAGGAGAACCATAGATCAGCATCATGGATATTCCATGTTTCTGAATTTCTGGTGGATTATTATAGAATTTCGTGGAATCCCATTCGCATCCATACTTTTCCACATGGATTTCCACCTGGAAATTTTCAGTAGGGCCTACCCCCAAAAAGAACACAATCTATTTCCGTAAACGTGGTTTATTCTTCCAATTTGTGAGAAAGCCCACGTATTTGTTCAGTTCTGTTTGAAATAAATATATTCGCATGATTCCCCATAAACAGATAAAAAGTGTGTGAAACATTCATTGAATGTGTAAATCTGTATCGAAGCTACAAACCTAAAAAAGAGACAATTGGACCCAGATACTCGATGAAATCCAGTGAGTTAGTCTCTGAAAAAAAACCTGGATTTGTCCATCCATAGTTACCTGACACACTGGGGTATTTGAGCGCATAGCCACCTCCCTGCAGGCTTCCAATGATATGTCATCACTGTCCAAAAACACCCGTCGCAGAATGGGTTGCAACCATGACTGTAATGAAATTCGCGCATTCTCAATAGAACATTAATGAACAATTAACACATGCAAATTCACATGTATCATTGTATCACTCATCAGCCTCAAATCTGCAAGTTTAGTGATATAAATCGACGAATCTTGAGACAAACCGCATAATTACACTTATGGGGCATATGGAGATATCTGATTTTCAATGGATGATGTACCTTTCAGTTATTTTTCGTGAACTAAACATGAATATTTGGATAGAAATATTATCGCAATCCGAACGAAATCAACATTACTTGAATGTTGACGAGGAAAAGACAAAGCCGATCTTGACAAAAGACAGAATTATCTCGGTTTCGATCCAGTATGAAACAATCATGTGTTGAATCGAATCTTGTTTGAAGATCTATTACGATATCTATAACTCATCACAGCATATTTCGCTAGTTTATTTTCCAGGACGGAAGTAAATCTTATGAAAAATGGCAACTAAGGTAGTTGCTGACATTGTTCTAAGCGCTTGAAAATCCCAAGAAAAATATCAGGACAACACTGAAAACGATAACAGTCATCAACTATTTAGGCAATCTCGCATTGTGAGGCTCAAGGTCGAAGCAGGAAATAGGTCAAATACAAGCCTCGCGCCACTGCAGAAGAATACAAACAAAACTAGGACTAATATGAGCAATAGCTATTCACAATACCCCGTCACTCCCACGTTCGTATTCACTGAAGCAGTGAGTTTAAGATTCAAGACTTGCTTCGTCATCTCTGCACAAAATTACTGCGACTCCTTCGCTATGAGTTCGAAGATCGTGTTTTTATTTCCACTAGTTTCTCTTCAAAAATTTAATTGGACCTTATTGTAAAACTCAACTTCATCAACTTTTTCAATAAATCTCCTGATTCCGCGATTGCTGAACTATTAAGATGACTTCCAATTTTATGTATACCTGAACGTAAATTTTATTCGGAGAATATATTGTGTGAACACGAGACGTCATTTCTTCACAACTGTTTGAATTGGATATGCATTTGATTCGATTGCGAACTGTTTTTCGTGTACTTAGATTATTGAACAATCACAGAAAAAAACGAGTAAAAAAAATGATAGAATGTGATGTTGTAAAGAAACATTGTTAACAATCATTTAGACTTGTTTGGATGCTAGTCACTATTTGAGCTTACTTGACTTCAAGATGAAGCTAACAGTAAACAGTATAAAGAAAGGAGAAACGTACAAGAGTGACATAAAAGTTGAATTTCAGGGTTCAACACTAAATATCACACTGCAATACCAGTCTGTGGTGTGATGAGGAATGAATCATGACAAGATTCATCAATTGAATAAATACACATTCTCGAGCTTATGATTAACTACAACGAAGAGGATTGCACAAATAATTGAAAACTTGGTTTAGTCCATTATTCTGTGGTGTCAGGCAAACCACCGTATCCTTCAGATGAATTATATTTATTAATGAGTAAGTTAATTAATGTCAGTTGCAATTAACAGTGAACGGTTTCATTGTTTCGTTTAGTTTCTCACGTCCCCAATGTGCAGTCAATATCAGCTACTTACTGCTGAAAGTACACAATTAGTTTTCTGAGGCAACGAATGTGAAAGGTGTTCACACGAAAAAATAACAAACTCACATCCAAGTGAATATATCATTATTAGTTATGTTTGATCTATAGGATGTATTTCTAATGTTTTCGTATTGAACGGTCCCCTAAGTTGAATTTTTGTCGAAGTATAAATCCCACGACTGTCAAGGCTCATCCATACAGACTTTACGAAACGATAACTATGCGGCCGATTGTCCTCAAATGTTCCAGTGACTGTAACGTACACGAGGCCAATTTAAATCACTGTGTTTAATTCAGAGATGGTAAAAAAATCTGATAAAAACAACACATCAGAATCGCCGCTTCGTAGTAATTATATGAGATTATATTTTTGCTGATAGTTTCTACATTTATTGTCAAACTAATTACAAGTCATAGTTCCATGGACCATCATGTATCTTTGTGTCTTAAATTACTATACATAGGTAATTTTTTAGAAAATCAACATAGGTTTGGACATCATACCCAGCGAACACAGTTATGTAAACGTAAGGTAACTTACATCTAACTCAATATAACACGTTACATAGCTGATTACCCGGGAAAAAAAAATTACATAAAATTATATATAAGTATATAAAATTATATAAAATTATATAAAATCGTATCTTATTTTATCTAATTTTTTATGATTATATCTAGATTCTCACATTGAATTATATAAATTTTTATATAATTATATGAAACTATATAAATTTTATAAAATTTTATATAATTATATATTATTATGTATAAATCAGACAATCCTAAATTGTAAACTTATATATTATTATATATAAATATATATAAAGATATAAAACTTTATATATTTTGTATTTTTTTATAAAATTATATAAAATTATATAAATTTTTATATTATTGCACATAATTATATATTAATCAAAAAGCTCTCAATTATAACTTATATATTATGATACATAAATATATATAAAAATATAAAATTTTATAAATTTTATAAAAATAAATTAATTAATTTATTAAAAAAATAATTAATAAATTATATAAAGCGATGTTGGATTCCTTTTATTAAATTATATATACAATTTTATCTATTCAGATATTAAAATGTATCAACTTTAGGATCTATCACATATATGTATTTGTACAGAGTCATCTGAATTTCGCTCATTCCTGCAAGTATAATTTATCGGATCAATATTTAGTATTAATCCCCGGGGAAAACAAAATTTTATATGATCATATATAATCATATATAATTATGTGTAAGTTTATATAATTAAATATAGTTTCATATACACTCAGCAACAAAATTAACAGCGCACCCGGCACTCGGCGAAATAATGCCGATTTTCAAAATCCTGTAACTCGCTGAAAAATTGTCGAAAAAAATCATTCGGGGCAGCATTTTGAAGGTTGAAACTTCATCTTCAAGATGGTTTTTTAAAATTCTTCCTACAGCTATTTTTGACGTCATGGCGTAGGTTTGAGTGCCGAGTTGCAAAACGCTAGAAAAAACAAGTTTTTCAAAGTTCTCTATGGGCCGTTTGAAAAATCGCAGCGAACTTTCGAGACAGCCATTTTATAGCCTAGAATCTCCTGTTCAGAATGGTTCCTAGAAATTTATCGCACAATTTTTGTCACCGAGTTATCCGACTTTTGGTGAAGCAATGTCGATAAGGGCAGGATCGACCCCACACACCCACCTACACACCCACCCACCCACCCACACACCTACACACACACACCCACAACCCACACACACATAAACACATACACACGGACACATGGACACACACACACGGGATGCATGGTAGACTGTACCTCCTCGCGGTGCATCCTGGATAACGCCAAATCAATCGCCTACTCGTCGATTCGGCCCTTATTGCTTCATCAAAAGTCGGATAACTTAGTGACCAAAAATCGTGCGACGAATTTCCAGAAACCATTTTGAAGAGGAGATTCCAGGCTACAAAATGGCTGTCTCGAAAGTTCTTTGTGATTCTTCAAACGGCCCGTAGAGAACTTTGAAAAACTTTTTTTTTCCAGCGTTTTGCAACCCGGCACTCAAACCTACGCCGTGAGGTCAAAAATGGCCGCAGGAAGAATTGTCAAAAACCATCTTGAAGATGGAGTTTCAACCTTCAACATGCTTTCCCGAATGATTTTTTCCGACAATTTTTCATTGAGTTACAGGATTTTGAAAATCGGCATTATTCCGCCGAGTGCCGGGTGCGCCGTTAATTTTGTTGCTGAGTGTAGTTATGTATAATGTTTACATAAAATTATATATATTCATATATAAATTTGTATGAATATATATAAGTTTATATGATTATATAAAACTATATAAAATTTTATATATAAGCATATCGCATGGCTTTATATTACTGTATAAAACCATACATTATTATCCATTAAAATATATGATAATTATTGTCATATAATCAGATAGTTCTTTGTCATTACATATAAATACTTACAGTATATGAACAGATAATTTTTCTTCGAAAAAATGCACTTCCAGTAGATTAAAAAAATTACTGGTGCATTTTTGTCATGTTTTTTTTTTTATCAACATAATTGATAATCAGCATTCATGAAAATTAACTCTGAATTCATCAAATTACTCAAATGCTTATTGAATAAATTTAATTTCGCTAACTCAATTTATATTTCACGCAGAATATCATTTAATGATGCCTGCGTGTTTGTTGCATTTAATTACCATGAAATTGATAATTAATACGTCAGATGTAAAATTTTCTTCAATAAGAATCAGAATATATGACATTTGTATATTTGATATTTGTTTAAGCTCACATTTCGATAACAGATATTGGGTCAGTCGGTAGCGGGCAGAGTTGGCGAGCGCACGGCTCACGGATCGATCCCCGGCCGGGACCAGTTTTTTATTTTTTTTTCTTTGGGCCGATACCAGTATATATAATTATATAAAACTATATATAATGATATAAAACTATATATAATTATATAAAATTATATATTTTTATATATTATGAGATAAAATTATATCACGCCAAGATTGAGATATAATTTTATATAATTATATATAGTCCACGATATATAATTTTATATAATTATATAAAAAAAAAATTTCCCGGGTATAGTTTCCTGCTACCGCTGGGTCAGTGGTAATTTCCCGCTCAGTTCAAGGTGGCAGGTACATAACATACATGTAACCGTGTGATATTCGCAATACCTCCCGGGGAAAAAAGATTATATATAATTATACAGAATTATATAGAATTTATATATAATTATATAGAATGATATATAATTATATATAATTATATTCAGGTGCCTTTCTCAACAAAAAAAAAAATCCCTCACTGAGATTTGAACCCAAGTCCGCTCGCACACTTATTAATAGTAGTCGCACGCTCTACCGACTACGCCGAATTACCCTATTGATATTGATATCATATTTTCCTATTTGTCGAAACCTATGATCAAGCTGTCGAATTCAGAGTGAATAGACATTTAATTAAATGAATTTTTTGTTCAACAATCATATAATAATATTGACTCAGTACAATAATGATTTATTATAATCATTTTTATAAATTGATGAGAATAATGAAACTCCACGAAACAAATTCAAAATTCTACTCCCGACTCATCATCAAAAATAAATCCTCATTACCTACATAAGATTATAAACATTCTTGACTTTTTGCGAATCAAAATCCTCAACCAATTAAAAAGTTTTTCAAGGCCGTGAATAATTTTATGTTATTGTATTATATAATTTTATACAATTTTATACAATTTTATATAAATTCTATATAATTATGGAGAATTTTATAGAATTTTATGAAGTTTTACAAGAGACTCATGTGAAATTGTTGGGATTGTATACAATTTTATATGATTAGATACAATTATATATAAATCCACAGCGCCGGATTTAACTGAGAGCCGCCTGTAGTCCCGAACGTATTTGCCGCCCCCCTACCTAGTCATCCGTTGACTAATGAGATTTTGTCAATCAGGATAGATTAATATTCAATAATTTGTATTACACATGCTTATAAACAGTCGCTTCATTCAAGATCTTCCGATATAGCTGCATATTAGAGTGTCCGTTATTTCCCGAATTGACTTTTTCTACTTGGGTATGGGCCAAATTATTAGTTCATAGCCTAAAAACAATTATGCTATTTTTTTTTCAAGTGCTATTAACCCCTGCCTGTAGGACGATACTTGTCCCATTTGATTGACATGGGATTTTTGCCCTTTTTAGATTTTGATTTGTTTTTCGCTTACTACTTTCATTACCTCATCAAATATTGTTGATCCTACAACTGTTCTGACCTTTTTGAATGGACACATTCTTACATTAGTGAAAAAAAAAAAATTTCATAAGTTTTGAAGTTTTTTTCAAAATTTATTTTTACCGTATTTTTCAGCAATTTTCGAATATTTTCGAGTATTTTGAATTTATTGACTTTTCAATGCTTTTGGTTTGAATTAAAAAGTATTCGAAACATATTGAACAATATGGTCAAAAAAAAATTTACCGCTTCAAAACTTAACATTTTTTTTCCATCAATGCAAAAATATGTCCATCCAAAGAGGTCAGAACAGTAGTAGAATCAACAATATTTAGTGAGGTAATGGAAGTAGTAAGCGAAAAAAAAATTAAAGTCTAAAAAGGGCCAAAATCCGATGTTAATCAAATAGGACAAGTATCGTCCTACAGGCAGGGGTTAATAGCACTTAAAAAAAAAATAGCACAATTGTTCTTAGGCTATGAACTAATAATTTGGCCCATACCCGAGTAGAAAGCGTCAATTCGAGAAGTAACGGACACCCTACTGCATATATATGATAATAATAATAATAATTCTGTTACAAATTTCATAGATGAGAATTTATATCTTTTCATAGGCACATTTTTCTAACCTTAGGACTTCTTCATTTGTACAAAACAAAAAATAATAATTTCATCATACAAGTTGCATATGATTTAGATTGTCAAACCCAATTTTTGCCGCCCCTAGATAATGCCGCTCTAGGCCCGGGCCTCTCGGGCCTAGAGGTGAATCCAGCGCTGTAAATCCATGAATTTTTTTAGATATTTTATACATAATTATATATAATTTTATATAATTCTATACAATTTTATACAATTCTATACAATTTGATATAAATTCTACATAATTCTATATAATTATGGAGAATTTTATACAATTATATATAAATCCATCATTTTTTTAGATATTTTATATATAATTATACATAATTTCATATAATTTTATACAATTTCATACAATTTCATACAATTCTATACAATTCTATATAATTATGGACAATTTTATAGAATCATATAGAGCCTCACGAGAGGCTCATATATAATTGTATATAATCGTATAAAATTGTATATAATTCTATACAATTCTATATAATTATATAAAATTACATAAAATTATATAAAATTGTATATGATTCTATACAATTATATATAATTTGATAATTTTTTTATATATAACTTTATATAATTTTATACAATTTTATATAATTCTATATACTGTAACGAGGCAGATTTGTCAGCCTCGTAAATGAACCATCTCCTCTTCCTCAGACCGAAGTGACCACCTTAGTTAATAAACCGAATTCAAAGCGAGAAGTCCCAGCTCAAGTGCCCAAGGTCCATTGTAGTAATTATAAGTTCATATACTAATACTTTTTCCCGTTCCCTATATCTTATATTCCCGTACCGTTCCTGCCGAAATCATCGAGGGAGATCATCCCTCAATTTCATCCGGCCTGGCAGGCCACCCGGCCTTCGAGTGATTAACCGGGGGACAAACGAGTCATCGTATCCCGAGATATGCCTGGAAGAGCGCTGCAATAAGAATCTGTCACATGGAGTAGCCCCTATCCTTCCTCTACCTGTCCCGCACCGGCTTGGTCCACCGGTCCAATATGCAGAATTCCGCCTTTCAGGATATCGAAACAAATAGAACACGACGAGACATCTAACAACCCCCTGGCGAAAGCTTGAAGTGCCAAAAGGCCCTGTCAGGCCCGCGACACAACCCGGCTGCAGAAGTCAACACGCCCATTAATTTTATGCGCAATACCCCCCTTCACCCCTCAAATAGCATTTAGATAGAGATAGATCTAGACGCTTCACTTCTTGCTTGGATTCAGTTCTGTCAAGTCCTGTTTTTATACCAAAAAGCTAAAATTGTTCTTTTGTTCCAAATATCGTCTCGTAAAGCCTAAAGCCAAAAATATTAACATAGTCAACTCAGTTAGTGAGTGTAGAGCCTTGATTAAGGTAAGATTCCAACTCTAGACGACTCTTCGATTGATAATAGATCGATTAAAAAGAAATTCGTTTCTTCGTGCGTAGTTGGGTCAGGCCTCGAGGAGGGTGACGCCATTAACATATCATCGAATTGTCGTGCTTTAGTTTTGTTTAACTATTGATTATTGATTATATTATTGATTATTGTATTCCCCCTGATATATATTGTGCCTTATCGATTGATTTTTCGAGAAAATACCGTCTATAATAATCATAGCATCAATAATTGTCGTATCGTCCCTGTTTCTCGTGTCGTTATTATTTGTCGTGTTTTGGTTATTTACCGTATCGTCATTCTTCATCGTATTTTTATTATTTATCGTCTAAACCTCGTTTATCGTGTCTTCCTGATTTCTCGTATAATTATTAGTTATCGTATCGTCAACTATTTGTCTTAAATCGTGTGTTAAATATTTCCGTGTCTCTTTCCTTGAAAGTATTATTACTTGTTAATTTGAATTACCGATCATTATTACTTGTTAAACTCTCAGAAAATATATCCCCGCGTGGAAAAATAAGTTCGTGGTCAAATACGACAAAAATCTCGACGGCTTGTCGAGCCACGGATCTCTGGAAAAATCGGTCTACAGGCTATAGATTAGCTAATGTAAAATAATCCCCTTCCCGTAACCCCTTGTCGTTGAAAGTAGTCAGTAAACCCTTAATAAACCTTGAGCTGGTATAAGTATCATTACTTCGAGTTATCAATTGTATTAGATTCTCGCGTTCCCTTTGTGTTAATTTGTTGCGGCGTAGTTGCATGGCGTGCCTCGTGTAAAGTTGCCTTGGCCATCTTGGCACGAACTTGTTTGAATCTAGTCCCGACGCCTTGCACTTCCTACAGAAAGACGCCTCGCATGTACTATAGAAAATTCTGTAATACCGACTGGTCCCATTAGTTCTAAGAAGTCCCCAAATTATTGATTTTATAGATTCCCAATTCCCCTAGGTTACCGACCTATAATTTAGGAACTAATATTTTAGTGAAATTGATTCCTACCATACCATATTTGTTTTCTTCCTTTTATGTAAATTGTCCTACCTTATCTTCTTCTATACTACCTTATATTCTATATTGTTATCTGTCCTACTTTTCGTTTGTGACGTAGTCAGTCAGCTGTTCCAAATTATTTTTGTTTGAATTGTTTAACGTGTGTTAGTCCCGATCCAAGTGATCGGCTTTGATTGTTTAATTTGTTTTTATCTTTTGTTCAATTATTCTAATAATTTGTTGTTAATTACCGTCCCAAATAAAAGGTTTCTTTGCGATCTAAATCCATAAACCATAAAAATATATAAGTCTACCCTAAATTATTTCGCCCCCATGTTCCCCTCACGCTGAGCCAACCATGTTGTATCGTTAGTGTTATTTAATCCTTTTAGTTTATTTTCTTTTATTATAATATATTTTATTTAATTCGATTATTTCAATTACTATTATTTTATTTTATTTCCATTATTATTATTATTACTTTATTTCCTTTATTATTATATTACCGTATCGTTCCGTTCCGTTATTTTCTTTTTCGTATACCGCGGTACCCTTAGGTACCTGGCGCCCAACTCTTAGTGGACCAAGGAAGGTGCCGAATCTTTGTCGATCGTATAACCCGACGGAGTAAAACCCCCACCGTCGGCTCTGCACGTCACAATACATTCTATATAATTCTATATAAATTCTATATAATTGTATATAAATTCTATATAATTCTATATATTTGTATATAATGTAACGGGTTCACCCTGGGTTCGGGTACCCAAGAAACTAAGCCGAATACAAACCAAGGCCCAACGGATAGGTAGGGGGATTTTGCTGGGCGCCAGACTTCGTTAGAAGTCCTCTCTCTCTCTCTCTCTGGGACCCTCCGACTAGCTACAAACGATAGAGGGATTTCGTAGGGGCGAAGAATAAAGACACAAACCGAATATTATTGACTATTATTTATTAAAAAGAAAAAAAGAAAAGGTGGCGAATTATTTACACGCCCGCTACCTGGCGTAAGGTACAAGCAAAATATAAATTATAATATTGACTCTACTATTCTAATGACTCGACTAATAATTAATGACTCTACGTTACTCTAAATTATACTAAAATATCAAATGAGGAAAATATCAAAATCACAAAAGAAAATAAACCTCTCTCTCTCTCTAAGAGGAAATTATTGTTTCTGCACTCGCAGGTGCTCTAGATTTAGTTAGACGGTAGGGAGGACTAAGTCCACTCAACCTACGGTCTAACTCGCTCTCTCTTTCTGGGGAAAAGGCGACAGACTCTGACTCGCAGCAGCTGAGTGCGACGCGTGACGTCAGAAGTCTGTGGCGATATGGCGTCGGCTAGCTTTCTGCTGCGATCGACGCAGCGGTGACCAAGATTGACACGGCTACGCGCAACGAAAACAACTAACCGGTGCCGGCTTTGAATCCAACGGTTCGCGGGGAACGATTGAGATTCAGGCACGGGGTTTCTCGAGGCTCAGGATTAATTACGGGGGCGGGTTGGTACTAGGGGTGGATATTGATGTAAATCGGATGGATCCTACCTGATCTCGACGATTTTCCTTGCCTCGGTTGCGAGGGTAGGATTCAATAATACGGTCGGAGAGCCGGGGGTGTGCTAAGGTCGTCTAATGCCAGTCGGTATCCAATGTTCCACAATCACAAATCAATAATCCAGGGAAAAGCACGGGTCGTTAAATATAGCACGAGGGATCACAAAAATCACCTCACAAAACTCTCACGAACAAAAACTCTCTCTCTCTCTCTCTCTCTCTCTCTCTCTCTACCGACAGTAGTAGCGTAGTGCTAGCACTCGAGACTATGGAGCGGGAGGACCTGAGTTCAAATCCCCAAGCGAGTCAAAGAAGGCCTGAGCGGCAACTTGCGAAAAATGTAAGACGGGTCACGCCGTTCAGGCGCAGACTTGACTCACGGTGGTTTGAGCTTGGATCTGGCTACACCTGGACAAGGTTTTTCGGCGGTTTCCCTTGTCCCTCGTGCGAATGCGGGTGTGTCTATATATGTAGGTATATTTATATACCTATATATACAACCTGTCTGCTTGCTCGTACTATATGTACCCCTCTCTCTCTCTACCTAAGTTAAGTTAGGTTATAAGACAGTTCTCCGCCTACCTTGCATAGCGCATTGTAAATGCAAGGTAGGATTTGTCCAATATGGCTATGGACAATAAATAAAAACTATTCTATTCTATTCTATTCTCTCTCTTTACTTTGGAAAAATTCTAGGAAAACACGAGGTTCACTCTCTAGCTCCCAAAAATGGAATGAGCTCCTCTTCCGTTATCTATAGTACCAACCGGCGTCGCCCGGTCTGCGAGCGCTGGCGGCGACCTGCTCGCCATGTGCGAGGTGCAGCGGCCATTAGGACTCGGCAGAACGAGGGCGGCACGATTTGAACGTGCGGCCGGGCTTAGGTACGTCCGTAGGCCGGTTTAGGTAGAGGTCTGAACGTCTACCACGTTACAATAATTATATATAATCTTTTTTCCCCCGGCTGACAGTAGCATTATAGTTAGGTAGCAGATGGTAACACGCTATATGGCGTGATAAATATGTTAGTACGTGCCATATAGACTTCAAATCTCAACTCGAATCCATTTCAAAGAATCCACGCACGAAAGAACAGTGAATATGCCAAAAGATTCGATATATTCACTGAACTTTCGTACACGGATTCTTCCCAATAGATTCAAGTTGAGATTTCATTAAATAGCCATAATATATTTCCACATGTTTATTAGAAGCTGACGACTTTATTTCGCCATTTAGGTATTCGATATGTTTATTACCACTATATCTACTCTACAATAAATACCGAATTCATTCCTCCTGGGGGATGTTAATCATCAGTTTGACCACCTGGACAACGTAAACTATGGGGCGAAAATCCTGGAGGACGGAAATCAACAACCCGATGACAACAAAGAGTGTAAGCTACGAAACGGATGACCTGAGTAACGTAAGTCACCAGTTTGACCAGCTGGACAACGTAATCTACGGGGCGAAGGTCCTGGAGCACGAAGATCAACAACCCGATGACAATGAGAGTGAAAACCACGAAGCAAGAGACCTGAGGAATGTGAATCATCAGTTCGACCAACTGGACAACGTAGACTACGAGGCAAAGGTCCTACTACGAAGCAAAATACCTGGGGAATGTGAATCACCAGTTTGACCACCTGGACAACGTGAACTACGGGTCGAAGGTCCTAATACGAAGCAAAAGACCTGAGGAATGTGAATCACCAGTTTGACTACCTGGACAACGTAAACTACGGGGCAAAAGTCCTGAAGCACGGAGATCAACGACTCGATGACAACGATAGTGAAAACTACGAAGCGGACGACCTGAGTAACGTAAGTCAGCAGTTTGACCAGCTAGACAACGTAATCTACGGGGCGAGGGTCCTGGAGCATGTAAATCAACAACCCGAAGACAACGAGAGTGAAAACTACGAAGCGAAAGACCTGGGGAATGTAAATGATCAGTTTGACCACCTGGACAACGTAAACTACGGGGCAAGAGTCCTTGAGTACGGAAATCACGAGCCTGGCGACCTGGATAACGAACGCTACGAAGCAACAGACCTGAGGAATGTCAATCACCAGATCGACCACCCGGACAACGTCAACTACGGGGTGGACGATGTAGGGCACGAGAATGACCGACCGGGCGACGTAAAGAATAAAAATTACGAAATAAAAAACCGGAATTTCGGGCAAAGTTCATACGACGCGGGCACTATCAGTTTGACAGAATTGCTACGAGACTGAGCACGTCACGTTACGGCCGTCTTATTGGGTAGACTAAACCTTCTATAACTCAGCAACGACGGCACCCTGGAAGTTTTTGATAAGGAACTTTATTCTTAGATTCCGACAAGGAATCTGCATGTGAAATCTTTTCCGCGACTTGGGAATCACGCTGTATAACCTACGATTTTTGAGTATTGTTTTCCAGACTGACCACGACGGCACAAATTTCACTCTCTTCACTACGAAAACTCTCTCTACCCCGCCGGGACGCGGTACCAAGAGTAACTACTACGAACCGCCGCGCTCATCCCTGCTGGAAGTAAAAAGATAGAAAAGGATAGAAAATTGTGGGGATAGAAAAAGATAGACATTTTCTATCCCTCGCAACTATATTATTTGCATCCCTCAAATGATATCTTTTTCTATCCATAACTCTATTCGTCACGCTTCAATAGCTATCTCTTTCTATCCATTAGTTCAATCTTTACTTGTATGAATCTTTCTGTATCAATGATTCTATCCCTTACGTTCTACCGAGTTTATCTTTTTCTATCCTAAGGTAAATCATTGGAGTTTATAAATTCGTATCATTTTTTATCCACATTTATCTATCCATCGCTATCCACAAAGTATTTCCGAAGGTATATCCATCTGAATACCCACTCGAATCTTTTATTGTCGGCAGCCATTTTTTTTCTGTTAAAAAAAATTTAAACATGAAGAACATTCATAGTTGGATAGATTCATACGGCGGAGTGTGTGGGGTAGAGCTAAGAAATCTTTTTCTCATTTTCATCGCTCAGTCGGGGATTCGAACCCTCGACGGTCAGATTACTAGTCGCACACCATATGCGCTGCGCTACGCTCTCGTCTTGGCATTATAGTACAATAATTCTACACAATCACTGTGATGGAGTGGGGACTTATGAAAGTCAACGGATAGAATCTTTATCCACTTGAATCACTTTGGATCCTTTGGATAGAAAGGGATAAAGATAATGAATCACCCTATCAACGGTCTATCTTTGCGAATCTCTTGCTATCTTCTTCTGAGTTCAAACTAGGGCCTATCCTTTCCAATCTCTAATTTCGTTTCTAATCCTATCCACCGTCTATCTACGTGAATCTTCTTCTATGCGATTTGGATCCAAACTAGGGCCTATCCTTTCCAATCTCGAATTTCCTATCTAATCCTATCCACCGCCAATCTACGTGAATCTTTTTCTATCTGATTTAGATCCAAATTAGAGCCCATCCTTTTCAATCTCTGATTTCTTATCCGATTCTATCCACAGCTTATCTATCTAAATCCCTCTGATGGTCCGCTTAAAATAAGAATCGCGCCTATCTTTGCGTATCCCCTCTCTCTCTTTACCTCGTTCTAAGTTAGGTTAAGCTTCCTCTCTGCCTACCCTGCATACAGTATTGTAAATGCGGGGTAGGATTGTCCAACATTGCAATGGTCAAATAAACGCACCTATCTATCTATCTATTTCTTATCCACTCCTAACAACCGAATCCCATTCGATGCCTATTCAAATTCAAAGTCTCGCCTATCCGTTTGTATCCCTATTTTCGGTTCCACTTCTATCCACAGTCTATCTATCTCAATCTCTCTGATGGTCTGTTCTAATTCAAAGTCCCGTCTATCATTTTGTACCCTCAATTTCGTATTCACTCCTATCCACAGCCTTTCCATCTCATTCCCATTCAATGCCTATTTGAATTCGAAGTCCCGCCAATCCGTTTGTATCCTTAATTTCGCATTCACTTTTATCCACAACCTATCTATCTAAATCCATCTGATGGTCTGTTCAAATTCAAAGTCCCGCCAATCCGTTTGTATCTCTAATTTCGTATCCACTTCTATCTACAGCTTATCTATCTAAATTCCTCTGATGGTCCGTTGAAAGCACAAACGGCGCCTATCTTTGTGTATCCCTAATTTTCTATCTACTTCTATCCATCTGAATCCCATTCGATGCTTATTTAAATTGAAAGTCCCGCCAATCCGTTTGTATCTCTAATTTTGCATCCACTCCTATACACAGCCCATCTATCTGAATCCCACTTAATGCCCATTTGAATTCGAAGTCCGGCCAATCCGTTTGTAGGTATTGTTAATTTCGTATCCACTTCTATCCACAGCCTATCTATCTAAATCCCTCTCATCATAAATCCTCTCTCTCTCTCTCTATCCTTGGATTGAGGTGTCTTCAGAGAGTGGGGTCCTATTTTGGTGTGTTTTCTGGTGCTAGAGAAGTGAAAATCTTCGGCGAACAATCGGGTCAGGATCCACTTAGCTGCAGTTCTTCGCAGACATGAAGGTAGGTGTCTACCTGCCTTAATTTTCCTGTGATTCTGGTCTTTTCTTTTCACTTTCGTGTCTAACCTCAAAATACGGTGACTGGTCAGAAATCGCAAAACGCTAGTTTCGTTGCAGTTTGACGCCAGCTGGTGTCATCTGTCGTTTTCCTTTAATCATCGATCGATTGATCGATAAGTGTCCTGTTGTATCGACGTGTTTATGAGTTATTGGCATCTGCTGACAGCTCGGTATTTGCATACCCTTCGGGGTCGATAAGGTGACAGAAGGATGTCGGACAAACGGGCAACGCGCTCTAACACTGCCAGTAATGCCAGTAGTGCGGGTTGCCCGTCCTCCAGGGGCTCACCGCGGCGCGGCAGGCTAGAATCAGGACCCGATCTAGATAATTCCGTATTTTCCAGTCCTCTTAGATCGGATGGCGAACAACCTGTCTCCTATAATAGGCTCAGGGAAATGCGTTCACAATTGAGTGTACATGACGGTACTCTTGCACGGCTAGTCAAGACATCTAAATTAACATCAGACGAGAAGCAGGCTCTCAATCAGATAGCTCTTGACTATCAAACTTTCTTCAACATTGTTTCTTCGGCCTATGCCAAACTAGCCGCGGCGTCCGGGACAGCAGACGAGGTTAAGCGCGCCGTTCTCAAAGCATGCGAAGCTGTAACTAAATCTTGTGTCGAATCCGTGAATACTAGCATCAAGCGAAGCATGCCGGCAATAATAGAAAAGAATCTTCCAGATATTACAGCCATCGTAAAGGAACATTTACCCGAGACAACTGTTGGCAAAGCGGGAGAAGCTAAGTCTTTTGCAGAGGTTGCCAAATCATCAGGCTCTAAAATCCAAGTACCGAAAGGGCCTACAGTCAGAGTCCAAAATACCCAAACATTCGTCTTAGCGCCTAAAACCGGGTCCGTGGATAAATATCCTAATTATGAAAAAACTAAGGAAGCGGCAATAGGAGCTCTCAGAGCATCGCAAATGCGGCTGAAAATAGAAAACATTCGCAGTGCAGGGAAAAGTAGCGTCAGGATAGAGGCAAGGTCGGTAGACCTGGATAAGGTGAAGGCCCTTCCGGCCCTCGCTGAAGCCGGGTTGGAGGTAAAAGAGGACGCCAAGTACAATCCCAGGCTAATTCTTCATGGCATTCCAGTCGCTTTGAGCACGGACGATATTAGGTCGGACTTCATAGCGCTAAACTTAGACGGCGTAAACGATGAGGCTCTTAGAGTTGTGTACGTCTATCCCCCGAAAGGAAATAAGGCCTACACCAGCTGTGTAGTAGAGGTATCTCACGAGACTTGGGCTTCTCTCAAGGGTGAGGACCGAATCTACATAGGTCACACGGCGTGCAGATTTGATAATCATGTCAAAATACTCCAATGTTTCAAGTGCCTAGCTTTTGGGCACTTTGCAAAAGATTGTAAGTCAGAGACTAGCTGTGGCCATTGTGCTGGACCGCATGAATCAAGCACCTGCCCTGTCATAGGGAATACCACTGGGTACTCTAAATGCCATAACTGTATCAAAGCAAAACTCGGCGATGACAAGCACTCTGCTCTCGACGGCAAGAAGTGCCCCCTACTAATCAATAAATTGAAAGACAAGATTAGTAGAACAAACTATGGCTAGCAACACAGCATCCAGCTTTAATGTCAAACATCTTAAAATCTGTCATGTAAACTGCCAAAACCTTCTAGCAGCTAACCACTTTGTGGAATTTAAGCAATTCTTTACCGGTTCTGATTATCACATAATCTGCATGTCCGAGACCTGGCTCACTTCTGACATTTCGGATAGTTTCGTCGATCTGGAGGGATACAATCTATACAGATGCGATAGAACAGGCAAAAAGGGCGGAGGCGTAGGATTCTATGTTAAATGCAATCTTCGGACGCGAATACTCCAGGACTCTGGGGGAGAATACTGTCGCAAGCCAGAGTTCATCATCGCGGAGCTCGAGGTCTCTCGGACAGAGAAGCTAATGCTGAGCGTAGTGTACCGGCCCCCGGATACGGCGTACTTGAGTGATTTCGAGAACTCCTTTCTGCAATTCTTCGTGCATTATTCCTGCCATGTTGTAATCGGCGACCTCAACCTTGACCTTAGACCACAGGCATATGATAGTGACAAAATGCGCGATCGGTTATGGAATTTCGTGAATGGTTCTAATCTGTATCTTGTCCCGTTCGAGCCTACGCATAATCTCAAGAATAGTGCGACGTGGATAGACCACTGCATTGTTGACGGTCCTGACGAATTAGTTTCATCTGGGCAATTGGACGTATCATTTCTTTCAGCGCATGACCTCATCTATATCGTGCTGGATGTAGGAGTAGAGAAGGAAGCGAGAGAAATCTCCTATAGAGACTTCAAAAACTTCTCGATAGACAACTTCCTAGGAGATTTGAGTAACGTTGATTGGAAACCTTTCTTCTGTAGTGATGACATTGACTCGAAGGTAGATTATATGAATACCACCGTGACTGTCTGCCTGGATAGGCATGCACCTCTAGTTAAAGCAAAGACAAAACCAAATAGGGCTCCTGCGCCTTGGCTGACAACAGAAATTAGAGCTCTCATGAACGAGCGTAACCAGGCACGTAGAGCCTGGAGAAGAAAGAGATGTCCGACACTACACGACAGGTTCAAACATCTTCGTAACCTGGTCAGGACCAAAATAGATAGTGCTAGGAATGAATTTTACACCACGACTCTCAGCACCTCGAAATCTCCATCAGAGGTATGGGCTAAACTCAGGAGGCTAGGACTCGTCAAATCGAAGTCGTCGGCGCGTAACTTACATTTCTCGATCTCTGATTTGAACAAACACTTCGCGTCTTCCGATTCTGTACAGGTGGGCTACGGTCGACAACTGGCGCCTGAAACCCTCAATCAAGCAGGAGAGGAAGCATTCGATGATAATAAGTTCCATTTCTGCAACTTCGTAACAGAAAAGGTCCTCAAAGCCGTCTTCCACTCAAAATCGAACGCAATTGGAATAGACGGAATTCCAATCGATGTGTTTAGGAAAAGTCTTCCCGTTCTCCTGCCCATCATAGAGCACCTGTTCCATTTCTCGCTTTCACACGGGGTGTTCCCCTCCTTATGGAAAGATTCTGTCATCGTGCCTCTTCCCAAAAAGAAATCTCCGATGTCGTGCAACGACTACAGACCCATTTCTATTCTATGCGCACTTTCTAAGTGTCTCGAGAGGCTGGTAGCCGACCAAATCTCTGACTACCTTGAGGAACGAAACCTCTATGACCCATTCCAATCGGCCTACAGGAAGGGACATAGCACTCATACTGCGCTCATTAGGGTCGTAGACTACTGCCGCCAGGCGATAGACAAAAGAAAGGTCGTTATTATGGTTTCATTTGATTTTTCCAAAGCCTTCGACAAGGTTATTCATTCCATACTTCTCACAAAGCTGACGAAGCTGAACTTCTCACCTCTTGTCCTTAAATTTCTTCATTCGTATCTCACCAAGAGGCGGCAGGCTGTCAGGGGAACTAACGGGGCCTTATCTGAATGGGTCAATAAGACGCTGGGCGTGCCCCAGGGATCGGTTCTGGGACCCTTGCTCTTTATCATTTATGTTTCAGATCTCCGCAATATATTATGTAACTGTAGCTACAACTTCTACGCCGATGACCTCCAGCTGATGATCGAGTGCGAACCAGCAAACATCCTCAGTGGGATTGCGAGGGTCAACAGAGACGTCGACGCGGTCTGCGGATGGGCAGATGACAACGGGCTACAATTGAACAGTGGTAAAACTAGAGTGATATTGGTTGGGACGACCAGGTACATAAATTCTTTCGATTTTAGAACTATGCCGCGTATTCAAGTACGGGAAACAGGGATTGAATATTCATCCAATCTATACATATTGGGAGTCACGCTGACGAGCGATCTCACTTGGAGGCCTCATATGAATAACGTTACTAAAAGAATATACAGCACCGCGTGTCAATTACGCCTTTGTCGCAAACTATTGCCCGAACAGTTACGCATACAGCTAATATCAACTCTGGTTTTTCCTCTGATCGATTACTGCTGTATCATACACCTCGACCTGACTGACGAACTCACGCTTTCGCTACAAAGAGCCTTAAATTCATGTGTTAGATTCATCCATAATATCCGTAGGGACGAACATATCACCCCCTACTTTACAATGATGGGGTGGTTGAAAGTCAACGCTAGAAAAGAATATCTACTAGGCTGCATGATGTACAATGTATTGAAGACTCAGATACCACAGTACCTGAAAAGCAAGTTTAAGTATAAAACAGAAGTAGGGATTAGAAGCACGAGAGCACCATCCGAAAATCTAGCTATCAAACCGTGTAGGACTCAATATTTCCAAAGCTCATTCACACACGGAGGTGCTGCATATTGGAACAATATACCTTTGGACGTCCGTAACTGTGGAACTCTAGTCACTTTTAAATATCACCTGTTCAATCACCTACTCTCTAGTCAGACACAAGCTAATGCTGTCCTTTAATCTAGTCACCTAGACTGAGTCCTTCCTTAGGTTATTTGGGCCATGGTTTTCCCTGTGGACTAAGGGCAAATGCCGGGACTCGCTGAGTGGGCCTCCATGGCATATCTAACCCACCTCACTCAGCCTCGAACATGCACGATCTTATAGGTATAGGCCGTTAGCCACGATACACACACACACACATACACTCTTGTACTTACACACACGAAAACACACAAATAATTAAATAAATTCGAACTAGTCAGCTTAGATTTAACGCTGTGAATAGGACTAGCCAAAGTCAAAATCAAAATCATGTCATACCACATCTTAGTATATATTAAAATCGTAGTATATAGTATATTATATTAGATTAATCACTTAGTTATATATAAAGCCAGCAGGTATATGATACCTTAAGTACAATGTATCACAGGCAAATGTAAAACTTCTGCTATAATGTAATCTAAAGTGCCAGCGCTTGAGGGGATCCGTCCCAGAGCGCTTAATAAATACTCTATCTATCTATCTATCTATCTATCTATCTATCTATCTATCTATCTATCTATCTATCTATCTATCTATCTATCATGGTCTGTTAAAAAGATTTATAGGTATACAGGCGCTGAATTATATATTTGAATATAATAATAATCGGGGTTAGAAAGAGATAGACCTGGTTTCGGATGAAAATTGTGATGGAAAAGGATTCAACCAGATAGGCGAGGGATAGATTCGGATACAAAATCGGGGTTAGAAAAGGATAGGCCTGATTTCATACCGAGTTTGAGATAGAAAAGGATTCAATCAGATAGGCGAGGGATAAATTCGGATACAAAATCGGGGTTAGAAAAGGATAGGCCTGATTTCATATCGAGATTGAGATAGAAAAGGATTCAACCAGATAGGCGAGGGATAGATTCGGATACACAATCGGGATTAGAAAAGGATAGGCTTGATTTTATACCGAGTTTGAGATAGAAAAGGATTCAATCAGATAGGCGAGGGATAGATTCGGATACAAAATCGGGGTTAGAAAAGGATAGGCCTGATTTCATATCGAGATTGAGATAGAAAAGGATTCGACCAGATAGGCGAGGGATAGATTTGGATAGGAAATTGGGGTTAGAAAAGGATAGGCCTGATTTCATATCGAGATTGAGATAGAAAAGGATTCAACCAGATAGGCGAAGGATAGATTTGGATTCATTTTACTTATCCCTTCGTATCCGAAAGATTCAAAATGATTCAAATGGATAAACATCCTATGCTTTCACTTCCAGCAGGGATATAAACTTAGCATTACATTAGCAGCAAATGTTATTTTACATTATTATTGATGCAACGTAACCGATGTTATGTTATTTAGTAGGGATCCGGGTACATTATAGTTACATTGCATTCGTTAGTTGAGAGATACTAACAAATGTTACATTACAATAACATTGCAGCAACGTTACCGACGTTAGGTTGCTTTGTGGGACTCGGGTTATTTAACTAGATGGTTATGTGTTTGCTGGGTACCCTCCTAAAAATAATCGATTGAAACCAATTCAGAACGATTAGGAATGATCAAAAGATGAATCGTTTTGAATCGTTTGCAATACGGGCAAGCTTTTCTCAATCGATCGGAATCGTGCTCAATCGTGTCATGCGTGTTTGAGGTTAGAAATATACTTTATCGTTTCTAATGGGGACCGTTCTCAATCGATCGGAATCGTGCTCAATCGTGTCATCGTCATACGTGTTTGAATATAATTAAGTGTTCCACTTTTTCATGTACGAAACATATTTATTTTATTATTGGCTGATTTCCGGAAAATTGAAAAAGATCTCCATTATATAAAAGAAGGTTCGTCGTTTAACGAAGGTGAATTATTGATTTATATTAAAACAATAGAAATTGTCGAAAAAATGTCCACTTTTATTCAAACATGCAGTCTTATTTCCAAGTATAAAAGAATGTATCGAACATAATATAATAAATGATAGAATGATCAACTATATTCAATAACATAAATGATTTGCAACGATCTATCGTACAAAGATATAATAGTTTCTGTAGTTTACTGGATTATTTCCACTGTTATTCAACATATGTACAATTTACAACATCCACATTTGCCAAACCCAAATTAGCTCCAACAATCTTTATCACAAAGACCAGCTGTTTCTGCAGTTTACTGGATTTCTATCGTTTGTGGCAAGTGAGATACATAAGCACTTCCTTCACATTGAATAAATATCAATTTTTCTTTGATGTCATCTATCGGAATCAAAGTTGTATTATCTTCTTTGAGGACTACTTTCAATGTGTGTCGCACCAATGTATCGGGAACTGTCGTTAGCTGAACTATTCGCAAGTAGCAGTTCATTTCAGTTCTGATAATATCCAGAATTTGAATTACACGACCAACAATCATTTTGAAAACAGTGTCGTTTCTTCTGCTAGAAAGAGTGTTCTCTACACTTTTGTACACGCAGCCTTTGTAGATACATTTTTTGAACGATTCCCCTACAAGTATTTCATTGTTTGTGGGGTCATTAATTTCAACAGGTGCACCTCTACCGCAAAATGTGACACCATAGGGACTTCCTCTAACATAAGTCGATAATGGAGCATAAGAGAAAATTCTTCGACAATACTCCCTAGCATTTTCCGAATGAAAAATCTCTCGCGAAATTTCAAATTTGTAATGCAGAATGTCTAACGCTTTTCTAGCCATATGCTGTTCTGGTTTTTTAGAACCCAATACATACTGCTTCAAAATATGTAAATGACTTTCGAAACTGAAAGCTGAGGTTGCCCACAGGGGGCCGGAATGGCGAACAGATTCAACAACATGCAATAAAGTGTGCACATTAAAAGTCATTTGCTCCAGCCCATAGGGAATTTCAAACTGTCCGACGAATTGTATCATCTCAGTTTCGCAAACGATTAACTCCTCCTCTGTAACCTCCGCCTTTAATAAAGTGAACGTAGTATTTACAAGTAAGCTGAAATGCTCTAAGCAATCTGCCGACAAATAATCACGTAAGACGGGTACGCTGAAGAACAGTAACCATGATCTCCATTCCGAGGCTTTCCACTTCGATTTCGTAGCAAATCCTCGCGGAAGTCTGTAATTCTCGAGAATCGTTTGAACTGAACTCATCAGTTTATTAATATTGTCCACATCTCGTGCAGATAGAAACCCATTTTTAACCCATATCTCCCACACTTGTTCAACTACTCCGATAAGAACACAGTGCATGTATTCGAGTGGAAAGCCCCAAACGATATCGAAAAATACATTCAAATCTAATAGACTCGAATGACCTTTAACTCCGTTTATGAATGTATTACGAATATTTCTCGGGTTTCTCATACCTTCTTGGCGTCGCTCTACATTACGAATATCTTCTAAATGGGATTCGTGAGATCTCAGTACAAAGTCCGGATCAAACGGAAATCTAATGTCTTTAATGTCGAAGCCTTTTTGGTAACACCAACTACATGAGTAGTATCCATTATACTGAAGCCTATTTTGTAGAATAGGTCTAGCGACAGAATCGACGACTGCACAGAGAGGCTTGATGATAAATCTTATACGTTGATTTCCAAATTTTAATACGATCCCTTGTGTACTCAATGACTCAAGTTGTTCATTAAACTTTCGTAAAAAAGAATTCATCAAATCAGGCTTTGGTTCTTTATCAGTCATCATTATTCCTGCGACCATAATATATTTGAATCGCAAAGGGATAGGTAATTCGTTTATCTGCACAAGACAAGCCCAAAAACTCTCGCTTCCACTGCGCGCGAGAATGGCACCGTCGAGGAAAAAGTTAATCGTTAATACGTGGTTCGAATTGTTAGGATTAACCTTATTATAAAGAATTCCATCTTGAACATCTTTGATACTATTACCAATAGCGTTACCACGGGGTTGCGCTCTATACAACTCTCGTAACGCAGTTTTAACATTTATATGCGTGAATAAACGATCTATTTGGTACGCCAGGTCGACCATTAAGAAATATTTTCCCGTTCTTGTGGATATATTGCATCTCGTTCCACATACGTCACAAAGCCACTCCGGATTGGCTATTTTTTGTTCATGTCGACAGTTTAGTACTTTTTTACAGGCTGGACAATAAAAGCAAAACGTTATTTTATCATTTCCAGCATCAAACATACGCGATATCACATAATTCGTCAAGCACAGATCATCGAATTCAGGACCAGCGCATAGTTTCAACAATTTCACTAGGGCTAAACGAGCTTCTAATGACAGACCAAATCTCAGACTGAAACCTCTTGCCATTCCTACTGAATCTCTGATCGTTAAGCCTGACTGAGGAAACAAAATCCTATTTTCCCAGGGATATTTCATTTCAGGATATGCATCATCGTTATCACTGTCAGATTGTTCGTTTCCGGATTCTTCATTGTTGACTTCTTCTTCAATGTTGAGTGCTCCGTCTTGTACTTCTTCACCGTTCTCTTCGTTATTCGATTCACCACTACTGGTATCTTCAGCAGAATTGTCGTCATCAGAATGGCCTTCTTCGTATAATTCATCAATTTCAGTTTCTGTTAATCTTGAGCTTCCTGAAGAACTCATCTCTACTTCCATGGGTTGTGGATCACTTGATTCAGAAGAAAAATCCTTAAGTTCTTGTACGCCTGAAAAAGTGGAGAGAATGTCTTTCAGACATAGTATAAGCAGGCGATAGTTGAAAACTGAATGTTTCTTGCAAATAGATGTAGCCGAGACCGAGGGGAAAATAACTCTTTGAATTGACGTGTCAATATTCGGTGAATTAATACAAATTAATCGAAATTAAGGCGAATTAACGCGAATTAACTGCAAAGATTAAGGCGAACTAACGCGAATTACTGCAAAGATTAATGCGAATTAATTCAAACTGAAGATTAATGTGTCAATCCAGGTTTAAGTTATTTCCCCCTCGGCCGAGACACAGAATATTTCTGATGCGGCGTAGAAAATTGTTATTATAAAAACGATCTACGGCTAAAAAAAGTTATTCTGAAGCTCTGGAGTTATTCTGAACTGTTGCAAGGGAATGAAAGTATCAGGAATTTCTGGAATTTTAATTCCATCGTCAACTTGTTATGAAATTTCTGCCACTACCAAATAATGTAACTATAGGTTTGTTCGAGCTAGCTACACTTTCTACACTTTTGCGAAAAGTGTACACTAAAGCGTTCGTGTTAACGGAAGTGACGACAGATCGCGCTGTTCGCGTTAGAAAGTGTAGCTACACTTAGTGCAGTTTGTGCTACACTTCCTACACCTGGTCTGGAGCAAGTGTAAGAAAAGTGTAGACTTCAGAATAGGGTTATGGTTGGCTGCAACTGGGCCGCGCCATCTTTTTTGGCGTTTGCGTTCGCTTTAGAAGGTGTACACCTTCCCATTTTCACGCAAGAGGACCTACACTGCTTACACTCGGGCTACACTCGAGTGTAAAAAGTGTAGCTAGCGCGAACAAACCTTATAAGTGATGTCATGTGGTCGAAAAAAGCATGAAAGCAGAATCCAATTGCACAGGTAATTTGTGAAATTATTATTCAAGGTCATAAAAAGTAATGTAAGTGTTCTTGCCTTGCTCACGTTGAGAGCGGATACGTGAATTGTGTGAAGATTGTATGGCACGTTGTTTCCATTTAGTATCTGTTTGAGTAGACACCATACTTGATTTGTATTCAGGTCGTAGATATTTTCTGTAAAATTTCCTTTCATATTCAGGATTGTTATCGTTCTCCATGTTACAAGTCTGAAAAAAAGTGATATAAAGTTAGAAGATTGTCCTTTATTCGTTATACATGGCATGATGTTCGAGGAACCTGTATCTACGCAATAATAAGTTATATCAATGATTTTTTTGCTTCCATAACAAATTTGCTTTCAGCTGCTTTATAAATGAACTAATATTTTGTGATTATTGTGAATCTAAGAAGCAATAGAACGGAAAATTCGGTAATTTCACCGTTCAGAAGTTTACATTACGTGCAGCACACGGTATATTGCTGTAGTACGTCAAGCACTTTGAGGTTAGGAACATGCTTTTACCCGATATCCACGGATCGTTTCACGAACCGAAAAATATACGTATATTAAGAAGTGAAGTAAAAAAATGTGTCACATCTTGTGAAATATTTGGAAATTTACTCACGTTTGAATATACATACGTATGTATCTGGTTCTGAACAATAACACTTATCTTGCTTTCAATCCTTCTTGCTTAGAATGTCATACAACCACACTTTGACATTTCTTCGTTCCGTCGTTCGCAACTACGTATCGGCGGTAATGTGAGTTCGAAAAAATATCGGCCAATCAGAATTCACAGTAGCACAAGGAATTTTCTGATTAGTCCGGGGTTGAAGGATGACGAATCATATGATTCCGCGCATGTACGCTTCTGTTCAAAAGGCCAATCCGTTGGGCAATCAGCTAGTGGACCCGGCGAAAACATAACCTTAAAGCACGTTGATTATCGCTTACACGCTCGATCACCTGTTGATGTCTGCTGTGAGCAAGTTTTGTTTACACGCATAAAACAATAGTGAGAAGTGAAATCATTATGTATTATTACTGTCAATACTTGACAGGGAGTCTCCGCGGTGTGAAAAAGATTGTCACAGACACCGATTTCAAACATCCTTTGCAAGTATTCACTCCTGCCGCAGTGAATAAAAACTTGAAATATAAAGTGCTTGGAGATGACAAGCAATACTGGCAGGCAGGCATACTATTCGTTGCAGGTATGTACACTAAACGTAATGGATTCTGATCCGGACGAGTTGGACAATTCTAGAAACAGCCAATCGGCGCTCTGGATTAAAAAAATCCAGAGCGCCGATTGGCTGTTTCTAGAATTGTCCAACTCGTCCGGATCAGAATCCATTACGTTTAGTGTACATTGCACTCGAAAATCTGTGAAATCGAAAAACAAGCAAATATGTAGAACGATATTGTTTCGAAAAATTCCAGCTCGGTGATTCTTCTTGATTTCCGGTATCCGACTTTTTAGTTCACCTTTCAAGTTTCATTTGGACAAAACAAAAAACGTGGCTTGCTAACAAATGTTTATGATTGACCCATTTTTGTATATAGAAACGACCGTCGAATTAAATAAACTTATAACCAGTGAACGGCCACGTTTCAATAGCAAATATCTACAATCAGATTCATCATCCTCAGACACTTTCAATGCTGCAGGTTACAGTAAGATAGATGTAAGTATTGACGAACCGAAAAAATTAATATTAGTTTCGCTGTTTTTTCACATTGGTTACATATTTCAGAAGACGTCAGACTTTGATAGCTCAACAATTTAAAAAAATTGTTTTTTATTTCTCCTCTTTTCCTTTCTTAGGATAAAGGCTGCCTTCCTGGTATCGCCGCTGTTTACAAACTCATTCATCTGCGAAAAATTTTCGAGTATTTTATTCATCATTTTCCTTTCACCGAAAAATTTCAGTATTTTTGATTATGATAATATAATTAGCCTTGGTGGATCAACCGCGAAATTGACATACTACTTTCATTTTATCACTCATTATTGCCTCTTAACACAGATGAACAACTTAATCTCAATATATTATTCACACCATGTAGAAGTCTCGTCAAACAGATGCTAGAGCTACCAAAATCCAGCAACAAATACTTCGAAAGCAGACGGAAGTACGTGCTAAATGTCACATACTACCATTCAAATCACCACTTCCCAATCCAACGCATATTGGACGTATTGAAACAAAGAACGAAAAAGTTAAAAAAAAAGCTCGAATAGAGATGCTTCATCCACACAAAAGAATCTTTATGGCGCCCCAGTAGCGTCCTTGCCAGCAGTACCTCCTGAACCGGTTACTTCATTCACAAACTCAAAAACTGCTGCTTTTTCTAAGCAGACATTCAAAAGTAATGTAATTCCAATTATTTCTGCAAGTGTAAAGACCAACCTGCCACACCAGAATAAGATAGTCCTATTATCCGACGAATATATAGCTGGAGATATACCGACGAACAGTCTTCCACTCGATACTATCACTGCAGATGAAAATCATTTTTCTCAAAGACCGGAGTCTTCGATATCAGCATCTACGGATTCAGAAGCCTCATCGGGAAACACAGTAGTCAGAGGTCTTTCAAAACATAGCAGAGCAACAAATAAACAGTTGCCATCCTCTCTTGACAAGAGTAACTCTCAGATTAACCTATCCTGCTAAAAGCTTATTCAAACTATAATATCCACTGTTCCACAAAAATGTACAGAAGGAAGTGGACCTACTAACCATTATAAAAAAAGTGAATTACAAACTCTGATTCTTGGAGAGGAAAGCAATTCAACAATGACAAAAATCCATTGCCAAGATCCAATTTGCCAGTTACGAGTATTAAGATCTGAGACAACAATTTCCAATCTCACTCAACTGCTGGATCAACAGCTAAAAGCGAATGACGAACTGCAATTAGAATTAAGAGACCTACGTGAAAGGAAGAACGAACTACACCAGAAACTGGAAAATAGTTTTGAAGAATTTCAAGGTAAAAATATCAATGCAATTCATTTCCCGTGAGCACAGAACTGACGGTTTGAATTTGTACAGCTAAATATAAAAACGTATCATTGACAATATTCACAATTATTCATTTTCAGCTCGGATCTTCGACAATAATAATAAACCATCTCCCGCATCGGCATACCCTCCTACAGGATTCGTGAAAACATCTGATAAACACGTATATTTCTCAATTACAAAAGTTATAAAGCTTACAGTGATAATACTTGTTCATAGATGTATAATTTCATTATACTTCAAATACTTGAACAAAACTGATTACAGATTCATTTGGGCAGAGGGGTTTGGCTACCACGAAGCAAATTAAATGAAGCGTGTAATGTGAATTCACCCTCATTATTCGTTAAGGTTCTATGTGATATGTTATTCACATCAGAGGAATTGAAAGGATCGACAATCACAGGAACCGATAGCAATAGAAGGCGAGGTTGCTCAAGGGTTCCAAAAAAATTAGATCCAACCAGAGTTTTGGCTATAAAAGGTTATATATCTCAATCATGCTATTACATAATTTTTGTTTCATTTCATTCATATCTCCTAGTTCTTATTTTTTTTTTTTTTCATCAATATAATTTCAACCATTATATCGATGGCTCCTAATGAGAAAGACTCAACTCGCGTGGTTTTGTAAACTGTATCTCGCGAGTTAAGTTCTTCTTCATTCAAAGCCATCGACATGAGATTTACGGAGTAGGTTCCGTGATGTTCCAGACATCACAAAATACCGGCTGGAAATACTCAAGTATTCAGAAGAAGCTGTGGACGTTCAAGTCAGTAAGGTGAAGGGTCACATTTCCAGCAAAATTGCAGAATTGCAGAGAGGTCCGAGGAAAAGTACGCAACCAATCCATTCTACAAATATCCGAACATTATTACCTAAACCAAACGACTATCATCCTAGTGTCCAATAATTACTTCATTTCCAGACCAAGGATTGAAGCGGCGAAAAGAAATCGACGAGGAAGAAAACATATCTGATCCAGAGTCATCAACAGCGGATGAAAGCCACAAATTGTTGACTGTCAGAGATCCGAATCCAGTCGATGGGGATGCCGAGTTCACAAATGAATATATTCCTAATTGTGATAACGAATCTGCTGGACAGATCGAACATGACTCCTGCAGTGAGGACGACGCCCATATCTTAGATGATAATTCTAATTTGATAATAACTGATCCAAATGAATTAGAATGGGAGCAATTAAGAAGGATTGAACAGATGGATTATTCCAGCGGATAAGCAAAAATCGAATTGTTTCCGATATTTTTCAACACGTTGCCCGCGATCGCAGATGCAATTCCCGTAACTATAGTATATCTTCACGTATGGGAACCTCGATTCTAATAGATATAACTCTAGTATGTTTCAAAACAATTTTCGTACTCAGTGTACTTGTTTTCTATGATTCTGATCACGACATACAGTAATGTTCATTAGTGGGTTCGCAGTGGCTAACTGTTTTCTTCGGACTTTCTCGGATAGAATCAATAAAATGATATTATATTATTTTTATAAGGGGTGATAATTATTATTATTATAATTTCGGCTATCGGCACATGAAATACGACTAGAATGGAGTCTCGTTTCCGAAAAGAACAGTTAGCCACCGCGAACCCATTCATGAACATTACTGTCCATTTGTATTATTTTGTTTGAGTATGAAATCATTTATATTCACTGAAACGTCACTTCAAAGACTGTCTTAGAACCTTGTTTGTACTTCAGTCACTTATGTATGTCATTAGCGAGGCAACCTATTTGAAATGGACATACGCTGTTTCTTATACCCATCGATAATTCGGCATAAAATTGAACATGAAAAATGTTTAAAAGTATGTCAAAAATTGTTTAATTTTTAAATTTTCTGAATTTATTCAACACTTTATTCTTAAACTAGCTGTAGTACATAATATATTTGTATCCGGGTTATAATTGCCCAGGTAAAATTTATCATTGGATCCCATAACCTTATGTCGCTCACACATAAACTTCAACCGCAAATGCCCTATAATTAACCGCTTTTTTAGTGTATTATGACATTGATATTTGAAACCGGATTTTGTGGGGGCTTTTTATCATTTCTATTTCACTTGAGGATTTTAAGTTCAGAGGGTTATATCTTCCGACTGACTTATACCAAGAAAAAATGTTTATATTTTTTATGCTGTCAACCCAATGTGATCCCGACTATTATCATGACGTTGGGTTTTTTGATTTTTTTTGTTCCTGACATTGAGTTGAATCTCAAAATACTAGTCGTTCTGTAATATGTAATTATTTGTTTCGTAATAAAATGTTCCTAATTTGCTTATCTTTGAGAATGAAGTTTATATTTTCGTGAAGATCGTTTTTTCTTTTTTACTTTGACGTATGAAATTGATCCAGCGCGAATTATTAGAAAACGTCGACCTCTTCTGAGAATAGATATATTATGTTTGAAACGTGTGTATAATTGCTTACAAAAACTGAGTAACGGCGTTTCCAAATAATTCCCGCGCGATCAAGTGTTACTATTGCTAATCATAACCTAAAAACCACCAAACCCGATTGGAAACGATAGGAAACGGAATGAGATTCAATCGTGCAGACACGATTAAGAAACACGATTCGGAACGATTGAAATACGCGTTCTATCGTTCCCAATCGCTTTCAATCGATTATTTTTACAAGGGTAGTCACCGAATTTGCTGTGGTTTTACTGGCTCGATTTCCGAATACACAAAAAACGTTTTTATCTGAATTTTTATCAGCCAATTGCTTGAATGTTATTAATATTGTGAACCTTCAAGCGTAAATTATCAAATCATCACCGCATCAAGATAGACAAAAAATTTAATCAACGTTTCCGGTTGTATTAGATTATATTTACGGTTTGAATAATAGGATGGTCGACGACTATTTTTTTATTTTATATTCCAGTAGTTTGTGGAAAAATAATCAGGATGTATTTTTTCCTTTTCCGTTTAAACAAAAATTGCAGTGTATATAACGAATTGAAAACTGCTAGTTTATGACGTCACCCGTGTTAAGGTTTATCTATATAATATCAAAATCAGTGAAATTCAATTGCCTATAACATTCGCAATCTTCATTGGAAAAAAAAATGTTCCCACTATTTTTAGTTATTTTCTACTTCATGCGCCCCGAAAAGTGACACAAAACTTTTTTTTGGAGGACCCCATTGGGTTCTTACTTCGGACAACACATATATATTCTGATATAAAAACAACTTTGAGGATTGTATTCAAAATATTTTGGAAAATATCGGAAGGCAGGCTCATGCTCAGAAATGCATTGTTTCTAAGAATCATATTATTCAATACTTTCTCAAGTTTGTACTTAATTAGTGGTGTTTTCATTGAAGCGCTATAAATTTCTGCAATAATAATGACGAATGACGATGTTGAAAATTAAACCTAATTACAGCTTCATATATGGTGGAAATATATGTATGAAGTTCAACATTATCTCTAATTTGAATAAAAAACAAACCATATCATTCTCACTGCGCCAAATAAATGAGTTGAAAAAATTCATCAAATTCATGAGAACGATATCCGATGGTACAAAACGTTTTCATGAGGGTACAGAAAGATCAGCGACTATGATGGCCAAGCCTGACGATGAGTTATTTTTCGAAAGAATTACCTATGTACCCTAGGCCTGGCCAAAACAAAAAATTGTTTCTTGATTTCGTCTCTGGCAACTTTAAACATTAGTCTTGGGTCCAATAATGACTCTGTCGAAATTTGGGCTTTGTCGGATAATTCTAAGAGGTCGCGCATCGAGTCTCAATATTTGCATTTGATTTACACGTGAAAAATAACTTTTCACCGTTCAAAGCTGTTCTAGAAAAATCTAGGCGATCGAGGGGGGTGTACATTGGTGTGCGGCTTCTTTTATTTTTTTTTTCATTTTTTGGCATTTTTTTTATTTTTTTTAAATATTTTTATTTATTTTTTTTTAAATTTTTTATTCAACAAATTTTTTAAATAAATAATTGAAAAAAAAAATTAAAAGAAACAAGAAAATGGCAAAATTTTTTTAAAGGAATAAAGGAAGCCGCACACCAATGTACACCCCCCTCGATCGCCTAAATTTTTCTAGAACAGCTTTGAACGGTAAAAAGTTATTTTTCACGTGTTAAGGGTAGGAGATACTGAAAACTACCCATCTTTTGCTATTTTCAAATCAGAATTAACCAATTGCTATTTTCAAATAAAATTTAACACACATGTTTGCCATTTCTAAACATAGACATTGTACAAATTTCGAGTCATTTGAAACAATGAGTACAGAGTTACCCAATAAACACTAGTTCGTATAAAAAACGTATAAATAGGTCATATACTCTACGTTTATTCCGAGGAAAAATGTTCCTCAGTTAAACGCATAAGCAGCGTTGATTGAAAACGTTACGTCTATACGTTTAACTTTACGCAATAAACAACGTTTAATACACGTGTACCACTTGAATTTTGACCAAATAATTGTTAGCTCAAAAAAAAATTGAGATATACGTAAAATGAATTAATTACAATATATGAGGCGTTGATCAACAACTACTAATCGTAAACAATCGCACTTTGTTGCAAAGTAAGAATTTTGAGATTAGAAAAACTTCGCATTATTGTTGTGGTCGGGATTCGATCCGGGGACGCTCGCATTCGCTTGTATTACTGTTCGCACGCTCTATCGACTACGCCAAACTACTCATTGACAAAGTCAGTCACTTTCTCGTAATTACTCTGGATTTTGCATCTGTCTTAGTGATATCAGTGTTTTAATGTAGCTGAGATGTCTTAACTAAACATCCGAGTGGTAAGTAGGTTTTTTTAATTTAATTTCTTGCCTAGAGTTCCACACATTCTCACTCGATTTCATTATATTGCACGTTCATTATTATATTGGAAAAAACGTATAAATGACGTGTAGTTCCGAGCGTATAATTATTGAAGGAACTGAACATTGTTATAGTGTAACTCAAAATCCGCGAGGTATTCGTTGATTTTTTGGTTTTCGAAGACGTTTTGAGGAAACGTACGCAATACGTATATGATATGTGTAACAGTATACGTACATTAGAGCGTTTCGTACGCGCAATTAAATACACGTATTCTTGTCCAGTCTGATAAACGTATAAATAACGTTCGAACGACAGGTTTCGAGGAAACGTCTGCAATACGTATATGATATGTATAACAGTATACGTATGTTGGATAGTTTCGTACGTGCAGTTGAATACACGTATCCGGGTGCAGTTTAACAAACGTATAAATAACGTGTGAACGACAGGTTTCGCGGAAACGTACGTAATACGTATATTATATGTATAACAGTATACGTACATTAGAGCGTTTCGTACGCGCAGTTGATTACACGTCTACTTGTCCGGGTTGATGAACGTATAAATCACGTAAATTTTCAACGTATTCGTTGTCCGAATCATACGTGTATATTAAAGGTACAAGAAGTTATTTCTTCGTTTAAAAAGCGTGATTAATAAACGGATAATATTGGACCACTTATAAACGTGTATGATATACGTTTTATAATAGTATGATGATATATGGATACCAAAAATCAACGAAAAAGACGTGTTTAATACGTATAATATACGAACTGGTGTTTATTGGGTACTCCTCATAATACTTCTGAAATAGCCTTTCATTAAATACCTCCAATGCGTCTCAATTATTCTTGAATCTTACTGGGCTTGCACACACATATTGTACGATGCGTAAGCCACAAACCCACGTTGGTTTTTAGACATAGCTACGATACTTTGATTTTGAAAATTTTTTTTATGAAAAAAAAAAATCTGCATTACTTTTCCTTAAATCCGTAATTTTGTCTCGATTTACAAAATCTAACGTGAATTTGTAGATAGTGTGTGTAGAAATGTACCCTGAAAATTTTAGAAGTCTTCGACAAAAACTCAGACGCATGGGACTTTTTCAATTGGCGAAAACATAGTTCTGAGATGAATCGCTTTAAAGTTTTTTTTTCAAATTATTCACCAAATTCAAGATTTTCATTACTGTATCAACCAAACTAGTTTCAGACGAGATCGCCAATAGTTTTGGAGCATGTTACGTTGAAAAAAAAATAGCTTCTACAATATTGGAGTGGAATTCACATTTTCATCATGCGTTTCAGAAATTAGCATTCCAAGGAAGTTGGAAAGCATCATAAGGGATATAAATTATCACAACTTAAAAGAATTTCAACATTCATATTCTAGCAGTTTGGTTGATATAAACTTGGTCTTGCTGAGTCTAAGCAATTCGACCTGCGGGCAGCGAATCGTGCGTTTGATAACTTGTAAATCTGGTTCTGTAAAATGAATATGAACATTTGGAAGAATATTGATTTGCTATATAAATTTCGATGCTCATCTCTGGTGAAGTGTGTGACGAAAAACTTCAATATGATTTCCAACCGTAGAAAAACATATTTTGGAGTTGTAGTCTTATGGGAGTATACACACCTTGAAAATGATTTTTCGTCACTCATGCCCAATTTGGAGCCTTTTCCGGTCTGATTTGGCGCCGATAGATAGCACTTTTTTGTATTATTCGTGAAAAGGTGACACGTGACTGCCTAGGCAGTGAAACCCACTTTTTCCTGCCTAGGCATTGAAAAACGCGTAGCTTGAAGTGAGCAGACTGTGGGTGTCTCCCCGGGCGACGCTATTGTATCAGTCAATCTTGTAACCTCACGAAATCTGGAAGCTGAAAACTAAGTTATGGAAGAAAGCAAAAGAAGAAACCGGAGAGTCAGAAGCTGATGAAGAGGCAAGTCCAAGTGGTTCGACGTCGAATGTGTCGGTGAATTTACACTCGTTGAGTTATCAACACACCGAAATTAACCCTCATTCCGACAATGACATCCCGCAAGATGTTCTCGACGATGCTCGTGAGGCTGAATCTGACTTAATCCCTTAAAAATCGAGAATATTGTACCACAAAGCGTACACAAACTTCAAGTCGTACTTGGAGGACAAAAAAATCAGAGTAATCAACGAGACAGTTCTGATGGGTTACTTTTACAAGTTGTCGATGGTACGAGTACCTTCAACTTTATGGGGTTATCATTCTATGCTGAAAAAAACTCTCCTCACCTACGACTCTATTGACATCAGAAGCTTCATCAAAGTGACAGAGTTTCTGTTTGCCAACGAGAAAGAGTCTGAGCACGAAAAGAAGAAAGCTCATACACTTGACGAGACACAAATTGCAACATTTCTGCATGATGCGCCAGACAGTAGTTGGCTAGCGGTGAAGGTAAAAATTGATAATAATTAATTTTGCTGTTTGAGGTTGAAATACGTAACTAAAAAAATTTGATTAATCCAATATTTGTAGGTGGCATTGATCTTCGGAATTCATGGGGTCTGCCGAAACTCTGAGCTCTATAAATTAAAAATAGAACAGGTTGTAGATCACGGGACGTGTCTAGATTTTAAACTTGAGAAGACCAAAAATAATAGGAATCGGGGTTTTACTCTTGATGGAGAGTACTGTGACATCGTCAGGAAGTACATGGCTTTGAGGCCACGTGATATGGACAAGAGAAACTTCTTCGTCAAATACACCGAAGGAAAATGTCAACGCCAAGTAATTGGCATTCATTATCTGGCTAAGTATCCTAAAGCTATTGCCAGCTACTTGGGACTACCAAATCCCGAAAAATACACTGGCCATCCGTACACACGCTCAGGAGCGACTCTTGCAGCAAATAGTGGCATTGATTTCATCTCTTTGAAGAAATTAGGTGGTTGGAACTCTGCTGCAGTCGCTGAAAGCTACATCGACAATTCTTTGGCCCACAAAAAGAAGATTTCTGGACAAATGAGCAAATTTATTAAAGGATCAGTACCACGTCCATCCACTGTCTCTAGGGAGACTCCATTACTCGCATCAACGTCCTCGACAATAGTTCGTTCAGTTGCCTCGACTTCTGATGAAGTACTCCAAAGAAGATAAGGAAAGATTCTGAGGTTCATTCACCAACAATATCAGCTAGTGTTGGAGAAGTGCCGGAAGAGAACCAGAGGAACTCGAGGATCGGATTTCCACTCGACCAGAATCAAAATATTCACCTACATTTTCACAACTGCTCTGGATTCAATGTCTTTGGCTATCGCGATAAAGAAAATTCGGAATAAAGGCATTAATATTTACATAGCTAAATCTTTTGCTTGCTCTGTTAGAAAAACAATTATTCAGCGTCATTCCAAAGCTCGTAACTTGGATCAAAAACTCGTGATTAACTATTTAAAGTAGTCAAGTTCTTTTGTTTAAGATTATATGTTAAGCAGAAACTGTTCAAGTTTATTATGTGATTATCAAGATTAACCAAAAAACATAAAGCATTATTAGTTAAACTATTAGTTGAAGTAATACTTGTTGAAAAAGATCCACGAGTTGTTATAGATTGTTTATCCGTTCCCAATATTAAAAAATGTTATAACTATCACTTGTGTTTTTCATACTCAAACAACTTTTTCTCCTTTGAAATTTTAGAAAATCCTTTTTGTTCTGGATTCAATTTGACTTTTTAGTTGATTGAAATATCAGGAAATTCATCGATATTTTCTTCTTTTGCTTTTTGATTCTTCTTCTAGAGGTGGGGGGTTCCCCCCCCAACCTCTCCCTGCCGGGGGCTGCCCCCCCCCCCCCCTTTGGACATTTGTGACGAAAAATAGTTTATGTCATTCGGCTTCAACCTCAGGTTTTCAGCCTAATGACATAATGTACTATTTTCCAAATCACTGCTACGCTTTGAAAAAACATTCTAGTGACCCAGTTCTTTCACAGTTGATTAGTGCTATTTTGTTACATAGTTCATGATTTTCCCAGATTTTATGTCCTCCGCTGCACAAAAATTTAGTCCATCGAAGAAAAAGTAGTTGTCGCAGGGTACAGGCTGCTGCGTTGCATGAATTTTCTTAAAATTTGGAGAAAATATTCTGTATAAATATGATTTAGGGGCGAACGAATAATATTTCATGCATTCAAGTTCTAGACATACGAATTTTCGATTGTAAGACTTTGGTTTCCATCGTTTTGGAAAAAATATTTTACAACCACAAATTTCTATGTCTACAACTTGAATACTACATGGAATATTATTGGTTTGCCCCTAAATTACATTCATACAGAATATTTCTTCCAAATTTGAAGAAATTTCATGCAACGCAGCAACCTGTACCCTACGACAACTACTTTTTCTTTGATGGACTGAATTTTTATTCAGCAGAGGACATAAAATCTGGTAAAATCATAAACTATGTATCAAAATAGCACTGATCAACTGTCAAAAAACTGAGTGACTAGAATGTTTTCTCAGAGCGTAGCAGTGACTTGAAAAAAATTATTTTATAATATTATTATTATTTTTTAATTATTCTTTCATCTCACGTGAATCACTTTAGTGTGGTAGCTTGATGGAAAAATGCATCTCAAGTCACTTATTTTCACAAATTGAAATGGCAATAACCGAAATACACTCAGTGACAAAAATAACGGGCCACTCGAGTTTTCCGGAAAAAACACCGTTTTTCGAAACGGTATTACTCGATGAAAAAATATTCGAAACAAATGGTCAAGGAAGCATTTTACAGGTTGAAACGTCATCTTCGAGTTCGTTGCCGAAAATTTCACCTGCGATTGTTTGTCACCTGTTGGCGCCGGTTTGAATGAAGAGCCGAAAAGTAAAAAAAAATCCGACAATTTCAAACTTGGCTGTGGGGGTGAAAAAAAAATCGCAAAAAAATTCCACGACGATGGTTGTGTAGCCTCAGGTCTGCTCTTCAAAACTGTTCTCGAAATTCTTGTACACGAGTTTTTTTCACCAGGTTATTGAATTTTTAGTAAGTATAGACCGTTTTGGCGTTACCCAGGATGCACCACGTGGAGGTACGGTCTTCAAGCACCCCACGTATTTGTGTGTGTTTCTGTATGTCTGTGTGTGTGAGCAGCGATCAGGACCCGCAGGTGCTTCACTTCCAAGGTATTGATGACTCCAAACCCTCGCTGTACTGCATGTGTCAGCTGTCTGTGTGCGTAGGTGTGAGTATGAGCAAGTGTAAATTGGTGGCTTTCTTAAAGTGTCGCGTTACCACCTCTATTTTGGATCACCGCATTCAACTGTTTGCACATGTTGATGTACGCTCGAATTTTGATCTGAGGAATTGCGTTTCATGCTTCGACGAGCATTACCCTCAACTCATGAAGATTGGCTGGCTGTACGGGTTGACTACGCAATTCACGGTTCAGCATATCCCAAACATACTCGATTGGATTCAAATCAGGACTCATCGACGGGTGATCTAAGACTGTGATGTCTTGATTGGCCAAAAAGTTCTGTTCATGCTGCGCGGTATGAAGCCAAGCGTTATGCGGCAGAAAAATGAAGTGAACCGTACAGCCACCCAATCTTCACGAGTTGAGGGTTATGCTCGTCGAAGCATGGGACACGATTCCTCAGATCAAAATTCTAGCGTGCATCAACATGTGCAAACAGTTGGATGCGGTGATCCGAAATGAAGGTGGTAACACGACATTTTAAGAAAGCCACCAATTTACACTCGCTTATACTCACACCTACGCACACAGACAGCTGACACATGCAGTACAGTGTGGGTTTGGAGTCATCAATACCTTGGAAGTGAAGCACCTGCGGGTCCTGATCGCTGCTTACACACACAGACATACAGAAACGCACACAAATACGTGGGGTGCTTGAAGACCGTACCTCCACGTGGTGCATCCTGGGTAATGCCAAAACGGTCTATACTTACTAAAAATTCAATAACCTGGTGAAAAAAACTCGCGTACAAGAATTTCGAGAACAGTTTTGAAGAGCAGACCTGAGGCTACACAACCATCGTCGTGGAATTTTTTTGCGATTTTTTTTTCACCCCCACAGCCAAGTTTGAAATTGTCGGATTTTTTTTTACTTTTCGGCTCTTCATTCAAACCGGCGCCAACAGGTGACAAACAATCGCAGGTGAAATTTTCGGCAACGAACTCAAAGATGACGTTTCAACCTGTAAAATGCTTCCTTGACCATTTGTTTCGAATATTTTTTCATCGAGTAATACCGTTTCGAAAAACGGTGTTTTTTCCGGAAAACTCGAGTGGCCCGTTATTTTTGTCACTGAGTGTATGAGAAAATTAGGAACTTTTACTGTAATATTATGTTTTATTGGGTAAACGGGGCATAATAAATTTTGTTTGGCTCAAGGATTTGTGTACGTATAGATAAGGGTTCAAATAACACTTCTCCGTAAAAAACCGAAAATCGATTTTTTTGAAATTTTGGCACTCAAATTTCAGTATCTCCTACCCTCAATCAAATGCAAATATTGAGACTCGATGCGCGACCTCTTAGAATTATCCGACGAAGCTCAAATTTTGACAGCGTCCTTATTGGACACAAGACTAATGTTCAGAGTTGCCAGAGACGGAATCAAAAAACAATTTTTTGTTTTGGCCAGGCCTACCCTGCTTAAAATGTCCGATCGAATATGATTAACCAACATCGGAATGATGGATGATACCACGGACTTATGGACGGAGCCTTCCCTTGCGGGGATGAAGCAAAAGACGGAAGGGGAATCATGGTCGGCCATTTTGGCTGGCCCTATTGTTATAGCTATAAAGGTATACTACCGCGTATACGGGCTATTCCGCGTCAACCGGATCAGTCATCTCTCAGATATTTTTTTAATTTTGCATGTCGATTGTCCTTGGGGAGTTAGATTTTTGTGCCGAAGGATTTTTCAATTAGTGCAAAATTCGTTGAGTTATTTGCATAAACAAATTCGAGCGAGGTTTTTTTCAAAAATTCATAACTCCGCCAAAAATGATGCTAGACTCAATTTTTTTTTTCAGCTTACGCGGAAAGATTCATAGAATGTGAAAAAAAATATGTACTTCGTAAAAAGTTTGTTTATCTATTGTTTATTTAACAATTAAGTTTTCAAAGATTTTTAAAACGGTGAGCAACACGACCAAAAAATGTTTTTTTAATTCTGACATGTTCCTTGAACTATACTACAACCTGTGCATTAATTCCAGAGATGTGTTTTTCTTCGTTTTCGAGTAAAAAATCATTGAAGGTGTCGATGCGCATGAAATTGCGGCGCGCCGAGTCTCTACGTAATGGCGGGCGGCCGATTGCCGTCCACCGCTACTCCGCGGTGGCGTCGCAGCGTTAGTTTAGAGTCATTTTCACGATGTAGGACATGATTGAAAAATCTGAAAAAAATACTGTACCTTCACAAGGCCTGCTCGAAGCGACAAGTGAAGTTTCAAGAATGTGTTTTTCACCGTTTTTCTATTACAGAGATTACTAACATTTCTGAGTTTAATGCCCAGTTTGATCAAAGATTAATAGATTGTATCCATAGAATCAGCGATTTATTTGTATAAAATATATAATTGTAAGTGCGTTCATTTCGCAGCTTCCACATATCTTCGGGGGTGATTATAAGTACTAAAACAAGTAGCAAGTTTTGTAATTATTATTATTTATGTGCACTCTCATGGTATGTAACCGTTATTTTGAATCTCTGTAATAGAAAAGCGGTGAAAAACACATTCTTGAAACTTCACTTATCGCTTCGAGCAGGCCTTGTGAAGGTACAGTATTTTTCTCAGATTTTTCAATCATGTCCCACATCGTGAAAATGACTCTAAACTAACGCTGCGACGCCACCGCGGAGTAGCGGTGGACGGCAATCGGCCGCCCGCCATTACGTAGAGACTCGGCGCGCCGCAATTTCATGCGCATCGACACCTTCAATGATTTTTCACTCGAAAACGAAGAAAAACACATCTCTGGAATTAATGCACAGGTTGTAGTATAGTTCAAGGAACATGTCAGAATTAAAAAAACATTTTTTGGTCGTGTTGCTCACTGTTTTAAAAATCTTTGAAAACTTAATTGTTAAATAAACAATAGATAGACAAACTTTTTACGAAGTACATATTTTTTTTACATTCTATGAATCTTTCCGCGTAAGCTGAAAAAAAAAAAATTGAGTCTAGCATCATTTTTGGCGGAGTTATGAATTTTTGAAAAAAACCTTGCTCGAATTTGTTTATGCAAATAACCCAACGAATTTTGCACTAATTGAAAAATCCTTTGGCACAAAAATCTAACTCCCCAAGGACAATCGACATGCAAAATTAAAAAAATATCTGAGAGATGACTGATCCGGTTGACGCGGAATAGCCCATACTGTAACTTCACGGCAGTTTCGCGATTCGCGAAACTGACAGTTATTGTGAGTTTTTTGCTCGGATGAAAATTTAGGACCTCTCTATCTAATTTTTCTCTAATTACGGACTTTGAACGCCGTGCGTTCGCAGCCGTCTCCCCTGGTTCACGGACTTTGTGCACGTAATGCACGCAGCCGTATTATATCCCTAACACCGGACCTTGTGCACTTTGTGCACGCAGCCGTATCCCGTCTATCCACGGACCTTGAACGCAAGGCGTTCGCAGCCGTATTCCTAACTAAAAAGAATTTAATATGACCGGGAAATGGCGGAGAAGGGAACCAGCACTAAATCTTAGCAATTATATTAAACATAAGAAGAAACATTTATTAAATAAAATAATATCAAATGGCGGTTGCAACCAAACTGAAATTATATTTACAAAGTTGCTTAACTTATTAGTTATAGGTTATGATCTCTGGTGCGTGAGATATTTTATCTCACGACTTTATGAATAATAATAATTTGAAATAATATTTGAACAAAATTAAATTTACGAAATTTTCTGTGTTTCTGAATTTTCTAAAGTACGAATGATAATTGGCTGGGCAGATCACCAGGCGCTTTGCCTATGGTGTCTGTAAAGAGAAAAGTGGAAGAATATGCTTGAATATCTACGGTGAGCCAACCTGGCGCTTTGCCTTAGATTGCTTATGAAGATAGTTTATTCGCGATGAGTCAATCAGGCGCTTTGCCGTGAATTGCTGCTGAGCTGAGTGTCGCCACGACTTATATACAAGTCGTGACGTCACCCAAACTCATGCTGTTGTGTCGAACGTTCGAGATCGTTCGCGAACTACCTGCCGTTGATTGGCCAAGCCTTAACAGCTGGCCGTTTGAATGTAAACGATCAGGCCTATCTGCCTGTTACGTTACAATACCCGTGACTTGTATACATTACATACTCAATTGTTTGTGACCACGGTGACAGTTGATTTGGGGCAAATTAATATGGCCGACGCGTTACCTCACTCACACCCCCCATGATTCATACCCCGCGCCTCTAACCCCGACTTGCGCTCCGTCCATAAGTCCGTGGATGATACTTATGATATTCTTTCGGCCCTATCTCGCTTCGCCTTGGTGATGCATGAATATTGTTTCGTTTCGAATATAAACCAATGCTACCTGTTATAAATGTAAAGTACGTTATTGCTACTTTATGAATTTGAATAGATTTTTATACGATACGTTGATCTCTATCAGATGCATCCCGGGAAAAAAGATTCCATATATGGTCATGTATAATCATATATAAAAGTAGATATGATCATATACAGGACATGCTCATACTCGATCATATCTATTTGGATATGAATTTTGACCTCACATGATCATGTATACCCGGGAAAAAATGTTCAGACATGATCATGCCTGTTCATGTATGATCAGGCCTGAAATTAGACATGATCATGTCTGTTCATGTATGATCAGGCCTGAAATTAGACATGATCATGTCTGTTCATGCCTGTTCATATCTGATGCCAGACATGATCATGCATGATCATGAATGATCAGGCCTGAAGCGCCCAATACGTTCAGACCTGATCATGCATGACCATACCTGTTCATGTATGATTACGCCTGCTGCCAGACATGATCATGCCTGTTCATGTATGATCAGGCCTGATCCCAGAGCCGATCATAAATACGTTCATGCCTGATCATGCATGGCCATGTCTGTTCATGTATGATTACGCCTGCTGCCAGACATGATCATGCCTGCTCATGTATGATCAGGCCTGATGTCAGACCCGATCATAAATACGTTAATGCCTGATCATGCATGGCCATGCCTGTTCATGTATGATTATGCCTGCTGCGAGACATGATCATGTCTGTTTATGTATGATCAGGCCTGGTGTCAGACCCGATCATAAATACGTTCATGCCTGATCGTGCATGGCCATGCCTGTTCGTGTATGATTATGCCTGATGTCAGACATGATCATGCCTGTTCATGTATAATCAGGCGTGACGTCAGACCTAATCATAAATACGTTCATCCCTGATCATGCATGGCCATGCCTATTCATGTATGATTATGCCTGGAAGGTTGAAAACCTCCGCTCTGCTCCAACTATGTCGCTCTGATCAGGCCTGATACGTGATCAGACCATGATCGGCCATGAGCATCAGGCCTGATCAGACATGAACAGGCATAATCATGTCTAATTTGATACGATATGATCAGACATAACTGATATAAGTCAATGTCCAATCATTTATAGGTCTATATCGCGTGACTAATGCCATAAGGTCGTAAGCGCCCAAAAATTTTTTTTTTTGCGGATATGCCCAAAAGATGTAATATTGCATGAAAAAGATTTTGCCACCAAAAAAACGAATTTTTTTTTTTTTGGCGCTTACGACCTTTTGCCATTAGACACGCGATATATAATCATAAAATATTATTATTATTATATTATTATTATTATTGATCATATATGGTCTATATATAATTAGATATGATCAGACCTGACTGATATAAGCCCATGCATAATCATATTATATAGGTCTATATAAGATCAGATCTGATCAGACCTGATTGTTAGGAAACCTAGATAATTTGTTCAAATCATAGATAGTTGTGTATATGTTATTATTAGGTCTCATGATATCTTACTTAATATACAGGGTGATTCAGAATTCGCGACGAATCTCTTGAGAGATTAATCCTTGGCAAAATTGGGATCGAAAGTTCCTCAGCTATTTTTCCGAAAAATGATTTTTTTCCTTGGAATCATAACACATTTTTTAAATATCTTTCGCCAAATAAGAAACTCTTGGGATTCTTAAAAATCGACAAATAATACAGACAAAAAAAAAAATTGTAAAAAAAATCGTTTGTCGGAAAAAAATATTTCCCAGGAAAAATGGCTGAGGAACTTTCGTTCCCAATTTTGAGAAGGATAAACCCCTCAAGAGATTCCTCAACTGATACGCAGAAGGACCCGGGTTCAAATCCCAGTAAGAAGCGGTGAGAAAATTTTAATTGACAAAAAAAAGTTAATAATCAGAAATTACCATAAATCCTTATCATTACGACGTAAAAAAGATACAAAAACAATAGTTTGTATAATTTTTTGATATAATTAGCTGTTTTATTTTAATTTGTCCAAAAAAAAAACCGGGAAAAATGATCAGGCCTGATCAGACATGAACAGGCATGAGTCTTCAGACCTGATCAGACATGAAAAATGACCGGGCATGATCAGGCATGATCAGACCTGATCAGGCCTGTTCAGTCCCGGTCATTTTTCATGTCTGATCAGGCCTGAAGACTCATGCCTGTTCATGTCTGATCATGACTGATCATTTTTTCCCGGGTGATCACGTGCGTCAGATATGATCATACATGGCCATAGATGATGTTACGAGCTCATACATGATCATGTGCGGTCATTTCAGTTAGTAACCTGGCTGTAATAATCAGACTTATACATGCCCATGTGAACTCATACATGTCCATGTATGACCATGCATGATTATGAACGATCATGAATGAGCATATACACTCGTATCTGAGCATACCATAAATTTCCCGATCTGGATTACACACGACAACCTATGATCATATATGATCATTAGGGCCAGGGACTTCGTCTGGTGGGGGTAAACTAACACACATTAACCACGTCTGTGTGATGGCAATGTTCAGGTTCCACAGTGAAAAATTTTATATGTCAACGAAAACTAACACACGTAAACACATCTGTGTAATCGGCAATGATTGTTCGTTAGTTTCCGGTCCCACAGTGACAAAGTTCAGATGTCAGAATAAAATGTTGAACTTAACCCTCCTGACCAGTCCGATAAGTATAGACCATGCAAGAGTATGTAGTATACATTTAACTATACATGCAAGTTCAAGACTGCCCGTGTGTGGATAACGGGCAGCTCTCCGTGACTTAGATACAGGAAAAGCTATTTATGTCACTGCGTATTGAAAACCACTATTCTAACCTCGCTTCGCTCGGTTACAACGCGTTTCTCCGACGCAGCATGCGAAGCCACTGGGCGTATTCAAGGGTGCGAGTGTGTATCAAAACGAGCAGCTCTCCGCAACCCAAGCAATTAGAATTGAGAATAATTATGCTATCCGAAATTTCTGAAGATGAGACGCACTTAGACATGTTACAGCTGATTTTTGGTGCTTCTCATATATCCGAGTCCATCTGTGCATAATCAAGCACATAAAAAACAGGCAGCTTTAGGTATAAAAAAAATATTTCAAATTAAAATATTTTATATAAAATATATCCACTATAAATAATTTTTGTCGTTGTTACATAGTCAGATGAGTTTCGACTTATATCGGCAGCTGCTGCGAGAAGTGAATGAAAGAATGCCCTATAGGGAAACGGACAGCTCGCAATAACTTAGTAGATTGAATTTTAAAATGATTGTCCTGTCGGAAATTTGAGGATATGTGACCCACTCGGACATATCTGTGCAGTCCTCCGTTCCTCATGCAATGATGTAATAAAATAATTGCTTTCTTGAAATTACCCTGATGATATGACACGTTCATACGCGCTTCCGCCGAGTTTGGAAGCAACAACGATTGGCAAACCCATGAAAAACTAAATAGAATTAAATAAAGCATCTAATTAGCGTTGAAGACTAATTTCAGTCAAAATAATACAAAAATAAATACAAAGATGAGGATAAAAATCAAGACAAAAATCAAGACAAAAATCAAGACAAAAATCAAGACAAAAATCATGCCGAAAATCAACTGAAAAATCAAGACAAAAATTGAGAAAAAAATAAAGACATAAAATAATACGAGAATCAATACAGAAAATGAGATAAAAATCGATACCGAAAAATAGGAAGAAAATCAATACCGAAAGTAAGATAAAAATCGAGACTAAAAATAATACGAAAATCAAGACAGAAAATAAGATGAAAATCAAGACGAAAATCAAGACAGAAATCAAGACAAAAATCAAGACAAAAATCAAGACAAAAATCAAGACAAAAACCAAGACGAAAATCAACTGAAAAATCAGGACAAAAATCAATACAAAAAACAAGACATAAAATAATACGAGAATCAATACAGAAAATGAGATAAAAATCAATACCGAAAAATACGAATAAAATCAAGACCGAAAATCAGATAAAACAAAATCAAGCCAAAAATGAAGACAAAAATCAAGATGAAAATCAAGACAAAAATCAAGACGAAAATCAAGTGAAAAATCAAGACAAAAATCAAGACATAAAATAATACGAGAATCAATACAGAAAATGAGATAAAAATCAATACCGAAAAATAGGAAGAAAATCAAGACGAAAATCAAGACAAAAATCAAGACGAAAATCAAGACGAAGATCAATACCGAAAATAATAAAAAAATCGAGACTAAAAATAATACTAAAATAAAGCCAGAAAATAAGATGAAAATCAAGACGAAAATCAAGACAGAAATCAAGACAAAAATCAAGACAAAAATCAAGACAAAAATCAAGACAAAAATCAAGACGAAAATCAAGACGAAGATCAATACCGAAAATAAGATAAAAATCAAGACTAAAAATAATACGAAAATCAAGACGAAAATCAAGACAGAAAATGAGATTAAAAAAATCAAGACAAAAATCAAGACAAAAATCAAGACGAAAATCAAGACAGAAAATATGATAAAAAAAAATCAAGAAGAATCAATACAGAAAATGAGATAAAAAACAATACCGAAAAATAATACGGAAATCAAGACAGAAAACATGATAAAAAAAAAATCAAGACGAAAATCGAGACGAAAATAATGTAAAAATCAAGACTAAAAATAATACGAAAATAAAGACATAAAATAAGATGAAAATCAAGACGAAAATCAAGACAAAAATCAAGACAAAAATCAAGACGAAAATCAAGACGAAAATCAACTGAAAAATCAAGACAAAAATCAAGACAAAAATCAAGACATAAAATAATACGAGAATCAATACAGAAAATGAGATAAAAATCAATACAGAAAAATAGGAAGAAAATCAAGACCGAAAATAAGACAAAAATCAAGACAAAAATCAAGACGAAAATCAAGACGAAGATCAATACCGAAAATAAGATAAAAATCAAGACTAAAAATAATACGAAAATCAATACAAAAATAAGATGGAAATCAAGACAGAAATCAAGACAAAAATCAAGACAAAAATCAAGATGAAAATCGAGAATAAAAATAATACGAAAATCAAGACTAAAAAATGGAAAAGAATACATAGATCGAGTACATGTAACTCGCGGCCGTTGCGGCCGATCGAATACATGGCACTCGCGGCTTTTGCGGCCGATCGAATACATGTCACTCGCGGCCTTTGCGGCCGATAGAATATTATATGTCATTCGCGGCCTTTGCGGCCGATAGAATACATGTCACTCGCGGCCTTTGCGGCCGATAGAATACATGTTACTCGCGGCCTTTGCGGCCGATAGAATACATGCCACACGTCTAATTCAATAAATTATAAAAAATTCGTCTCATATAAAATAATTTGATTGTAAATAAATAAATAAACGTCATTCGTATCATATTAAAATAATTTACGTGTGAATAAATATAGGGATATCTACGGAACAGTTATTCATATTCATTAATATTTCTCTCTATTTTCTATTTTACTATGTATAGGGGCAACCCGTCAATAAAGAACTAAATAAATAAATGAATAAAGAATATTCATATTCATTATTCGAATTATATCATACTTCTTAAAAATATGCCACCAATAAATTTTATTCCTGTCTAATAAATCAGTTCATCATTCAAATAAATCTTTTGTATGGGTTGTAACCGCGATTTCCTTTCGAAAGGGGAGGAAGAAGAAAAACTCCTCGCGTTACCCTACGGCGCTTATCTCTAGTTTTAATCGAATAATAATAAAATCACCAAAATTAGAAATATCAATAATAATCAGACTTTTGTTGGGCGCCAGACGCGAACAGCGTCAGTTATTAATTAAATACTAATTTTACCAGAGACTTACGACGGATGTGCTTCGGCTAGTTCAGTTTATAAATCAGAGGGTAGAGGGGGTAGGTTACCAGGTGGAAAAAGAATTATGCAATGAAATAACACAGATTTGATTCGAAACGGTATTTGCGTTTTAATCAAAACTTCATAAATTAGATTCACATTAGCTCGATACGATAATATCAACAATAGTCTTTAATCGAGAGAATATCAATTCCGATACGATATATTAACAAGAGTTCTCTAATTCAGATAATAATAGATTCGAGCCAAAAGTTAACAAATCTCTAATTTAACGAAGATTGCGCTCAATACGAGCTAATAAATATTTTACCGAATTACCAGTAACGACATAAATCGGGGATTACCCCGGAACGATCAAACACTATCAAATAACTCAATTCTAACGTGGATAATTTCCCAGAACAAATTATATAATATAAAAAAAAAGGAAAACGGGACGATAATAATGCTCTCCACGGCTACAACTACGTTCGCAATACCCAAGATAGCCAAGACAGATTATAGAACTAATTACTAATATTTCACTAATAGAAAATCAAGAAAGATAGTAGCTCAACTACAAAGAATAGGACACTAAGGTCCGCAATAACTAATTAATAGCGAATTTTGTGCTAGATTGCACGAGGACTTCGCCTCAAACCATGCTCAAGCAACCAAAAAGACAGCCAGTCACGAATTAACTCAATAATTAAGCCAAAGGATGTTATGATTCGGCACGAGACGATATTATTAAAGAAAACAGCAGCAATCAAATACTACAGCACCACGAGACCTCATGGCCCAACGCCTGCGTAGAAAAATATACTCTATAATCAGAATTCGTACTCGATGCCATACAATTAATCAAGAATTAGTTCGTGACTTTACAATAAATTATGCAGGCTTACCTTACGTTGTTTTCTGGCCTCAAGGCACTGAACTACACTAAACTAATTAAATTAACAATAGACTCTAAATTTGGAAAAGGGACTCTAAGTTATTAAAAAATTCGGACTCTAATAAAATGTAAACTCGAGACGATACGATGTATTGCGTGCGGCACAGTCGGCAGTCGAACGTAGAAGAGACGGATCCTTGGTGCTCCCTTTGGCTCGCTAGGTGATGAGTTGCGAACGTTCTCACGTGCTCCTGTGATTGGCCTAATTAGGCGACGTAAGTGGGGTGGGTCTAACGGGCAGTTTTCGGGTGTCACGCTAGGATCCCGCTGACGGAATTATGCTTTCTTCTAGATCTGGATCGTAACTCGTCCGGGTCCTGGCAGCGATCTCAGCTGATTTATGTAGGTCGGACGGACTAAGGCGCGCTAATTTCAAAATCGAAATCGTGTCGCAACGGAGTTGTAACAATCGTAGTGAAGGCCGGCATTACAGCTATCGTAGTTTTCTTACTCCCTGATTTTCGTCGACTCGGAGTAGCTCTCCAGTCGTCCACTCATCCTAAAGTTTTCATAACTGGAGGATCTGGCTGCAGTCAGGGCGATCCTGAACCGGGTCTTCGCCTCGGCTGCACCATTTGCGTCGCGGAAGGTCACCAGAACCTCCTCACACGAGGTAGCTGCTCTTTGTCGAGACGATATTCGTGAGCTTCCTTGGCCAACACGTCGACGGTACGATAATCAGGAGGGTAGATATTCTTCCTCTGGTTCAGCTCCAGGCTGAATAGTCGTCAATGAAGGAGGCTGTAGTGAGCTACTTGATTCGCCCAGCCCTATACGCTATCATCGCGGCATCCAGTCTTTGTACGATAAGGCCATCGTCGATGCAACTCTGGCGAGTCTAGGGAGGTTGCTCCCTCGGTGGATGTTGACTCCGTTGTGCGCCGAGGCGCGTTGAACAATTTTCATAAAAAGAGAAGTGATGCAAACAAAAAGGATTAGAAATATGATACCCTGCCTAATTCTGTCTTGGCTCATCCTAGGTAGCCTGCCGACCGTGCACACCCGTTATCTTGTTCAGTAGCCCCTGGGACGCTTGCACAAAGTGCAACGTCACAGGGTGTAGTGACTGTGCTGGGCTCGACATTGTCATGAATTACGCGGTATAAACATTTCAAATGAATATCCTTCCGAATTCATTTATTGAACCAAAAAAACAAAAACAATGATAAAACACACGAACATAGAAAAAAAAGTCGTCCTTCTCACAATTGTATACGAAGCCAACGAGCGGTTATCGAAATGTAAGTACTACCGTATTAAATTACATATTTTATTAATTCATTAAAGTTGTAACCGTTCAAATGTGGAAAAATAATGCCTTGTCCGTCATGAAGTGTCCTAATTGCTATTAACATCGATATTAACATACGAATATAAGTAGGAGAATATAAAAACGCTTCAGTATATCTAAAACGTAAGCGCGACCATTTTTATACGTTCTGAAGTATGAAAGATCAATTTAATTTTTTTTAAACTTTGGCGCTTCCAATTTTTTTGAATAACAATTATATAATTAAAATAAATTCATTCCATCTAAGAAAAAGTAGTTGTCGTAGGGTACAGGTTGCTGCGTTGCATGAAATTTCTTCAAATTCATGAACTATGTATCAAAATAGCATTAATCATCTGTGAAGGAACTGAGTCACTCGAGTGTCACTGTTTTTTTTTTTTTTTTTTTGGTCAGTTTCTTATGGAATTCACAATAAATAATTACTCCAAATGATAAGAACATACACTTTTCGGTTTCCAGAATACGATTAAAAATGGGATCCAGAATTTCAACAAAAAAGGGTGAGTTGCATGTGATGACGATCATTGGCAAGGTTTACTTATGTGTGTTATTGAAAGCTTGCCAAGAAAGTTAACTGTACTATATAAATTACGTTGTTATTCATTAAATTGAATTTTTCACGGCAGAGGTTGAGGTTGATGCGGCTGCGGCTGCGGCTGCCACGATGGAGCAACGGATGGCGAATTTGGAGGCCGAAAGATTGGCGGAGTTGCAACAGAAAAGAGAGACAGAAATTGAAAGAAAAAAGGAGGAGGAGCTCGAGATGGAAGTGGAAAGGAGAGTAGCGGCACGGATACAAAAAATACATTTAAAAGAATTGAAGAAAAAAGAGCTGGCGGCCGAAATTGAGGAGAATATTCGTCAAGTGGACGAGGACCGGTGCGACAAAAATCAAGGGCCGGCAGGAATAAAGCCATACGCGATGCTCGGTATGTAGATCTATTCTGCTGAAGGTAGATGATTGAAAAATGTGAAGATGTTTTCAAAATTAATAAAAATCGAATTTGTCAAATGATTAAATACCTATTTATCGACACTGTGCACTAGGGTAGTTCAAAAAAGACCTGCGTTCTAATTGAAGTTGAAATGAAATGAGGCAGTAGTGAATATTGTCCTGAGAACTCAGGTCATCTTTGAACCACCCTACTGTGCACCCTCGCAAGTATTATTGACCGCATCCTATATCACTCATTTTTTGGTGAGTGAAAAACATTTCATTTTATAATATTTTGTTAGTTACAGATGGTCGAATCGCCAGCAGCCGTACTAAATCGTTTTTTTTTTTTGAATTTAAAATATAATAAATATATATTTGTAAATTTAATAAATTGAATAATTATTTAAAAATTGATAATTGTTGATTATTTATTCATAACCAAGGAAGCAGTATTTTTATCAAAACCGCCAGGCTTAACTGACAAATATTCAGATAAACTACTCAACAAAATAAAGGGCCCCCCCCCCCCCCCCCAGCATAACCTGCCATTTCCAGACGCCTTGACCGATTCACTTGAAATTTATACCAGGGTTGGTCCCAAGTGTTTCCAACTTGGGCCCGAAGCTGATATTCTGTATCTTCAAGGGTTGCGATGTGGCACTCCGAAAACCAACCCTTTGCGTAAAATCAAAGTCACAGGTCTGTGGCACCGGGTTCCAACATCGATTTTGCGCCCAAAAAATGTTTGGGCAACTTTTGGTCGAGCCAGACGATTCAGTCCACTGCTGAATCATACACCCCCACCTATTGAACCCCTCCGCTTCCATCCCTCTATCATCCGAGGGTGGGCAAAACATTTTGACACATTTTCGAGCATCGGAGACACAAAAGCGTTTCCGAATCGTTTTTACGGTTCAGTAGAGCACTTGCAGCCCATTCGCCCCTGAGCAACTGCAACCAACCACTGAAGAACCCTTAGCCTAGTAGTAACTTTTCACTCCAAGCCACGGAATCAGGAATAGAGAACCCTGGTACAAATTTCAAGTAAATCGGTCAAGGCGTCTGGAAATGGCAGGTTATGCTAGGGGGGGGCCTTTAATTTTGTTGAGTAGTTTAATATATATGGGGAATTCTCCGTTAGAACGTACAGAAATAATAATTCGAAATTTTGATTTCATCAACATTTTTATAGGTGATTACACCTAATGAGAGGAGCTTTCGTGATTTTTTTCGATTTTTTTCGTTCACGTGTTCTTGAGATATGAATTTTTGAATTTTTTTTTTTTTGAAAATTCACAACTTCTTCAAAGATTGACCAAATGAGATGCTTTTTTTTTTTAAAGTTTGGTTTTAAACTATACTTCAAGAAAAAAATTACATGAAACGTGAATATCATCAATTGCGGTATGATTTTTTGATTTGAAGCTCAAACTTGTCGATTTCCAGAGGTTGGACACTTTTTTTTTTTTTTTTATCCTGATAAAAGCGCTTGTTTTTTTCAGAAATTATGCCGTCGGATTTATCGTGGGGTCATATCCCATTCTATTGATTTTTCAATTCAAAATTTCGTTCTGGAGAATAAGGCTTCTATATCAAATCAGACCAGCAGATTTCGTTAATTTTTTACTCTCTCCGGAACTCGTTCACTCAAGTTCACTATTTTGAAAACTGGGGACTATTTTTCACAAAATTTTCGCGAGTTGAATCCCGCTATCAATATCAAATAATCTGTCCATGCTGCGATGTTTTTTTTCTACTGGGAAATCACACAATTCGTGAAAACGTCCGACTTCTGTGTACTTAAATCTAAACTAATATGAATTTCTGCTATCGTACCTAAAGCTTATTTCGGTCTGGAAGAAGGACAAAAAACATAACAATTCAAAGAAGACAACTTTCAACATTCATCGACATTTATTAGGAAATGATGTACAAAGAATGGTATGAAAAATTCATATATTATGCGCTATTGTCGTTAATTCTACTATACTTTATTTAATTTTTTTCTTTTAATTTCACGACATTCTTTTGGGAAAATTTGAAAATCTTCATCAAATGAATATTTTCTCAATTGTAGCCGATTTTCAGAAGTAACGATAACTGAATGAATTTTCTGTGTACCTGGAATGGTTTTAGCATTCTTAAATCGATCCTGAAGATCTTTATCAGCTTTATCATGATCAATTCGAGAACTGAACAATACCGTTGTTGTTTTAAAATGCTCAGAAGCCCACTGAAACAATGCTTGTGCATTAAGTATTTGGTTTCCCGGAGATTTACTCTGTAGACTCGCCCGTGCAGCCCATCTCTTTAAAGTGGCTCCTATACCATCACATGCAGACTTTTCATGTGCAGTCGCAAAGAAATGCCATTCTGCTGTGATTTTCATATGAGTCGAGTGGTGCATTAAATTACTGAAGGTGTATCGATTTTTGAAATGTTGCGCGGCTCCATCGGTGAAGTAAATCACCTTCGTAACAGTGAATTGATTTCGCAATTTTTCGATGATCCTCCTTTGAAACTCCCATACTGCAGTCGTCGAGTGTTGCAAATTGTCTCATAATATTGCCCTAGATCCATGTTCAATATTATTGTTTTTTTTATAGTAGTAAACAACTGTGAAAATGGTGCATTGAGAATTGTTCCAATGAAAACTTTGGATAGCGTTTTGAGCGACGAAAGCATAATTTTCGGCGAAATCCATTTGAATGAGGAATTCGCTGTCCTTCAGAGTTTCCTTTCGAAAATCAACATATTGTGACTGTTGTTTTGTGATGAAGTCATGAGTTTTAAGCTTAATGATTCTTTCACATAAAAGTTCAATAAAGGTATCGTTTTCTACAATGTTTAAAGTTATCGTTGCTCGATCAGTATCAGTCCACGAATAATATTTAATACGGCCAAGTTCATTTTCATCACAAATTTTCTGCAAAAACTCCATCAACGGCTCTATTCCTGGACATTTTTTACACTCTTCAAGATGACACTTTGCACTCACCTCTCGACAAGTTACGATGTTGATGAAGTCGTGGTAATTAGTCAGGTTATGCTCAGAGCCTTTTGTAAGTTCTGCGAAGTTCAGGGCTTGAATCATCAATTTCACATTTTCGTGATGTACACACAAACATACGCAGTGAGTACCACTTCCGCCAGCCAAAATACATTGTTTAGGTCGTAATTTCGCGAATGTAGAAAAGCTGATTCTTGTCTCAGGATGACTGGTTTCGAACAATCGATACAATTCTTTCAAATTGCAATAGACAAGCCTTTTTTGGACATGTATACGTTTGCCACATGGTTGTTTGATTGATAGGAAATCTTTTCTTCCACCCAATTGTTTACTGTTCGAATCACTTTCATAAAAAGACGTTACTAATTTAACTACATCCTCAGATAGCTTCTTTCTGCTTGATCTACGTGAATCTTTCGATACGTCACGGGAGTCTCTAGATTTCCTCACCATCCAGCGAGTTGTATTAAAAAAACGACTCGTCGTTTCAATACTCCAACTATCAGGAACTAGGGACAAAATGAATAATTTTTCGGATTTTGTGATACCAGCTTCTTCAAATCTCGTTCTCATTTTTTCTAATATTTCCTTCTCGCCATCCGAAGAATTACTGTTCCCACCATTACCAGGTCCATTGACTTTCATTTCTTCCAACGGAGTAGGATGATATGTTAGATCCTTGTTATCGGTTTTGCTTGACGTTGTAGTTTTGCTACTGAAACTTGGTGAAGATTCATATGACACCGTATCTACTGATTGATTGTCTATGCGAATCGATTGCTCTAGTGGTGCCATATTCCTTTCTTCATTGAACAGTTTTTCTTCGATTATTTCCATATTTTCCTCATATTCTTCATCCTCTCGTTCATTTTCTTCAATTTTAATATTCTTTAGAAGTTGGGGCGGTAATCCTGTTAACGTACGACGACATAAATCACAAACTTTACATGTTTCTAAGGATGGAACTTTGTGGATTATTGTTTTTGACGGTACACGTAAGCCTTTTTTGATACAATGTGCTTTTAATTTGAACGGATTACAACACCGATCACGAAACGTCACAGTCTTCATGACTATACTCGTTCTAACTTGAACCGTAACTGAACGAAAAAAAGAATATAATCTTCACAGTGTATGTGTATACAACATTTAGAGATCAAGGTTAGGTATTCTGATGAAAAAAATAAAAGACAGTAGAATTCATGACAATGGCGCGTAATACATGGAATTTTCATTCGATTTTCATCGCAGCATGGACAGATTATTTAATATTGATAGCGGGATTCAACTCGCGAAAATTTTGTGAAAAATAGTCCCCAGTTTTCAAAATAGTGAACTTGAGTGAACGAGTTCCGGAGAGAGTAAAAAATTAACGAAATCTGCCGGTCTGATTTGATATAGAAGCCTTCTTCTCCAGAACGAAATTTCAAATTGAAAAATCAATAGAATGGGATATGACCCCACGATAAATCCGACGGCATAATTTCTGAAAAAAACAAGCGCTTTTATGAGGATAGAAAAAAAAAAAAAAAAAAGTGTCCAACCTCTCGAAATCGACAAGTTTGAGCTTCAAATCAAAAAATCATACCGCAATTGATGATAATCACGTTTCATGTAATTTTTTTCTTGAAGTATAGTTGAAAACGAAACTTTAAAAAAAAAAAGCATCTCATTTGGTCAATCTTTGAAGAAGTTGTGAATTTTCAAAAAAAAAAAATTCAAAAATTCATATCTCAAGAACACGTGGACGAAAAAAATCGAAAAAAATCACGAGAGCTCCTCTCATTAGGTGTAATCACCCATAAAAATGTTGATGAAATCAAAATTTCGAATTATCATTTCCGTACGTTCTAACGGAGAATTCCCCATATGTAATATAAAATTCATAATTTTTTGCCTTCACAAGGGTTCTTCTAGGTTTATACAGCTCCGTGTACTCTGAAATGCTTTGGCGGAGGTAAATTGGTCTGACCCGCCAACGCCGATTCCTCCACCGAGAATTGAGGCGTCTTCTAATAATTTGCACACGTTGTTGGGGATGGATCTTGTCGCAACGCGATATCTATGGATATTTATACATATTTCTTACGTGTGCATGTAGTACGTACCTCGTAGTCTTGCTTGTACGGAATTAGCGTCGGATTTCACTTTTTCACACACAATTATTAATAAATTATTTTACTCGTCAATATGCTGGCTTAGAACCGGCGAGTTTGTCTGAAACACGTGTAGCAGGGTTCGGCCGCGCCGGTGTTGGCGCGCAGCCACGCGAGAACGAACGGCAACGTCGTAACGTCCGTCTTCCTTGCAGACGCGCACCGTCGTAGTCGTAGCCCGTCCTAACCTATAACGTTCACCATGAGCAACCATTGTCAGATTGTATGCTCGTAGAATTATACTCATAGATTGAGTATAATAAAGAATTCGGTCGCTGTGTCACGATTCATATTTTCGTATTTATACTCAGATTCATTGACTGGGATAGATCAACACGAGAAAGAATCATAGTTCTACTCTTCATCAAGTGATGTATCAAGCCAGAATGATTCACAAAGTCCGGAGCATAATCCTTAGTCTAAAAGCACAGGCTGCAGACGAATTGAGAATAACGTTATCCGAAAAAATCAACACAGCTAGGCCTATACAGTCCACGCAAGCTTTGGGTGGAGGTGAGTGTTCTTTGCGAGGGCACATAAATAACATTGATATCAAAATACCACAATTCAAAGATGGAATCCTACAGTATTTTTATCAGGCACCGACATAAAAATTTTGATATTAAAAATGTACCTGAAATTGCGAAACTGGTTTTGACTTAAGGGAAGACCCTAGTTGAACTGAAAACTTTTACATCTTTTTTCAATTTACTGCTACGCTCTGAGAGAACATTCTAATGACTCAGTTTTTCTACAGTTGATTACCCGGGAAAAAATGTTCAGACATGATCATGCCTGTTCATGTATGATCAGGCCTGAAATTAGACATGATCATGTCTGTTCATGTATGATCAGGCCTGAAATTAGACATGATCAGGTCTGTTCATGCCTGTTCATATCTGATGCCAGACATGATCATGCATGATCATGAATGATCAGGCCTGAAGCGCCCAATACGTTCAGGCCTGATCATTCATGACCATACCTGTTCATGTATGATTATGCCTGATGCCAGACATGATCATGCCTGTTCATGTATGATTACGCCTGCTGCCAGACATGATCATGCCTGTTCATGTATGATCAGGCCTGATGCCAGACCCGATCATAAATACGTTCATGCCTGATCATGCATGGCCATGCCTGTTCGTGTATGATTATGCCTGATGTCAGACATGATCATGCCTGTTCACGTATAATCAGGCCTGACGTCAGACCTAATCATAAATGCGTTCATGCCTGATCATGCATGGCCATGCCTGTTCATGTATGATTATGCCTGGAAGGTTGAAAACCTCCGCTCTGCTCTAACTATGTCGCTCTGATCAGGCCTGATACGTGATCAGACCATGATCGGCCATGAGCATCAGGCCTGATCAGACATGAACAGGCATAATCATGTCTAATTTCATACGATATGATCAGACATAACTGATATAAGTCAAAGTCCAATCATTTATAGGTCTATATATAATTATAAAATATTATTATTATTATTATATTATTGTTATTATTAATCATATATGGTCTATATATAATTAGATATGATCAGACCTGACTGATATAAGCCCATGTGTAATCATATATAGGTCTGATGTAGGTCTATATATGATCACATCTGATCAGACCTGATTGTTATGAAACCTCAATATACAGGGTTATTCAGAATTCGTGACGAATCTCTCGAGGGGTTAATCTTTGACAAAATCGGGATCGAAAGTTCTTCAGCCATTTTTCCGAAAAATGATTTTTTTCCTTGGAATCATAACACATTTTTTATATATCTTCCACCGAATAAAAAACTTTTGGGATCCTTCAAAATTGACAAATAAAACAATAAGAACAAAAAAAATCGTTTGTCGGAAAAAAATATTTCCAAGGAAAAATGGCTGAGGAACTTTCGTTCCCAATTTTGACAAGGATAAACCCCTCAAGAGATTCGTCATGAATTCTGAATCACCCTGCATACCCATACATATTCTTTGACAATTTAAACAATAAAAACCTGAATATTATAATATTATTAAATTAGCCGTTTTGCCCCACAAAGTTATAGAATTCCTCCAGTCAATAAAATAAACGTTTAATCTCTTTCAATAAATAGAATACACAGCATTTTCAGATTAGTAATTTTTTCTGCTGAAAAATTTAAAGTAGTCATATTGCCTCACATTCCCTAAAATACAAAAACAATTCAAGAATCGTTCGATCATCATAATCAATATTAAGTGCATTCGTTAAGGTTGATAAAATTTTCGTGTCAAATACATATAGACATTCTGAAAGTATCAACTATCAAATACGTAAAGCAGCAAAGTGGTAGAAGCTTCGACGGATACGCAGAAGGACCCGGGTTCGAATCCCAATAAGAAACAGTCAGAAAATTTTAATCGATAAAAAAAAGTCAATTATCAGAAATAACCATAATTCCGGACCATTACGACGAATAAAAGATATAAAAACAAAATAGTTTTTATGATTTTGTAATTTAATTGACTGTTTTATTTTAATTTGTCCAAAACAAATGATTAAATCTGATCATATCTGATTATATATAAGCAGACATGATCAGACCTGGCCAATTATACATGGTTATATATGGTCATATAGAGACAAATTTCGTTCATGATCATTAATGATAAGGTCATATATGATTATTTATATTCATATACAACTATTTTTTCCCGGGTAGTGCTATTTTGATACATAGTTCATGATTTTTCCAGATCTTATGTCCTCCGCTGAACATAAATTCAGTCCACCGAAGAAAAGGCAGTTGTCGTAGGATGCAGGTTGCTGCGTTGGATGAAATTTTTTAAACTTTTGAGGAAATATTATTTATGAATGTAATTTCTGAACAAACTAATAATATTCGATGAATGTAATTTTAGGACATAGAAATTCAATTCAGGGACATGACTTATCTATTACATAATTATTGTCTTACAGAAGTTCGATTCAGAACCACGAAAATATGTTCACGAAGAAATTTTATATTCAGAGCGCTCCAGCTTTTCATTGTATTTCGGAGTCCTGCAGTATCTATACCCATACATGGCTATGTAGTTCATACTTTGGCTTTATATCTTATGAAACTTAAATTAAATTAAATTAAATTCGAGAAGTTTATTGTGGAAAAGCAAAAAAAAAATTTTACATCTGAGTACATCATATGAAATAAAATAATAATATATAATATATAATATATATCACCCGCTTAGTGGACAATTATATCCAGTATAATAATTTAACCAGATTTCGACGGTCCGTATCGATTCTCAGTCTCTCCTCCCTGGCCCGTCTTCGCTGTAGTGCATAATATGCAGCTCGGTTTGCTTGATTGTAAGCCATCATCGCAGCCATTTATTATGTCCATATACTTTCATATATTTTCATCTTATTTTCTGTATTGATTTTCCTATTATTTTTCGTCTTGATTTTTATCTTATTTTCGGTATTGATCTTCGTCTTATTTTTCGTATTGATTTTCGTCTTATTTTTCGTCTTGATCTTCGTCTTATTTTTCGTATTGATTTTCGTCTTGATTTTTGTCTTGATTTTTTGAATATCATTTCTGTCTTGATTTTCGTCTTGATTTTCATCTTATTTTCTGTCTTGATTTTAGTATTATTTTTAGTCTTGATTTCTATCCTATTTTCGGTATTGATCTTCGTCTTGATTTTTGTCTTGATTTATGTCATGATTTTCGTCTTGATTTTCGTCTTGATTTTTGTCTTGATTTTTTTAATCTCATTTTCTGTCTTGATTTTCGTCTTGATTTTCTTCTTATTTTCTGTCTTGAGTTTAGTATTATTTTTAGTCTTGATTTTTATCTTATTTCCGGTATTGATCGTCGTCTTGATTTTGGTCTGGATTTATGTCTTGATTTTCGTCTTGATTTTCGTCTTGATTTTTGTCTTGATTTTTGTTTCGATTTTTTCAATCTCATTTTCTGTCTTGATTTTCATCTTATTTTCAGTCTTGATTTTCGTATTATTTTTATTCTCGATTTTCATCTTGATTTTTGTCTTGATTTTTGTCTTGATTTCTGTCTTGATTTTCATCTTATTTTTGTATTGATTTTCGTATTATTTTTGGTCTTGATTTTTAACTTATTTTCGGTATTGATTTTTTTTTATCATATTTTCTGTCTTGATTGTCGTCGTGATTTTTGTCTTGATTTTTGTGTTGATTTTTTTAATCTCATTTTCTGTCTTGATTTTTATCTTATTTTCGGTATTGATCTTCGTCTTGATTTTCGTCTTGATTTTTGTCTTGATTTTTGTCTTATTTTCGGTCTTGATTTTCGTATTATTTTTAGTCTCGATTTTTATCTTATTTTCGGTATTGATCTTCGTCTTGATTTTTGTCTTGATTTTTGTCTTGATTTTTTTTTATCTTATTTTCGGTCTTGATTTTCTTCCTATTTTTCGGTATTGATTTTTATCTCATTTTCTGTATTGATTCTCGTATTATTTTATGTCTTGATTTTTGTCTTGATTTTTCACTTGATTTTCGTCTTCATTTTAGTCTTGATTTTTGGCTTGATTTTTTTTTATCTTATTTTCGGTCTTGATTTTATTCGTATTTTTCGGTATTGATTTTTATCTCATTTTCTGTATTGATTCTCGTATTATTTTATGTCTTGTTTTTTGTATTGATTTTTGTCTTGATTTTTCAGTTGATTTTCGTCTTGATTTTTGTCTTGATTTTTGTCTTGATTTTTGTCTTGATTTCTGTCTTGATTTTCGTCTTGATTTTCATCTTATTTTCTGTCTTGATTTTCGTATTATTTTTAGTCTCGATTTTTATCTTATTTTCGGTATTGATCTTCGTCTTGATTTTTGTCTTGATTTTTGTCTTGATTTTTTTTTATCTTATTTTCGGTCTTGATTTTCTTCCTATTTTTCGGTATTGATTTTTATCTCATTTTCTGTATTGATTCTCGTATTATTTTATGTCTTGATTTTTGTCTTGATTTTTCACTTGATTTTCGTCTTCATTTTAGTCTTGATTTTTGGCTTGATTTTTTTTTATCTTATTTTCGGTCTTGATTTTATTCGTATTTTTCGGTATTGATTTTTATCTCATTTTCTGTATTGATTCTCGTATTATTTTATGTCTTGTTTTTTGTATTGATTTTTGTCTTGATTTTTCAGTTGATTTTCGTCTTGATTTTTATCTTATTTTCGGTATTGATCTTCGTCTTGATTTTCGTCTTGATTTTTGTCTTGATTTTTGTCTTATTTTCGGTCTTGATTTTCGTATTATTTTTAGTCTCGATTTTTATCTTATTTTCGGTATTGATCTTCGTCTTGATTTTTGTCTTGATTTTTGTCTTGATTTTTTTTTATCTTATTTTCGGTCTTGATTTTCTTCCTATTTTTCGGTATTGATTTTTATCTCATTTTCTGTATTGATTCTCGTATTATTTTATGTCTTGATTTTTGTCTTGATTTTTCACTTGATTTTCGTCTTCATTTTAGTCTTGATTTTTGGCTTGATTTTTTTTTATCTTATTTTCGGTCTTGATTTTATTCGTATTTTTCGGTATTGATTTTTATCTCATTTTCTGTATTGATTCTCGTATTATTTTATGTCTTGTTTTTTGTATTGATTTTTGTCTTGATTTTTCAGTTGATTTTCGTCTTGATTTTTGTCTTGATTTTTGTCTTGATTTTTGTCTTGATTTCTGTCTTGATTTTCGTCCCCTAGCGAATTGAATCATACCGAAATTTTGAGTATATTTTGAGGAAGTTTTGAATATAGTATACATCAGGTTAACTTTTAGGTATGTTTTACGAAAACTTTTCCAATTATACCGAAAAAATACCGAAATAACCGTAAATATTGAGTATGTTTGTGAACTTTTTATACCCGAATTATACTGAAAAATCTCGACTAAGTTTTCAAAAAAATCGATAGATGTCGTTGACAAATGATATTTACTAGAGTCCCTAGAATAAACAGAGTCTAGCAAACGCATGACTCTTTTTGATTGGTCAGTTTGAACTCGCTCAAACATGGCTGCCGATCTAGTGACTTTTGTCTAGTAATAAGCTCAAACCTGGCATTCTAACCTCGACTTCCACAGTCCTCAACATAGACATAGAGCATGGACCGCGCATTCCCTATACTGCCTGTGGTAACGCCAAAAGTGAGAGAGAAAGAAACGGACGTGGCCAACTCTGTCTCTTTCTATGCATTTCACGTTGTTGGTTAGAAGGAAACAGATTTGGCCGCGTCCGTTTCTCTCTCTTTCTAGGGACCGAGCAATTTTCGGCCCGAATGCGTAGTCCATGCTCTATGTCTATGGTCCTCAACCTCATGTCGTGGAGTATGGACTTGCTGTTAATGTAAGTTTACATTCAATATAAAGAAAATTTATACAAGAAAATTCGAAATAAGTGGTTTCGTGTTCAATATTTATTTCCACAATACCCCACCCGCAATGCGCGCGAACATTCAAACTTCGCGCGTACAACTCGCTCAAACATGGCGTCGCGTTTGCTAGACTCTGTTTATTCTAGGGACTCTAATATTTACTGCTTATTCTTCTAGACTACTTTCCACTGTGTACAGTATATCCTAATCTCTATTCTGTTGTTTAGATTTTTGTTAGTTGTGTTTACGTTAGATTTATTCATATCGTAATAAAAAACAATGGATATGAATAAAAAAAGAAAACTTCATCCAACGACAGTGTATAAACGTGATAAAAAAATTTGTCAAGGAGTGTTGCAATTGAATCCTCGGTATTTTGGATCTGATTTGTTACCACAAATACTTTCGCATATTGAGGTAATGTATACATATTTTCTTACATATGATATATTGAAATTGTAAAATATCAAATCAACTTTTTTTTCGACTCCGAGAATTGTTGATAAATTATTAATGTGAAAAAATAATATACAGTCGTGAACTAATAAATCATAACCTAAAAATTAACTTACTGAATTTTGATATGCACATTTTGTTTGTTAAAAAAAGTTGCTATGTGTTGTATTATTTCAAAAAAATTCTCCTTTTAAGGGTTAAGACTACGTGACCGTCAATTGGAGCTGAAAACTATAATTCGAAAAATGATTGTCAACGATTAAAAACAAAATAATATCAATTCTTTGTTGCAGGACTCAGAATCAGAATGTGATGATGTTGAATCTGTCATGTCACTCAATAGTACTACCAATCCAATTCGAAACTCAGAAAACATCAGCTCTCCTTCCCCAACGCAAGAGAATTTTGAATCTTCAACTTCCAATGTGGAAGTATCAATGAACATTGATCATACTGATCTCACTGTTGAATGTCATGACGAGGTGATGAATACTGAAAAAACCAATAGCTTCACCTATGATAGTATCTTGAACAGTTCTATACTTGAATCAGGTGATGATAACAACATCAATGATAACAGCGGTTATTGTGAAAGAGAAGATCATCAGAATAATAACAGCAACGATGATAGTGACGTAGAGAATTATAGCAACGATGACAATAATAATGATTATCGCGATTCTAATAACACAAATTTATACCAGAGTTATGTTTTAAACATACCTTTAGTTTCTTCAGATAAATTAAGCCCTAAAGATCACTTACTTTCAATTTTAGCAATGTCAAGCAGATATAAATTATCGTACAAAGCTACTTTGGATTTCTGCAAATTGATCAATGCTACATATAATTTAAGGTGTTTACCAACTAGTAAAGAAGCATTGAAGTCTGTTCTGGAAAAAGATGAGAGATTGATAACACATCACACATATTGCAGTAAATGTTGCGCGTATTTGGGAGAAGGCCGTGAACCAGAAAAAGACTGCTCTTGTAATCGCTGTGGACCAAAGCAGGAAAACCAATGCTTAAAATATTTTTTAAGTCTAAATTTGTCTTTACAAATTTCAAATTTACTTGCGAGCCCAAACATTGCTGATTCGTTAAACTACCGATTTACTAGAATAAAAAAAGATCAAGATGCCATTGAAGATATTTATGATGGGGCTGAATATAAAAAACTTTGTACGCCTGGAGAATTTTTAAGTAATCCTCATAACTTTTCATTTACATTCAACACTGATGGATGCAAAGTTACTCATTCATCAAAATTAAGCGCTTGGCCAATCTATGTTCAACTCAATGAACTGCCACCACATCTGAGAAAAAAACATATTTTACTAGCTGGAATATTTGTTGACACTAAGGAACCTGTAATGAACTATTATTTACGACCCTTCACCGATCATGTTAGAGCTTTACATGAAGAAGGAGTCATTTGGAATCCAACGCCAACCTCGGAAGTACAATCGAGATTTGTTGCACTAGTAGGATCGGTAGATACACCAGCTCGATCTGAAGTGCTACGGATGAAACGGTTCAATGGTTTTTTTGGTTGCACCATGTGCTATGCATCTGGTAAAAGTATAGGTAGAAAGCATGTTTACCCTGTAAAACACAACGCTGATAAACTGAGAACAGATAAAGAAATGCGTGCCGATATGAACAAAAGTTTTCAAACAAATACAGAAATTAATGGTGTCAAAGGACCATCGGCGTTAATGTTGCTGCCCTTATTTGACTTGTCCAAAGGAATGGTCGTTGATAGTATGCATTGTTGTTTTCTTGGAGTTATTAAATGGCATACTAAATTACTATTAAAAAAAGATTATAAAGTAGTTACAATAAATAATCAAAAAAAGAAAGTTGTTGTTGATTACTATATAGGTCGACCTGAACAGAAAAAAAAAATAGATTCCAGATTGTTAGCCATAAAACCACATAACATCCGTTCAAGGCTACCAAGATCTATAGATACTATGGCAACTTGGAAAGCTTCAGAATTACGCAACTGGCTTGATTATTGTGTGATTTGCCTGAAAGATATTCTTCCCAAACAATATTTAGATCATCTTGGTTTATTAAGCGAAGCAGTAAACATACTGAATAGTGACTCGATATCACCTGAAGAACTGAAACGCGCCAAAGATTTGCTTAAAAATTATGTCACATTATTTCAAAAATATTTTGGATTGACAAATATGACGTATAACTTACACTTACTGACTCACATAACTGATAGCGTTCGGGATTGGGGTCCGTTTTGGGCAAATTCGACATTTGTGTTTGAATCTTGGAATATGAGGATTGGTAAGAATATTACAAGTCCACAATCCCCATGCGTTCAGGTAACTGATAGATATTTGCTGTCAAAATATCTTTTTAGTTGCGTTGAAGATAATTCAATAGCTGAAGAAACCCGAAAAACTATAAGAAGGCTGATGAATGTGCCGCTAGTTGAAGGTTGTCACAATAAAATAGTTGGAAAAGGAAAAGCCACAAAAGTGAAACCGAATGAATGTGAGAAACACGCCCTTGCTATATCAGGATTTCACCTAAACAGCTTAAATTGCTATTTTAAAGGAACGATTAATAGCGTTAATTTCAGCTGCAGAAAAGAAAAAGAAACAAAATTTTGTAATTCATTTATGTATTGCAATGGTATAGGCTTTGGTGAAATTTTAAAATTTGTTTCTTTTCTGACTGAAAATAAGACAATTAACGGAATAATTTTTCTGAAGTATCAAGAAATTAATGATAACTTAAGTGTGTCTTATGTTAAAAAAGTTATTTGTTCTAATGATATCGTTTTTGTTGACGAAAGATCAATTATTAGTCCTGCAATTAATATACGATTGAATGATGATTCATATGTGTTTAAAGTACCCAATTCATGGGAGACTGACTAGATATTAATTGTTTATTTAGAACTCTTTTATCATCTTTAGATTACAGTATATTATATAATTGGGATTGTAGTTGTTCATGACGTATTATTTAATGTTTCAGATCCATTTACTGCCTTTTGTTGGGCACTGTTAAACAAATTATTTTATACGTAACGATTCAAAAATAGTAGTTTTCTAAAAAATACAAAAATAGATTGGATGTTTCCATAAATTAAACAATTTCTGACTACTCAAATAGAAGTTACTCAAAATTTACTCGTTTCTGATATCAAAAATTTATGATATGCTACAGTGTAACATTCTATAGAGAATAGTTAGAATCAATTGGAATCTCCAGGAGAATAAGTTCTGATAAATTTTAAATTTTATCCTAACAACTCCAGCAAACTTTTATCAATACGTCGATTGAAATTTCTTATTAATGTACTTATTTTTTTAAATATTGTAAAACTAATAAATGTTTTTTAATTGACGATTTTAAATGAATAACTCAATTGGTATTGAATTTCTATTTAAAATGGCCATGAATTGTTTATGATCAGTTGTTGTGGTACAGACCATGAGAAATATATTTTAAACAATACTTCTCAACAATTAGTCTCCGAAGGATAAGACTCGTAAATATTTTTGAAAGTTTTTGTGCGAATATTATTTATACCGAGAATATTCGGTGAGAGTAGACAACCCCTCCCTACGACAAAACTAACACAGGCGCGCACCGCGTGCGTGAGGCTCGGCGGGCGGGGCTAAGCGACCAGTGATGCTTCCACCGAATCTTCCGTGCTAGGCCGAATCCGTATAGCCCATCCACACTAACTCGATAAATACTATAGCCCATCCCCGCTAACTCGATAATTACTCAATTTGAAAAGCAATCATTACACTGAACACGGAAAAGAATGAACGCGAATAAAATGCATTCGCCTGACGTGAACATTTATTTTCAAATTTATCAACGAATAACAACTAATAATATCAATTAATTGGATTTAAGTATTGATTATCAGTGTTTAGGAGCGATATTTGAGACAAATTGGAACAGGTAAGTGGAGGGTGAATCATTGAAGACAACATGGTCGAAAATTGGTTTATCTATTGATTTATTTATTTAGTCGAACGTAGTACACTTTTACTCAAACCATTTTTGTCTCTCAACGACTACGTCTATCGGAGACCCGAGTGCTGACATGTACCTCAGCTCGGCTTCATAGCGTGCGGAGGGGATTTGTCGCAGGAGTTTGTAGTACGTCGACAATCAGGTGTCGGAGAAGAATAAATTCATACTAGTTGAAGAAGATGTTGCTATCCCAGGTCATCGTTACTTCCTCTGAAACAGCAAGGTAAGAGTATAACTGACTATCATGAGAATTTATAAGTCTTTTCGATATCCGTTAACTTTGTATCCTACGTACCCAATGACTGATCGCCCGCTAACTCTTGAGGAGAAATATCGCCGGTGTCGTTGTCCAAGCTGATCTCAGGCAACAGACTGCGAAGAGTGATCGAGAACCAAGCAGGGATCGAAGAAACGAGAGCTAGCAACAGCGTCGGCGAGGCTTGGCAGCGTACGGAGTAGCTTCGTTGCAAGAGTTCGTAGCCCGTCGACGATATTCATCGAACATTTCTTACTCGTCTAACGACCATTCAACGTTCATGTCTCGTAGCAGGCGAGGAGCCTCGTCGCAGATCTCCTCTGGACTCTGGCGAAGCCACGCCGCACAAAATTGAATAGAAAATGCTTACCAACGCACTGCGAACTCTGACAACAAAGCTCCTCTGTACGCTACCGACGCAGTACAAACACCTGTGACGGAGCTCCTCCGCAAGGTGCGAAACATGAACGTTGAATGCTCCACAGACAAGTAAAAAATATCCAATGAATATCGTCGACGTGCTACGAACCCTTGCAACGAAGCTCCTCGTACGCTGCCTCATCGCACTACAAACTCCTGTGACAAAGCCCCTCCGCATGCTATCAAGCCTCCCTGAGTCTCCGATAGAAGTAATCGTTGAGAGACGTAAATGGTTTGAGTGAAAGTGTACTACGTTCAACAGTGGCTCATCGGCAGCCTTTCTTTGATTCCCAAGCATTTAATCTATGATAAGTTTGTGCGTACACCATAGTTCAACAGCAATGGATCCCTCGATGAACCAATAATCGTTGATAAATTTAATTGTTCTGTTTCGGATCTGAGGACGTGGCCTGTGGGTGGCAGCCTTGTCCTCGATGACTTCATTCTCTGCATTGTACTCTGATCAAATCATCCATTATGTTATTATTAAACTAAAGTTGACACAAACACTGGAAACTTTTTCACGAGTTCTTAATTTTCATTACATTGAATACTAGTATTTAGAACAGATATTTTGGATGAAATCGAGTTCTGAAAATAAAAGAATAAATCAATAAATAAACCAATGTTTGATGATGTTGTCTTCAATGATTTATTCTCCACTTCGTCTCAAATATCGCTCAGAATTGATAATCATATCTGATTGATAGATATTCAGTTGTAATTCGTTGATACATTTTTGAAAATAAATGTTCACATCAGGCGAATTCATTGTATTCGCGTTCATTCTTTTCCGTGTTCAGTGTGATGATTGCTTTTGAGGTTAAGTATTCATCGAGTTAGCGCAGAAGATTCGGTGGAAGCACCACTGGGCCCCTATCCCCTCCCGAACGAGCCTCACGCACGAAGTGCGCGCCTGTGTTGGTTTTGCCGTAGGAAGGGGGTCGTTTACTCTCACCGAATATTCTCGGTAGTTTGATGATCGCAGATTTCACATATCGTAGTGATTGAACTATAAAAATCTAGCAATCAATTAAAGACGTATAATATTAAACAGGTAAGGCAATAAAAAGTATTAAATGTTCGGTATTAGTTGTTGCTTATTATTTCTTATGCATGAAAAAGAAAGTAAATATATATTCATAAATGCATTCATGTACAAATATATTTATTGTATAATAATATATATCATTATTGCTTAACCTAAAAAAATGTTGTATTAAATTTAGTTTTAAGGTGCTGCACTACGCAATTCCACCAGACCCAAAAATATTGGGAAAAAAAGCGTTATTAAACAGAATATCTCTGCCTGGGCACCGAATTAAATCAATGAAACAAGCTCTGTAGCGCAATTTTATGCGTGATTGCAAACACGTACGGCCAAAGAAATGTTTTTTTTTACGCGAAAATAGAGAAGATATCCATCTAAAACGTGTTCAAAGCCGTTTTACATGGATATCTTCTCTATTTTCGCGTAAAAACAACATTTTTTTGGCCGTACGTGTTCGCAATCACGCATGGAATTGCGCTACAGAGCTTGTTTCAGTGATTTAATTCGGTGCCCAGGCAGAGATATTCCGTTTAATAACACCTTTTTTCCCAATGTTTTTAGGTCTGGTGGAATTGCGTAGGGCAGCACCTTAACTATTGAGTCTCTGTCATTTTGTTTATTGTTCACTTATAGTTGCTTACATCGTTAATCGTTATAACTATAAAAATAACAAGATTCATGAATATGTCTTTACTTTCATTCAATTGGAAGATTTATGTTTCCGTGAATATATTTTTATATTCATTTCAATAATCTAAATTTCCTTTAATAGATAGAATGCCATCTTTACCAAACCGCTGTTTAATCAAAGAGCTCCAAAATGATAGAGAAATGATACTGCCTATTTCTGCAATTTTCATACGTGATCTGGACACCGGATTGCTGACTACTGCAAGTAAAGCAGATATTCAATCGCAAGTGCCGATCTACATGCAATCTGGAGAAAATGTTATGGAAGTTATGATGATTCAATACGCTGGTAATTATGAAAATTGACACATATATAAATAGTCCTTACACACTTACACAATCTTAATAATTATCTTTAGAAATAGTAGAGTTTAAACTATTTTTGTTATTTTTTCTCCTTATTATGCATTCAGTAGTTTTATTGTTCAAAATACAAGGATTATAATAGTTTGGTCATTTTCAGTGATAATTTTTTATTTATAAACGATAATATATTTGATTATTTTTGAACAATGAACCAATCGTTAAATGGTAGCTGCTCTTATAAAGTGAAAACGCTGGAATAATTGAGCAATGCAGAATAATATTAAAAAATTGTGACATCATACTAAATAATGTTTTGCTTACAGAGACAAAACAAAACTTGTTGAGTCTTCGAAGATCTGCTGGTAAAAAGAGAATTCAGATTAAAAAAAAATTGAGTTTAACGCCATATGAATCAAAAACTCGAAGCAAGACCGTTCCACAGAAACTTAAACCACGACAACTTGTCAATGAGCACAAAACTAAAAAAAAGTCATCCCAAGTAATTTTGTGATATTTACGATCTATTTAGTGAACTTTTTAAGATATATATTACATAATTCTATTTTTATTCTAGAATGCAGAGCAAACGATCCGGGGCAAGTCAGTTGCAGCAAGCGACAATATCATTATGGAACTTTTGAATGCCGATAAAGAGAATAATAATTTAAACTTTATTCAAACGCAAACAGTAAGCATCACTTCTAGCAAAAATTTTCCAATAATGTTTTTACCTTTTTACTTGATAAAAATTTTCAATAATTAAAAAAAGATTTATATATCTGAAATCAAATTTCCAAAGTAATTTTTCAGAGCGTGCTGCAAAATTATTTAACTGATTGATTTTTAAATCTTCCAGCAGTAATAATAATTATGTTGACAAACTCAAATATTAATAATTACAATTCTGCTAATTAGACCAATTAGTACTATTACAGTATTACTATAGATTCTTAAGAAAGAAAAAAAATTAATTTCTCCTATTGGAGTATGTATCAATGAAGACTAAATATCCCTACATTTAGAACTTGCAGTGCGTAGTCATTTTTATAAATGGCATCAAACTTGAACAGGATTGAAAATTGATCGAGAAATCCTATCTGATCAAACAAAGAATGGCTCTATATTCATAGAAACTGTGTAAGTTATTATCAAAAACAGACAAAAATCATTACCACTAATTTTGTCACTATCATTCTCAACCTATGTCAGCATGACCATCGATATGTTTCGTTAATGAAAATATCAGACAATAATCTTTATCTATCGCTTCTGAATCAACTGCTGATATCGATCGCTCATTATTTGTTAGACTTTTCAGATAGTTGAGATAAGTGGAACATTGCTTGATCTCGTATTCACTGCACTTCCATCAATTATATGAGAAATAAGACATCAAAAAAGTGTCATTTCAATTGGAATATTTTTTCTGTTAATTAAAGTACATCATAATTAGAAGCTAACGTCTCTTTTCGGATAACATTTTAATTGCAGTTGCAGTTGAGTAATTAATCGAGTGATATGTTAAATTAAAATTGAATGATTCAAAAATTATATAACACACAAAGTTAGAAAACAATCATATGGTAACAAATGAAAAACAAAAATTGAAATGATACTTCTAAAAGTAAAAACCGTAAATTGGTACCTATGTATATATCAATGAACGCATGGGCAGGTATTTGTTTATATATATTATTCACACATTTCTATTTGAGAATTCATTAATATATTTATGATGATGAATGTGAACAATAATTATATGCACGAACTATTATTTGTTTCTTTCATAATTTGGTGCTTTTCTTTCAATAATTTATGCTTAATTTCAATGGTGTATTTGACTGAAAACAATTTTTATTTACTGAAATGGTATAATTTTGTTGAGTGATTTCATTTAAACGGTTTATGGCCGGTTTTATAAACGTGGGTCACCCCATGGGTTAAAATAGCCCGTAGGTTACCCCGCAGATACTACTCGTTCAACCTTTTTTCATCTGACAGCTGTCATGAATCGCTGTTAACCTCCAACAGTCCATGAAGGTTGAACGGGTAGTATCTGTGGGGTAACCTACGGGTTATTTTAACCCATGGGGTAATTCACGTTTATAAAACCGGGCATTATTGATCTTGAGTAAATTTCATAATAAATTTTTCATTTGTTTGTCTATAGGAAGATTTAAACATTGGGGAAAGTTTAAATCGTAATACGACTCAACTATCGAGCACACAAACAGTACCAAGAAACGAACCGTCTTATGAAGAATCTTCAAGAATTTCTTCCTTCTCATCATCACCAGAAAACATTTTACAGAAGGATACGCCAATATTGGCTCGTAGAGAAACTTTGAAAGCTCTACGACTCAACTCATTACATTCAGGCAAATCATCTCGACAAAATATTCCCAGAACGACTCATCGAGAAGCTTCTACAACTCCGTTATCGCACTCATCATGTGGAAACACATCATCTGGTCATCATACTCCTAGATCGCCTCATCGAGCATTTCCTACCACACCGCCATCTCACTCATCACCTCTAAACACGTCGTCTGAACAACATATTCCTAGATCGCTTCGGCAAGAACTTTCTATAACTCCGCAATCTCACTTATCGCAACTGAACACACCACCTCAACAGAACACTCCGCGAAACACATCTGGACCACCTACTCCTAGATCGACTTCTGGAGGCAACCCCAGAACACGAACTTCTTATTTATCAGATGTAAGAACGTCATCAGTAAGGCATGCTCACAGATCAGCTCGTGGAAATACACAAGGTACTTCCAAGTCACAAACATCTATCCCACACACATCATCGAGGAACAAGACGCCAAATCATCGTCACAATCGCGAGACTTCCAGATCACCTCGACCTCAATCTAGGTCAAGACAATCGACCAATTTACTTAATTCTTCTCGAAGTTCACGTAGCTCTTCAAGTTCACGCAGCTCTTCAAGTTCACGCAGCTCTTCAAGTTCACGTAGCTCTAATAATTTAGATGAAATGGTCAGTCAATCAGAGTTGCGTCATGGATTTAAATTATTTCGAAAGAAAATGATTTCTGACGTTGAAAAAGTTATCAAACAACACAATCTCGGGCGACCATCATCGAAAAACGGAAAAGTGCGTATATTACCTTTAAATTTCACTTATTAGTATGTTCTTCATTTATTTTCAAATTAATAATTTAAAATATGTTTCAGGTTACAATTGAAGGAATTGTTCTAGATGCTAAAAATTTTTTAAGAGCATTGTTAGCTAAAAAAATGAGCTTACGTGCAAAAAGATTAATGCGGGCATACTGGACTGAGGAAGAACGGGATAGGCTGATAACAAGACCAAATAAAAAATATCCCAATGCAATTATTGTCAGCTCGCAAAATTATAATGATATTATCCATCTTTGTTATGCTCTACAAAAAACACGGTTTCTGAGACATACTAAAAAACAAAATCCTGAGCATAATGTGTATCAATGGGTTATCGACTTTCTGAAGAATGATCGGCTTGCTCGAAAAAAACAGAAAAACTCTAGGGCAGCTCATAACCGGCAATGCAGGGCAAAATCCATTTAGATATCTAAAATCTTCATTGTTTTCATTACATATAATATGATTATTTCAATAATATTTTTCACTACTTATAATATTTTCTTTGTTATTATTATCACAACTTGGATGCAAAAAGTAACAAACTATCAAATAATAAAAGTTTATAAAATTTGAATAAAAATTTATTTTGATTTTTTCTCATTAGTTCCTCAGTCATTTTATTCTTCCAAGTTGATATTGGATGCATTGAAATATTCTCATCAGCGAATGGATTGAGAAAAAAATTGGGTATCATTTGGGTATGAAATTTTCACAGATATACCCAAAATAGTCGGGTTATTTCGGTATAATTTGGGTAAGTTTACAAAATTTTACTGAAAAATTACCGAAATTTATCAGATATTTTGGGTATTTTTTCAGTATGACCTAATTCGCTAGGGTCTTGATTTTCATCTTATTTTCTGTCTTGATTTTCGTATTATTTTTAGTCTCGATTTTTATCTTACTTTCGGTATTGATTTTCTTCCTATTTTTCGGTATCGATTTTTATCTCATTTTCTGTATTGATTCTCGTATTATTTTATGTCTTTATTTTTTTCTCAATTTTTGTCTCGATTTTTCAGTTGATTTTCGGCATGATTTTTGTCTTGATTTTTGTCTTGATTTTTATCCTCATCTTTGTATTTATTTTTGTATTATTTTGACTGAAATTAGTCTTCAACGCTAATTAGATGCTTTATTTAATTCTATTCAGTTTTTCATGGGTTTGCTAATCGTTGTTGCTTCCAAACTCGGCGGAAGCGCGTATAAACGTGTCATATCATCAGGGTAATTTCAAGAAAGCAATTATTTTATTACATCATTGCATGAGGAACGGAGGACTGCACAGACACGAAGTAATAGTAAGGAGACCGAACTCCGTTATACAATTTTGACTATGTTCGGTGTATGACAAAGCAGCAGTCCGCTGAAAAGAATAACGGCAGTCTTCGCGCCTGCGCGTTACACATTCTAGCGGTGTCTCTTTCTCTCTCACAGAAAGTGCGAGAGAGATAGCTCGGCCGTCACCACGAAGTAATAAACAGTGATTTAGTGAGGTTATGGTGATCTGGTGGATAAGCTGAATCTGGTGAATCGTGAAGGAAATACACGGCGGATCTTTTATTATTTCTGAAAAATACATGACTAGTCAAAAATACGGCGAAGAATCATAGGTAAGTTTCCTCCGAAACAAAACACCATAACCTTACTAAATTACTGTTTATTACTTCGTGGTGACGGCCGAGCTATCTCTCTCGCACTTTCTGTGAAAGAGAAAGAGACACCGCTAGAATGTGTAACGCGCAGGCGCGAAGACTGCGGCTATTCGTTTCAGCGGACTGCTGCTTTGTTATACAGAAACCATTGCCCCATTTTGAAACGAAGCCGCGGCTGAGTTCCGTCTCCTTACTATTACTTCATGTGCACAGATATGTCCGAGTGGGTCACATATCCTCAAATTTCCGACAGGACAATCATTTTAAAATTCAATCCACTAAGTTATTGCGAGCTGTCCGTTTCCCTATAGGGCATTCTTTCATTCACTTCTCGCAGCAGCTGCCGATATAAGTCGAAACTCATCTGACTATGTAACAACGACAAAAATTATTTATAGTGGATATATTTTATATAAAATATTTTAATTTGAAATATTTTTTTTATACCTAAAGCTGCCTGTTTTTTATGTGCTTGATTATGCACAGATGGACTCGAATATATGAGAAGCACCAAAAATCAGCTGTAACATGTCTAAGTGCGTCTCATCTTCAGAAATTTCGGATAGCATAATTATTCTCAATTCTAATTGCTTGGGTTGCGGAGAGCTGCTCGTTTTGATACACACTCGCACCCTTGAATACGCCCAGTGGCTTCGCATGCTGCGTCGGAGAAATGCGTTGTAACCGAGCGAAGCGAGGTTAGAATAGTGGTTTTCAATACGCAGTGACATAAATAGCTTTTCCTGTATCTAAGTCACGGAGAGCTGCCCGTTATCCACACACGGGCAGTTTTGAACTTGCATGTATAGTTAAATGTATACTACATACTCTTGCATGGTCTACACTTATCGGACTGGTCAGGAGGGTTAAGTTCAACATTTTATTCTGACATCTGAACTTTGTCACTGTGGGACCGGAAACTAACGAACAATCATTGCCGATTACACAGATGTGTTTGCATGTGTTAGTTTTCGTTTACATATAAAATTTTTCACTGTGGAACCTGAACATTGCCATCACACAGACGTGGTTAATGTGTGTTAGTTTACCCCCACCAGACGAAGTCCCTGGCCCTAATGATCATATATGATTGTATATACCCATATATCGTCATGTATGATGCAATGAGGCCTTCAAATAGGATTGTTTAACTTACGAAAATACGATTCAAATATTCTACGTCTTCGAATTTTCTCTTTGCGTTTCACAGGACTGAGATTGTCGCCAATTATAACAAATAATAACTATTCATCGTACTCTCTAAAATTTGTGGAGTGAAAATTCACTCCAATAGAGTGAAAACTCACTCCAAGCGTTACTGAAAACAGCGCAAATACAAGTAGAGCGAAATTTCACTCTTATCGAAGAGTGAATAATCGCTCAGTCTTAAAGAGTGAAAAAAATCACTCTTTTAGAGCGAGATTTTCACTCTTTCAGAGTGACACTTTCATTCTTTTGGAGTAACATTTTCACTATTTTGGAGCATAATTTTATGAATAGTGAGGTGATGCTTCACTCGTTAGGAGTGGGAATTTCGCCCTACGTAGAGTGAAATACCACGTCTATATTGGAGTGGATCGTCATTACCAGTCTACCCAGAAATTGTAGAATTAGTATCGTTCGTTGGTGGGTTGAAGGTTTCCCTTAGAATTATGGAAATATATAGAGTGCAAGTAATATTTTTCAGACGAACCGGTGAACCGAATTTATCCAAGCCTTCGTAAATCTTAAGTTACATAACCTCATTTTGAGAACACAAGTACGAGCTTGAATAACTGTTATAATACGGCATGGCACATGATAAATAATTACACACAGCAAATGAAGGCATGATTAATTATTTTAATCATGATAACTACTTACCTACTCTGGCCGAAATAGTATAAAAATGTGTTCACGAATATGTCGACGCCACGCTGATCGAGTGTTTGACGCGGCGGGAGAAGCCTCGATAGGGGCTGCGCGTACAATTTGCCACCGATGCGCGGCGGTAATTCGCGATTTCGCTCTTGCCCAAAGTGACAGTTGGAGCGAAAAATTATTCACTCCATACATTCGAGTCGAAATATTCACTCTTTTCGAAAAAGTGTGTCTTTTCACTCTATAGGAGTGGATAATCACTCCAAGTAGAGTTAATCACTTGGTCATTCCATGCTTGGAGTGAAATAATCACTCCAAAAATTTTAAAGAGCCGCTTCGAAGCGATAGGCCCTGGACTACGAGCACTACAAAGCCAAGGACCTGGACTAGGAGAAATACGAAGCGAATGACCTGGACCACGAGAACTACGAAGCGAAGGACCTGGACTACGAGAACTACGAAGCCCAGGACCTGAACTATGAAAACTACGAATACAATAAAATATATAATATGATTCTGAAGATCTCTTAAGATTCCTGATTCTAGAAACTTATCGAATCGTTTCGCGGGTGGTATACGCCGTTTGGACCAATCGGAGAACAGCGTTGAACGGAAAGTCGGCCAATACGCTTGTGATACAGTTGGATGCGTTTCTAGAATACGGGTCCAGCATAAAAAAAAAGAACTCCGTTTTAAATCATGCAACCGCCGTACACGGTTATGGCACGCATGTCGTATTGATAAACGTGCTTCTTTTGTTCGTGCCTATTTCCGGCCTGTTTGTTTGATTACTTGGAGACGAAAGGTATACGTGTACATTTATTAATCTTGGAAATTCTCCTCCATCATTATATTATCCATAATTTCAGTGATAGTCTTGTGATCTTAGGAATTGTTTCGAAGAGGTAAGCTCCAAAATATTTTATTGCACGAAAAATTTGCTGTACAATTTATATTTAATTCGTACGCACGTGCCAACCTCACTTATAACTTTAATTTAGGTGCATATATAATGTTTTATTCATTCAACTTTTTTTTTCAATTTGTATCAAAAGTAAATTTCTCTACGCTGTTGAAAAAAAAAAATGATCCAGTACGTGTTTTGTATTTACAGATACTTCACTTCCATTGAGTCGTGCTCATCCGCGTTAAATGAGTGAGTATTTTTTGTGTATGAACTAGGAATTACTATCAAAAAAAAAACCTACAATTTGCGAGGTTTATGTCGAGCTTTCCGCGGAGGTAGGGTAAAAAATGGTATGCTGAACTAGGAAGGAAAGTTGGTTGTGCATGCTAACTCTCCTAACTATATATATATATATATGGTTTCGTTCTCCTTTTTTACAGATCTTCCTCTCAATCTCTCCCTTATCAAAACCTACCGAGTTCAAGTTCATTCATTGTACATTCATTCATTGTAGAGTAATTGCTGAGCTAAATGCCGAAATATATTTCTCATTTATCTAAGCGTAGACAGAACCAAATAGTTCACGAACGAATCGCACAGTACACAGTAAAAAATTTTTTGTAAAATTTAACACAAAAGCTTGTGTTAACCACTTTTTTAACACAAAATTTGTGTTATTTCAACACAATCAGTTTATGTCAAAAAAGTAACACAGCTTTATGTTAAAACTAACACAAAACTATGTTGAAATTTTGTGTTGATTTGAGAGTAACATTTAGAAAGTGTTACTTTTGTGTTAGTTTTAACATAAAGCTGTGTTACTTTTTTGACATAAACTGATTATGTTGAAATAACACAAATTTTGTGTTAAAAAAGTAGTTAACACAAGCTTCTGTGTTAAATTTTACAAAAAAATTTTTACTGTGTACAAAAGAGTTTTTAATCAGCAGTATACTGTTCATACGGCAACTTCAGTTCATAATGCTCAGACAAACGAAGCGATTAATATCAGTGCAAATTGTGCACTGCAAGCAGGTGGTTCGATCAGTGTAGAACCTCACCGATATTCGTCCAGTAGTTCGAGTGATGAGTCTCACATCGCGGCTAGTCCCGAAGCTAGTCCTAGGAATGTTGAAGTTCAGCGATATTCCTCAAGTACTTCCAGTGATGAGTCCTGCGACAAAAGTGCACGTGACACTCCCAGTACGGTTGAGCCCCCATTGAGTCTAGCAGAAGAGTTACGCGGTTGGACCGATCAGAATGCCATAGCTCACAGGCCCGTCACTGCGTTATTGAAAATTCTTTCCAAACACGGACATCCAGATCTACCAACAGATGCTCGAACTCTTATGAAGACTTCTCGAACCACATCGGCAGAAATTCGATCTATTACCGGCGGTTTTTACGTGCATTTTGGACTCGTAGAAGGATTGAAACGGTCGATTGCCACGTATTTTTTAGTTACCTCTAATAGCATAGAAATCAACATAAACTGTGACGGCTTGCCGTTGTTCAAAAGTTCGCGAGGTCAATTTTGGCCAATTTTGGTATCGATCGAAACTGATTTCTACACCGAACCTATTGTAGTTGGTATATATTATGGCGACAAAAAACCTGACGATTCGAACGTCTACTTAAGCGAATTTATCACGGAAATGACCGTCATTCTTCGCAGCGGCATTGAAATAGACAGTCGCGTGTATAATGTGTCTATCAAGGCAATTGTTTGCGATGCACCGGCGAAATCGTTCATCACCTGTACGAAAGGACACAATGGGTACTTCGGCTGCTCCAAATGTGTACAAGAAGGAGAATTCTTATGTAGGCGGATTACCTTTCCTGAAATGAACAGTGCTTTAAGGACCGATGATTCGTTTCGACATCAGCAACAGCCCGAGCATCAACGGGGTCAATCTGATTTACTGAAGTTGAATATCGGTATGGTGTCTCAAGTTGCGCTTGATTATATGCATCTTATATGTTTGGGAGTAATGAAACGCCTTCTTCGATTCTGGGTTGATGGCCCAAAACATGTTAGATTTACGAAAGACGCGATGCGTACTGCATCCGAAAGATTACTATCGATGAAATGCTTTATAACTAAAGAATTCTGCAGGAAACCAAGAAGTCTCAACGATTATGAGCGGTGGAAGGCTACCGAGCTTCGCCAATTCCTTCTGTATACTGGTCCCGTAATTTTGAAATCAGTTTTGTTAAGAAATCTGTATAATAACTTTCTCGCGTTGAGCATAGCGACTCGCATTTTAGCAGATAGTGAACTTTATTTGGTTAATAATGATTATGCTAAATCTTTGTTGCGCTGGTTTGTTGCTCATTATGGAGAATTATACGGCGAGGAACACATTTCTTATAATGTCCATAACCTTTCACATCTTGCTGATGATGTTTTACGGTTTGGCTGTTTGGATAACTTTAGTGCATTCAAATTCGAAAACTGTTTGCAGGCTATAAAGAAAAGGGTCAAGTACTCACAAAGACCCTTACATCAAATTGTCAATCGTATAAAGGAAGCAAATGGAGTTCCAATCCAAACACGATATCGCAAAACGTATCCAATTGTACACTATTTGAAGGATTCATCAAAGATCAAATTAATAGAGTTTGAAGGATTTTCAATCTCAAGGAACGATTATGACAATTGCTGCCGATTAGACGATAATTCGACTTTCAGCGTAACGAAAATTCTCATTGATAATAATGTTCTATGCATAAAAGGGTACAAATACACAGATACGAGATCACTTTTCTCAGTACCGTGCGATTCGGAGCGATTTGGAATTTCTTTGGCTGATGGAGGGTTGGTATCTGAACAGATAATGTTGCCAGCGTCGCGAATTCAGAGAAAGTGTTTGAAATTGAAGCATCCGGTGAGAAAGGGCACAAGTATTGTGATTCCCTTACTACAATATAATAATTGATGGGTAGGATTCAATCCTCGAAGTATGCATTCCCTCATCAAACTTTACAACTCTTATCCTATATATCTATTTTTGTGCGGAAAATCGGTTCTCAGAAAATGCGTCGTAACTCGAGCACTGTGGGGTTTCGAATGAAATGTCATAATATAAAAAATGTGTATTTTTCGATTGTTCACTCGTTCAAATTTTTTTGAATTGATTAATTTTTTTTCAATTTTTTTTTTCATTTTTTTTCATCGATTTTTTTTCACATGTTACGTCTTTATTTGGGGTCTTGTCCCCTGTTTTAAATATCAGAATATAACTGACGGATTTGTTAATGGTTAGAACAAAAGTAACTCGGTTAACCAACTAATATTTATTAATAAGTACTGTAGGTGGAATAGGTAAAGTAAATTTTGGAGTCCCTTGTTGTCAGTAAAGAGGATCGTTGAAAGGTAAAGAATGTGTGATGAAAAGGAGAGTAGAAGTGAAGGAGATGGAGGTTGACTGGGAAGTGAGTTCGCTATTAGAATAGCATAATGAGGATTGTCAGTAAAGAGGACGATTGTAGGCAAGGTGGGGATCAGAGGATTGCTGACCGATGCAGCAGGTCAGCGTGAGAAAGGTAGCGAGGTAGGAAGACAGGGTGTAAGGAGATATGATAGTAAGGTTGGAGAGAGGAGCATGGAGTAGGACGTAACCCCCCCCCCCCCCCCCCCCGTTAGAGGAAACATATTGATTGGGTACAAGAAATATGTTTCTATCGAACGTAGTTAGATAGGTATAGTTATAAATAAATATTTGTGAAGTATGGATGGATGTATGTGTGTGGTGAGTGGACTAAGTAGTGTGGCATATGCCTTTATTAAGTCCGATAGTACAAATGATAGTGTGATGAATATGGTTCGACCAGTGTTATGTATTATACTTAAATTTAGGGTTGCATTTCGGTAATATTGCTAGTATGCGGAATTACAGTTTTATAGTACCAGTAGGTATGTGGTTAAGTCATCCGTAAATTTTCGGTAATTTGTCAATGAGATAGCGTGTAGGTATAAGATCTAGAAGAAATACAATATTATGGCCTCAGCGTACAGTAATGCGTATGATAGTATAGTAATGGTGAGAAGTATAGTATGTGTACATACGTGTACAAAGATGTGCTATCCAAATGTTATCTAGAGTTCGAATCATATTATGAAGGCTTAAGGGGACCAGTACAGCTTGGTTTAAGATATTTCAAGTACTCCAGAATGACTTTATTTGTTAACCAAAGTTTATTTTACATCAAAAAAAATGTTTCTTAAAAAAACTGTGTCGTAAGGTTTTAGTCACACCGTTGATCTAATTCATCGTCTCGGCGTCTCACTTCCTTCAGACAGCGGTCCTACATCTTATGAATGCGGGGATCTGGGAAGAAAAAAACATGTGAAAACTTACAGTCAATTATCCAAAATTTCAAAAATTTGAGCCACTAATTTGCAAATAACTTAGCCAAAAAAAAAACATTCAAAAATTCCCTCATTCATATCATGAGGATTCATTTTCTGAAGAAAATGAGCCATTAAAGACCCAGATCGGACCATCGGTGCTCCAAAAACCTTACGACACAGCGCCAAAAACATAGTTATGAGATAAACGAGTTTGAAGTTTTTGCAGAAAAATTGGTATATACTCCTCCGGAGGCTCATACATCAAAAAATTTGTTGTACCAAAGTTGAATGAAATTTTTTTTTTTCAATTTTCAATTTTCAAAAAGAATTTTTTTTTTATTGGAAATTTAATTTTTCCTTTTTCTTTTCTGCAAACTATTTTCTCAGAACTTTTTTTTCCCATGTATTTTTTTGTTCCATACATGCTTCTTTCTCTTACTCACTTCTTTAAAAAGCTCCAGCAGCATATGAGGGCCCTGCTGCATCCTCCGCAGACTCATTGCATTGCCCAATACAACGCATCGCTAGTATGGATCGCCTATTGATTTCATACGCGCTTCGTGTATCATCAATCATAGGGCTACTTTTGAAGGTTTTTAGCTGGACACAATTTTCACAAGAGATACCGTATGTTCCACCCAGTCCTCTCAAGCTAACTTCAGTCATAACTATCGACCCACCACATGTCTTGCAAGATAAATGCTCCCGCAGAGCACGGAATAGTGTTTCAACGTGAAACAGCCTATAGCCAGCAGAATCGCTAGCCTCGTAGTCGCCACTGATTTTTCTATCCGAAGCTGTTGAAACATGAGTGCTCTGTCCATCAGCCGCTGTTTGCTTCTGCGGAAATGTTTTCGCCCTCTTTTTTGACCGGCCAATGCATCCTTTTGTGCCAACACCAGAACTCCTCTCTCTTCTTTTCATATTGAATATATTGGATATATTTTATATATTTCCTTTCTGTTTTATCAAAAAATACCAGAAGCTTAGTGTAGATATTACTATTGTGATTGAATACTTACTTTTAGGTTATAGTTTTCGAAGCACCAAGTCACAACACCTGTACGACGATTACGCGCTGTAGATATTAGGTAAATTTATAATTATTTAGTACTGAAAAGTACTGGTTTTATTTATTTTTTTCAATTCTGGAACACTGGAAATCGAGAAGACGCTCACGCAACCTCGAAAAGTATTGCACAAGTAATGGCGATCATACACCATGTGATCAATATCGAAATCAAGCGCCAGCGCCACTTGCGCCAAATCGCGATAGCCAAATAACGAACTTTTGACCGTAACTTCTAAACCGTGACGATTTCGTCAAACTCGATTTTTTCACAGACGTAGAAGATCTTTAGGTAACATAAACTGCAAAAAACGAAAAACCAATTTTTTCGAAAATTCAAGCTGTACTGGTCCCCTTAAGTCTAAGTAAGTGTTGAAAAACATTGGTAATGGTTTGACTTAAAATCTATCATTGAAATTAATGAGCATAGTGATAACCTCTAATAAGTAAGTTCTTGTCTTTCAATTCTGCTTCTTTCAAGTTCATTGCTGCTTGTTTTCGTATGTCATGCATGTTATTAGGTCAAGAATGAAGATATTTTTGTATTTTTCGTCATATTGGGCAGTGTCAGTTGCGATTGTTCAGTCAGGAAAAAGGTGGAGGATGAGGTGGTGGGCGATTTAGTGGATCTTCGGCCGCCGGAACTTCTGATTTCCTTAACAATGAGAGTGGTAGAGTCGCTCGTGAGAGATTTGCAGTTTTACTGATTGTCGATTGAGCGCGATATAGTGTAGGTCTTGTGTTATTTTTTCTTGTTGCTTCATCTCGGATGTCGGATGATTTGTATTGGGAATTTGTTTTATGGTCAAGTCTTGGGAGTATTTGTTCCGATTTTGCATTCGTTGGTGAAGCGTTTGTTTCTTTGGTGTGTGTCTCTTTGCGGATTATTTTGTTTACGTTAGACGAGACCGTAGCAATGTACTTCTGACAACTGTGTAAGTGATTGTCCGAGTCGTCTGTGTAGTCCGGGTGCAGATTATCTACCGTTGACCTGCGTCGCGGTGTTGGGTTACCTGGTGATAGTGAATCGTCGTTACGTTGGTCATGTGTGTTTTTGTAGGTCGTTTCGATAATTAAACTATTCGAGGGTGTTGGTGTGGCAGTATTTGTAGTTTGTTTGTTGGTAGTGGTAGTGATAGTGTATTTATCATTCGTCTCTTTAGGTGAAGTTTTCGTTTTTGGTTCTGGTCCTATGGCGTTAATCATAAGAATTGATACAGGATTTTCATGAGGATCCGTAGGAGGGGCGAATAAATCGTCCGTAAGGTTTGGAAGTTGTGTGTCGTAGGATTGTTCATAGTTTATATGAAAATCACCGTTATTTGCGTGGTCAGCGTTTGTGTAATCACTTCTACCGTCATATGATTGAAATCTGTCAATTGGTTCGTATTTTAGATTTGGGTAGTTTTGATCAAGGTAAATCTGGAATTGTTGGTTGCGTTCACAGCAATCTAACGAGTGGCCAGCTCGCTTACAGTAGCTGCAGATCGGCGACGGATCGTAAGGCGGTGTCAGTTTCGAGTAACTGTCATCGTCATGTAAGTCATTATATGTTTGTTCTCTTAACTTCCGTCTTTCTAGCACTATTCTTTCTGCGCTTACTGCGGTATCTATTGCTTCGCGTAACGTACGGGGTTTTTCGTTAGCTACTCTTTGTTCTAAATCATCGGATAGGCCTTTTATAAATGATCGTAATGCATTTTCGTTGATATATTCAGTCAGAATTTTCGCGTGTTCGTTGGTTTCTTCATATTCTATTATTTCGTAAGCTTCTTCTACTAATTCTTCTATTTTAGTACCGTAATTTAGTGCGTTTTCGTTTTGTTCGTGGTACGCGTTATTTATTGCTAATTGTACGTCTGTTAATCGTCGTTTAGGCTTATAGTATCTTTTCAGATCATTGATAATTGTTTGTATAGAATCAAGGTTACGTCGAGATAATGCTCGTTCGGCACGACCCTCAATTTTCGAACGTACGATTACTGTCAGAGTAAGCAGATCTCGCGGATTTATCAGTTTCTTTGCGTTTTCTACTTTCGAAATGAAGGATCTTATCGTTACATTAGATCCATTGAATGTTGGAATCATGTCAATAATGACTACCCACGGTAGGTACGGAACGTTAGCTTTCTTTGAGTCAGGCATTTTACAAGTTAAGGCTTACAACTAATTATGTCATAAAGTCAAGTGATTTGGTTACATTTAGTAGGCTTATAAACCGAAGAATGTTATGAAAGTTGTAGGGTGAGTAGTATTTCCGGTCTGCATAGCTTTCCTGTTATAGTAATTAGGTGAAATTATGAAAAGGTAACATCTCGAGGAGTGTGATCCAGGCAGTTCTTCATCGGTAAATAGTTGTCGTGAAGTCGTAACTGGAATACCTCGTTGGAGCGAGTTCGCTCTTTGTGGGGCTCAGATGAGCCTTCGGGGGGCAAGGTGCCTTTGAAGTAAGTCGATGATATTCGATTTCTGCTCTTTGTTTTAGCAGCAATATATTATCGGCAGGTTGATAATAATCACTGATCGTAACGCGAAGTACAGTAACCCTTCGTGTCTGTTTTAGTTTTAGGCAGGAATCTATTATCAGCAGGTTGATGATAGTCACTGATCGTAACGCGGTGTATAGTAGACCTCCGTGTCCGTCTAGGTTTGCAGTTGTGCAGTTTCTCGATATTTGATAACTATGTTTTGTTTCACAAGTCGTAGGTTGATGTGTCTGTCGTAGTTGGATTTTTATATTAGTTTTGCGTCTTTCGAGATCTTTTAGTCGGTAACAGGTTATAGGTTCACAACATTTAATTTTTCATTTTTTTCACTAGTTCACTGGTTTATGTCACAATTCATTTAGTTTGAAGTTGATATTGTCGTGGTATTGGTTTCGTTCGTTCACTTTTCTTTGAAATACCCTCAGTAACAGGGGGACCGCCGCTGCCACCAGTGTTACGTCTTTATTTGGGGTCTTGTCCCCTGTTTTAAATATCAGAATATAGCTGAGGGATTTGTTGATGGTAAGAACAAAAGTAACTCGGTTAACCAACTAATATTTATTAATAAGTACTGTAGGTGGAATAGGTAAAGTAAATTTTGGAGTCCCTTGTTGTCAGTAAAGAGGATCGTTGAGAAGTAAAGAATGTGTGATGAAAAGGAGAGTAGAAGTGAAGGAGATGGAGGTTGACTGGGAAGTGAGTTCGCTATTAGTATAGCATAATGAGGATTGTCAGTAAAGAGGACGATTGTAGGCAAGGTGGGGATTATAGGATTGCTGACCGATGCAGCAGGTCAGCGTGAGAAAGGTAGCGAGGTAGGAAGACAGGGTGTAAGGAGATATGATAATAAGGTTGGAGAGAGGAGCGTGGAGTAGGACGTAACACACATGAACAAATCCGAAATAAAATTAACAATAAATTTCTTCATAAATTTTGAAATTTTTTTTTCATTTGTTTCTAGAATTGTTTTTACGTTTTTATGTTACATGAATAAATCCGAAATAATGTTAACAATAATTTCTGCGATTCTCTTGTCATTATATGATGAAGAAAGTCATTGTTTATTTTATTTCGTATTTGTTTATGTGAAGAAAATTCGGTGACAAAAAATTGAGAAAAAAAAAATCGAACAAAAATTAATTCACAAAAATTTGAACGAGTGAAAAATCAAAAAATACACATTTTTTATGATATGACATTTTATCTGGAACCCCACAGTGCTCAAGTTACGACGCATTTTCTGAAAACCTATTTTCCGCACAAAAAGTTAAATAACTTTGACGAAAAAAAATTGCAAATTTGAAAAAAAAAAAACGATTCACAGCTCAATCTCGTCTCTTTCGAAGTCCTATTGAAAAAAAGTTTCCATATCTATTTCTAAGATGGAAGACTTAAAAATTTTTGACGAGAAAAATTTATCCGGTGTCTCGGGACTCGAACCCGAGCCTACTGGCTGCCAATCCGGGGGCTTACACCCACTAGACCACCTGGCCACCTTCAAATTTAGCTCGTCATTTTTCAAGTCTAGTTAGTGTGCTTCGGTTTGTAGTAGATAAAATCGTCGTATAAGCACATGTATTGACTTGTTGTGTTAGTGCGTGAGCACACGGGCTCACTGACACTTGTAAGGTAAGACTTACGTCTTTTTTGTACCTATATTTTTATTGGTTATATTCAATTGAATATAACCAATACCACCGAAGGTGGTGTAATTCGTCGAAGAAAGATTTTTAAGATGGAAGACTTGAAAATTTTTGACGAGAAAAATTTATCCGGTGTCTCATGTGCTTATACGACGATTTTATCTACTACAAACCGAAGCACACTAACTAGACTTGAAAAATGACGAGCTAAATTTGAAGGTGGCCAGGTGGTCTAGTGGGTGTAAGCCCCCGGATTGGCAGCCAGTAGGCTCGGGTTCGAGTCCCGAGACACCGGATAAATTTTTCTCGTCAAAAATTTTTAAGTCTTCCATCTTAAAAATCTTTCTTCGACGAATTACACCACCTTCGGTGGTATTGGTTATATTTAATTGAATATAACCAATAAAAATATAGGTACAAAAAAGACGTAAGTCTTACCTTACAAGTGTCAGTGAGCCCGTGTGCTCACGCACTAACACAAAAAGTCAATACATGTGCTTATACGACGATTTTATTTCCCACAAAATTACACGCAAATTTATGGAAGTATGAAAATAGCAAAAAAACGGTCATGTTTAACATTATCTAGTGAGTGCGGAAATTTTTTTGGAAAATTGAACAGAGAAGCAAGATAAAGCCGGTTCATTCCACCCTTGAATGTCACCCGGGCCATTTGGCTGAAATTTTTTTTTGACCGAGATATTCAACTTTTTGTCTCGGTCGAAAATTTGGAAAGTGATCCCGAACTTATGGACGGTACTGTAAATTCTGACCAGGTATGGGGCCCTCTTGGTTGGGGGGCCCGTAGGCGGTCGCCTACTCCGCCTAGTGGTTAAGGGGGTATCCCCACCTTTAAATGGGTTAACATTCTCAGAAAGAGATTAATATTTCACAGCGAATTTGAGAGTCTGATCAAATCCAAAAAAATCATGAAGTTCAGGGACCCTCATTATCCATACCTAACATTCAATATTACTTTGAGTCTAATAATAGTTACGCTGAATATAGAAAAATACAAAATTACTCGGTTGTCGTAAAGAATCAGTAGTACCGTTGGATCGATTCTGGCATGTTTGGTCTTCAATTGTTCAGAAGAGATGTCTCTATGATATAAACATAGAACTTTTTGATATCGCGAAAATTGCCTGACTTACTTAGTTTTTACTGAGATTTTTCTGATTCTTCAATTTTTTTTCTCTACTTTTTCTATTATCTCAACCAAAAATAGTCATTTCAAAAAGTTCTATGTTCATATGATAGAGGCTTCGATTCTAAAAATTTGTAGACCATAAACTCCAGAATCGGTCCAGCGATGCTCCTGATTCTTTACGACAACCGGTTAAAATAGTCATTCTCCAGAAATCAACTTTCAAACTTTTTTGTTTAAATTTTTTTTTTATTTCCTACTTTTCCCAGAGAGAAAAATGTAGTTACAGGAAATCAAGTTTCAAGATTTTGCTTATGACTAATATGCTGGATCCGCAGCTGCTCTCGTATCGATGAGTTATGAGTCGAGTCGAGTCTAGACACATGTGGCAGGCGGAGGTTTGTAGTGAGTTTTGACCTGTTCTGTATAACAACAGTGTCCGTTAGGTGTCCGGTGAGGCTGTTATAAAAATAATGAATTGCTTCAGAAAAAGTCTGATTAAAATTTTTCAAAACATAAAAATTCTATGACATTTTTGATATTCAATATTTTTGAGATTCAGAAGATGCTAGCACAATTTTTGTCAATACTACGAAAATTCTTTCATCTTTTATCAATCATACCTTTTTTCTTATGAAATTTATTAAACTCATGCAATTATTATATGTATTATAAAAATACTCATCTTTTTAGAAATCCAAATGTGTAGTCTCCTGGCATCGATTTCAAACGCACTTTTTGATGGATCATCTTCTTTCGATTCTGAAGTCTGATCTCAGATATATATATATACACTGTGTTTATTCGATAATGGAAATTACTATTGGTTTGAATACGTAATGAAAGCACGACAATATTGACAAACAAGTGGACACCTAAACTCGAAAAAATGTAGATCGCAGCCGTGTGTATTGTCAATGATCACAATTCAAAAGAATATTGAAAATTAAATATGTGTAAGAATGATAATTACACAGAATTAAAAGATCACGAAATCGAATTCAAAATCGAAATATATAAAAACGTCTTAAAAGTAAGCAGTGGTGTTAGCGGTGTTGTACAATACTTATAGCACCAATCTGAGGGTTCGCGCGCTGCGCCACGGCGCTTCTTCGTAATTTGGCACTGGCATGGCTGTAACTTTTCAAATCGTCTAGATATTTTGACACCGATTTATTTGCAGGTAGATTAGGTCACCAGCATTCCAAATAAATTATAAAAAAAAAAATGATTTTTTGAAAATTCAAAGGTGTAGATACCCCCTTAATCCGGCGCTGTATATAGGTACAAACGCTTACCATTATATATTTTCCGAATTCCATTCAAGATCGACTACACCACCATGAAACCAAATGAAGAAACACGTAACGCAAACCGTAACTATATTCAGCGGAAAAATCACTTGTTCCGAAAATTACAGTTGACTGAAACATATTTATTTAATTCAGCTTGTATTTTAAATTTCTACTGGTCTTCTGCTTTTTATATTATGGCGCAAAGCTTCCATATATCAAGGCGCAAAGCAGCCGTATATGCATGCGCGAAGCAGCATGGACTTGGTCGTCGACCTCGTAGTTCACGTATTCCATGCCCTTGATGGCGCAAAGCAGCCAGATATTCATGCGCAAAGCAGCATGGTTATGCTATATTTTTCTATGAATAAAAAGTAATTATTCGAATTCAAGCCGGAAATTGTCTTTGATAGGGATAAATAGTAAAGACGATAATTCTTCCATATCTAGCAAATATCTTGTATTTTCGAATATACATTATTAATTCAACCGTCAACTTCTATTCCGTTTTAGAACACCGTCAGCAATTCTCGAAATGTGAAGTTCTCCTGAATTCTTGAAGTTTTCCTAAGAACTCCTCTCTCTCTAGAGTTTCGCTGTTCTTGGAAGTTCGCACGCGTAGGTAATAATCTAAAAAAAGATCGACTTTTTTTTAACATTGATAATAATTCAAAAATTAACCGAATATGCAGGGTAATTTTTGATGAATATTATGTGACACGTATTTATATATTATAACTTTTCACAGGTTTGAGATATTGAAGATATCACAAACCGTGCCGTTAGTGTGAGTTCTATTGCTCGGTTAATGTTTTTCGGGACCACTCTTAATAATTAGACTATTGACGCTAATTTTACGGACCTCAAACGCACTGCGTTATCAGCCGTCTCCCCGACGAATAGGTACACGCAGACGTGCAACTACCGTCTTCTTCCCAGTTAGTAAACAAACCTACGCTCAGAACTGTGCCTGCAAGTGCAGACAAAGTCTGTCTCAGACTTGGACAAGGTTATACCTTGCCGAAGCTGTCCCTATGCTATAGTTAGTAAGTTGAATTTACAAGACCTGGAAATTGGCGAAGAAAGGAGGCTGCGACAAATTATGCTTTTTCTTAATCAAACAAAAATATCATTTATTCATCAACTTATGCTAAGGTTGCAACCAATATCCTATATTTACAATGCTGCTTTTACTTTTAAGTGAATCTAATTTAGACTAAGTGTCTGCACAATAATCTTTCAATTATGTGACTTTTAAATGGTATAGAAAATATTCAAATAATAATTGTTTTGATTTATCTAATACTCTTTTGAAATCGAAATTAAGCTACTGGTATATTGCTGCTATAGCTAATATCCAAACAAAATAAAGACTTGAATTTAGTGATCACTCGAGCTCCATGCTACGAGTGTCAGAAGACAAAGTATGAGAATTGATATTACAGTGAGTCAATCAGGCGATCAGCCGTGTATTGCTGCTCTGCCTTGCGTCGTCGCGACTTAAATACCGTTCGTGACGTCACGCAGCAGGCGTTTGTTCTCGAACGTTCTAGATGATACTCTAGTTCGCAACGGTTCACGTTTGAAATGCTAACGGTCAGGCCTAGGTCGCCTGATACGTTACATTAGCCCCCTTCGATCATCTGATGTTCGGATGATCTGGCTGATCTTCGGCCGGCTGATGATCGATGTTCCTTTTTTTATCTGGATCTAGGTACTTCCTATCCCCTCTTTAAGGGGGTTGCCCAGTCCGGAGCTCCGGAACGCGTGCATGTTTTTCGAAGCGTTGTGCCGTTGAGGGTCATAGAAGGAAAATAAATGAAATGATATGTTTCGAAAGTGCGCAACTAAAGCTTTAATTTGAAAGAAACAAGTTGACAATATCATCAAAACTACGACCGTTATGGCCGTTGAAGTAAAAAGGAGCGTCGAAAACGGTAAACAAGATTGTAACCGAACGCAGTATCGGAAATCCAAAAACAAGGAGTCATTTTGATGGTCAAAGTACCATCTAAGCTTCTGTGGAACCGATTTTCGATAAACCGAAATTTGGGCGAGTTGCAAATTTTTTAATCAAAAAACTTGGATTTTCGGGATTTTGACAATTGTTTTTGCAAGTTACTAATAAACCAAAAGACGAACGGCTAATTCGTTCCATAGAAGCTTAGATGGGAGCTTGACCATCAAAATGGCTCCTTGTTTTTGGGTTTGAGATACTCCGTTCGAATACAATCTTGTTTACCGTTTTCGAAGCGGCTTTTTACTGCAACAGTCATAACGGTCGTAATTTTGATGATATTGTCAACTTTTTTCTCTCAAATTAAAGCTCAAATTGCGCACTTTCAAAACATATTCTTTCATTTATTCTCTTTATACAACCCTCAACGGCACAACGCTTCGAAAAACATGCACGCGTTCTGGAGCTCCAGACTGGGAAACCCCCTTAATCCTAGTGGATCGGTTGGATCGATGAATCTTGGTATCTCGATTGGTATCTCGATTACCTCTCTATCCTTCTGTGTGGTTGGTGAAATTATCCCTACCTTCGGCCTCGTCGCTGGAACAGGTGTTTTTGCTCGCTTAATGGCGACTACCGGCTCGTCTTCATCCGACAGATCCAGAGTACCAAAGATCCTTAACATTGTTATTAGTTCTTCTGGCTTCCGATTTTTTCTTTTGTCGAAGTCTGCAATGCGTGGCCGTTTGATGCCGGTTGTTGTGGCGTTGGCATCGGGTGCAGTATTTTTCAACGATGTCAAGTCTAGTTTCGGTATTCTGAATCGTCTGAGGCTGGAATTGTCTAATTCGATCTTTTCGACAGATACTATGGTAAGTTTCTTTTTACCTTGTTTCACCTTTGTATTGTCTTTTCCTGTTTTAATGTTTTCTTTTCTTTCAGGTACCATCGACAGCTTTTCCAACGGAATGCTGACTTTCACCACTGGACGGATGTTGTTATTGACATCTGCACTGGCTTGCCGGGCTCTGCAGTCATCAGCGTCATCCTCCATCTTCTTGATGCTGGTGAAAGACTCGGCAGTTGCAGGTGGTTGGTAATTTGAAATCTCCGTTTCGACGGTGGATTCTTCAATCTTTTTTTTTCTGATGGCCTTTGATGGGTCCATGAGGTATGCTGCCGTCTGGTATCCTCTCCCGTTCGCATATCTCCCTTTCGCTGATTTAAACTTTCTCAGTGGCCTTATCACCTTTTCGCCTTCTTTAGGTTGATTATCGCCGTCAAGGGTTTGTGTGCCCTTGTCTTGCTCGCTGATGTAACCGTAATGAAACATGATGCTCGACTATGATGATTGTGCTTGACAGGGGGCTTTTATAACTTCGGCTACGACCTGTCTACCCGTGGTATGTTAGCACTTTCAAAAATCAACCGCCGCAAATAGTGATTGTCACTGGCTTAGTTTACTGTTTTTCTATATTTTCAAATTCCTGGTAATATGTAATGCTTTAGCATGTGCGTGTGAAAACGCCCTCGTTCCTTCCTCGTGTTTATATCTTCTAACACAAACGTTGCTTCACCGACACGATGACAGATTCTATACGGGCCTTCGTATAGTGCCAGAAATTTAGACATTACTCTGTTTTTTGAGTCGGACACGTTTAATGCCCTTACTAGAACTAAATCGTTCACTTTAAACTCTGTCATCTTATGACTAGAATTGAATCTGTCGGCTCTGCTACGCCCATGTTTTTCAATATTATTTCTGACTAACGTTAGTTTATATTCTTGTGTCATGTCTAGTTGATTAACTAAGAACCATTTTTTCCAGAATCTGGTCGGAGGTTGGCCGAGTTGGATCTCGCACGGACAAAATCCAGTCGAGTCATGGTGCACTTCGTTCACACAGCATTCTATGACTGTTAACCATTTTATCCAACTGGTATGTTTGTCTGTTAGGAACGTCCTAAAAAATCTTCCTAGCTCTCGATTGACTCTTTCGACTATGTTTCCTTGTGGATGTCTGATCGAGGAAAATATTGGAATTATGTTTTCCTCTTCTAGTTTACCTAACCATTTTGCTGATGTGAATTGTGTACCATGGTCGAACTGGATTTTCTCCGGCTTCCCCAACTCGGGAATATATTTGTCGAAGATGCTGTGGATGGTGGATCGCGCGTCCGCAGTTTTTAGCGGGTATAACCGTACGAACTCGCTGAATGCATCGATCGTTACCAAAATCCATCGGTAATTTCCCTTACTCGAAGGTAACGGTCCTAAAAAATCGATTGATACTAGTTCACTCACTCTGCTTGGTGTTATGTTTTGCATCCGTGCATAACTGTATTGATTAGGTACTTTGCATCTCTGACACCGATCACAACTAGCTAATATTTTCCTGATGAGACGCGCGAATTTCGGGTAGTAAAAGTTTTCTTTTAGCATTTTGTAGCATTTTCCAGCCCCGATGTGACCGTAAATTTCGTGCGTTTCTTTAACAAGGTTGTTAATCAAGTTTTCTGGGAGGTAGGCTCTCTGACAGCCCCCTGGTTCCACGTGGTACCAAATGTCGTTAATTCTTTTTAATCTCTTTTTAACCCTATTTAAGTCCTGACTCACCAAATCTATAATGTTCTGGTCACGCGCCTGATGCATTCCGAAATCTCTTAAATCATTTTTTAATTCGTCTGGAATTTCTTTAGCTAATGGTGCAATTATATGCATGATATTTATCTGTGATATTTTCCTTTTGTTTTCAGGTGGATATCTGCTTAGCGTATCTGCGACTACGTTATCCTTGCCTTTTATATACTCGATGTCGAAGTTATATGTTTGAACGAACAAAATCCAACGTGCCAGCCGCGAGCTAACTAATTTACAGGTCGACATGTACGTTAATGCACGATGATCAGTTTTTATTGTCAACTGAGCTCCGATTACGAATGTCCGGAACCTCTCCAACGCAAAGACGATAGCCAAAAGCTCTTTCTCCGACGTGAAGTAATTTAGTTCAGCACCTTTTAATGTGCGACTCGCGAATCCTATGATTAATTCATCGTTTGTGTCGGATAATTGGTATAATACGGCACCTATCGCAAAGTTGCTTGCGTCGCATTGTAAATAGTAACGCTTTTTTGGGTTTGGATGATGTATAATCATGTCTTTACAAAATAAATTTTTTACTTGATTGAAATGGGCTATCATGTCGTCGTTCCAATCCCATTTGGCGTCTTTTTTTATTAACTTGAGTAACGGTGAGGTTGCACCAGAGTAATTTCTAGTAAATTTGCTATAATAGTTTGTTAAACCTAAAAATCCTTTAAGCTGTTTAACGTTTTTAGGTTCAGGAAAATACCGGATTGCATCTATTTTTTCAGGTTGAGGCAAAATGCCGTCCTCGTAATCCTATGACCTAGAAAATCTATTTCCTCTCGGAAAAATTTCGATTTGTTAAAGTTTATTGTCATATTATGTTTTTTAAATACCTCAAATAATCTCTCAAGATGTACTAAGTGGGATTGGAACGAGTCCGATAGACACAAAATGTCGTCCACAAAATTTATCGTGAACTCATCTGTTTCTCTTAAGACTAGATCCAGTGTACGAATAAGACTAGCTAAGCTTGTATTGAGACCGTAGGGTGTTACCGCGAATTGGTAGGTCCTCCCCTCGTACATGAACGCTGTGTACTCTCTCGAATCTTTATGTAATGGCACCTGCCAAAAGCTGGCCGTCAAATCAAGACTAGACATGAATGATGCATTCCCGCACTTTTGAAATAAAACTTCAGTAGATTGCGCGCAATCGCGATCAGGTACTATCAGCTTATTTATGTATCTCGCGTCTAATACCAGTCTAATGTCTCCGGATTTTTTAGCTACCACTACGAACGGGTTTATATATTCGCTATATGAGCGCTCGATTATTCCAAGGCTTAGCATTATTTTGATTTCTTGTCTTACTTTTTCCCGGTGCATTATTGGCACAGGATATGAACGTCGTACAAACGGTTTATCCTCGTATATTTTAATTTTGTGTTCGTAAATAGTGACTCTACCAGGTATTTTTGAAAATATGTCGCAATACTTCCTTAGTAGACTAGAAAATGCATCTCTTTCATAAGCTTCAAGTACCTGACATTCCGATAACTTGCTACCAATCTCATCATCAGTTAATTCAGAATTTTGGGTTAATCCGATTAACGGATTAATTGGATTATCTTTAATCTGATAATTATTAATCGAGTTTATATTAGAGATAATTTTATTAGTTTCGCTTTTATCGACATCATCTGGATTATGAACTTCTACTTGATCTTTTGTTAGTTTCGTTTGAATAGTCAGTTTATTTATCTTGAAGTCTAGATCAGCTTCCCATTTACGTAATGTGTCGATACCGAGAATTACATTATGTTTTAGGCCATGTACGATGAGAAAACCCACCTCATCGGATAACAACCCTATTTCAATCCTAGCTACACGGAAAAGGTTTCGGGAATGCTGCAGCGCCAAGCGGCAGAACGGTGAGTACGCGCGTTTAAAGACAGGCGCTGTCTCTGCGACGGAACGCTGCGTTCCCTCGCGGGAACGCTGCATGCCGTCTCCAAAATCTCGGTCCTCCAGCTTTCTCGCGAGGGAACGCAGCGTTCCGTCGCAGAGACAGCGCCTGTCTTTAAACGCGCGTACTCACCGTTCTGCCGCTTGGCACTGCAGCATTCCCAAAACCTTTTCCGTGTAGGAATTGTTCCTTAACACGAGTGGCTTTGCCCCCTAGTACTCCTAATACCTGTAAATTCGTAACTGGTAATTTCGCGCAACTGATTAATGATGATTTATGACGACCATACCAATCATCCGACACGCACGTAATCTGGCTACCTGTATCTATTAAAGCTTTAGCTTCGACTCCCTCAATGCGCAGGAGAACCTCCGGACACTGCATCAAATATTTATCAGTTTCTGTATTTTCGTTAAATAAATAATTTTCTGGACTTTCAAATGAATCGTTATTCTCTATGTTTTGAATTTTGAATTTTGCCGCTGATATAACTACCTTGTGCTGTACTGGCGTCGGCATAGCTTTGTCCAGTACAGCGTCTATTAGTTTTCCGTAGGTAATTGATCTGTTACCGGCGTATCATCCGTATTTACAACGGTCGCGCTTATTTTCGAGTTTGTCCAATTCGACCTATTGTGTGTGTTGTCAGCTTGACCATGTTTATTTCTTTGATCATGCTCATTCGTTACCGGTTTGAAACTTTGATTAGAGTTGTCGTTCCGCCATGACACCTGTTTTTCAGTCACGCGACCGACAGTTGGATTCTGTTTGTTCGCGTACGTTACCCGTTGCCTCGGTGCATTCGACCTACCCCCGAACTGCATCTCGTCAAGAAAACTTAATAGTGCGTCGATGTCGCGGATATCTCGGCACTTTGCTGCCTCAACAATAGGTTCGTCGAAATGACGTACTAGGTTTCGGACGATTTCCGACTCAGTCATGCACGGATCTAAACCTGCAGCTGACGCGTATTTCCGATTTGCATATTCGGACCATGTTACCTTCGAGTCAGGCAAATAATATCCGAATTCGATATCTTTACGTAGTTCTCTTTGAACCTCGACACCCCAATACCTATTTAAAAATCGAGTTTTAAATTCTCCCCAGGACTTTATAGTATTGCGGCGCGCGATCCACCAATCTTTAGCATCGTACATGAGACTTTGCCCGATTAATTTTAAACAAAGATCGTCTGTACGTGCATCTATGAAGGTAAAATATTCCTCTATTTCTTTAATATAACTGGCTGGTCTTTCCCAACTCTTGCCGGAATATGTCGGTAGTTTGACATGCTTGGATAATTAGTGATTATAATCGCAGTTGAGGTTAGGATTTGTAGATTTTATTTTTCTAATTTCAGCGTGTACGCTGACTTTGAGACTATCCTGTTTTTTCTCAACTTCAAGGATTTTATCGAGACTAGCTTTATTGTTTTTATCTATTTTACTTTCCAAACATATCAGACTATCTCCAAATTCTTCTCCGAAATTTTTATGTGTTTCATTATATTCGTCTACGCATCGATCTAACCTATCTTCGAGCTGCTCATTAGAGTTCTCGAGCTTTTTATCAAGTAATTCCAACTGTTTTTTTATACTTTATTGATTGTTCTTCGAGTCTTTCAAGAAAACTTTTCTGGCTATTGACTACAATTTCTACATTCTCTGATTTTGATTGAATCAAATCTCTAGACAGAGAAGCTAAACTGTCATCTGATTTTTTGTTTAATTTTTCTAGTGCCGCCACCCAGAATGATGGATCGACCCTCTGCTGTTTCTGACTCGAGATATCTTGTTCTTTATCAATAAACGTTTTATCTAAACTTTGTGGATCTTTTTCTTTGTGATGTCTACCTGACGACCTATCCTCTAACCCTAATTCTAAAGCTGGATTGCCGCAGGCTCCCTTGTCCGCCATTTTCCTGGTCACGACGGCGGATTTTGACATTCCCCCAAAAGATTCTAAATTTTATAGCAATCTATTTGAAATTAGTTGACGCAAAAGAAGTAAAGTTAATGAAACGAATGACTCTAAGTTTTTAAGCAAAAATTTAATAGAATTTTAATTAGAGTGGCCCCACGTTGGGCGCCAAATGTAACTTTTCACAGGTTTGAGATATTGAAGATATCACAAACCGTGCCGTTAGTGTGAGTTCTATTGCTCGGTTGATGTTTTTCGGGACCAATCTTAATAATTAGACTATTGACGCTAATTTTACGGACCTCAAACGCACTGCGTTACCAGCCGTCTCCCCGACGAATAGGTACACGCAGACATGCAACTACCGTCTTCTTCCCAGTTAGTAAACAAACCTACGCTCAGAACTGTGCCTGCGAGTGCAGACAAAGTCTGTCTCAGACTTGGACAAGGTTATACCTTGCCGAAGCTGTCCCTATGCTATAGTTAGTAAGTTGAATTTACAAGACCTGGAAATTGGCGAAGAAAGGAGGCTGCGACAAATTATGCTTTTTCTTAATCAAACAAAAATATCATTTATTCATCAACTTATGCTAAGGTTGCAACCAATATCCTATATTTACAATGCTGCTTTTACTTTCAAGTGAATCTAATTTAGACTAAGTGTCTGCACAATAATCTTTCAATTATGTGACTTTTAAATGGTATAGAAAATATTGAAATAATGATTGTTTTGATTTATCTAATACTCTTTTGAAATCGAAATTAAGCTACTGGTATATTGCTGCTATAGTTAATATCCAAACAAAATAAAAACTTGAATTTAGTGATCACTCGAGCTCTATGCTACGAGTGTCAGAAGACAAAGTATGAGAATTGATATTACAGTGAGTCAATCAGGCGATCAGCCGTGTATTGCTGCTCTGCCTTGCGTCGTCGCGACTTAAATACCGTTCGTGACGTCACGCCGCAGGCGTTTGTTCTCGAACGTTCTAGATGATACTCTAGTTCGCAACGGTTGATGTTTGAAATGCTAACGGTCAGGCCTAGGTCGCCTGATGCGTTACAATATATATTCAACTTCCATTTTATATTATTAAGAATTTCGATTATCCTCCGATTCTATTATTTCTTTTTCGTCGACGCGTCTTCGTGCCTCTCTTTCTTGCCATTCTTCTTCTGCAAAATCGTTTAATATTTCTGCCTGTTCCGCAGCACGTTGGGCTTCGAACTCGGTTAACAACTCTTGTTCTCTCGCAGCCTGTTGCATCTGTTCCATGTGTTCCATGTATGCATCGTGTTCCAATATTTCATCGATTTCCGAATTTGTTAAATCGTCTATTATAATAATTTAACTAATCTTTAGTGATATCACGCTTTTATTAACGTATTGATTACGCTATTACGTAATTAAATACATAACAATATTACATACTCTGCTCCACTGGTGGCAATCCGCGCCGTTCCATCTCTGTTCCCAGCATTGTTAACGCTTCTATCAACCCCACATATATTGCGTGCAATTCTTCGTCTGTTGGTTCGTCCATTATGATAATTTAATCAATTTTTAGTTAATTCACATTATGTCACGGTTTCCTGTCGGTTGAATATCACATACTCTGCGCGACTGGTGCCGATACGACTGGTCCCCCTCGCAGCTCTAATTCCAGCTCCGTTTCTGCTTCTACCAAATCCGCATATAGTCTGCCCATTTCCTCGTCCGTTAACCTATCTATTTCGATGATTTAATCAATTTTTAGTGACTTTACGCTTTTTTCCCGTTCGGTTCGGTAACGAAACACATATTTATGTTACATACCCTGTATCCATTCGACTGGTGCCATTATTCAAATCGGATTGTTTAATAAGCCTATAATATTAAGGTTTTGAAATTTATCCACGTAAATTTATTTATTATAGAATACGAAAGTATATGAGGAACCCCGAAACACAAACCGTAACTATATTTATTAACAAAATGACGAAAATTCGTCAAATATCGAATATTCGCGCTCACGTTTTGTTCTTTTAGCATCGATCCTTAACATACTCAACATAAAAATTCCTGTGTTTTAATGGGACTCCAAACTGGCTATTTTTTTGGAGTCCTGCATCTTGTGTATTTTAATAGTTTTTAATATTTGATATCAATTATTCAACGATAAAATACATATCAATATTTTGATAAAGAAATAGAAATTAAAATTGAATTTTGAATTAATAATATATTTGAAAGTTCTATTATTATTGTAAATGTACCTGTTTCATTAAGGTAAAGGTTTGTATTTATATATTTGGTTTCTTCAATGAGCCTTATCCACTATATATTCTCGATACGTACATAAATACAAATAAAAAAACGCGTCGAGTTACCCATTGCAAAGTGCATAGAACTTATATTCCTGGAAGGGGAATAGCCCATTTGTGCAATGAGCGGCAGACTGACACTAACATGTTGAGACAGAGATATATCTCTCTCTCCTTTCCTAACGTGCAGTCCCCTCTCCGCGCATACCCCTCGCCGGCATAGTACCGCGCGAAGATTGATAGGTTAGGGTTAGCGTAAAGTTGTAATTCATTATGTATCACAAAAATAGTTAAGTTATACATTTACTGACAACGGTTATAAATTAATATGCTATTCAAAATTATCATCCAAGCAAACAATTTGACAACGGTTATTCGTGGTTCACGTTATAGGTTGGGAATGACTACGACTAGGGCGGTGCGCGCCTGCGCAGAAAGAAAAGACGCCGCGTTAGGAAAGGAGAAAGAGATATATCTCTGTCTCAACATGTTGGCGTCAGCCCGACAGGTCCTATTCCCCTTCCAGTAATATAAGTTCTTTGGCAAAGTGGCATGCATTCCGCCATCTGTCGGTTATCCCGATAGGGTTATATCACAGTTATTTATCGGCCGATCACTGACATCAGTGCGATCGATCAAGTGAATGTTTATTTATTGAACGTCAGATTTTACGTTTACGTTTTGTTCGCGTAGCCACGTAACAAACAAATAAGATTTGTTTCATTCATATAGCAGCTCTCAATGCAGAATGATCGGCCTGTCTGATAGTGTAAGTATTAATAATTATCAACTATCTTCAATATCGATATCTTCTGAACTTTATCGCGTTGATTATTTATCAGTTGTCTGACATACAAGATTTTGGGATGGGAGGGGACGAAGAGCGACAACCCCAGCCACAGCCCCAGCAACAGCTCCAGCAACAACCCCAGCCACAGCCCCAAGAACAACCCCAGCAGCAACCTCAGCCACAGCCCCAGGAACAACTCCGGCAGCAACCCCAGCCACAGCCCCAGCAACAGCCCGAACAACAACTACAGCAACAGCAGCAGCAGCCACTCGCAGCGGATGGTACGGAAACGTTGCATATCGTTATTAACGCTAAATTAGTTTCAATTCGTATCCGTTCAATTTAAAATCTTTGTTTTCAGCGCAAGGACCACGCCGACAGTGGCGGGCTGGACGGCAATTCTGGGCGCGGCGAGCGCACTACCGCTAGGCTAATCTGGTTAACTTGATGTACCAAATCGCCAACCCGTATCAGGGTTGGCGTCGGGGCCGGGGCCGCGGCCGCGGTGTCTAGATAGTTATTGTATTGTATACGTTTTTGTTATTGTATATATGTTATGTGTTTATGTTATAAAATAAAAAAAAATAATAAAGAGAATGTTCGATTATGTGTTATAATAGAAAATGAAATAAAAATTCTAAATAGATAATATTATACAGTTGTAATATATACTAAGGTCAATATTAATTAACAATAGATATTAATTAACGTATTAAAATTCTTAGTAATTAATTAATACAGTATTACCTCTCTAAGAAAGCTCTCGCTACACTCAAAAAAAAAGTTGGCTGACACAGCAATTTTTTCGTGGTTGGGGAATAATTAGTCAGAACATCTGCTCAAAATAATAGACCAACTGGGGCTGTTGGTCATAGTGATCATTTCTAAATGTAGCGGTCCAAATAGCCACTTCGTCTTTGCATTGGTTGCTGCATCTACTACCTAGGCATTGCAGACGACGCGTGGCTGAGACAGCCAAGTTGCTTGATGAACGTTTGGCGCCAAAGACGTGGATCTTACATACCTATGGCGTCGTTCAATGTGCATTTGTTATAGAATAATTGAATCGTATATGTGTTCGGAATCAATTCGACAATAATGGATGAGTAGTGCGTCAATTTTCTCAATGACAGACAATTGTTTTGCTCAATTGAAAAATTCAAAGGTAAGTATGTTCTTATTACACCAGGCTTATATTGTTCCAGCATATATCTAACCTGTCTGGCTTCTTGGCATGTGCGCGATTATTTTTCTTTCATTTTCTTTATACTTATCAATCCTAAATATTTTTTAAACAAATACCTTTTCACTGATATTCAAAAAAATGCTTTTTGTCTCTGAGCAAGCTTGTGTTACAATGGAATAGTGCAATCGTAACCTTACATTCCCATGTACTATAGTGAGGCATTCGACCTCCTTCAACTTGAAATGAATGGACTGATGGTGAGCCGAAAGTTTTTTCTGTTCGCAGAGCAATACATTGATTATGCGACGTTAGTTACTCTTAATAAAAAAGATATCGAAAAACTTGTGCCTCAGTTAGGGCTGCCAAAGAAATTATTAACAAGCTTGGCGGAACATACAAGTTCTAAGGCAACGGAGGTGATATTGATTGCATGCAAGAGCAGTTTTCCCAATTATTTCTTTGTTTATTAATTATCATCTGAATTATCTTGTGTCTGTAGTCAGTAGAGATAGTGAAAAAAAGTTTCAGCCTCCTGCGATGAAAGTGTAGACGCAAGGAATTTTTGACAGTGGTGAGAAAAATCTTCTTCGCAAGGTTTCTTGCGTTTACATTTTCATCGCAGGAGGCTGACACTTTTTTTCACAGTCTATACCGACATTATTCAAAAATTGCTGGAAGGATTTCTTTATACAACCACTAATAGAAATTTTCGAAATTTCACCGAAGTCTCCCCTTAAGAAAAAGAGTTGGTCTATTGCATTTCTGCATCAAGTTATTCGGTTGAATATTTAGAGCCTGTAATGGGCCAAGCTTCGCAACGCATAACATGATTTCATAATCTCTTTCTATATTTCTTATTTCCAAAGTACTGAAAATAATCTCATCAACCTTGTATTTTTCAGCTTAACATTGTTCATTACAAGAGCCTTGTAGATTTCACTGCAGCTGACTTGGATAAAATAACAGAAGAAACTCCAGTAGAAGCCGTTCTTGAACTTCCATTACAAGATTTAGTCGATACACCAAATTCCAAAGCACATAAACGCATTAACATAATTATTATAGTTATATAGTAGTGCAATTTGTAACTTGTTCTTTGTGTATGTATATTAACGATTTTCAAATAAACATACGTGCGATTTGTACGATTTTTCTCATGAATTGAAGTTTTTATATACTATAAATGTATATTTATATACCGTGAAGTTTTGAGGAAGCGGAACGATGGGCGTGCTATAGTTCGACCAACACACGCTCGCGTTGCGTACGTGAGCTGCCAGTGACTGCGAGTCGAAGCGCACGTACGCAACGCGAGCGTGTGTTGGTCGAACTATAGCACGCCCATCGTTCCGCTTCCTTAAAACTTCACGGTATATACATACCGGGAATATTCGGTGAATTAGAACGATCCCCTTCCTACGACCAAACCAACACAGGCGCGCACCGCGTGCGTGAGGCTCGGCGGGCGGGGCTGAGCGACCAGTAGTGCTTCTACCGAATTTTCCGCGCTAGGCCGAGTCCGCATAGCCCACCTCGATACTTAACCTAAAAAGCAATCATCGCACTGAACACGGAAAAGAATGAACGCTAATAAAATGAATTCGCCTGATGTTAACATTTATTTTCGAAATTTATGAACGAATTTAAAATCAAATATTAATCAATTGGATTTAAGTATTGATTATCAGTGTTTAGGATCGATATTCGAGACGAAGTGGAACAGGTAAGTGAAGGGTAAATCATTGAAGACAACATGGCCAAAAATTGTTTTATTTATTGATTTATTTATTTATGAACAGAAAAATGAAATTTATCAACGATTATTCGTTAATCGAGGGATCCATTGCTGTTGAATTATGGCGTACGTCCAAACTTATCGGAGATTGAATGCTTGGGAATCGAAGAGAGGCTACAGATGAGCCACTGTCGAACGTAGTAGACTTTTACTCCAACCATTTTTATTTCTCAACGACTACTTCTATCGGAGACCCGAGTGCTGACATGTACCTCAGCGAGGCTTCATAGCTTGCGGAAGGGATTTGTCGCAGGAGTTTGTAGTACGTTGACAATCAGGTGTCTGAGAAGAATAAACTCATACTCGTTGAAGAAGATGTTGCCATCCCAGGACATCGTTACTTCCTCTGAAACAGCTAGGTGAGAGTATAACTGACTATCATGAGAATTTATAAGTCTTGTAAGTCTTTTCGATATCCGTTAACTTTGTATCCTCCGTACCCAGTGACTGATCGCCCGCTAACTCTTGAGGAGAAATATGGCCGATGTCGTTGTCCAAGCTGACCTCAGGGATCAGACTGCGAAGAGTGATCCAGAACCAAGCAGGGATCGAGGAAACGAGAGCTAGCAACAGCGTCGGCGAGGCTTGGCAGCGTACCGAGTAGCTTCGTTGCAAGGGTTCGTAGCCCGTCGACGATATTCATCGAACATTTCTTACTCGTCTAACGACCATTCAACGTTCATGTCTCGTAGCAGGCGAAGCAGCCTCGTCGCAGATGTTCCCAGTGCGACGAGGCAGCGTATAAGGAGCTTCGTTGCCAGAGTTCGCAGTGCGTCGGCGAGCATTTTCTATCAAATTTTTGTGCGGCAAGGCTTCGCCAGAGTCCAGAGAAGGACTGCATATCGTCGACGTGCTACAAACGCTTGCAACGAAGCTCCTCGTACGCTACCTCATCGCACTACAAACTCCTGCGACAAAGCCCCTCCGCACGTTATGAAGCCTCGCTGAGGTACATGTCATCACTCGGTCTCCGATAGAGGTAGTCGTTGAGAAATAAAAATGGTTCGAGTAAAAGTCTACTACGTTCGACAGTGGCTCATCGGTAGCCTCTCTTCGATTCCCAAGCATTCAATCTCCGATAAGTTTGGACGTACGCCATAATTCAACAGCAATGGATCCCTCGATTAACCAATAATCGTTGATAAATTTCATTTTTCTGATGATAAATAAATAAATCAATAAATAAAACAATTTTTGACCATGTTGTCTTCAATGATTTACCCTTCATTTACCTGTTCCACTTCGTCTCGAATATCGATCCTAAACACTGATAATCAATACTTAAATCCAATTGATTAATATTTGATTTTAAATTCGTTCATAAATTTCGAAAATAAATGTTCACATCAGGCAAATCCATTTTATTCGCGTTCATTCTTTTCCGTGTTCAGTGCGATGATTGCTTTTTAGGTTAAGTATCGAGGTGGGCTATGCGGACTCGGCCTAGCGCGGAAGATTCGGTAGAAGCACCACTGGTCGCTCAGCCCCGCCCGCCGAGCCTCACGCACGCGGTGCGCGCCTGTGTTGGTTTGGTCGTAGGAAGGGGATCGTTCTAATTCACCGAATATTCCCGGTATATATAGAGCCCAGCGAACTCATAACAGCATAGTCCATGCATCCAGAGCACTATGTCCCTCAGCCGCCAGAGCAGTGATCACTGCCAAGTACGTGTTACTGGTTACTAACGAGTATGGGTGTATGACACATGCGAAATAGCCGGCCGAGACAACTTAAACGATATGGATATATTTTGATACGATGTTCTGTCTAAGGTAGTATTTGCATGCTTCAGTATAGTTGGATGAGGCAGCCGAGTCACAACTTGATCGGACCAAACTCAGTTGGGTGACACAACCAATTTCAACTCATCCATTAAAAATGGTTCTCTCAGCCAACAAATGGGATGGCTCCCCAGAAACCAACTATATTGGATATCGCAACCATTTCATAGGTCCCATATCCAACTTTTTCTTTGAGTGTAAGAAAGAATTTCTCCGTCGTTCCGCGTATTAAAATATTAGTAATTAATAATCAATAATTGATACCTATCTCCTAATCATTATAAAAAAAGACATTAATATATATTATAACTGTATTGATATTATCTATTTATTTACAGATTTTTCAATTTTTTACAGAATAAACATGAACACATATCATAATTGTACCATCATTAAAATAATCATTTATTGAGATCTATTACTATATGAAAAATGAAAGCATATTACATGACGTTTTTTAGTTGATCGGTTATAAAATATATAACGTACGTTAACGTAGTCCGATCTTCTGGTTCCATTATCCAAATTATTTTAAGACCTAATAACGTACGAATATTAATTTTTTTCGAAATGTGTTCACGCAAATTTATTTATTATATGTTACACAACGAAATGAAGCACGCAACACATACCGTAACTATATTCTTCAAAAGAAATGACAAAAATTTAATAGTATTTTCGAATTAAATTTATTTAATAGTGATTTTTTTTCGAATTTTATCGAATTTATTGAAATATAACAGACTCATCAGGTATATATTGGCGTTGATATTGAACATCAGGTAGTGACATTTTAGTCTAATAAAGAGAGAGATACAATGAAAATATATATTTACACTTCTTCTTCATTATTTTCATACGTCTGACGCGAAGTCTACGTTAGACTTCTCCATTTTCAACAGGGTAAATCACGATATGTAGTCAGCGTGAATTTTGTCAATTTTCAGGGTATTCGTTAAAAAGTGTTCAATCATTTGGCCAAAATCTTTTACGGAACTGGAAAACTGGGAAAGAAAAGTGAGATAAATATAATGTCTTCATAAAACAGTGAATTGAAAATACAACAATAAATAGAAAGTCAATTCAAATGTCGGAAAATTAAATCCATTCTGAATTCTGATCTTTTCTATATCACCTTGCGATAGATACGTTGGGGCCTTTTTTTTCTTCACATACGCTTTGGGCCTTCGGATTGAATCATGTGTCGGCAACTGGAGATGCAACAGGGAGTGACTTTTCATGCCTATTTCGAAAAAAAATAAAGTATGGGGTGCACCCGTAAACCGTTTTTGAAAAAACATTTGGTTTACAGACATGCCACATAATACACTATTTTGTAACACATGCATGGGAAGTTCGACTTCGCGCGCCGTAACAAGTGCGCGAGGCGGCCGATTCCTGAACAAATCCAAAACTGTTGAGTAATGTCGTAAAACTGTTAGGTAATGTTTATTACACTGAGAGAAAAAGCTCCTCCTGAATTAACCATAAGTGGAAGGTTAAAATATTTTTAGTTAGAGTCACCTTATTTATGGTACACTTCACCATTTATACGTGGTTATTGATATAAATAGAAACATGGTTGACAAGATAATGGTTGCGTATATCACTTGTTCAAGTCAGTAAATGCAACCGTGATTCAATTGTTATAACTACCATGTTAAAGTGGTGGGTAAGCCATAATTATAGTAAAACAAACCATAAGCCGATAGGTTGACTCATGAACTCGGCAAAAGCGGGATGTCGGCTCAGATGAAGTTATGTTGACCCGAATGAAAGTCGATTTGACTATAAATTAGGCAGTAACCCTACCATATCAGTGATCAAACGTAACAATCGCATATTGTTAAATTGAGCCTATGAATGTTCAGCAAATTATTGTTGATGCTACCGTGTTGGATTGGTGGGTAAGCCATAATTATGGTGAAACAATCCATAAGCCGTTAGGTTGACTTATTAACTTAGCCGAAGTGAGACGTCTGCTCGCCCGACGTCATAACAACCCGAAGTAAAGTTGATTTGATCATGAATTTGGTAGTGATTCTACCATTTTACTGATTAGCGTTACGATCTCACATTGTTAGAATGGGTATCCAAGTACATACACGGCGGGTTATAATTACACTGAAAGAAAAAGCTCCTCCTGAATTGACCATAAGTGAAAGGTTGAAATATTTTTGGTTAGAGTCACCTTATTTATGATACAGTTCACCATTTACATGTGGTTATTGATATGAATAGAAACATGGTGGACACGATAATGGTTGCGTATACCACTTGTTCAAGTCGGTGAATGCAACCGTAAATTCATTGGTATAACTACCACGTCAAAGTGGTGGGTAAGCCATCATTATAGTGAAACAAACCATAGGCCAAAAGGTTGACTTATGAACTTAGCAAAAGTGAGATGTCACCTTACATGAAGTTATGTTGACCCGAATTAAAGTCGATTTGACTATAAATTCGGCAGTAATTCTACCATATCAGTGATTACACGTAACAATTGCATATTGTTGATTTGAGCCTGTGCATGTTCAGCAAATTATTGTTAATGCTACCGTAGATATGGTCTCCAGTCACAACTGAGCTCTAACCATGTTATCTGGTTGTAAATAGTTGATGCAACTGATTTGGTTCATGGATGCTGCAAACATAATTGCAAGGTTGAAGACACTTTCATCCAACCATGCACTGAGAGATTTGTTACCATGCACAATAATCACTGATAGAATAAACTTTATAGTGCATTCAACACTATATTTTTCCGTTGCCAAAAACGTGTCAATAGTTGGAGGTGCCACTCATCCAGTTTTGCGAACTTTATATAATGTCAATCCGTATCATGTACACCATAGTTGAGCCAATACTCTTTTTCGTTACCGGAATACTTAATACGTTAGAGTGAGTGAGAACTTTTGGAACTCCAGGAAAGAAATCCAATTAAAAAGATATTTGGAACTCAGATGTTGAGTTAATCAAATATCTTAGCTGCATTAAAACATTGATATCATTGAGACACATGCCGAGTTCAAGATAAATAGGAAGAAATGATTAGTGATTTCAATAGATAGTTTAGCGTAGTCGGTAGAGCGTGCGACTAGTAATGCGAGCGAATGCGTGCGTCCCGGATCGAATCCCGGCCAAATCAATGCGATGTTTTTCTTATCTAAAAATCCTTACTTTGTATTAATATGCGGCTGATTGCAATAAGTAGGTGTTTCTCGGCGCATCATACAATGTTATAAATTCATTGTAACGAACTAAATTTATTTTTTCATCCCAATACTTTATTTTTTCATTCAACCATGAAATCTGGTTGTATATATTTGGTACAACTCGTTCTATTCCAAGGGTAATCTAACCATAATTTCAAAGTTGAAACATCTTGCACCCATATAAAAACTCATAGAAAGTTTCAAATAGTTGGCTCAACTTATTTTCATCATGGTTAGTTGACCTAGAATTGCAAGGTTGCGATCATTTTCCATCCGGTTGTAAGTAGTTCGAACAACTATTTTATATGGTTCCCGAAAGTATTATAATCTTAGTGTGCCCAACCATGTTTGAAAGGTTGAGGCCATTTTCAACAATTAAAAATGGTTACATTATGGTTGACTGTACCATATTTTTCTCTCAGTGTACCTAACGCTAATCCGAGCGAAGCGAGCGTAACTATGCGCCATAGAACGAAACAAGTGGTGACTAAAATCACGCCCTCAGCTGTCCGGAACATTCAGGTTGGAGTATCGTCACCGCGTGTTGTGTACACGAAGTGCGAACTTCCATACAGTGTTACAAAAAATAGTATACGACACACGTGCGCGTATGTGATCCTCACATACTTCGCGCACTTGTATCGTAATCTACTATTATCCACGCCCACGCGGTTAAGAGCCTATCTCTGGATGACGTAATTCCGAAGGGTAAGATAACATTTAGTGGGGCAAAATCTGCAAATAATAATATATGGATGAGTAACGATGATAGCAATTATTGGAACAGTTATCGTTTCCACACCACACTGAGAGAAATATCTAGTTCCCCCAACCCAAATCGGCGAGTGAAATAAAGTGAAATAATCATCAACATTTTTTTTTGTGTTCAACGAACGTTTTAAAATTCAGTAGCAGTCACTGGAAATTTCGGTGAACGTAACTATACCAGCGTACTATTCCAACAGAGTACTTCTAACTATACCATCTTTACTAACTAATATTGGTTCGAGTGACATTGCGGTATAGTTGAAGTAACTCTTTGTTTTTCGAGAAATCGTGTATTATAAACGAGATTATAAAGTAGCGCTGACTGATAAGTTAGTGTTAATTCAACTCGACTTTATCGTAATGGAATTTCGCTCCGCGAGAAAATTAATTTAGATTGTTACAATGAATTTATTACAATGTATGATGCGTTAAGCAACACTTACTATTTGTAAACAATCGCATATTGATACAAAGTAAGGATTTACAGATTAGAAAAACATCGCATTATTTTGGCCGGGATTCGATCCGAGGACGCACGCATTCACTCGCATTACTAGTCGCACGCTCTACCGAGTACGCTAAACTATTTATTGAAATATGAAATGACTTTTGTCTATTTATTTGGCATCTGTCTCAATGATATCAACGTTTTAATGCAGCTAAGATGTCTCAACTGAACATCTGTTTCCTAGAGTTCCAGAAGTTCTCATTTACTCTGACGCTCACAGTAAGTATGTAATAATATCTATGAAAATCTATAGATTCGTATACGTTCGCCGATTTGGGTTGGGGCAACTAAATATTTCTCTCAGTGATAGTGTCTGTTACTCGCGAGTAACTTTAGTTCAGTGAAAGTGATAAATTATGTTGTTTGGACTGAAAATTATAGTTGTTGATACCTTAGTAAGTTGACGTCCAAAAGTATTAGATATAAACATATTGTTTGAGTACACTTGGAATCATAAAAACTAGTCCATTTAAACAAACGAGTAAAGTTGAATTATTGGTTAATCTTTAATAGAAAATAGAGTTCCGTCAACTGAAAATATAGTTACGATGACTCGAAAAAATTTAACACCTCAAAAATAGTACATGCAATTCGCTAAGAATTGTGCCTTGCACAGCAGACTAAATAGTTACTGTAAACATTCGAGAAAAGTTGAATATACGGCCGGAAAAGACTGTTAATATTACTAAATTTCTGGCGTGGTTACTGTTACTACATCACATATGCTCGCTGTACCTCAATTATAGTTACATCAACGAAAAAAAAAGTAACGGTTACTATAAAATTTTAACTGTATCAAAAATGTTGATTTTACACATTGAATTTCTCTCAGTGCATTTTGCAGTAGATAACTCGGCGCGTTTTTTTTAAAGTGGTTTCCTCAGAAAGCCTAATCCACTATATATTCTTAATACATACTCTACGTTGTATATTAAGCATTCATATGTTATAGCGCGAAGCAGCTATATGTTATGGCGCAAAGCAGCCATCATTGCGCAAAGCAGCAATGTGTCATATTTTTCTGTAAATATGTTTATTTTAAAATTTCTTTCCAAACCACAGTTTTAATTTCTTCTGAATTTTCCGAATTGTTTTGTATATATATTTGATTTGAATTTCGACATCGAGAAAGAGCAACATATAATTGACCGTGACTAAATAAATCTCTACCAAAACATAATCCTACTTTGTCGAAACTCTGTCCCTGAGATTTATTTATTGTAATAGCAAATGCTAATACAATAGGAAATTGTCTACGATATAATACGAATGGTAAACTCGAATGTTCTCCTGTATCCAATACAATTCTCGGAATAAATACAATATTTCCAACACTATCTCCTGTAATAATTTTTGCTTCGATATTAAATTTAAATAATCTAAGTATTTTCAGTCTTGTTCCATTGCATAGACCATCATTTATGCTTAAATTTCTGATGAGCATGACTATAGCACCGATTTTCAATGATAATTTATGTACTGGTAAGCCGGGAAATTTTAAAGAATTCAAATACTCGATAGGATAATTTAAATTCACATCAGTCTCAGTTTGATCCACTCCTTTATATTTTGCTCTATCAATACTAAAATAGGTTTTTTCAAAGGTTTTAATCTTTTTTAATATCTTGTCATTTAATTTTTCAATGTCTTGATTATGACTTGCTAAAATCGTATGATTAGATAAATCTTCCATATTATCGTTAACGGTACCGTAAATTTTTTCGCAAATATCATCAGTTTTTCATTCTTCAGGGATTTCAAATGAGTCTATCATTCCTTCTCCAATGTTTAATAAAAATGATGAAAATGTTATATTGCTATTTCTCATATTCTTTTTTACTGTTAAAATTTTGAAATCTTTCCATAAATTTGAATATTTGATTGTTTCATGAATGATACTTAATCGCGAGCCATTTTTTACGACCGGTAAGATTTGACGAAAATCGCCACCTAAAATGATTAATTTACCTTCAAATGAAAGATTATAAATATTACAGCAGTCTTTCAATGTTTTATCGATAATTTCCAATGCTTTTTTAAGAATCATTGACGCCATATCAGATCATTGATCCCATATAATGATATCACATTCCCTCAACTTTTTTTTATCAGAATCTAATTTTAAAAACGAAGTTTCGATGTTTGATAAGTCCAAAGGTAGTCTAAATGTTCAATGACTTGTCATGCCACCTGGTAATAATACTGAAGCTACCCCAGTCCACGCCATAGATACAACTTTTTTCCCCTGACTGATATAATAATGAATCAATGTTTTATATGAAAATGTCTTTCCGGTACCTCCAGGACCATCAATAAATATTAAACGTTTTTCATTTGTTTTTGTTATATAATCAAATATATATTTTTGATCTTCATTGCATCTTGTAATCATTTCATTAAATAATTTTTCATTATTCATCATAAGTATTTGTTTGTCTTCAAAATATTCATCATTTATTATTGGTTCTGAAAGCTGAAAATCCGAGCATGTCATATTTTCTGAGTTTAGAATGTCGCTTATTTCTTTCAAAGCATTGTCTTCATTGTTTTCCTTAAAATCTTCGCCAAAATATTTTTTATATTTATTCCAAATTTTTTTAGCAAAAGAGACATTGTCCGAAATAAGAAACCACGCGAAAAATTTACGAAATTGTTTTGGCATTCCAACATTGCATACTTCGTCAAAAATTTCACAAATATGTTCATCGCTTTCAACTTATCCCATCGCGATTGCCGTTTCTTTATAAGATAGATAACTATGATTTTCATGCTGTTTTAAATCTTTAAAAGACATGGCTCCTTTTTTTCTATTCAAAATTAATTTTAAATGGAAACGTTCGGAATCTTTAGGACTTACGCTGTTAATACGTCCCGGCACTTTCGAAAATTGTTTACGTTTTATCCATTTTTTTTTAGAAAGATAGAAGAGATAATTTTTTGGTATGTTGATGTACAGTATATTTCTTGCAATTTGGTCTTGTTGATTAAATTTAAACCAAGCGGTTAGAGTGGTTTCAGAATTGTTTAATGCATCTTCTTCTTTATTTTCCTCATTAATTATTCTTTGTTGGTTCTCAGTATGTACTGCTAAACGAATAATAGTATGAGATCTACCAGAAAGAGGTAATTCTTCTATTCGCCAGGCAGATTCCATTGGACTTTGATAACGACTATCAACATACTCAGAAATTTCGTCATAAGTTTCATCATTTTTAACAATCTCTATCTGCTGACCTTTTTTCAATTTTACGTATGCCCTATCATGTCCTTTATGTGAATATTGGTAGATGTATTTTATACTCATAACTGACGCACAATATTCTACATTTATATGACATTCATATTTTCTCAATAATTCAGGATTATAAGGTACTACCATCGAATTGTCAACGTTAATAAATTCACTGTTAATTTTCTTATGGGCAGTGGTTTAAAAGATTCGCGGCAGTGGCAGAGTTACCAAATCTTTTTTTTATTTTTAAAGAATTTTTGAAGAATTAAATAATCACGCAATGAGTTAGGGGATGCGTTAAGGGAGGCCTCCGACGAGCCGATTTCGATTAAACTTCTTTACTCGGTTTAGGGGCAGTGGTTTAACAGATTCGCGGCAGTGACAGAGTTACCGAATCTTTTTTTTATTTTTAAAGAATTCTGAAAGAATTGAATGATCACGCAATGAGTTAGGGGATGCGTTAAGGGTGGCCTCCGACGAGCCGATTTCGACGAAACTTTTTTACATGGTTCAGGGGCAGTGGGTTAACAGATTCGCGGCAGTGGCAGACTGACCAAATCTTTTTTTCATTTTTGAAGAATTCTTAAAGAATTGAATAATCACGCAATGAGTTAGGGGATGCGTTAAGGGTGGCCTCCGACGAGCCGATTTCGACGAAACTTTTTTACATGGTTCAGGGGCAGTGGTTTAAGGGGGTATCTACACCTTTGAATTTTCAAAAATTCGTTTTTTTTTTTTATAATTTATTTGGAATGCTAGTGACCTACTCTGCCTGCAAATAAATCGGTGTCAAGATATCTAGAGGATTTGAGAAGTTACAGCCATGGCAGTGCCAAATTGCGAAAAAGCGCCGCGCCGCGGCGAGGCGCGGGAACCCTCAGATTGGTGCCATAAGTATTGTACAACACCGCCAACACCACTGCTTACTTTTATGAGGTTTTGATATATTTCGATTTTGAATTTGATTTTGTGATCTTTTAATTCTTCGTAATTATCATTCTTACACATATTGAATTTTCAATATTCTTTTAAATTGTGATCATTGACAGAACACATGGCTGCGATCTACGTTTTTCCGAGGTTAGGTGTCCACTTGTTTGTAAATATTGTCGTGCTCTCAGTACGAATTCAAACCAATAGTAATTTCCATTATCGGATAAACACAGTGTAGGTATATATATCTGAGATGAGACTTCGGAATCGAAAGAGGATGATCCATCAAAAAGTGCGTTTGAAATCGATGCCAGGAGACTACACATTTGGATTTCTAAAAAGATGAGTATTTCTATAATACATATATCAATTGCAAGAATTAATCAATATTATAAGAAAAAAGGTATGATTAATAAAAGATGAAAGAATTTTCTTAGTATTGACAAAAATTGTGCTAGCATCTTCTGAATCTCAAAAATATTGAAGATAAAAAATTTTACAGAATTTTTATGTTTTGAACAATTTTGATCAGATTTTTGCTGAAGCAATTCATTATTTTTCTAACAGCCTCATCGGACACATAACCGACACTGTTGTTGTACAGAACGGGTCAAAACGCACTACAAACCTCCGCCTGGCACATGTGTCTAGACTCGACTCGACTCATTACTCATCGATACGAGAGCAGCTGCGGATCCAGCATATTAGTCATAAGCAAAATCTTAAAACTTGATTTCCTGTAATCAGATTTTCCTCTCTGGGAAAAATAGGAAATAAAAAAAAAATTGAAATAAAAAAGTTTGAAAGTTGATCTCTGGAGAATGAATATTTTGACCGGTTGTCGTAAAGAATCAGCAGCATCGTTGGACCGATTTTGGAGTTTGTGGTCTTCAAATTTTTAGAATCCAAACCTCTATCAGATGAACTGACAACTTTTTGATATCACTATTTTTGGTTGAGATAATAGAAAAAATATAGAAAAAAAATTGAAGAATCAGAAAAATCTCAGTAAAAACTAAGCGAGTCAGGCAATTTTTGCGATATCAAAAAGTTGTCTGTTCATCTGATAGAGGCACCTTTTCTGAACACTTGAAGACCAAAAACTCCAGAATTGGTCCAACGATACTCCTGATTCTTTACGACAACCGAGTAATTTGGTATTTTTCTATATGGAGCGTAACTACTATTGGACTCAAAGTAATATTGAATGTTAGGTATGGATAATGAGGGTCAAGCCCTCCCCAAACTTCATGATTTTTTTGGATTTGATCAGACTCTCAAATTCGCTGTGAAACATTAATATCTTTTTCAGAATTTTAACCCATTCAAAGGTGTGGATACCCCCTTAACAGATTCGCGGCAGTGGCAGAGTTACCAAATCTTTTTGCATTTTTAAAGAATTTGGAAAGAATTAAATAATCACGCAATGAGTTAGGGGATGCGTTAAGGGTGGCCTCCGACGAGCCAATTTTGACTAAACTTCTTCACATGGTTGAGGGGCAGTGGTTTAACAGATTCGCGGCAGTGGCAGAGTTACCAAATATTCATTTGATTTTTTACGAATTTTGAACGAATTAAATGATCACTTAATGAGTTAGGGGATGCGTTGAGGGTGGCCTCCGACGAGCCGATTCCGACGGAACTTTTTGAAATGCTCCAGGGGCAGTTGTTCAACAGATTCGCGGCAGTGGCAGAGTTTCAAAATCTTTTTTTCATTTTTAAAGAATTCTGGAAGAATTGAATAATCACGCAATGAGTTAGGGGATGCGTTAAGGGTGGCCTCCGACGAGCCGATTCCGACGAAACTTTTTAACATGGTTCAGGGGCAGTGGTTTAACAGATCCGCAGCAGTGGCAGAGTCACCAAATTTTTTTTTCATTATGAAAGAATTTCGAAAGAATCAAATAATCACTTAATGAGTTAGGGAATGCGTTGAGGGTAGCCTTCGACGAGCCGATTTCGACGAAACTTTTTTATATGGTTCAGGGGCAGTCATTCAACAGATTCGCGGCAGTGGCAGAGTTACTAAATCTTTTTTTCATTTTTAAAGAATTTTGAAAGAATTAAATGATAACGCAATGAGTTAGGGGATGCGTTAAAGGTGGCCTCCGACGAGCCGATTTCGACTGAACTTTTTTACTCGGTTTAGGGACAGTGGTTTAACAGATTCACGACAGTGACAGGGTTACCAAATCTTTTTTTTATTTTCAAAGAATTCTGAAAGAATTGACTAATCACTTAATGAGTTAGGGGATGCGTTAAGGGTGGCCTCCGACAAGCCGATTCCGACGAAACTTTTTGACATGGTTCAGGGGCAGTGGTTCAACAGATTCGCGGCAGTGGCAGAGTTTCAAAATCTTTTTTTCATTTTTAAAGAATTCTGAAAGAATTGAATAATCACGCAATGAGTTAGGGGATGCGTTAAGGGTTGCCTCCGACGAGCCGATTTCGACGAATCTTTTTTACATGGTTTTGGGGTAGTGGATTAACAAATTCGCAGCAGTGGCAGAGTGACCAAATCCATTCTTCATTTTTAAAGAATTTTTAAAGAATCAAATAATCACGCAATGAGTTAGGGGATGCGTTAAGGGTGGCCTCCAACGAACCGATTTTGACGAAACTTTTTTACATGGTTCAGGGGCAGTGGTTCAACAGATTCGCGGCAGTGGCAGAGTTACCAAATCTTTTTTTCATTTTTAAAGAATTTTTAAAGAATTAAATAATCACGCAATGAGTTAGGGGATGCGTTAAGGGTGGCCTCCGAAGAGCCAATTTTGACTAAACTTTTTCACATGGTTTAGGGGCAGTGGTTTAACAGATTCGCGGCAGTGGCAGAGTTACCAAATCTTTTTTTCATTTTTAAAGAATTTTTGAAGAATTGAATAATCACTTAATGAGTTAGGGGATGCGTTAAGGGTGGCCTACGACGAGCCGATTCCGACGAAACTTTTCTACATGGTTCAGGGGCAGTGGTTCAACAGATTCGCGGCAGTGGCAGAGTTTCAAAATCTTTTTTTCATTTTTAAAGAATTAAATAATCACTCAATGGACTAGGGGACGAGTTAAGGGTGGCATCCGACCAGTCGATTTCGACGGAACTTTTTTACATGGTTCAGGGGCAGTCATTCAACAGATTCGCGGCAGTGGCAGAGTTACCAAATGTTTTTTCCATTTTTAAAGAATTTTGAAACGATTCAATAATCACGCAATTAGTTAGGGGATGCGCTAAGGGTGGCCTCCGACAAGCCGATTTCGACGAAACTTTTTCACATGGTTCGGGGGCAGGGGTTCAGCAGATTTGCGGCAGTGGGAGAGTGACCAAATCTTCATTTGATTTTTTACGAATTTCGAACGAATTAAATAATCACGCAATGAGTTTGGGGATGCGTTAAGGGTGGCCTCCGACGAGCCGATTCCGACGAAACTTTTTCACGTAATTGCGGGGCAGTGGTTTAACAGATTTGCGGCAGTTGAAAAGTAAACAAATCTTTTTTTGATTTTTCACGAATTTTGAACTAATTAAGTAATCACCTTATGAGTTAGGGGATGTGTTAAGGGTGGCTTCTGGCGAGCCGATTGTGACGAGTTTTTCTCAAATTTTTCAGAGAACGATTGATACAATTCATCGAAAACAATCAACAAAATCTCTGAAACAAAAAAATAATATCTCCATTCATTCAACGAGTCAATAGTTCATCTCCCTTCTTCCGCAGACGTTAATATTTTCGATATTTCTTGGATGCAAAATTTTCAATTCGTTTCACAAGTGTCTCGAAGGGAAATATATTTTAAGTTCATCGCCAGAAGCCACCCTTAACGCATCCCCTAACTCATAAGGTGATTACTTAATTCGATCAAAATTCGTAAAAAATCAAATAAAGATTTGGTCTCTCTCCCACTGCCGCAAATCTGTTAAACCCCTGCCCCCGAACCATGTGAAAAAGTTTCGTCGGAATCGGCTGGTCAGAGGCCACCCTCAACGCATTCGCTAACTCATTGAGTGATTATTTGATTCTTTCGAAATTCTTTAGAAACGAAAAAAGATTTGGTAACTTTGCCACTGCCGCGAATCTGTTGAACCACTGCCCCTGAAACATGTGAAAAAGTTCCGTCGGAATCGGCTCGTCGGAGGCCACCCTTACCTCATCCCCTAGTCCATTGAGTGATTATTTAATTCTTTAAGAATGAAAAAAAAGATTTGGAAACTCTGCCACTGCCGCGAATCTGTTAAACCACTGCCCTTAAACCATGTAAAAAAGTTTAGTCGAAATCGGCTTGTCGGAGTCCACCCTTAATGCATCCCCTAACTCATTGCGTGATTATTTGATTCTTCAAAAATTCTTTAAAAATGAAACAAAGATTTGGTAACTCTGCCACTGCCGCGAATCTGTTAAACCACTGCCCCTGAACCATGTAAAAAAGTTTCGTCGAAATCGGCTCGTCGGAGGCCACCCTTAACGCATCCCCTAACTCATTGCGTCATTATTCAATTCTTTCAAAATTCTTTAAAAATGAAAAAAAGATTTAGTCACTCTGCCACTGCCGCGAATCTGTAAAACGCCTGCCCCCGATCCATGTAAAAAAGTTTTGTCGAAATCGGCTCGTCGGAGGCTACCCCCAACGCATCCCCTAACTCATTAAGTGATTATTTGATTCTTTCGAAATTCTTTAAAAATGAAAAAAAGATTTGGTAACTCTGTCACTGCCGCGAATCTGTTAAACCACTGCCCCTAAACCGAGTGAAAAAGTTCAGTCGAAATCGGCTCGTCGGAGGCCACCCTTAACGCATCCCCTAACTCATTATCATAAATCATTATTGTACAGAGTCAATTATGATATCATTGTTGAACGAAAAATTGATCCAATCAAATGTCCATTAGCTCTGAAATCGATAGCTTGATCATAGGTTTCGACAAATAAGAAAATATGAAGTTCAACACAACACGGTAGTTTGGCGCAGTCGGTAGAGCGTGCGACTAGTGGTACCCATGGGAGTATGCGAGCGGACTTGGGTTCAAATCTCGGTGCGGTCGAAAGAATCGGATGACATTTTTCTTAGCGAACTGGTGATGCTTGTTGATCTACATGTATGTGCGGATGGGGTTATAAGATGTAGATCTGAATATTTACACTTCAGTAATTTTTTTTGGTTTGTACGGCCCGCACGACGTGCAACACATATGTAATGCATATGCGGACACAGCTGTGTGATCACGTGATGACACGTCGTGCGGAGAAAACGGCACGCGTGCCTTCCCCATGCGTGCACTGTGCGAACTTTTTGTTATCTGGGAATGAATAATACAGGCTGAACTTCCATGAGACGTATCTCATTCAAAACGATTCATTTTCATTGACGCATCATACTGTACTCTTTATGACGTAATACATACATTCGTAATGAAATGCTACCAGTAATAAATAATACAGGCTCAACTGCAATGAGACGAATCACATCAAAAAACATTTATAGTATACATACTATTCACAGGTATATGATTCAGCTTCACAAGGATTGTATGGAGAAAGCCGAATTCAACTGCATGAAAGCAGTGTATACTTTATATAATATCCATATCAAACGTGATACGATTTGGTTCACACGAATAAGATGCTCATTGCGCAATATATGAATCAAAAACACGAAAGGAAGCTACATACATGCCGTTTTGGTGCCACGCTATACGACGTAACACATTCGTGCATATACATTTACAACAAACAACAGAAACGAAAGGGGCAATCATTCATAGCATATACGAATAGATTCACTCGCATAAACAACGTATGTCGTATATCGCAATCCTACGCAATGCAGTGGTATCATTCATTCGCAATCAATTCGGATTGGAGCTCCATACTATAAAATCATCATCATCTGATACGATTCTCATCACATTAATCAGCAGCGGTTTACGAAAAAAAGGAACCAGAAACACGAATCAAAACGATATACATTTTTTTTTTCGTTTTCTATCGGACATTTTAAGCAGGGTAATGTACCCACGCGATTTGGGATTTCTGTTATCAACTGTGACCAACAGACGATAACAGACATTCCCAGACGAGGCCAATTCAAATTACTGTGTTTAAGGCCCATCCTTAGTCGCCCACCTCCGCCCACCTCCGCCCACCTCCTTTTTGCCGAAAAAGGGGTTGAGGGGAAAAACATATCGATTACTATCCGAGCCCAGGCGTCGAAACTGCAAAAAAGAGATGCTTAGCGCAACTTCTATTTCAATTCCGAACTCATACGTCCGAAAATATGTTCGTTTCATGCGAAAATAGAGCGTGAATACCGATTTTACTCTTTTTATTATCAATTTTCTCGGTGATCATGATTATCAGTATCGTTCACCATGTTCACTCTATGGAATGACGTCGACTCGTCGGACGAGTTCAGTCACGTGGTTGGACGGTGCGTGATCTACCCAGAGTTGGGCACCACTAATTACAAATTGTAATTAATTACATTGAAATTACTAATTACATTCGTAATTTGTAATTAGAAAAAAATCAATTACTAATTACATTTGTAATTTGTAATTAGGAAAATTTTAGTTACTAATTACATTTGTAATTTGTAATGAGAAAAAAATAAATTACTAATTACATTTGTAATTTGTAATTAGGAAAATTTCAGTTACTCATTATATTTGTAATTTGTAATTAGGAAAATTTTAGTCACTAATTACATTTGTAATTTGTAATTAGGAAAATTTCAGTTACTAATTACATTTGTAATTTGGGGGCCGGTTGGAAGTTCCGAATTCCGAAAGCTCCGAATGGTAAAAATTCCGAATTTCGATACAACCGACTCACAGCATTTAGAAAGGGTATATCGCCGAAAGTCTATATAGACGATTTCAAAAAGTTCGAATCGAAGAACACCGAATGTTCAAACTTCCGAAAGCCAAAGATTCGAAAGTCCAAAATTCCGAAAGCCAAAGATCCGAAAGGCTATATCTCCGAAAAATTAGAATTTAAGCATGTAGCACAGTGAGCTCGACGCGTTCAGATGGCAGCACTGCTGACGTAACGTCTATACAAGTCCCTATAATACATATGCTAGGATTTCTAATTCGCGACGCAATACGCAGTCTGGTGGCAGGAATCTAGACTGCTATGATGAACATCATTGTCAGCGTCGGCTGAATAATATTATCAGTCGGTGCTTGTAATCTCCGAGGAAATTTATTACGAGAATTTAAGAGTTTCTCGTCAACAACTGTTTCAGGTCAAACAGCCAAATGAAAGAAGACATAAGAAGAAGAAAAACTATTCCCGCTTTTATTTTTCGAAAGGAATAAAATGATACTATTCAGTGTGCTGAATTTTGTATAAATTATCCGACCTATATGAGAAGACTGACACGATTGGCAATTTTCAATTTCCTTTTTGCAACTTACAGGTTTCGAAAAGAATTGATCAAGGAACACGCGTATTTTTTTCTGAATTTTCGAAGATGGTAGTCATCTCGAGAAATTAAAAAATATAATTGTTCATGACAAATCGAAAATTGTTTAATACAAATCGTAATTATATTTTCATGATGACAGAGTGAAATTTTCACGAACACGTCGATTATCTACTTATGAAGGTTCGAATATCGGACCAAAAGACAGTTAGTCATACTACTTGAAACATGCCGGTTTTCTGGGTGAATCAAGCCTTTTTTCCGGTTCGAATCACGTAGTTTGTGACTTGAGGCCTTACTTCTTGAATTGAGACTGTTTTCCACTTATAACGAGTATGAGTTTTGGAATGATATGAGAAATGATATACTACTTGAATCAAGTAGTTTCATACTTGAAACAATCCTTAACTGACTTGATTCTAGACACTTTTTTTCTGGGTGTAGGATTTTTTTTTGTTTTGTTAACAATTTTGTAGCTCCCAAACCAATGAACAAATCCGAATGACTCATACATATTTTCATAGGGAACAACACTCTACAAAAAGTGTGAAAAGAAAAAAATTCCAAAACAAAAATAGTTGACTTAACTATAAATTGAACTTTGAGCTTATATAACTTTGGAAGGAGTCAATTTATCAAAAAATGATAAGAGACACTTTTTGTAGAGTGTTCAATTTCCCATGAAAATATGTACGAGGCACTTGGATTTGTTGATTGGTTGGTGAGCTACAAAATTCTGCAAAAAAAAATTTCTATGCTATTCAAATGAAAAATAGAATATTGAAAAAAAAATAGTCGTTTTTTTTTAACCGGTCCAATATTTATATATAAAACGAAATGATGTTATCATTTTTGAATACCTATTGGAACGGTAAAAAAATATTAAGTTTTCATATTATTTATAATTTGACGAAATCCTGTAATTTCGAAGTCGTACTTCGATCGATAATTGATAACGACGATCTTCGTTGGGCAGTGTTGATGGAACTACCTCTCAAGATTCCGCGCAAGGTAAGATTGGCTCTCGTACAGCGAAGAATCTGAATCTGATCTGACATGGTAACACCCGCAGGTCCTCGATTGTTGTGTAAGAAAGTTTTATAAATCGTAAGGCCGTAGCACAATACAATACGGATTTCGATATAACCCCTCACGTATAATATATACTAATACTGATTCGCCTGACTATATTACAGTCGATTGAACAATTCCTCTCATGAATTTATTTGCCAAATATATTTCGAAGTGATTGTGCCATAAGAAATGTGTTCAAGAGAAGTGACAATAGGTACGTATATGAATTCATATTGTTCTTATTTCTTCCCTTCATACATAGGTATATATATTTCGAATGCATCAAAGATTGCAGGGGATTGTACATTAAGGGGGTATATACTAGGGTGGTCCAAAAAACACAATTTTTTTTATTTTTCAAAGGCTTATCATCTCAAAAGTTTCTTTCAGGTATAGAACAAATTCTCCTAAAAGCGCAGCTCGATATCTCAACTCTACGAGACGCTCAACGATTTTCCGTTTTCCCATATAAATAACATGTGAAAAATTTGTTTTTCTGTTTTTGTCACGTAAAACTCAGAAGAAAAATTTCATTTCAATTTTGAAGCACATATTTTCGTAGGAAATTTAATTCTCTACAAAAAACCTTTGACATCTTTTTCTCGTAATCTTAACAGACAAAAAGTTATCATGCTTTAAAAGAAAAAAAAAAATTGAAAAATTGAAAAAAAAAAAAAAATTTGAAGAAATTGAAAAAAATTGAAAAATTGAATTTCCTACAAGAATATGTGCATCGGAATTGTGATAAAAATTTTTTTTTCGGAGTTTTATGCGGAAAAAAACGAAAAAATTAATCTTTCACGTACATGTTTCTTCGTTTTTTCTGCATAAAACTCCGAAAAAAAATTTTAGTTCAATTTCGATACACATATTCTGATAGGAAATTCAATTTATAATTTTTTTCCAATTTTTTCAATTTTTTTTTTTTCAATTTTTCATTTTTTTATTTTTTTTTCAGAGCCTGATAACTTTTGATCTGTTGAGATGACGAGAAAAATACATCAGAGCTTTTTTGTAGAGAATTAAATTTCCTACGAAAATATATCCATCGAAATCGCAATAACATTTTTTTCAGAGGTTTACGTGAAAAAATCAAAAACAAAAATTTTTCACGTGTTATTCATATGGAAAAACAGAAAATCGTTGAGCGTCTCGTAGAGTTGAGATATCGAGTTGCGCTTTCAGGAGAATTTGTTTTATACTTAAGGGGGTATCTACACCTTTAAATTTTCAAAAAATCGTTTTTTTTTTTTATAATTTATTTGGAATGCTAGTGACCTACTCTACCTGCAAATAAATCGGTGTCAAGATATCTAGAGGATTTGAGAAGTTACAGCCATGGCAGTGCCAAATTGCGAAAAAGCGCCGCGGCGAGGCGCGCGGACCCTCAGATTGGTGCCATAAGTATTGTACAACACCGCCAACACCACTGCTTACTTTTATGAGGTTTTGATATATTTCGATTTTGAATTTGATTTTGTGATCTTTTAATTGTTTGTAATTATCATTCTTACACATATTGAATTTTCAATATTCTTTTAAATTGTGATCATTGACAGAACACATGGCTGCGATCTACGTTTTTTCGAGGTTAGGTGTCCACTTGTTTGTAAATATTGTCGTGCTCTCAGTACGAATTCAAACCAATAGTAATTTCCATTATCGGATAAACATAGTGTAGGTATATATATCTGAGATGATACTTCAGAATCGAAAGAAGATGATCCATCAAAAAGTGCGTTTGAAATCGATGCCAGGAGACTACACATTTGGATTTCCAAAAAGATGAGTATTTCTATAATACATATATTAATTGCAAGAATTAATAAATATTATAAGAAAAAAGGTATGATTGATGAAAGATGAAAGAATTTTCTTAGTATTGACAAAAATTGTGCTATCATCTTCTGAATCTCAAAAATATTGAAGATAAAAAATTTTACAGCATTTTTATGTTTTGAACAATTTTGATCAGATTTTTTCTGAAGCAATTCGTTATTTTTCTAACAGCCTCATCGGACACCTAACCGACACTGTTGTTGTACAGAACGGGTCAAAACTCACTACAAACCTCCGCCTGGCACATGTGTCTAGACTCGACTCGACTCATAACTCATCGATACGAGAGCAGCTGCGGATCCAGCATATTAGTCATAAGCAAAATCTTAAAACTTGATTTTCCGTAACTAGATTTTCCTCTCTGGGAAAAATAGGAAATAAAAAAAAAATTGAAATAAAAAAGTTTGAAAGTTGATTTCTGGAGAATGAATATTTTGACCGGTTGTCGTAAAGAATCAGTAGCATCGTTGGACCGATTCTGGAGTTTGTGGTCTTCAAATTTGTAGAATCCAAACCTCTATCAGATGAACTGACAACTTTTTGATATCACTATTTTTGGTTGGGATAATAGAAAAAATATAGAAAAAAAATTGAAGAATCAGTAAAAACTCAGTAAAAACTAAGCGAGTCAGGCAATTTTTGCGATATCAAAAAGTTGTCTGTTCATCTGATAGAGGCACCTCTTCTGAACACTTGAAGACCAAAAACTCCAGAATTGGTCCAACGATACTCCTGATTCTTTACGACAACCGAGTAATTTGGTATTTTTCTATATGGAGCGTAACTACTATTGGACTCAAAGTAATATTGAATGTCAGGTATGGATAATGAGGGTCAAACCCTCCCCAAACTTCATGATTTTTTTGGATTTGATCAGACTCTCAAATTCGCTGTAAAACATTAATATCTTTTTCAGAATTTTAACCCATTCAAAGGTGTGGATACCCCCTTAAAAGAAACGTTTGAGATGATAAGGAAAAAACTTTTTTTTTTGGACCACCCTAGTATATACACCTTTAAATGGGTTGAATTTCTGAAAAACAATTTTCCTTTTTTTTTCAACTTGAAGACTCTGATCAAATTCAAAAAAATCATCATGTTTGGGGAGGGTTTGACCTTCATTATCCATATCTTACATCATGTATTACTTCCAGTTTAATAGTGGCTGCGCTGAAGACAGGAAAATACAAAATCACTCGGTTGCCGCAAAGAATCAGACCCAGCGTTTGACCGATCTTGGAATTTTTGGTTCTCAATTGTCCAGAAGACATGCTTTTATCAGATGAACATAGAACTTTCCGATGAACTCATTTTTAGTTGAAATATTAGAAAAATGAGCAAATTTTTTTTTCAAATTCAGAAAAAAAATCGAAAAAATTCAATAACTCAAGCAATTCTTGCAATATCAAAAAGTTCTATGTTCATCTGATAGAGGCATGTGTTATGAACAATTGAGAACCAAAAATTCCAAGATCGGTCCAACGCTGGGTCTGATTCTTTGCGGCAACCGAGTGATTTTGTATTTTCCTGTTTTCAGCGCAGCCACTATTAGACTGGAAGTAATACATGATGCAAGATATGGATAATGAAGGTCAAACCCTTGCCAAACATAATGATTTTTTTACATTTTATCAGAGTCTTCAAGTTGAAAAAGAAAGGAAAATTGTTTTTCAGAAATTCAACCCATTTAAAGGTGTATATACCCCCTTGATGGCTGTGATACCACAAGTTTCTTATTGTTAGATTCCTTCACGACTAATACAATCTATAATGATTTGTCACGCCCAAGTTCCTATCAATTCTAGAAATATACTAAGTAACTATACATTCGAAGTTCGGACCGTCCATTCCTCGATAAGCAATATGAAGTAGCAGCGAAGTCTGTCTGTTAAGGCCAACGCCCACTGCATACAGGGTGGGGCGTTTATAGTGACCCGGGCAATTTTCTTCCGAGCGAAGCGAGATATGAAAGAATGTTTCAGACACTAGTTTTATGGTTTCAAGGGGGACACAAGACAGTGTTTTTGAATTTTTCCCAGAGTCGAAGTATCAAGGTCGTTTGAAGGTCAACCTTGGTTTTTTTAAATGGGATGGTGTTTTATTATGTATGGAAACTGGAAGAGGATTCAATTCCAGGACTAAATATACTCGCATACTAATGATAGAAAAATTGAACAAAAATTGAAATCAGATAGAAAATTCAAAAATTGAAAAGAAAAATAATACAAAAATACAAAAATGGATCGATATACGATTACTGAGATGGTCCATATGATTTTCATTTAAAACGAAACCCATAAGAATGCCCGTGCTGCAGCTAAAACACCAAAGTTGACCTTCAAATGACCTTGATACTTTGACTTTGGAGAAGATTCAAAAACACTATTTACTGTCGCCCTCGAAACAATGGAACTAATGTCTGAAACATTTTTCTATACCTCGCTTTGTTGAGAGAGAATTGCCCGGGTCACTTTAAACACCCCATTCGCAGTTGAACTATAGCAGAACACAACCCAGCTAAATACTAAAATGCTGATCAAGTGACGATTGGATTTTTTGTTATTTTTCTTCCATAGATTTTTTGATGGCTAGTTCCATGATCCATTGAAAATTATCTACGTATTGTCTAGATGTCAGATATTTGTGAAACCAGAAGGTATGTATGTAGTTAGGGTATGCCTTATTTTCATCATTTTCAGAAATTTCAGAGCACGCCCCCCTATGTCGATTCTTTATTTAAAAAAAAAAATTTCCTGCGAAGAATAATTTTCCATCTTAATATCAACACGTGCGTGCAAGCACGACATTCCTATACCTATGCAAATTACACGGGATATCACTGAATTTTAAATGATCATTTTTTCTAACATCACAAGCTGATTATTTCTAAGGGATGAACACAGGATATTATTGAAGGACGATGTATTTACATGAAAAAATATTTATATCTGACGTAGAATGGGCTGTTGGTGGTGGTATGAAGTACCGAAGTACCCCACTATTGGATATTGGTGGTGGTAGGATAAAAAATTATTTTTTGCGGCAAAATTCGTTTTTTTTTAAATAAAGAATCGATCTAGGTGTGCTCTGAGATTTGTCAATATGATGAAAATAAGGAACACTCCAGTAGTTATAAAAAGTTTACGGGTTCACACTCGTATGTACCGGGAAGAAATCTTGATAGTATACAGTCGACTGTCGTCGATTGCGCATGCGCCAAATAATTTATTTGCCTACTACGTCATAATACTGCTACTACGTCATAATACTGCCGCGGGACGATGTTACCGACCAATGAAAATAAATTATTTGGCGCATGCGCAATCGACGACAGTCGACTGTATACTATCAAGATTTCTTCCCGGTATGTACATGATTTTCTGATCGAATTTCCGGCGACTCGCCCAAATTTTGTCAATGACGCAAACGATTATCTGTAGTATCTTGAGAAGACATAATTTTTTTCATGATTTCATATTCAACCTTCAACTATCTCTCTCTATATATATTGTGACGTGGTATTTATAAATTCCCCGCCACAAGGCGATTCTCTCGAGAATGCAACGATGCGTGGCGTAGACAGGGTCTCCAGGAAAAGAGAAAACTTAGGGAACAATGATTAGGTCTAATTAACACTATTTTATTTTTTGTAAACTATGTAATCTCGAGTTCGATACTCCACAAGACGTCTGTCGTCGTGGGAACTACCGAAGGAAAAGCGATTCTACCGAACGTAAGAAGCCTCCAATATCGTCAAGGACGATTCTGTCGGCGTGCAAACCATGGTTGGTCCAGCAAACCCCAAGGTCAGCGCCTCCTCTCAAGCGGAAAGATCTACCACCTCCAACTATCGGATTGGCGGCGTACAGGGATGTGCGAGAAGCACAACGAAATCCTCCCGTCATCCGAAGAGCTACCGCCTACAAGAAAATGCATTTCCGGTACGAGGGTGGTGTACAGGGTCATGTGCAGGTGCATCCTCACAGCCTCCCACCTGATGAGTATCGGTCAGTGCAGCTACCCTGATGGCCCCTTGGGACCTATGCAGGACAGAATCCGGACGAATGTCGCGGACGTCCTCATGACGTCCTAGTGTGTCATTTTAGGACGGCTCGAAGACAGAATGAGGACATTGTGAACTCATTACGAGATACGCCGTGGACATCCGCAAGACGTCCTAATCATGTCCTGAGGATGCATCCCCACATTTTACTCCTGTTTTGGAGACTGAGCGCGGACGTTTATGAGACACATGATTAGAATATCAGGACGTCCGCAAGACGTTTTCACTATGTCCTCAGGATGTCTTGTCGAATTCTTCGATGGGTTTGGTGACACGCGGGGAACATGTATAAGACACATGATTAGAATATCAGGACATAAATAAGAATAATCAAATATCTCGGAGACACGGCCAGGACATCGCTGAGTTTTTAAGACACTACTAAGGGCACATGAACTTGTGCGAAGCTATCAGGACATCCGTCAGACCTCATCCTTACGTGTGAATGACCGCAGGATATGAGTTTAAGGAGTGTAAAATGTCTCGAGGACTTGCCGGAGACATCTCTGAGTCTTGAGACACCACTGATGACATTTAAATTACGAATATGAAGAAATCAGGACGTCCTTCGGACCGCAGAATTATACTGCGAATGACCGTGGGACATGAGTAAGGACAGTACAATGTCTCGGGGATATGATCTGAGCTACTGCTCGGTCCGCGGGACACCGCTAAAAACGCTGTCAACGTCTTGGGACACCACTGAAGATGTTCCTCAGTCCTCAGGACGCGAGTTAAGACACTTTGAAATCCTTGGGACATCATCGCGGACGATTGAATATCTGATGGACATCGACAGGGACGCATTGATATCCTCCAGGCATTGACGAAGACACCCAGGACTCCCGTACGACGTAATTGAGGACACTTGAATTTAGGCAGAGTACTTAGGACGTCTGTCGGACAGTATCGTTAAGTTATCAATGACCGCGGGACATGAGTGTGGACAGTTGGATGTTTTGGGGACATAGTCAGAGACACCGCTGGATCCTCAGGACACCACTACCCACACAGCACAAGATATCCCCGGGATATCCCAATCATGTCCCACATATCCCACAGATATCTCCCATATTGGCTGGATATCCATGGGATATCGCATAAGACTTCGCACTGCATCGGACTTTCTCGACATGTCCCACAATATCTCAAATCTCCGCACGGATATTCAGGACGTTCTATGGACGTCATAAGATATCCCATACAATCCAGAATATATTTTCTGCGATATGGATTGTATGTGATATCTTATGACGTCCTGAATATCTGTGCGGAGATTTGAGATATTGTGGGACATGTCGAGAAAGTCTGATGCAGTGCGAAGTCTTATGCGATATCCCATGGATATCCAGCCGATATTGGAGATATCTGTGGGATATGTGGGACATGATTGGGATATCCTGGGGATACCTTGTGTTGTCTGGGATGTGCAATGTCCAAAACTTCCATGTAATAAATATAACATAGGTATACATAAAGTCTTCCATGAGTACATAAGCTTTTCTGCTGAGTGCAGTATTTCTAACACTTTCACGGAATTTACCGGAAAAGTAATGTTTCTATGCAATCGAATAAAAGTATAATATACTATTTAATCATCAGAAATCTTCGAAGTGACCATGAAGTATTGCTATCATTTATTTTTTTCAAGTACATATTAATGTAAATCCTCACAAATCGAAGTTTACCTATCGAGTCAAAAAGTGTTAAATATTGTGACAGGCGACGATTAGATCTAGACGAAAACCGGACATCAGTCGATCAACGAAGTTAAGCAACTTCGACTGCAGCCAGAATTTGGATGGGTGACCCACACGAATAAAAAAACAAAAAATTACTCTTTGATGAGATGATTTCTAACATCCAGGAAATATTAACTGCGTTCTGTACCGCTCGAAAACGAATCAACTGTCGGCGAAAAAAATATTTTTTGTCCGGATAATATCGAAAATAAACAAAAATCGAATGATTGGGTCATCGGCTAATCAATATTGGGCTCTTGTTGGGCCATTGACTATAACTATATATATATACATATATTTATATTCATTAATTTATACTGGCCCAATGTCGATAGCCATACGTTGGACCGAACTTATCATCCCAACTCATTACCGGTATTGGGTGTTGGCCCAGTATTCAGCCGATTGTGGAACACTACTTGGGACGTACTGATAACGTCGCTAGGATCTCCTGAGGATATTGTGAGATATCGCATAGGGATATCCTCAGGATATCGTGGGACCGGCCCTTTGTATATCCTATGGATATCCATAGAACATCTGTACGATATCGCGGGATGATCCCTGGATATCCTGTAGTTTCCAACCCGATATCCAGGCGACATCCTCAGGATATCTCTGTGCTGTGTGGGTAAGGACACTCGAACTCGGACAAATAGATTAGGACGTCCTCCGGACCTCGTTATCCAATTGAGGATGACCGCAGGACCTGGGTGAGGACAGTAGAATGTCTCAAGGACATGGTAATGGACACTATTTGGTCCTCGGGACACTACTCAAGACGCTCCCAAGTCTTCGAGACACCATTGAAGACGCTTGAATGTCTGGCGGACATGAATAGAGACACATGAATGTCATCTGGACATGCGCAGGACGGGATTCCGGACAAAATTCATGTCCGCAGGGGCCATCAGGGTACTATCGTCAAACTGTCTCCGAATCTGTTATCGCGGCCGTGGTTGGTCATGACAACCCCCGGATCAGCGTTCCAACCTACCGAATCTTTTCGTGGGTGAAGCCCTAGTATGCCGAGACACGAAGCTACCACTCACTTTCTGGTGGATCGACCAATGGTGTAAGGCCCTAGAAGAAATATCGGGTGGCCGGGCGAGCGAGGCTCCATGTGAGTCCAGCGCCCGGGGATTCAAAAGGAAGGCGGGAATAGGAGCGGTATTAGCAGCGGCAGGGGTGAGGTAGACTTCGCCTAAATTACGTTCGTCAAAATCTGTCGCTCACCGACCAATTAGATCATCGATATGTCACGTGAGTACGCTAAGCCTGAAGGATGAACTAGTGGAAGAAAACACCGACTATATAAGGCCGGTACACCTGTTACACAGCCTACTTCTTCGCTCTAGTCTGCGCTACGCATCTCCAGCATTCATCGTATCGTATCGAGTTCTATAAAACAATTCTATCGCATTATCGAGTCTTAGTTAAATAGTGAGTTTGTGTTACACTGAAGCAACTTGATTAAGGTAAGGTCTTAATTCTTTTGTGAAGGCACGAGGTAGTTCGTAATAAAGTTCTGGTTATTAATTTGGTTATTGAGCCACGAGGCTCGTCTTTGTCTTTTGAGCTAAGCAGCTCGTCTGTCGTAGTCTATGTCTTAAATTATCGAACAACCTCGAGTCTGGCTGAGTTACATAGATCTTTCATTGCTTTTTGGCTATAATTTATTGCTTATCGCTTCTCGTATGGCTTATATTTTTGATTTAGTACGTTAGAATAATATTGTGCATGAAATACTGTAGAAAAATATCTTTTCCTGGAGTACCCTGAGCAAAGATAGCCGCGAAGGCTTAGACCTCGCGTATAGTTTAGTCTGTTATCGTTAATTTGTTATAGTTTAGTAAGATATAGTCCGTCTTGGATAAATTATTATTCGTATGTAAAATCTAGTAAGTTATAGTTAATTTTGGATGATTCAGTATCGTTTCGATCAAAATAAATTGTCAGAATTTGGTTAAAGAACAATCTCTATCGTTCTAATTTAATTTGTTAACGTTGAACCTGTAATTCGCGTCTCTCGAATGACCGCGTGGTCTCTATTTAGCAGTAGATTTCGGAGTATCGTAAATTGTATGGCCAAGCGTGGCTAATTAATTAGTAGGGATCTGTATCGTTTGTTATCGATTTTTCTTTTATATTATCTCAAAACTCTAGTACGTTAATCTCAGGATGTGTTATGATATAATTTGCATTTGGGTACGAAGTATCGCTCTGTGATACCAAGTCTGGAGTCTAATTTAATCGTTTTATATCGAGTCAACTCTGACACATTCCTCTGATTTAATTGTATCATAAACGAGTAAATTCTGTCCTGAACAGTTAGGAAAACTATCGTAACAAATAATTAATACTATCGCCAATTCTGTATCATTCGTCTGAATTATCTAGTTCAATTAATAAATTATTGATTGATGTGATCTCAACTATCTCAAAGAAATAATCTTGTTTTACGTGGTGTACCCTGCCCCTCTATCTGAGGCTTTATTATCTGAGCTAGTCGAGTTGTCGCTCGACGCATTTCCGTAAGTTTTTCTGGTTTGAGTAAGTTGTGTTATCGTATCGAAACGACGCAGTAGCGTCTGGCGCCCAACACTTTGGTAATTAAGTAATTGACACGAAAAAGTGCCGAATTGTAACCAGATCTGTGGTTTTTCCTCTCCAAGTTAAAAACTGCGTTACAATATATATATTAGGGTGATTCAAAAAAAAAAATCATTTTTTCTTCCAAACAGGCTCAAAAGTTTCGTTTGGGTGTGAAAAAATTTCTGTGAAAAAATGAGCCCTTAATATTATTATTAAGGGGGTATCTACACCTTTGAATTTTCAAAAAATCGTTTTTTTTTTTAGAATTTATTTGGAATGCTAGTGACCTACTCTACCTGCAAATAAATCGGTGTCAAAATATCTAGAGGATTTGAAAAGTTACAGCCATGACAGTGCCAGATTGCGAAAAAGCGCCGCGGCGCGGCGCGCGAACCCTCAGATTGGTGCCATAAGTATTGTACAACACCGCCAACACCACTTATACCACTGCTTAATTTTATGACGTTTTTATATATTTCGATTTCGAATTTGATTCTGTGATCTTTTAATTCTTCGTAATTATCATTCTTACACATATTTAATTTTCAATATTCTTTTGAATTGTGATCATTGACAGAACACATGGCTGCGATCTACATTTTTTCGAGGTTAGGTGTCCACTTGTTTGCAAATATTATCGTGCTTTCATCACGAATTCAAACCACTAGTAATTTCCATTATCGAATAAACACAGTGTTTATATATCTGAGATGAGACTTCGGAATCGATAGAAGATGATCCATCAAAAAGTGCGTTTGAAATCGATGCCAGGAAACTACACATTTGGATTTCTAAAAAGATGAGTATTTCTACAATACATATATTAATTGCAAGAGTTTAATAAATATTATAAGAAAAAAGGTATGATTGATGAAAGATGAAAGAATTTTCGTAGTATTGACAAAAATTGTGCTAGCATCTTCTGAATCTCAAAAATATTGAAGATCAAAAATTTTAGAAAATTTTTATGTTGAAAAATTTTGATCAGATTTTTTCTAAAGCAATTCATTATTTTTCTAACAGCCTCACCGGACACCTAACGGACACTGTTGTTGTACAGAACAGGTCAAAACTCACTACGACCCTCCCCCTGGCACATGTGTCTAGACTCGACTCGACTCATAACTCATCGATACGAGAGCAGCTGCGGATCCAGCATATTAGTCATAAGCAAAATTTTGAAACTTAATTTCCTGTTACTACATTTTCTTCTCTTGGAAAAGTATGAAATAAAAAAAAAATTTTGATAAAAAAGTTTAAAAGTTGATTTCTGGAGAATGAATATTTTGAACGGTTGTCGTAAAGAATCAGGAGCATCGCTGGACCGATTCTGGCGTTTGTGGTCATCAAATTTGTAGAATCGAAACCTCTATCAGATGAACATAGAACTTTTTGATAAACCCATTTTTAGTTGAAATATTAGAAAAATAAGCAAAATTTTTTTTCAAATTCAGAAAAAAAATCGAAAAAATTTAATAACTCAAGTAATTCTTGCAATATCAAAAAGTTCTATGTTCATCTGATAGAGTCATGTCTTATGAACAATTGAGAACCAAAAATTCCAAGATTGGTCGAACGCTGGGTCTGATTCTTTACGGCAACCAAGTGATTTTGTATTTTCCTGTCTTCAGCGCAGCCACTATTAGACTGGAAGTAATACATGATGTAAGATATGGATAATGAAGGTCAAACCCTCCCCAAACATGATGATTCTTTTCAATTTTATCAGAGTCTTCAAGTTGAAAAAAAAAGAAAAATTGTTTTTCAGAAATTCAACCCATTTAAAGGTGTATATACCCCCTTAAGATAGTCCTCATCGCACTTTTTTTAATTCTCATAAGAATAACATGTGATAAATTATTTTTGCTTCTTCTGATTTTTATAACTAGCGAATGGTACGTCACACAGAGAATCCACAAACACAGTTTTGTAGAGAATTAAACGCTGTTCGAAAAAGTTCTGAGTGATTTTCTAATAAGTCCACTCGTTCAAAAGTTATTCAAGGTCACAGTTTAATGTAATTAATCAATTAATAAATTAATTAATTTAAGGGGACCGGTACAGCGACTTTTCGAGAAATTGTCATAGTCCGAAATCAATTTATTTCATACCCAAAGTTCATTTCACATCAAAATATTTTTCTGTTTCCAAATCATGTGTCGTAAGGATTTTGACACACCGTTGGCCCAATTCAATCTCTTGACGTCTCATTTTCTCCGGTGAACCATTCCTTCTCTTGTGAATGTAGGGATTTCAAAATAAAGAATTATGTCATAAGTTATGATCAATTTACCAAATTTGCCAAAATTATTATCACTCATTTCTTAAATAACTTGGCCAAACCGAAAAACTTTCAAAATTCCTACATTCACATGATAAGGATTTGTTTTCTGAAGAAAATGAATCCACGATGACCTGAATTGGTCCAACGGTGCTCTAAAATCCTTACGACACATGATTTGGAAGAAGAAAAAAATTTTGATGTGAAATGAACTTTGGTGATGAAATAAATTGATTTCGGACTATGATCATTTCTCGAAAAGTCGCTGTACTGGTCCCCTTAATTAATTAATTAATTATTTTTTGATTATTTTTTTTCATTCAATTCTCTACACAAATATGTCTGTAGATTCTTTGTGTGACGTATCATTTGCTAGTGATGAAAATCAGAAGAAGCAAGACTAATTTATCACATGTTATTCTTATGGTAATTAAAAAAATGCGATGAGGACTATCTTAATATTAAGGGCTCATTTTTTCACAGAAATTTTTTTAAACCCAAACGAAACTTTTGAGCCTGTTTGTACGAAGCCTGGTACGAAGGCAAGTGTGACGTCACCAAAGGGTATAAATTCGGCACTGTCAGGCTACTCGCGAGCAATTATCGCCTGTCGGGATAAACTCGCTCATTTTTCTATTAAGAGCAATTATCGCCTGTCGGGATAATCTCGCTCATTTTCTTATTAAATTCATTTTCTTAAAATCGTATCGGTGGCCATCACCGAACGATTACATAACTTCTTTAGATTCGAGTCAAACTTAGATGTAACGCCTGTCGGGTTCATCGCAATATCATTTCAACTTAGCACTAGCCAAAAGCGGCATAAAAGCATAAAAAAACTAGAGTCAATAACCTTATCGCCTGTCGGGATACTGAAAACAGAAACAAGCCTAGCTTAGAGAAACACTTTGTAAATAGAGAAAACCGTTAGCTTTAAAGAATAGCATTTAAGACTAATTTTATAACTTCTTTTGTATGATCATTTTATTTGATTTCTTTTGATTAAATATTTAACTGGATGTTCATCTGATGAATTTATGATTTTTCCTTATCACTCCTGAATTAGGTGCACTGCATCGATGCTGATTCTACTCGATATTATCCGCATTCGCTGTTAGTTCACTCTATTTTAGGATTTCCCTACACTCAGGTTCAGGTATACTGCATCAGTGCCAATCATATTCACTGTGATTTGCATCTGCTGTTGGTCTGCTCTCAGCTCTGGTGTCTTAGCTTATCTTACGAAGATTTTAGAGAAGTCAACGCTCGAACAAATAAATTTAATGCAACAACCACGACCTTCTGTCCATTTTCGAATTAAATAATTATTAAAAAGACCCAAAACGTTGCAATATATATATTAATATTATATACCCTAATATTTATATATATATGGGGAATTCCAGGATATTTCGAACGGTCGCGAACCCTCACCCCTCTCGATTTTCGTATCAATTTTTTCTCTTGTAGTCCTAGACTCAAGAGAGATTGGTGATTCATTTTAGATTTTTCAAAGCTACGATTTGAAAGATAGGATTTTTCGAAAATCTCCAATTACTGAAATCACTACTTTTTCATACGGTTTCGATTCAGTACCAAGATGTCTTACGAAAAAATGTTTCGCACATAATCTGTCAGTATCTGTGCCTTCTTTCGGACAAAAATATTTGCTGATTTTTCCGGATGCTGAAAACATGGAATATGTGCTTGAAAAAGTTCAAATCTTCATTTGCAAGAATACGCCGGTCTCGATTTCGTTCAATTTTAGACACAAAATTCTGCATCAAAAGACGAAAGTTTTGAGACCATGCGGAAGTTGGGACGAGACCTAGTTCAGAAGTTACAGCCATTTCAATTCGGTGAAAACTCCCAATTCAGCACGCACGCGGTCTATGGGCAGCGACTGCGGTATCGTAGCATCATAATCGCCTCTTTTCGGAATCGTTACTTCCTAATCCTGAAATTATACCATCGCATCGAGATTCAAAACTCGAATCTAATCGTAGATGAAATTCAGCTGTATAGGGATTAAGTCTTGACGGATATTTTAGGACTTATAAGCGTATACGTATTTTCCTCGATTCATCATTTTTCGCCACATACTGTAAAAAATGATTGTGAATTCACAACACATTCACTTCACAAAAATTCTGCAAAATTACAAATGTGCGTCACCTATAAATTCGAGATGCTCCTCACTTATTATTCTGATAATAATATTATATTATCATTATTATTATTATAATAACAATGTCGATTTTTTTTATATATAATCGATAATAATAATAAGTGATGAGCATCTCGAATTTATAGGTGACGCACATTTCTAATTTTGTAAAATTTTTGTAAAGTGAATGTGTTGTAAATTCACAATCATTTTTTACAGTATGTGGCGAAAAATGATGAATCGAGGAAAATACGTATACGCTTATGAGTCCTATAATATCCGTTAAGACTTAATCCCTATACATCTGAATTTCATCTACGATTAGATTCGAGTTATAAATCTCGATGCGATGGTATAATTTTATGATTGGGAAGTAACAATTCCGAAAAGAGCCGATTATGATGCTACGATACCGCAGTCGCTGCCCATAGACCGCGTGCGTGCTGAATTGGGAGTTTTCACGGAATTGAAATGGCTGTAACTTCTGAACCAGGTCTCGTCCCAACTTCCGCATGGTCTCAAAACTTTCGTCTTTCGATGCAGAATTTTTCGTCCAAAATTGAACGAAATCGAGACCGGCGTATTTTTGCAAATCAAGATTTAAACTTTTTCAAGCACATATTCCATGTTTTCAGCATCCGGAAAAATCAGCAAATATTTTTGTCCGAAAGTAGGCACAGATACTGACAGATTTTGTGGGAAACATTTTCTCGTAGGACATCTTGGTACTGAATCGAAACCGTATGAAAAAGTAGCGATTTTAGTAATTGGAGGTTTTAGAAAAATCCTATCTTCCAAATCGTACCTTTGAAAAATCTAAAATAAATCACCAATCTCTCTTGAGTCTAGGACTACAAGAGAAAAAATTGATACGAAAATCGAGAGGGGTGAGGATTCGCAACCGTTCGAAATATCCTGGAATTCCCCATTTGTAAATCTTGTGAAGACGAAAAGTTTTTCAAAAATACTTGAATTGCACGGCACCCATTTTCTTTGATCACTTTGACGTTCGAATCCGTTCAATCACTTCGACGTTTCAAACCGTTCAATTTTGATTAGTGATAAATACGACGAGCGAGAGGAGGAAATGGAGACAAAAATTGTAAAGATGACTCCGGATGGAAACTGTCTTTTTCGGGCGATTTCGTATTGTTTATTTAATAGCCAGGAGAAGCACGATGAGGTAAGTAATAATATCGTTGATTATGTGAAAAGTAATTGAAACGAATTTGAAAATTATGTACTCGGCGACGAGTCTTACGGTTTGCCAATTTTTGGAAAAGACGATTATACATCACATATGTTGACAAATGGAATTTACGGTGGGTCAGTCGAGTCACGCGCGGCTGCTCAAATATATGAATTATGTTTGTCCGTATACTGTCCGCAATATGCAGTACTTGATGATTTTGGTTCAGAAAATAGCAAGAAATTCACAGTGATTTTCACCGGAAACGGAGACCGCGGTCATTATAACGTGTTAGAAACGGTAGACCAGTTGCAAATAGGACAGCCAATTACTGATGTGCTTACCAACAGTAAAAAAATTGCAACGAGTGCGATAGCGACAGCGCCAACGCGATCGAGGCGGAATGAGAGAGAGAACGGGGGTCGCTCTCTCTGCGAATGGGGTAGACCGGGTAAATTCATAACGTCAGAAGACTTTATAAATTCAGACGGATAATAATTATGAAAGCTTGAAAATAATATACCAATTCACAATTTTCACTGGTGGCCACCTCAATACGCGCTGCTACGAGCGGTTCAGACATTGGGAATTCTCCCTGTATATGACAAAGTGAGGCGCGTAGCGCCGAGGCCTCGGAAGCGGGCGACGAGGCGGGGTTGGCGCGCGAAGCGCGCAGGGGCGAAGCCCCTAGTGATATTGTATTTATGTATTTATTTCTTTTTTTTTTGAACCTTTGGCTTATCTTCTATAAAGAACGGTAGCCTAAGTAATTGTATTTATTTCTCCGGGACACACTTCGTACTACAGCGAATCCACACAGAAGTGACATTTCGCACGCATTACTTTAGACGCCTCCCACGTCCAATCCATCGACTTTAGACAAATGCCTCCGCGGACTTTTTCATGGGAAATTTCATCTTTTACAAAATTGTTCCCATACAAATTTGCTCTACCTTGTATGGTTCTCGCAGTCTTTCGATTTGAAGATCAAATGGCGCAACTTCTCATTCATTCTCAATTTTTTTTTTTCATTTATCTTGCATATTCCTTGTTCGGTTTTTTTTGTTGCTAAAAACTGTAGATCACGTTCAAAATACCATTTACTATCTAAACCTATTTTTTCAACGACTCTGTAATTATTGCGGAAAGAATCGTTGACTCAACGGCCGGTGAAGAATATATAGTTTTCCCAGGCGCTATAGGTTCAGAACGAAGTATACCACCCCGCACATATTCTCCCTGTTTGAAAATCTGAAACGTGCAATCGTCTGTCACTATACTATGTTCGAACGTTGCAAACGTCGCTAACTTATTGTTAGTAAGAATATCGACACGCTTCTGAACAGACGCAGAGTTAGTTTGTTTCATCGTGTGCCTAATTGTTTTTCTTGGTCGGACTGTGTTTGTGAATACCGGTTCTTGTGGGCCAATAATATTTTGTTAACTGTTTCTTAAACTATTCTTTGGACCTATTCTTTTTATATTCTGTGGACCATTAACGAGTATTTGGTTGTGTACTATTTCGTGAACAATTTCATTGCAAACAATTTTAGGATTGATTAATTTTTTTTGTATTATTTCATAAAACAATTTGGTTGTGAATGACGCCGTAAATGACTTTTTTTCTCGTACTATATTATAAACAATTTTGTTGTACACTACTTTGTGTTTTGTTTCGTGGAAATCTGTGAACTGTTTGGTGCACTATCTTTTAATGGCATTTTTTTTTTATGACTATTCTCTATCCTAAATATCAAACTTGTCGGTGACGTGATTCGTATACATAATGCCTCCTCGTCGCAACGAAAGGGTGAATCTTCCAGTAAACCAGCGCATCAAAGACGGGAGGATTTACGAAATTAGCAAGAGAGCTAACACAGGCGTGATGTAAGAATTTCCATCACAGCTACATTTTTAGGGCAATAATCCTGTTTCAGTAACAATGTACTCGATGAATTACGTGAATTATGAATACTAGGAATTCGGACGACAGTTAACTTTGATGCTTTTCTAACATATTACCAATTCGAAATATATCTTCTGCATTATTTGTCAGTAGTTGAACGACATTGTTCATAGTGTAACAGATACGCTGCGGTAATATTATTCGCGTCAGTAAAGTATTGTAACGTCCCAAATTGATTGTCCTTCCGACCGCTTTGTATAATAAATGTGAGTTATCAACCGGACGTTACCTTTTTTGTTTATATATGTGAATATGAATGTGTTTTCCCGAATTTCCCCAGGAACCGACCGTATTCAAGTAATTAGAATACAAGTCGCCTGTTGAATCGGTATTTTGTGTGTCGAAATCAATCGGGTAACGATCGTGCATCCGTATTGGCTCACAGATCGCCCAACTGACCGGTCTGATGTTTAATCGTAATTTGGTGGATATCGATCGCGCGTCCTTAATGGAACGCAAATCGTCCGCCAAACCGACCTTCTGCGTGTTTTAGCACGACCGTTTGCCTCGTATTGAAGCGCACGGTGGCCGTGTGATGGGTGTCTGAAATATGACTTATTAAAGAATTGATTTTATTAAATATATTTGAATTTATTTGATTTATTTAGAAAATTAATTATATTGCACAGCCTTTTGCTGGAGAATAATATATTTGATTAATTATTTGAAATAGATTTTGCTTATTATTCAATTTCGTTTGATTCTATAGGGTGTGTTCCGAATTTCACTTCAAGTACTATAAGCGCCACGCTTTACTCAACCACTGCGATAGATGTTCCGAAATTATCGTAGCGCGCCACTGTCGTAGAATTTGGAACGATACAGTGAGCGCGCTCCAAACTGAAATCGGAACGCACACATAACCTGTAAGAATTTGTTAGTTTTTAAAACGAGAGCGTTTGTTCAACACACTGCAGCCCAGATTAGTTGGATCAAAGAAAAGAGTACAATTACCAAAGGATGTTAAGTAGATTAAAATTGGTCAACGTTCAATTACTCTAACGTCTATATTAATCATGTAAGTCAATCAATCAATCCATTTTTGACTTATAGCCTGGTAAGACAAGTAGTTGTTAATTAATCATGTAAGAGCATTTTATCACTCTCCATTGTTCAATAAATTTGACTGATATAAGACTTACAGTCTGTTCATTACTTTCACACTCACAATCAGCAACAATTCCTGGACTAGTTTAGTAATGGAACAATTCAACAATCGGAGAATACATCGTCTAAACTAGTTTAACAGCTGCAGGTAATTTTAGAAGCAATGAACAGACTTCAGTGAAAACTACTGATATTTCCAGGAATTGTGCGATGACCAATCAAATAGCAGTTGGGTGCAGTGTACTGCTTCAGGAGATGATTGAAGCATCAGACGGAAGTTCGAGCGAAGATGAAATTGAATTTTTATTCTCAATCCAACTATTAAGAGGTCCTACGGTGCTCAGACCACGTGTCAGAAATTACTTAGACGTTGTTGCTTTATATTCTGATGCGGAATTCAAAAGTCACTTTCGGTGAGTTTTTCGTATAAAGTCCAACGCTACAGGATGACACTGTACCTGACGAATAACAGTTGCGGAGAGTAAAGTAAACAAGATGTCACAGAATTAATTTCAGAGAACCTATTCGAATAGAAACTTCAAATTTCATCATTCCATCAGTTTGTATTTGTTAGTTTCAGTGTCATCGCTGCAAATGGTTAGACTGTTCAGATGAACATACTGTAATGTCCAGCTTCCTTGTAGAATTAAGCGTGAGACTTTTGCTCACCTACTACAACTCGTGGCGCCTTCAATTGAAAAACAGGGGGCAAGGGCAGGTCGACAGACAATACCTGCATGTCAACAATTACTGCTAGCTATTTGGATGATGGCTACTCCGGATTCCTACCGGTAAGTTTCATTCATTCTTCGAATGTGATCATCAAAGTACTGCTGATTTCAGATATCCAATGATTCATAAACATGTCACAGGTCTGTTTGTGACAAATTCGATGTTGGTAGAGCAACAGCTTTGAGATCAGTAAGAAGAGTCACCAATGCTCTCTATCGAGCTGCTCCAAGTATTATACGATGGCCAACCAGAATTGAGGTTGAAAGAACCTCGACAGTTCTGGAACAGAGGTATAAGTTTCCTAAAGTTGTAGGTGCCATGGATGGCACACACATACAAATAACTGCACCAAAAGAACATGCTGAGGCATATATTAACAGAAAAGGGTATCACTCTATTCAATTACAGGTAAAGGTTCTGAGTTTTACATCTTAAATAGAGAAATATTCTCATACTCTATATGAGAATGTGTCACAGAATTCTTCTCACAATTAGACATGTTTATATACATCATGGTTCTAGGTTGTTTGTAATGAGGAATTGAAATTCATTCACTGCTACACCGGCCAGGTGGGGTCAGTGCATGACCAAAGAGTATTCAACTTGTCTAGACTAGAAGATTTGTTTACAGAGGCAAACCTTCCCGATGACTCTCATCTCATCGCTGATGCAGCGTATGCAATACAAAAGTATGTAATGGTTCCATATAGGGATAATGGCCACCTAACACCTGATGAAGTTCGGTTCAATTTTTGTCTGTCTTCTACGAGGATGATTGTTGAAAGATCACTAGCGTTGTTGAAAGGGAGATTTCGAAGTTTACTGGATTGCTTGCCAATGAAACGAACAGATCTCATACCCCGTTACATTATCGCATGTTGTACATTGCACAATATTTGTATTGATCACAATGACTTGATTGATATTCCAATCATTATTGAAAATGACCCACTTCAAGTCCGTGGCAATAATCCTGTGCAAAGGGCAGAAGGGGTGCAAAAACGCGTATTGATAACCCGAGAACTACGAGCAATCCAGTAAACCCCACACCAGAACCGTATACTAGGGTCAGCATATGGAGTGATATGCCTTCCTTGAACAATGAAAAAAGTTCGGTATTTTGGATCTCCCTTACAATCAATGAAGATTTCGATAATTGATAGTTATCGAATTGAGTGCATAATTATCATATTGTTCTATACTACTGTCATATTATATTATTATTTTGGGTTGTTTTACAAACCATATGAATGATGTTATGTATTTCAATCGTTAATAAAAGATGACTGAGGGCACATCGTGACATTAGTATTTTGAGCTATATGACCCACTTTCTCCTACGACGTACCTATAGAAATACCCTTCTTTTCCATCCAATCGAAATTGAATTTTAAAGTAGATGTCATACCAGTATTCTACATCTCACGTGAATCTTTCAACATGTTAGAGTAAGGAAACACTCATAGAGCATCAATAACAGTTCGGTTTCGAGGTTAAAACTTTAATTGAATGTTGCAAATATTATTTCATAATATTCACATTTATATATGTATCAAATATCATAGATTTAACATTTTGAACTCGATGATATGGTTATGAAATATGTGAACATACTGCTAATATTATGTAAGATCTTATAGGATATGAATATTATATATTAATCAACTTCAGAGTCACGTTATATTGATATCGTTAAAAGTATAGGAACATTTCACACGTGCTTTTGTTTTCCTGACTAGCCCAATGTTATGTATTATAAAATTAAAGCTTAGCTGAATGACGAATATTACTTGAATATGCGATGTTATTCATCACCAACTTAAAACTAGATATCACAAATATTATTTCAATATTTAAAGTTATTTATCACCGACTTAAAACTATATCACGGATATTATTTCAGTATTCAAAGTTATTTATCACCGACTTAAAATTATACAACGAATATCACGTGAATATTTAATGTTGAAAAAAATTTGTGTTTTGGTAATAAAAATAACATATATATTAAATTTACTGATCTTTCAGGAGTTCTGTGTTTCCACAAGAACGTGGTGCTTGAGCTTTGATGAGCTCCGCCAAAAGATCGTTCATTTTGTCGAGTTTTTGTAATTTTTCTTTGTTGAGTTCAGCTGCTTGTTCGCTACGTTTCTTTTTTTCGGCCATCGTGTCTCGTAGGTACTCGATGATCGATCCCTTCCTTTTTCCAGCATCTAGAACAAAAATATTTCTAATATCGACAAGCACTATAGTACAAAAGTTACTACTAGTAAGAATAAGTCAAATTTATTTATAGGATATCCAAAACATGGCCTCCAGCAAACTAGTTTAGTATTGATCAACAGAGAGCATCCGAGTTACTAGACTTCTGTGGTGCTTCCACTGATGACGATACATCTTCCGTATCTGCCGATGAGGCGGTTGCAAGTGGTGCGACCCAAGGCTTGGTATTGAATAGATTATCCATATTCTATGTTATAGGAAAAGAAAAATGCTGTTAGAATAATGCGAAGGACTAGCCAGTCATCAACACAGATTTGTGTGAATGTTCAATACACGAAAATACAATAAGTTCTCTTCATCGCTTGTATATCAACTCACTTCATAGTAATTCCATTTTCTGGGACCATTCCCACTCTTGGAGTTATGATCCTTGATCGATTTGTAGGTACGCTTCAGACTTGCAAATTTCACGTTACAGTTGTAACCGTTTACTTTATATTTTTGCTGTTGCATGGCAGCAGCTACCTTTGCCCAAACTGATTTTTGTGAGTATTTTCCATTGGTGAAATCAGCCATATGTTGTTTATAAATATTCAATAGCTCCAAGATCTCTGCATGTGCCCACAAACGTGTACCTGAGTGTTATCACAGTAATCTTTGATTAGGATTTTACTAGAAATTAACTTTTTGGTACAAGCCTAAATTGCTCAAGTTCGAGAAAAAATGTTCACCAGGGTTGATTGGTTCGTTTGGCACTGAATGTTCATCTACAATATCTTTTGGTTCGATTGACGTCAATTGGTCTTCATCTGATGTAGTGTTTGGTTCAATTGGCGTCAATTGGTCTTCATATGGAACATTGTCCCCTACAATAAATGAAAATGAAAAACTGAAAGGTAGATAGTAAAATTATGGTTTTGTTCTTGAATATGATCCGTACCAATTCAATTGATAAGTCTTAATTGTTAATTTTGTATTGAAGGGCAACAACTGCTGTTATATGTATCTAAACTCAAGCATCTAAAAGAATCAGTGTCACTTCATGGAGGCATATGGGAAAATAACTAAATAAGTAACAATATACACATCATGTATCTAGGAATGAATACTCACTCGAATCATCATTCAACTTTGCGTTACTTTGTGATAACTCACCAGCCAGAGCAGATACATCACACTCTTGGTGTTCTGCAATAGGTTGTGGGGCTGCTCCAGCACGGGACTCTGCAATGGCTGATGCCTGACTACACTTTTTCAGCATTTCCAGCAGGCTCGTTGCAAAATTCATATCTGATATAAAATAAACGTGTTACATAACCGTAAATACCAAGGAAATATTACTATCCACTATAAAAGTTAACGAGCCTAGGATATTCTATGGAGCTGTTTACATACCTTTTTGTACTTTGTCAAAGTCCTCTGCGTTTAGCATAGTTTCATAAGCGATATTTGTTGCAGCATCGATTAAAGTAATTTTAATACCGGTCGACATTTTTAATAAGTAATAAAATCTGTGCACGTGGGACGAAAAACGCGGGAAAGTGAGTCGAAGCTACAACTACTGCGTCTCGAGAGGTGAGGCAGTAGCAGCGCTGAATCTAGCCTCGTGCAAGGTATTTTCGGAGCATCCCGCAGTACGTTCGTAGTGCGCTGTTAGCAATTACGGAACGCTGGGCAGCGAGCTTGAAGTACTTCAAGTGAAATTCGGAACACACCCATAGTATGCTATCATATAGTGTGTTTCGCTGTGTGGCGCTTTGCCGACTAGCTTGACTGGACTAACGCGCTGCTGCTTATATATGGTCGGCGCGTTAATCCGCATTGTTCGATGAGTTTCTATATGGTCTAAAATTTTTATTATGGGTTTTTTATCATCGTTATATTGGGATTTTATTTAGAGAATTTTATTCTCTAAATGATGGTTGTTGTCTTTTTGAAATCGGATGATTTTACTTTTTGCAAAAAAAGCTTCCATGGGTTTCCATGGAGTCCATTTCTGATGTTTGTTGGAATTATAAAATGGTTTTCGCGTTTTATGAGAGTTGACATTCTGATCTTTCGATCCGTAGGATTATTTCCCAATATAACGATGATTTTGATGCATGTTGAGGCTTGAAAAGCTGCCCGATTCCGGTCGCCCAGGCGGCTCTGCTATGGCATACTTAAATTATATCTATATAAAGAAAAATAAAGGAAAATAAAGAGAAAACTATATACAGTGGCTTGGGACGTTGCAGTATAGTTACTTAGTTGTTTCCGCTGTATGTATTTTTCTCTTTGTCGGTGAGCTCATGCGGCACAGCGATGCAAACAAAGGATACCTTAAAGAGATTGGCTAGTCAAAAATGATTAGTTTATCATGAATTTATTACGGCATGGTCACCACATTGAGTGTTCATAGAATTATTATATTCGTAAATCAATGATTTCCCTGACATGTCCAGAAACAAAATAATACCCAAATTATGAACAAATGGCTGGATACTGATTTTTCATTTTCAATTGCTTTGAAATGATAAAAAATCTAGTAGATTGGTTCGATTACAGTCTACGATGGCTTATTTTGTCTAGAAAACTATTTTTCACAAATTCACTATGCAGATTATTTTATCTGTCAATCGTCAATTCAATGTGGTTATTTTTTGATTGAAATCGATATACGTGCAATCTTGTGAAATCGAATATTCACCGTCATCAGCACGATGAAAAAAAGTGTCACAGTCGGAATATAGAGAATAGTTTCCCGGAAAAAATAAGCTGTCGTAGACTGTAATCGAACCAATCTAATAGATTTTTTTTATCATTTCAAAGCAATTAAAAATGAAGAATCAGTATCCAGCCATTTATTCATAATTTGGGTATTATTTTGTTTCTGGACATGTCAGGGAAATCCTCAGTTTACGAATATAATAATTCGATGAATACTGAATGTGGCGACTATGCAGTAATAAATTCATGAAAAACTAGTTACTTTTGACTAGCCACCCTCCTCTCAATCCCAAAAAAAAAAATAGATTTGAAGTTTTATACGCAACTGAATTTTTTTTTTTTGCAAACCTGAGCAGTGTTGATGCCCATACATTTAACTGGATCGAAAATTTTCACAGCTATTTGCGATGTAGAACACAATTCTGCATTGGAACTGCAAGGAAGTTACGGAATGGCGATATCATTTCGCAGCGGGAACATTCCGCGATTTGTTTTCCAGTCAGAAATGCCCAGATGAAGGCTGACTTCAAACAAGCTTTGAAAGATGCGCTTCAGAGGAATTTTTGGAAGCTGAAAGAGGTGTACGAAGCAGTTGTAGTAATGTGAGTGTTGATTCCAGGTTCGTTTACGTTGTATATTAGACTGTGTCAAAATAACTTTTTTTTTTTTCGATTAAATATATCTCAAAAATTTCTTCAATATGAAAAAAAAAATCTCCTAACGTTTGAGCTCAATATCTCTAAAATTGAGCTGGCGCAAAGGGGGGTCCCCTTTCCCTTCTAAAATACATGGGAAATTTTTTTTTTTAGTTTTCGAGTAACTATATGAATAACATTTTTTTTGAATTTTTTCACACACTACCTTAGAGTAAATTTAATCCTCTACAAAATTGTTTCTATGCATTTATTCTCTAAACTCAACAGAAACAAAGTTACATAGCGCTGAATAGGAGGAAAAAAAAAAAATAATGAATTAATAACAGAAAAACTTTGTTTCTGTTGAGTTTAGAGAAAAAATGCATAGGAACAATTTTGTAGAGAATTCAACTTCCTATAAGGTTGTGTATAGCAAAATTAGAAAAAAAAAATTTATTCATATACCCGGGTAACAATTTCAAGTGGCAGCCATATGGCCGCTTTATAGCCAACTGACCTGCCAATAAGGCCGCCATGTGTGCTTTATCATGGCTAGTACCTGGCTAGTACCTGGCAACGACGACCAAACTATGTCGCTCCTACATGGCAGCTAGCTGGTTAGACAGCATAGCTTACTTATGGTTACGACCTGGCAGCGATATGGCGGGGCTTCCTTGCTGCCATGTGGATGCCAACTAGTTGCCAGGTAACAATCCGATATGGCAACCATATGGCCGCTATGTGGCCAGCCTACCTAACCATTGATAAATGTGGCGGCTTATGTGGGCCGTAGTCGGTTTTATATTGGCTTGTACCTGGCAACGACGACCAAACTATGTCGCTCCTTCATGGCAGCTAGCTGGTTAGACATGCTGTGTCCCAATTCGTCGTTCTCGTTCTAGTTCTCGTTCTCGTTCTCACGCGCATGCGCAGCGCGGTCCTCCGGCTCTCGGGTTTTCACTCATTTTCCAGAAAAATAATTACCATCAGCCGCTAATACGCTCAGCTACGAATAGCGCATTCTTGCGGAATGCTGCAGTACTACCAATAACCGGTAAATATGAATGTACCTTTTTCACCGGATTTACAAAAAATAGGGCTATGTGCTTCAAATGATGTGATTAATTTCGTTTGATTGTTTGCTTGGCTACGAGTGAGCAATCACCACTGCCAAACATTGATTGGTACGGGATGATAAAATAAGTTAACAAGTGTGAATTAAATAGGAACAAAATATACAGAAACATTGGAAGTAGGTAAGTCATTCTTTTCCATTCTATTCATAAAATATTTATTTCAATGTTTGTATGTACGCATCATTTCTATATCCCATATTGATGGACCATTTATTTTCATTTTCCTTCAGCGCTCGCACACCGATACATCCTCATTCCTCAGCTATTCGGTTTTGCCTCACCTTCACCTACGTATAAATTATCAAGTGAAACAGAAACTAATTATTCATTACAAATCGTGAAGTGAGTAAACTAAACTTCTCATCAGATAACTGTTATAGACGTAACATAAAGCTTTCAATAACACCTATCGCTTCTTTTTCAATAGAAATGCCTCAACGTGCGGCAGTTATTGCTGCTTGGATGGCGGCAAACCACGCAATTCAAAGGCAACGCGAGATTTTCGTGAACCAGCAATTGACGTACATTCGCATGTTGATGCTCGTGCAGTTGTGGCTGAGTAGAGGAATTCGGCAGGTAAAAGTTATATTTAATTGTCACCACAAATTTTTTTGTTTCCATAATTGAGGAGTGGTATCATGCGCATCGGAATTGTAGGTAAATATTCCTTCATTCGCAGTGCATGCGTTCTACTGATCCAAATTAAGAGAGGAGGGTGAAACAACTTCATAGAAATGGAATTGCTAAACAAATCTAACAATCACTATATCATGTTATTTCAGCTTGGACCTTACTGCAGAGTCGTTGGTTACGCGGACCGTTTTCTTGGAGCGATTTTACGCGGGGAGCAGCGCGCTACCAAAGAGAATCTCAGAATAAACCCGAACGTTCTTCGTCGCTTGGTGCTGCATTGTTCGAATATCCAAAAGCGGTCCGGATGGACTATTGAATTGCAAGTACGTCTTCGTTCACGGCATACATATGTGTTCATAATAATGTTTCTTATATGTCTAAATTTCGACCCTAAAAGTATTTTATTGCTCAACTGTACGTATAACCGCACCTTGTCGATTTTCAGGTGATCATTTTTCTATTTTGGCTTGCCTGCGGAACATCGTACCGGGTGGTTGGGGTTTGCTTCGGCATACCCCGATCAACAGTTCACAGGACAGTTCACCGCGTATTAAGTAAGGTGATATCCCTCATACCACGAATAGTTCGACTGCCACAGGCAGAAGACCTTCCTGCAATTGGAATGGGCTTTGCGAGAAAAGGACGTAGTGCGATTTTCAGACAATGTGTGGGTGCCATAGACGGGTGCCACATTAGAATCGTTTGCCCCGTTGCGCTGCACGACCAATATTTCAATCGAAAGCAGTTTTATTCTTCAAATTTGCAAGCAATGGTTGATCATACCGGTAAATTCATCGACATCTTAAGTGGGTACCCGGGCTCTGTTCATGACAGCCGAATCCTTAGAAATAGCCCACTTTACATGGATCACTTATATCCACCAGAGGGATATTACATAATTGGCGATAGTGGTTACCCATGTAGGCGTAACCCTATAACCATTGTAACACCCTTCAGAGAGCCGCTGACGCGAGAGCAGCGAGCGTTCAACCTCGCCTTCAGTAGAGCAAGGGTCATTATTGAACAAGCTTTCGGTTTCTTGAAAGCAAGGTGGCGAATCATATTTACGAAAGCACTTGAAGTACGAATTAGAACCGGAATAAAAGTCGTTGCTGCGTGCACCGTATTGCACAACATCTGTCTTACTGAAGGCGATGTGCTTAGGGCCGACGATGAACTTCCGCCGCTTCCGCCACGCAGATTGCCAAGGAACGAGGAAGACGGAAATGCGTTTCGCAATCTGTTGTTAATACTTTTTACTGCCGAACAGAACAATATTTGAAGCAGAATGGTTTTAACTCCACACAGATCTGTATATTTTAGAATATTCTCAATGAATTTCTAGTTACCATATTCGCTGCCTTATACTTGCCATATTCAGCCACAGCATTGAATTAAAATAAATTATTAAATTAAATTATTACCCAGTGGGCCCTGGTTTGATCCCCGCTGACACCAATTCAATTTTATGACTATATGTACTGTGACGGCATTACTAAATGCAACGTCCCCAATTATTTCCTCCCCCTAATCAAAAAATACGCTCACAGTACTTATAATGGGAAACGGATATCTAATGTATTGTTATGAAAGCATTGTGTTACATTAAAAAACTTACATAAACGATAAGTAAATTTTATTGAAATTAAAAGGGATAAACAATACTGAATAACATCGTTACTAATTTATTTCGGCGCGAAATGCTTTCGGAGTATGTCAAACATGACTCGCTCATTTTCTCGTGCCTCCGCCTGTTCCTGTAAGCTCCGATCAATTTGTGCGTTACTTCGATCCATTTGGGCATTGATTTTTCCTAGCAATGCAAGCGTCGCTGATTCAGCAGCCGACGTGGTCCTTCTCTTTTTAGGTGCGATGACAATATTATTGACGATTTCGCCGTCAGAGTCGGCAGCTGGCACCTCGCTTGCAGGAGGGGCTAACGTCTTAGGACATGATGTCGATCTTCCCGAACTACTCGATACAAGTTCGGCCGGCGCAATCGTGTGCCGACCGCTCATATATCGGTTCATTGCGTCGAAGAATGGCCAAGTATGAGCCTCGTGCTCTTCCTCTTCGAGACTCTCACCAGTTTTCGGTAAAATTATGACTTTATACTTGGCGATGAGATTAAGCCACTTTTTCTGACACTGATCGCCAGTTGCACCGCATTGCAGTAAATTCGCCAATTTTACCCAAGCGTATTTCCCAGTGCCACGTTTCCCTTTAAACCAAGCGTCATTTTCTATCCTTTTATTGATCAGCTCAGTCACATCTTGATCCTTCCCTGAAAAGTATTAGAATAATGGTAACATGAATAACAACAGAAACAACAAAAAAATCAAAACAGAATTAAAACTCAAAATAAGTTTGTTCGAAAAATCAAAATAATAACGAAACATGTTTCAGAGCTAAGACATGAGGTATACATATAAGAGTGGTCCTCAGATACGGTAGTACGCAGGTCTTTGGAAAATCGGAAGAACACGTGTGTTTTGAAGCGGAAAATCACCCCCCCCCCCCCCCCCCCCCCCTCTGTTAATGGCCAATTTTTAAGACATAGGGCGGAAACTTTTTGGCACATTTATTTCTAATTATTTGGAGCTAATGATCTGGGGGCGGCCCGGTCAAAATTTGTCCCAACCCCATCTGAGGACCCCACTAATATATTTGTATAAACTCGCCTACACAGTAATTACATTTAAAAAAATCCTGAATCATCAGTTGGAAGAAGAATTCGTACTTACAAGAATATACAGCGCATTGATGGGCGCTCATGGTGATTGTATTATTGGACGACGGATTTTTGATTTGTGTTCCTCGGTAAGAGTAATTGCGTCCAGTTCAATCGTTGTGAAGCAAACAAACGCACATGAGAATGAACAAAACATACTCGTAGGCTGCATACTACTTTTTTAGAAAAAGGTACATTCATATTTACCGGTTATTGGTAGAACTGCAGCATTCCGCAAGAATGCGCTATTCGTAGCTGAGCGTAGTAGTGGCTGATGGTAATTACTTTTTTGGAAAATGAGTGAAAACGCAAGAGCCGGAGGACCGCGCTGCGCATGCGCGTGAGAACGAGAACGAGAACTAGAACGAGAACGACGAATTGGGACACAGCAAGCATAGCTTACTTGTGGTTGCGACCTGGCAGCGACATGGCGGAGATCACTTGCTGCTATATAGACGCAATGAAGAAACCATCAAGAAACCATGAAGTTGCACTACCTTACCTGATTTGTGAATGATTGCGATATGAAAAAAAAGTATGCATCGAAAAAAAAAGAAAACAGTAGTAATAAAAAGCATTCGAATTTATACCACACAGCCTTAATTACAAAAGACTCTTGCGATACATACTGCCGGGTAGGCGGTATGAGTCGCTTGACTCGCAAGTTAGTTATAATTACCGCCAGCCAGCAGCGGGTAGATGTAGCGAACCCAGTGTTACTTTGCTTGCGAGCGTGGCCGCTCATCTACCGGCATAGCGAGGTACTAAGTAGGTGGCAACATAATGTACGGACCAGGTTGATGGCAGGCTACTTCAGGACATGGCAGTGCCAGGTTGGCCGACATAAAAGCCATATGGCATCGCGAGGTGGCGGCCAGGTAGTCGCCAGTTAACGTTAAGACCCGGCAGTGCCAGGTTGGCCCGCATGAAAGCCATATGGCATTGCGAGGTGGCGGCCAGGTCAATGCTAGGTAGCCAGTGTACATTGGATAGATAGTCAAAAGCTACATGAACCAGCCTTGTAGCTGCTAGGATGGCGCAACATTGATAGCCCAGCTGAATTAGCCATACTATCGCCATATGAAAAGGCCATGTTGAAACCATATAGCCGCCGCATGGTTATCGAACATCGACCTGCTATGTGGCCGGCTGACGGCAGTGCCGTGCTGATGCCACATGGCATTAATGTGGCTGGTGGGCTGGCCATGTAAATTGTTACCCGGGTAGTTATTCTAAAACTAAAAAAAAAAAAAAAATTCCCATGTATTTTAGATGGGAAAGGGGACCCCCCTTTGCGCCACCTCAATTTTGGAGATATTGAGCTCAAACTTTAGGAGAATTTTTTTTTCATATTGAAGAAATTTTTGAGATATATTTAATCGAAAAAGAAAAATAAAGTTATTTTCACACAGTCTATTGTATATATGGGGTTTTTGACGCCAACTCGATCAGTGTTAAACCCCAACTATCTCGAAATCATCTCAGATTTTTTTTTCAACATTTTACTCAGCAAAGAATGCATCCAGATTTTTTGTTCAGCTGTTTTTTTTACAAATTTTTGAATTCCATTGAGAAAGCCCGTTTTCAACGATCTGAAAAAATTCTCAAAAATCGAGTGGTTGACATAGAACGCCCTCGTTTTCCAAAATGTGGGGAAAAAAATGTTCTAGTTTTTTTGCACTTAATTCGTGATTCGGAAATTATGAGAACTGAACAAGAAAATAAAAATCAGTTCACTTTACTCTTAGAAAAAAAAACTGTAACAAAGATGAGATCACGTATATTAATGCAAATGATTGTTATTATTATTGTATGAATGACAGGTATCCCAACGAAATCAAGGTTGAAATACCGTACAACAGCATAGTAAATTCCCTCAAACTGTGGAGAAGGCGTTTCCTTCCACCATGCCCAAAAACCTTAGAATTGATGGCTGATCGGGGTGGGATTGAAATTCCAAATTTGAAAACCTCCGAACGGTCGAAATTCCGAATTTTCATATTTCAGACCAACACTTTTCAGAAAGGGTATTTTCCCGAAAGTTTGTACAGCCGATAATAAAAAGTGTAGAACAGCGTAAGTACCGAAGGAAAAATGATGTGTATTTAATTACACAGAGTCGGTATTTCTCCGAACCAGTACGAACGGCACAAATCAGTGTATCGAACCGTCCGTGATACCATTTAAAATATTCCGAGTTCTAATGTTCAGAAAACCACAAAGTTACGGAAATTAGATTTCAGAAGGACAAAAAATTAGAAAGTTCGAACATGAGAAGAAATTATGAGCGATTGATCATGTTTACGAAGGTCCGGAACTTCGAAAATCCTTACTCCGATTATCGAAAATTCCGAAAACGAAAGATCAGAAAGTGCAAAACTCCGAAAATTTAGAATTAACGCAGGTATCGTAGTCAGTATGACGCGGGTAGATGGCGCACCGCTGATGTAACTGCGGTTGAGATTCGCAGTGCTCGCGTATCGATACGCAGGCTGGTGGCAGAAATTGAAACTGCTGTCAAGAGTGAAGTCAAAACGGGATTTTCATTACGAAAAGTCCTTGCAAACCCTACACTGAAAAAAAAGTTTTTTTCCTCCCCGAATACAAAGTATTTTCGAGCGAGTATTCTTGCAGTAAGTATACGTATTCTTACTGGAAGGATACGGGTATTGTTCCCACAGCAATACCAAATATAATGCTGAGGCGAAAACCACACTGTATATTAGCATGGCAACCGTAATAGTGGCGCCCATCATTTCCCTCCTTTTTCGCAGTCTTGGCGGTTAAAAGAAGGTCCTAGTTTGTGAATTGCCTAATCGTATCGTTGAAGAAATAGTTTACGTGTTAATTAAAAAACTATATGGATTCTTGGGTACGCGAAAAGTTGCAAGAATGGGACTCATCATCTCTGCAACAAATACTATCTATGCCAATAAAGTAAGGTTAAGTCAGTTCTCTTCAGAATTTGGTATTATGCTCAGAGGGATACGAAATTTTGTTACAGTCAGTATACGTATTGCTGTGGGAAATAAACTTTGGTATTCTTACTACAAGTATACGAGTTTCTTTACTGGAAAGAAAAGTTTACTAGGTGGAAAAAAACTTTTTTTTCAGTGTACTGAAGAAATTCGTGTGATAAATCACATAACCCTTTCATGCATACATTTGTCTATGAAATTTATGTAATTTATTTATTTATTTATTAATTTGCATGAAGTATATGTCATAACATTAACAAACTGATTTAGAAAAGGTGTTGTTGTAGTACAACAACACTACGCAACAAAGGGATAATGTTATAAACCATACAATAAAGAGATTTAATACACATTTTTTCTTGAAAATGAAAGATAAAATCGCGTCCCTAATGCCATAAAGGCATATCTTCGTTATAGGCCTTTATGGCATACTAATGCCAAAAAGGCATATAGTTTTTTCAAACTTCGCCTATCGCTTTAAAAACATGAAAAACGCATAGAAATTAAAAAAAAAAAAATCAGTTTTCCTAATGCCAAAAAGGCCTATGTCCCAAAAGATATGCCTTTTTGGCATTAGTTTTTTTATTTTTTTTTTAGAAAATTTATTTCAAGTTATTCTGAAGCGATTGGGCGAATAAAAAAATGTATATGCCTTTATGGCTCTTAGGTAGCATCTATATACAGCGTATGCCTTTATGGCATTAGGGACGCGAAATGTTTTGGAAAAACATCACTTTTTTTAATTATAATTAGACCTTCGTAAAAAAAAGAATCATCAGAAAACTGTGATCTAAATATTTAACAAGTCTTGACCCTGTAAAAAATCCATCATGAGTTCTGAATCACCCTATATGAATTGTTTTTCTCAACTTATAAAGTACCGGGTCGCGCTGTGTGAGCAACCATCGTCTTTGGCTAAAAGCCAGGCGAACAGTTGAACGATACGCTTGCCTACAGGACAAACAGATCCGCTACTCTCATACGCACGCGCCTGCCAGCATCCAAAAAATGTTCTATTTTGTTAGGATATTATGTAGAAAAGGTATTTTGAAAGGACGAGGATGTCGCTATAATTTGTTTGAATACCCATTTATGTTGCAAAAGTTGATTAGTTTTCGGAAGCGCATGTTCAAGCAAAATTCAAGATTAGTGATTCATTACGTTTTCGTAGTTGGTTAATTAATGATCAATCATCCCTTGCCCATCATAAAAAGAAGTAGCACTGCAGGGTCCAGATAACGTATACATTCGCATGATCGGATCACGTATTTACGCCAGAGAAGAATGCGATCTCTGATCTGCTTTGGTAACATCCAATCCAGCACGAGCCCAATCTTTGTACAGTAATGTTCATTAAGGTGGTTTTTAACCGTTCTCACAAGTGAGGCAATGGTGACCATACTTATAGTACGGGATCTCAGAATCCGCGATAGGTCAATCGAGCTATCCCAGTATGACAGCCATTCTCATAAAATTCTCTCCGTGCAGTTTGAAGCAGCCTATACTTTCCCTCCCTCGATGCATAATATACTATTATGCGAACTTGTATGCAAACTCGATTGCACGCCCATTGTGCCAAAGAAATAGTATATTGTACAATTAAAGGGGGGGGGGGGGGGGGGGGAGACGGCCATTTCGAGCGAGGGTGAGATGTTTAGCACGAGTCGAAGTAAAGGGCGCCGAAGGTGCCCGAGACGAAGATGAGTGCTAAAAACTCACCCGAGGTAGAAATGGTCATCCTCCCCCTAATTGCACACTGTATTTTTCATAATAAGGGCACGAAATGGGCCTTCTTATTGATGCGCGTCGATCGGATTGAGGATGGTGCTGGGGCGGGAGGGAATGTACATTCCCTCCCGCTGTTGAATATTCGGTACTCACGGTCAAAACACGTGATCCCCCCCCCCCCCCCCCCCTACGCCCCTCTCGACAAGCATAAAAGAAGGCTTATCTCATGCCCCCGTTATGAAAATATATATCAAATTCAACAGGAAAAGTGATAAGGTAGGTCTGTTTTTAAATATACAGCTATTACATTTCAGATACGTGATGAATGCAATGATTAATGAAGCCATAATACGTGTGAATGAATTCTGTGTGTGCAATGAAGCTTGTCATGTATTTTGCATACAATCGCGCTGTGTCTAAGCCTATATGGTCCAAGCGCAGTTCACTCGAACGACTCTCGATTATTCGTTCTCATTTATTAAGTACGATAAGTATTTTGGACTCCTCATCAGCTGCCGTCCAGTCTAGTGAGTTATGAGTAATGAGTTCCGAAGCAAATTATTTTATTTCGATTTAGTTAAATTTTACAATAATAAGTCATCTTCCTGACTGTTTTAGTCTTTTCCACTTGAAACGATGTTTTGTTCCATATTTAATATACATGTTGCCAAACTTTCAGTAATATGTATCACGGTCGATAAACGAGAATAAAAAGTCAAGTTTAACTTCAATTATTTCAATAATTACAACGGTAACGGTATATTGTTAAAATGTTATAATATTTTATAGGTATTCAAGTTTATGACTTGCGGTTTTTTATTCCTTAAACTTGGAAGATTAATATTGAAAATGATAAAACAACTCATGACAGTAGCTTGTCAGCCATAAGGTCTGTGCATAAGAACTTTAAAAACGTCATATTCAAAACTATTTTTCTAAGAAACTACACGGTAGATCGTTCTCAAATTTTGAGAATACACCAATATAGTATTCATTTATATATGTATACCGTGACAATCTCTGGATGCGGAACGCCAGGGATACCAACTTAAAACTCGTTAGTAGCAGTTGAGTAACTTACTAGATTTTCCTAGTAAAATCACTAAAAATCTAGTGATGTCCAGTGAAAATCTAGTGATTTCTAGTGAGTTCCCCAACTGTTGCTAATGAGTTTAGGGTTGGTATCCCTAGCGTTCCGCATCCCGAGATTGTCACGGTATATAACGAAATTTTAAATCTCAAACTTGGAAAATTCGTTTTACATAAGATTCGCTCGAACCTCCTTAAGGGGACCAGTACAGCTTGAATTTTCGAAAAAATTGGTTTTTCGTTTTTTGCAGTTTATGTTACCTAAAGATCTTCTACGTCTGTGAAAAAATCGAGTTTGACGAAATCGTCACGGTTTAGAAGTTACGGTCAAAAGTTCGTTATTTGGCTATCGCGATTTGGCGCAAGTGGCGCTGGTGCTTGATTTCGATATTGATCACATGGTGTATGATCGCCATTACTTGTGCAATACTTTTCGAGGTTACGTGAGCGTCTGCTCGATTTCCAGTGTTTCAGAATTGAAATAAATAAATAAAAATAGTACTTTTCAGTACTAAATAATTATAAATTTACCTAATATCTATAGCGCGTAATCGTTGTACGGGTGTTGTGACTTGGTGCTTCGAAAACTATAACCTAAAAGTAAGTATTCAATCAAAATAGTAATATCTACACTAAGCTTCTGCCGAACTGTGTGTGCGGTCGAAGTTTTTTTGCTTTTTGTTCACAGATTTTTTGATAGAACAGAAAGGAAATATATAAAATATATCCAATATATTCAATATGAAAAGAAGAGAGAGGAGTTCTGGTGTTGGCACAAAAGGATGCATTGGCCGGTCAAAGAAGAGGGTGAAAACATTTCCGCAGAAGCAAACAGCGGCTGATGGACAGAGCACTCATGTTTCAACAGCTTCGGATAGAAAAATCAGTGGCGACTACGAGGCTAGCGATTCTGCTGGCTATAGGCTGTTTCACGTTGAAACACTATTCCGTGCTCTGCGGGAGCATTTATCTTGCAAGACATGTGGTGGGTCGATAGTTATGACTGAAGTTAGCTTGAGAGGACTGGGTGGAACACACGGTATCTCTTGTGAAAATTGTGTCCAGCTAAAAACCTTCAAAAGTAGCCCTATGATTGATGATACACGAAGCGCGTATGAAATCAATAGGCGATCCATACTAGCGATGCGTTGTATTGGGCAATGCAATGAGTCTGCGGAGGATGCAGCAGGGCCCTCATATGCTGCTGGAGCTTTTTAAAGAAGTGAGTAAGAGAAAGAAGCATGTATGGAACAAAAAATACATGGGAAAAAAAAGTTCTGAGAAAATAGTTCGCAGAAAAGAAAAAGGAAAAATTAAATTTCCAATAAAAAAAAAAATTCTTTTTGAAAATTGAAAATTGAAAAAAAAAAAATTTCATTCAACTTTGGTACAACAAACTTTTTGATGTATGAGCTTCCGGAGGAGTATATACCAATTTTTCTGCAAAAACTTCAAACTCGTTTATCTCATAACTATGTTTTTGGCACTGTGTCGTAAGGTTTTGGGAGCACCGATGGTCCGATCTGGGTCTTTAATGGCTCATTTTCTTCAGAAAATGAATCCTCATGATATGAATCAGGGAATTTTTAAATGTTTTTTTTTTGGCCAAGTTATTTGCAAATTAGTGGCTCAAATTTTTGAAATTTTGGATAATTGACTGTAAGTTTTCAAATGTTTTTTTCTTTTCAGATCCCCGCATTCATAAGATGTAGGACCGCTGTCTGAAGAAAGTGAGACGTCGAGACGATGAATTAGATCAACGGTGTGACTAAAACCTTACGACACAGTTTTTTTAAGAAACATTTTTTTTTATGTAAAATAAACTTTGGTTAACAAATAAAGTCATTCTGGAGTACTTGAAATATCTTAAACCAAGCTGTACTGGTCCCCTTAACTCCAATTATTCTCTTGCTTCATTTTAGTTATATTTGTAATGAACAATATGATGAGAATTTTTTTTTTTTTTTATATAAAAATATGACTAAAATGAAGCAAGAGAATAATTGGAGTTAAGGACCATCCCTAGTCGCCCATCTCCTTTTGGTCACAATGTGTCATATTTCGATTATTATCCGAGCCCACGCGTCAAAAACACAAAAAAGGCCAACACTGCGCGAATTCAAATTTAATTCCAAACACATACGTCCAAAAAAATCTTCGTTTCGTGCGAAAATAGAGTCTACAGATGGTTTTTACATTATTCGCCGGTGAAATCGAATTCGACTTTATATAACGAAGCTCGCACCCACGAGTTTCTATGTAGGGGTCATATAGGTATGTATATGGATATGTGGTTCAATGTGGTTCGTGCACGTGCTGGTCATCAACTGTGTGTAATGCATAATTACAGTCTATATACTCGAAGGAAAAGAAGAAGAAGAACTGTGTCTAATTTCAGAAAAAACTGATTTCATCATTATGACATTTCTATATCTGTTGCAATATAATTTATAACGGTAAGTACGATACTTTCTTATTTTTTACATTTTCTCAAAAAAAATGCTCTTGGAGGGATAACATGTCTCTGTATAGCAAATCATGAACAATTCAAGTCTTAGAAATTCGAAATCTCCAATCTCGATAAGTGAAATTTCGGTGAAAAAGTGATTGCACGATATGTTCCAAAATTATTTTCCAGAACACACACGGACAGCGAGACACTAATTCATTGAAAACTTCTGCATCGTTCATGACTTCGTGTATATTATAAAGGGTGTTCGTGAATTCGCGTCGAGTACACTTATATTTATGTGCCGTTGTTAATTATGATAAATTCAAATAGGGAAGCGCATGTGAACGTTTTCAGGGGGCAAACACTTGATATTTGATTTCAGTTCCCATTACTCCGAACGTTACGGATCGACCAAGAAAAGTCCGCCTGCACGGTGAACTCTTTAACTCAAGTGAATGCGTGGCGCACGCAACTTTTCAATTTTCAAGTCAATCAAAATCAAGTAGAGAACATTACGTTGTAGGTATATATTGCCAAGATTGTTTAAAAATCATCGATCGATGATTCTAAGCAAGGAATCGAGGTAGTACAATATTCAAGGGTAGGAGATACTAAAAATTTGAAAATTCCCCGTAATTTAGCTGAAATAGCATTCAAAAAGGAAAGTACCGCAGCCATTCGAAGAAACAATGACGTAGTTTTGTAGCTTATGTATAGAAAAAATGTGCGTACGAAAAAAAAATGCGTTGGCAGTAGTTTTTGATTGGTAATTTCAAACTGATTAATTCAGTACGTAATCGATCGAATAATACGGTGTCGTATTCCGTTTGATGGAATCAAAAAGTACCTACGTTATATTCACCAGTTATTTTCAAGATTTTAGTCAAGTGTCTAAATCTCTATCCCTGCTGGAAGTCAATGGATAGAATCTTTATCAACTTCAATCACTTTGCATGCTTTAGATAGAAAGGGATAAGGATAATGAATCTAACCCTATCGTCTATGTTTTATTGTACACAAGATTGGAATTTCTCCATTTGGAAAAATACACAATTCCATGTGAAAAAATCCGTAGAATCCGAAAAATGTAGTTTCGAATTTCTAAAAAATGTCATAATTGCCGAAAAATCGATTTCGGGACTTCAAAGTGCATCTGCACCTTGAAATAGAGAAAATCCAATAATGACGTCTTTTTTTTCGTGAAGCTCGTGGAATGAACTATAAAAAAAGTGAAGTTCAATTTTGATGTTCGATTAGTCGTTTTCGAGATATACCCTGCTTAAAATGACCGATAGGAAACGATAGAACCGGACAGATTTCCGGATAGAATTCCGGATAGACGTTCCATCCGTTTCTATCCGTATTTCATCGGTCACGAAAGTCCTGTCCGGATCCTATACGTTTGTGTCCGTAATTCGTCGGAACGAACATCCGTAGGCTCGGTTATCTATCTGGCTTCATTCGGAAAGTATCCGTCACCCGAATCGGTTTTGGGACTGTGTACGTTTCTATTCGGTTTGGATCCGGCAATTCTAAGTTGGATTCGGGTCTCTGTGGGTCCCTATCCGGTTTCGATCCCGCAATTCATAATTATTTTATTATTATTATTATTTTGCAATTCATAACGTGATTATTCACATCAGATTTTCCAAGTTGGGTTCGGGGCTTCTGTCCGTACCTATCCGGTTTGGATCCGCCAATTTATAACGTGATTATTCACATCAAATTTGCCAAGTTTGAATCGGGGCTCTGTCCGTACCTATCCGGCAATCCATAACGCTATTATCAATACAGCTAATATTCTAAGTTGGATTCGGGGCTCTGTCCGTACTTATCCGGTTTCGATCCCGCAATTCATGACGTGATTATTCACATCAAATTTCCAAGTTGAATTCGGGGCTTCTGTCCGTAGCTATCCGGTTTGGATACGGCAATTCACAACGTGATTATTAATACAACTAATATTTCAAGTTGGAATTGGGGCTCTATCCGATTTCGTGCCAGTGCCGTATTACCGCCTAGGCTAACCTAGGCTGTAGCCTAGGGCGGCACAATTTGGGGAGCGGCATGTTCTCCGATTTTTTCCCCTTTTTTTTTCTTTTCTGGCCAAAACCTGTGCTACGCTCTTTTTTTTAAATCTTACCAAAAGCGCAAATTGACTCTGTTGAATTTGTTTTTACTTTTTCCTGTTTAAGGGACAGGTCAGTCTAGGCGCGGGAATTGACGTCAATATTTACGAATTTTTTTATCCCGTACGGAATTTTTTATTTACGAACAGGATTTACCATCGTTTCTTACTATTCTTTATGTACAATTCGTATTTTTTTCAACTGAACATATTTAAAATTGTGAGAATGTCCGCCGTCGGCGTACCGCATGTCGGCCGCAGTCGTGCTTCGCCGTGGACAAGATATCTCGCAGCTCGGTTGTCTAAGACATGAAATTGAATTTTTTATCTAAACATTAATCGTAAAAACTGTCTTTAACGAGCCGTTTTTTTTTTTTTTTTTTTAATTTTTGGTTTCCCTTCAAGTTACCGTACACGAAAGGTCAAGAAATGTATACTGAAATTTGGTGTTTTGACTTCAAATAATAGGGGAAGGTAGGGCAAAACGGACCGGGAGGGCAAAACGGACCGTAGGGCAAAACGGACCGAGAGGGCAAAACGGACCGCCTGAAAAATTTATTTTGAATTATTGTAAAAAATTCAATGATGCATCGTAAAGTTAACCCTCGAACTTAGAAATATTTTGAGGTAGGTCTTAGTCAATCACGTCGAGTCAGACTCAGTCAAGTCATCGCAAACGACTAGAAAGGATAATTGACTCGACTAGATTGACTTAGACCTACCTCAAAATGTTACTAAGTTCGAGGGTTACCTTCACGATGCATCATTGAATTTTTTATAATAATTCCGAAGAAATTTTTCAGGCGGTCCGTTTTGCCCTCTCGGTCCGTTTTGCCCTACGGTCCGTTTTGCCCTCCCGGTCCGTTTTGCCCTACCTTCCCCTATTAATTTCTTCAAAATTTTTTTTTTTTTTTCAAAAACCGGCTCGTCAAAGACAGCGTTTACTATTAATGTTTAGATGAAAAATTCAATTTCATGTTTTAGACAACCGAGCTGCGAGATATCTTGTCCACGGCGAAGCACGACTGCGGCCGAAATGCGGTACGCCGACGCTAGCCATTCTCACAATTTTAAATATTTTCAGTTGAAAAAAAATAGTAATTGTACATAAAGAATGGTAAGAAACGATGGGGGAACCCGTTTATAAATGAAAAATTCCGTACGGGAGAAAAAAATTCGTAAATATTGACGTCAATTCACTGCGCCGAAACTGATCTGCCCCCTAATTGCTGTAACACTTGGCTGACGAGCGATTGGGGGGGGGGGGGGGGGGGCAAAAATGAGACTCGCCTAGGGGCGCCCCAGACCTTAATCCGGCACTGTAATTCGTGCCGTATCAATTGATAATCACGTTATGATTTGCGGGACCGAAACCGGATAGATACGGACAGAGCCCTGATTCCAACTTTGAAGATTTGATGTAAATACCGGGATGATTTCTTGATAGTATACAGGTGACTGCGCATGCGCGAGTTTCGTCGTATGCTGAGGCAGGCTGGCCTCAAATACCACTGCGTGACGACTTTACCGACCTATGAAAATGAATTATTTGGCGCATGGGCTGTCACCTGTATACTATCAAGAAATCATCCCGGTATAATCACGTTAAGATTTGCGGTACCGAAACCGGATATAGATACGGACAGAGCCCCGATTCCAACTTTGAAGATTTGATGTAAATATAATCACGCTATGAGTTGCGTGACCGAAACCGGATAGATACGGACAAAGATTTTCAAAGTTGGAATCAGGGCTCTGTCTGTACCTATCCGGTTTCCATGTAATGTAGATTACTTCAATATTTTCTCGTAAGGCGGCGACCACCGCTTTTGGTATTCTCGCGAGTACCACTTATAGGAGTTGGTGAGTGTATATAGAGGCGGAAAATATCATCCATATATACTTGAGAAGAAAAAAAAAGAAAAAAAACGAAAAACAACAGAAAAAAAAAAGAAAAAAAAAAGAAAAAAGAAAAAAAATGCTTCAGTTTTTTGAAAATGGTTCCGGATAGAACCGTACAGGAAAAATGCCTAGGGCGGGGTTACTTTCCGGATATAACCATATAGGAAGCCTATCTAGACATTCGCGAAAATGGCAGAATAAGCCCGCATAGCATCAGATAGGGACACGACCAGAATCCCGGACGAATTGCGGACAAGCCCGGAGGTCTACCGGACCCAAATTACGTATAGAACCGGACACACTGCCGCCGCGATCTGGTTTCTATCCGGCTTTTTAAGCAGGGCATATAATATGACTTGAAAAAAAGTGGCAAAGAATTCCTTTAATCGGTAAGCCCTGAACACTTCATCCGATCGTCCGACAAATACAGTCCGATCTCTCTATAAGCCCTCCCAAGCCGCCAAGGGGAAAAGTTTTTCCACGAAATGAGGTACCCCCACTTTGCCTTCTTCGCCAGTCGCACCAATTGTTTTCCGTCTCTCTTTATCCTCGCTACGCTATGTCTTAATAGGCGGAGTGGGGGAACGCTGCGAGCGAGAAACTGGGGAAGCGGGTTTATTGGGAGAGGGTTTATTGAGAGATCGGACTGTATATTCAAAAATTTTCTTTCGGAGAATACTCAAACATATTCGAAGTACAAAAAGATTGGAATTTTTGCGGTAAAAAAGTGGCCCGGTTGACGTGGAATACCTCATATAGAAGTTTGATTCAAAAGCAATCGATAATATTATCCATATATGTTTTCTGTGTGATCACACCGCAGCTGCAGGCCCTGCAATTTCTATTTGAAAGTAAGATCCTAGATAATCCAATTGGCGGTAATATCTTACGCAATCCAAGATCTGGTTAGCTATGGCATAGAATGAGATCCACACAGGTATTACGGTGTTAGACTTAGATATGGATAGTAGTATACCGGGAATATTCGGTGAAGGTAACCGATCCCCTTCCTACGACCAAACCAATACAAGCGCGCACCGCGTACGTGAGACTCGACGGGCGGGGCTAGGCAGCCAGTGGTGCTTCTACCGAATCTTCCGCGCTAGGCCGAATCCGCATAGCCCATCCGCGCTAACTAGATAGATACTATAGCCCATCCGCGCTAACTCGGTAAATACTTAATTTAAAAAGCAATTATCACACTGAACACGGAAACGAATGAACTCGAATAAAATGAATTCGCCTGATATGAACATTTATTTTCAAAGATTATCAACGAATTTAAAATCAAATATCAATTAATTGGATTTAAGTATTGATTATCAGTGTTTAGGATCGATATTTGAGACGAAATGGAACAGGTAAGTGGAGGGTAAATCATTGAAGACAACATCGTCGAAAATTGGTTTATTTATTGATTTATTTATTTATTCATTTATTTTCAGAACTCGATTCTATTCAAAACATCTGTTAGGAATACTAGCTAGTATTCAATCTAATGAAAATTAAGAATTCGTGAGAATGTTTTCAGTATTTGTCTCAACTTTAGTTTAATAATAACATAATGAATCATTTGATCAGAGTACAATGCAGAGAATGAAGTCATCGCGGATAAGGCTGCCACCCACAGGCCACGTCCTTAGGTCTGGAACAGAAAAACGAAATTTATCAACGATTATTGGTTAATCGAAGGATCCATTGCTGTTGAATTATGGTGTACGCACAAACTTATCAGAGATTGAATGCTTGGGAATCGAAGAAAGGCTACCGATGAGCCACTGTCGAACGTAGTATACTTTCACTCAAACCATTTTTGTCTCTTAACGACTACTTCTATCGGAGACCTGAGTGCTGACATGTACCTCAGCGAGGCTTCATAGCGTACGGAGGGGCTTTGTCGCAGGAGTTTGTAGTTCGTCGTGAATCAGGTGTCTGAGAAGAATAAACTCATACTCGTTGAAGAAGATGTTGCCATCCCAGGACATCGTTACTTCCTCTGAAACAGCAAGGTGAGAGTATAACTGACTATCATTAGAATTTATAAGTCTTGTAAGTCTTTTGATATCCGTTAACTTTGTATCCTACGTACCCAATGACTGATCGCCCGCTAACTCTTGAGGAGAAATATCGCCGGTATCGTTGTCCAAGCTGACCTCGGGCAACAGACTGCGAAGAGTGATCGAGAACCAAGCAGGGATCGAAGAAACGAGAGCTAGCAACAGCGTCAGCGAGGCTTGGCAGCGTACGGAGTAGCTTCGTTGCAAGGGTTCGTAGCCCGTCGACGATATTCATCAAAAATTTCTTACTCGTCTAACGACCATTCAACGTTCATGTCTCGTAGCAGGCGAAGAAGCCTCGTCGCAGATGTTCCCAGTGCGACGAGGCAGCGTACGAGGAGCTTCGTTGCAAGGGTTCGTCGAGGAACTCCGTCACAGGTGTTTGTACTGTATTGGTAGCGTACAGTGGAGCTTCGTGTGAGAGTTCGCAGTGCGTCGGCGAACATTTTCTATTAAATTTTTGTGCGGCAAGGCTTCGCCAAAGTCCAGAGAAGGACTGCATATCGTCGGCGTGCTACGAACCCTTGCAATAAAGCTCCTCGTACGCTGCCTCATCACACCACGAACATCTGCGACAAAGCTTCTCCGCCTGCTACGAGACATGAACGTTGAATGCTCGTTGGAGTAAGAAATGTTCAATGGATATCGTCGACGTGCCACGAACCCTTGCAACGAAGCTGCTCGCACGCTACCTCATCGCACGACAAACTCCTACGACAAAGCCCCTCCGTACGCTATGAAGCCTCGGTGAGGTACATCTCAGCACTCGGGCCTCCGATAGAAGTAGTCGTTGAGAGACGAAAATGGTTTGAGTAAAATTGTACTACGTTCGACAGTGGCTCATTGGTAGCCTCTTCGATTCCCAAGCATTCGATCTCCGATAAGTGCGTGCGTACACCATAATTCAACAGCAATGGGTCCCTCGATTAACCAATAATCGTTGATGAATTTCATTTTTCTGTTTATAAATAAATAAATCAATAAATAAACCAATTTTTGACGATGTTGTCTTCAATGATTTACCCTCCACTGACCTGTTCCACTTCGTCTCAAATATCGATCCTAAACACTGATAATCAATACTTAAATCAAATTAATTGATATTTGATTTCAAATTCGTTCATAAATTTCGAAAACAAATGTTCACATCAGGCAAATTCATTTCATTCGCATTAATTCATTTCCGTGTTCAGTGCGATGATTGCTTTTTAGGTTAAGTATCAAGGTGGGCTATACGGATTCGGCCTAGCGCGGAAGATTCGGTGGAAGCACCACTGGCTGCCTAGCCCCGCCCGTCGAGTCTCACGTACGCGGTGCGCGCTTGTATTGGTTTGGTCGTAGGAAGGGGATCGGTTACCTTCACCGAATATTCCCGGTATACAAAAATCTGAAGCTGACTGCATATTAATTGACATTAAAAGAGATTAACATGGATAGATTGTGGATAAGATCGAATGGGGAAACGTGGATACGAATGGATAGACCCGAATTTAGGTTCCAATTGATAGAAATTGGCCTTGAGTCCCCATTCTATCACAGTGATTGTGTAGAATTAGTGAACGGTAATAATAAGACGAGAGCATGGCGTAGCGGATAAGGTGTGCCACTGGTAATCTGACCATCGAGGATTCGAATCTCCGACTGAGCGTTGGAAATTAGAAAAAGATTTCATATAGCTCTCCCCACTCACTCCTCCGTCTGAACGAATTTTACTACAAATGTTCTTCGTGATTAAATTTTTGTTACAAAAACAAAAAAATTGCTGCCTACAGTAAAAGATTCGAGAGGGTATTCAGATGGATAGACTTTCGGAGATACTTCGCGGATAGCAATGGATAAATAAATGTGGATAGAAAATAATACGAATTTATTAACTCCAATGATCTAACCTTGGGATAGAAAAAGATGAACTTGGTATAACGTAAGGGATAGACTCATTGATACAAAAAGATACATATAAGTACAGATTGAACTAATTTATAGGAAGAGACAGCATTCAGAGCTCATCTGGAATAGAGACTGCTTATCATTTTCTATCTTTTCACTTATCCTGGCGGACGCTCGTGGATAGAGGTATTCGATACTTGCCACGGATGAAAAGTGTCTATCCTTTTCTATCTACAAATCGCGTCCCTAATACCATAAAGGCATATCGTCGTTACAGGCCTTTACAGCTTACTATAATGCTAAAAAGGCATATAGTTTTTTCAAATTTTGCCTATCGCTTGGAAATCCTGAAAATCTCATATAAAGTCAAGAAAATGCTAACAGGGAATATGTTTTTGGCCACAGGCCCTTTTGGCTTTTGGTAAAGTGATTTTCTTTTACTTCCTATGCTATTTTCATGTTTTCAGAGTGATGGGTAAACTCTAAGAGAACGATATGCCTTTTTGGTCTCAGTGTGCCATAAAGGCATATATAACGACGATATACCCTTATGGCATTACAGACGCGATATGTGTTTGAATTTGAATTTGCATGTTGTATTTCCTGTTTGTTTATATGCCTTTCCGGCATTATTTAATGAGACTGAATCTGGCGGCCGGAGCTAGCGGCCGCTAGCCCGTTAATGAGCGATTACCAATATTCAATAATTTTCCAAAGATCATCCCCCGGGATTTTATTTTGTTCTCATGACAGTTCGAGTGTCACCCGAGTAGAAATGGAGTCAGGCTCGAATCAGGCCAGAATCAGGCCTGATCGTCGCCTGATGTAACGCTGTGTTCCGTCAGGGCCTGATCAGGCAGTACTACGAAATACTAGAGCCTGATCAGGCCCTGACGGAACACAGCGTTACATCAGGCTGCCTGATCTAATTTCTACTCGGGCAGTCGTGAGTTATGTATAATACGAAAATTCAACTCGATACTCGCTTGCAATAACTTCGCGCGCGCGCTCCAATAGATTCAGCCTCATCATTAATTATCATTTCGCCTAAAACCAAAATGTATAATTTTTTTTTTTTTCTCAGAATATCCATTTCAAGTTATTCTGAAGCGATTGGGGGGAAGAAGAAAAAATTATATGCCTTTATGGCTTTTAGGGTAGATCTATATACAGCGTACGCCCTTATGGCATTAGGGACGCGAACTGTCATATCTTTTTCTATCCACGATTTTCTATCATTTCCTATCTTTTTCGCCATTCAACCCGACGGACGATCGAGGATAGAGGTGCTCAGATCGTATACTTGCCGGGGATAGAAACTGTCTATCCCTTTCTATCCACAAATGGTCTATCTCTTTCTATCTTTTCACTCCCAGCAGGGATATTCATATTTTTGTAGTTTCAAGTCGAGTATTCAGTATGAAATGGAATAAATAACTCCGTAAATGAATGGATTTGATGAATTTGCACATATAATATGTCCCCCTATATTCTTTGCGTGTAAAAGCGAACAAGCCTCAGTCTCGGCGTGCCCGCGTAGAAAACCGCGCGCGACGCCCCGCACGGATCAATCGCTTTTTAAATATAGTTTCCATCGGAGTTCCATCCTGAAACTTACAGATTTCGTAGAGAATGAATCAAGGAACACGCTCGTTTGTTTTTTTGATTTTTCGAAGGATGTAATCATCTCGAAAATCACATTTCAAGAATATAATTGTTCATAACAAATAGAAAATTATTTATGCAACGACTTCAAAATTAATAGCGTAAAAGAACGATTCAAGAGCTTCAAAATGAGTTTTTGACGATGTCTGTACAACAAAGGGAACCGGAGATAATAACGTCTAAAGAACAGCGTGATTCCGATTTTTTTTGTTTTTTTTCGAAAATTCAATCCTTCGTAGCTTCTAAGCCCTTTGAGTTGAAAAAATAAAGAAAAAAAAATGCTTCGTTCATTTATTTTACCCAGAGAATATGGAAAAAAAAATCACGAAAGAATCAGAAACATCGAGGAATATTTTTGATCAAATCCGTCCCGTTGACGTGGACTGACCCATATTATGAGAGTCTAATTTCGGAAAATGAATTTTTCAATAAAAAAAAATCATAATTAACTGAATCATAAATGTATCGATTCGTTTCACTTCAATTGGTATTTGAGCCTGAAAACATTCATAATCTTACTCGCCTCGCGTAGTCCCGAACGTATGCTTGACCATGATAGGCTGTCTCCACGCGTGGACTTAGCAGCAGCGCCGCGCCGCGAAACTCACAGTCAATCGTCTTTCAGGAACACGGTTCCTCAGAACCGCCAAAACTTTGGAGTATGAGATCTAGTGTTTTTCGTGTATCTCTGCAGCGCTGTGTTGGACGTTTCATTTCACTATTTAGCAGTTGGAAATGTTCATAATATTCTAGACATTCTTCGTTCTTATAGTTTCATTTATAGTTTCATTTCTAGACATTCTTGGTTTTTATAGTTTCATTTATATATTTTATTTTTATACACCGACATTGACCCGTAATCGCGTGGTGTTCTGTGAAGTGCAAGGCGTGTTTTTGACCCTTCGAGGTGATTGTATCACTGCGAATCCCACGATGCCGGATAATCGACGCGGACGCTATAGCCTGCCGTTAACGGAAAGGATAAAAGACGGGCGGATTTTTGAAGTTAGTTCGAGATCCAGAACGGGAATTCTGTAAGAACAATTTCACTATACGTTTTATTGTGGGTTTCAAATAGATCCTGAATCAGAATAATCTTTGATTATAGTGTGTATATGTATTGACACAATTTAATCGCCGTGCAAGTCGACCCCTATCTAGGCACCTTATATTCTCAGATCAGTTATAAGCGCATATATAAAAATGTATATCATATGTATACCCATGTATAGGTGTGATTTAATCGATCTATCCTATATGTAGATATCACGTCCATGTCAAACAAACAAAAATCTAAGTATTGGCAGTATTTGATAGTATATGCGGCGTGCGTCAAACGCGGCGTTGCAACTAAGTAGATCTCGGTAGACAGGCTAGCACCAAATTTCATCTTCAAAGAGGCCGACAGCCCTTCACTATATATTCATAACGTCATCGTATTGAATATTCTGGAAAAGTACACTATATCATGACGCACATTTTGTTGGTAAATACATACATCACGGAGAAAAATTTATAGTAGCTTTTACTAAAAAAAAAAAGATCCAAATTACTAAATTTAGATTGTAGTCTTGAAACGCTATTGGAATATTTCAACAAGTCATATTGAAATAAGTAGATCTTACAATGCGTTTAGTAATTTCTCTAACCCTAATTTTGGAGTTGCTACTATACTGTATAATAAATTGTATCAATCATATGGGCAATTCTACCTCAAATCGGCCAATTTAGGGTGTTTTTTGACCTGATATTTTTGAATCGATTCAAACTTTTTTTGACGTGAAATCTACGTGAAGAAAGTAGACCTGTATTTTTTCGTTAGTCCAAAAAATTTTTTTTTCACGCTAGTTATGAATTGAAGGCCCCGATGCTAAAAGGTCCTGAGCGCTCGGCTCGACTTTTTTCAGTAGAAAATTCCCGTCAATGTGACCAATTTTCAAAAGTCACCGAAATGATTTTTCCAAAATACCATCGTGTAGAGGATAGAAAAAGGCAACTTTTATGTATGTACAGTTTTTTTCGAGATCCGTTATTTTTTGAGAAAATAATAAAAACTGAAAAATCGCGAAGCTTGTTTGGACCACGTTTTTTAATCTTAACTCGCTCCAACTTCGACAAATATCAACGGATCTTCTTGATTTTTGGCATGACATCGTAAAATACCCTACCGCTGCCGATAAAGTCATGAAAAATTAATAATTATATAGTTTTTATTAATAATTTAGTTGTAAACAAGCGAACAACTTTCTATACGGTTATGTATGTTTGACGAGGAAAAGTGTGTTACAAAGTTTAAGCGTGGAAAAACTTTCAGTGAGACATTTGTTCATTAACATTAAAGGAAGTTTTTCAGAAAATTTCAGATTGATTGAATAAAAATTGGCTGAGATACAGCGATTTGGGATTGCCTTTTTCACTCCCGTGTGAGGTATATACTATTTTTCAACACACCTGCACGGAAAGTACGACTTTCGGCCCCTCGCTCGAGCGGGAAGTCGTACTTTCCGATGCCAGGGGGTGGTGAAATAGTAGATTACATACCTAGGCCAGTAAAGTAAGAAATGTCTCAGATCACACGTAATTGTCGGCCGAGGCGAAGCTGAGGTCGACAAACATGTGATCTGAGGCTTTCTTATTTACTGGCCAAGGTTTGGATTAGTATATTACATACCTAGGCCAGTAAAGTAAGAAATGTCTCAGATCACATGTAATTGTCGGCCGAAGCGAAGCTGAGGTCGACAAAAATGTGATCTGAGGCTTTCTTTTTTACTGGCCGAGGAGTGTATACTATTTTTCTGTTCGACGGAGCCGGAAAGCGGCAACTTCGTTCAGCGCAGCGGCCCGAAAGTTGACGCTTTCCGGCCGGAGGAGAGAAAAATTGTTTTCGTAACACATGCACGAGTTTTGCGTTTTTTTGACCCATTAAGCGGGCCTAAAGTGACAGTTTTTAGACGAGCGGGAAAATAAAAAATGAAAACGCCCGCTAAAATATTTTTCCATATTTTCAAGAAAATTATCAACAATGATGAAAAGACGCGAAAATCGTGCTGTTACAAAAAATATGGTGTGCACCAGGGCTAAGTGGGCTTTTTGACCTTGTGTGGTTGCAGTACTCGTCTTCGGCTCGCAAATGCACTCGTCTTCGACTCGTGCTAGCTCACCTCCGACTCGTACTGCAAACTCCACACTCGGTCTAAAAAAAGCCCACTTTACGCCCTTGGTACACATTATACTAATATGTCACACGGGAGTGAAAAAGCCATCCCAAACTGCGTTTTTGCCACCCTCGCCTTCGACTCGGGTGTCAATCTCACACGCAGTTTGGCATAGCCTACTTTCCCTCCCTAGATACGTAATATTACACCACGTATTTATAGGGCACAATTCACGGACACCCTTATAAAAAAACGATCATAGCTAATACCTATATAGATACGCCCCCGCCAAAAAATTGGTTTGTCTTGTATACGACCAGTTCCGTCTTTTCCATAAGGGCACGTGGGGCACGTGCCCAGGGCCCCCGGCCTGATTGGGGCCCCGAAACCAATGAAGTCACTAAGCAAAAGTCCATTTTGATTTTTTCACTCACGTTTTTTTGGCTTTCTGAGAGGGCCCCAAACTCTGTGTGCCCAGGGGCCCCTGCATGGCCTAAGACGGCCCTGTATACGACAGATGAAATGGATGTATTATGTTGAGAATATTGTTTTTCATAGTTACTTGCGGTGCAGAACGAAGTTCTGCAGTGGAACCGCTAAAAGACTTCGGAATGGGGACATTGTCAACCACAGAGCACATTCAGCCATTTGTTATGAGAATCAGAATGTTCAATTAGAAGCGAACTTCTATGAGGCGTTGAGATCCGCACTGGAGCGTAACTTTTGGAAATTAGAGGATATATACCTAACCGTGGCTGCGTTGTGAGTATATTAATATAGGATCCCGTTTTCGTCATACATTATCAGAGTGACTTCGCATAAAACGTATCAGAATCCTCTTGGTGTCAGATAACTTTCTCAATCTCACATGTCGTGTCTTCGAAAAGTCGTGTTCGCATATAAGCAATCAAACTGTCGAGTCAATTTTCGATATTTCAATTGTTATAAGGGGCACATACCTCTCAAGTCGTACGAATTCCATGTAATCAGGGGCCCTAATATGAGAATATTGACGGTTTGATGTGAACAACTATACCGTCATTGTCACAATTAACCCGCTGGGCTACACCATGTCGCCACGTCGAAGTACACCCTCTGTCACCAGTGACCCGAAAGTTCGACCCTATATAAAAGTGATCCAGATTTTTTTATTTCTGAAAGTTTTATAGTGAAATGGAATCGTCAGAATGTCTCGAGTAAGACTATGCAAGAACGAATATGATATCTTCATTTTATAAAAAGAAGGAGCGAAATCATTCGCAAAGTGCCTCTTTTTTGTAGAAGGCCACCGGGTCACTGGTGACCCAGGCGTAACCCAGCGGGTTCAACCTTTACCTACTACTAAAATCAGCGTTGTTTTGCAAATGGAAAATTAAATGGCAAGTTACTCCAAAATTTGTCGTAAAATTTTTAAATTTTTAAACTCGATTTGAAAAATATGAAAAAAACAGTATTTCATGGCACCGCGCACTTCAGGTTTGGGGGATCCGAAAAATATTCTTGACCAGTGGTTTAGAATCAGGAAACTTCCACCTCTAAATGCCGTGACATTGGAAATTTTCGACAAAAAGTTTTACACCCACGAATTTTGCAGTATATTTTGGTTTTTTGTCCTGTGACCAAAGGGCATAACGATGATTTATGAAATTTTTTTTCACGTTAATTGCTTATCGGTATGTACTACAATCGATAATATTTATAGGAACTCTGATTGATATGTTTGCTACAATAGGTTCCCGGTAGAAATAAAAGTGGCGATACCGTACAACAGTATTAAAAACTCTATGAAGCGTTGGAGACGGCGGTTGTACCCGCCTTGCCCAGCGACCTTACAATCAATGGGCCTTCAATTTTTTTTTTTTAAACTTCAGGTAATTCGGCGTTAGCCGACGCACCTAAGAAACTCTCCCTCTTCCTTGACTTCAGATCTATATTATCTGGCTAGCTTCTTCCTTCTAACTATAGATGGATGGGGCCTTCAATTGGAGGATCCCGGAAATCAAAGGTTGCTCGAATATACTGTAGGACGTCTTAGCTGTCACACCATCACTGACTCAAGCGGAAAGATCCACTTGATGCTGTATGACGAACAATTCGTCCACAACGAATTTTCGCACGTTTCGAAGATATTTATCGACGGAACATTTCAAGTAACCCCACGAGTTACCGGGGTATATCAATTGATATCGATACTAGGCGTCAAATACGATCATGTAAGGAAATGAAATCAAGCGAAAACGAATCGATGGCCCAGTCGAATATCGCAGTATCTCACACCTATGGTTTCAAAACCGTACAACTCCGAACCCAAAATATCTTCATGAGAAAGCAAATCTTCAAAATTCCTTCAGATAAGGCGGTGGCAAATCCACGCACGGGATACTGCGGTTTTTAAATCGAGCGCGAGATACTGCATCATTCGACGGGGCCATCAAATGCGCTTTTTATAGTACAATGGTAAATGTTATAGTAACGGCATGGTATAACTATTTAGTTAATTGTTTACAGACCATACCCTTCGTGCACATCTTGATGTCCACGAAAACACAAATTGGATACACAGCCGTGTTGACGGCAGTCAAAGATAGATTGATCAACAGCGAATCTGTCGCGATCATCATGACGGATTTCGAGCAGGCGTTGAGGAATGCTTGCCACCGTATATTTAGGAATGCAGATGTCGTCGGCTGCAACGTGCATTACGACAGGGTACGAAATATTCCTCATTATAATACTACATTTGTGTTCGTTACAACATTCATTCATAAGCTTTCTCCGTTAACTTAGGCCTTACTGAAAAAAATTAAATCTTTGCGCCTAACGCCGGCGCTGAGAAACGAGGACGCGAAATGTTTCATCAAGAAAATTATGGCTCTGGCGTATCTACCTGCACACATGGTTGAGGCACAATACAACGCACTGAAGGAGGATTTTCCATTGGTACTCAGGCAGCAATTTGTTAACTTTCTCGGATATTGCGAGCGTCAGTGGCTGAGAATAGTAAAGCCGCCTGGGTTTAGCGTTTTTGGTTTATCTCGACGGACGAACAACGCTATTGAATCGTACAACAGCATCCTGGCCGATAAATTAGGAAGACACCCAAGCGCCTGGATTTTTATGGGTTAGTGACTTCAATAACATACTGTTGAATTTGAGTTTGATTTCCAACGATCCTGCAACGATTTCCGATTATCAAAATTATTCTGGCATTCTATGTCAAACCAACCATCCTACAATTATTCAATCCATTCAAGCCATATATCTTGTTGATATTATTTTATACAATAGTTCTCATCCGAACGACATCAAAGAAGACAACAATTTGTTTTTTTAGTATAAGGCATATCTAAAGAATCCATTTATAAAATTGACACGATCTAACAAATTGACACGAATTTCAGCACCCAGAACGGTAATTCTTATACCATAACGAAAGTGGGATTCTAGCTCTTCCGATTTGTTTCAGAGGGACTCCAATGTTCCATCTCAATAATTGCAACTTGAATTACCAGTTTTAATTAGCGAACATTGAAAAAAAAAAAAAAACAAGTATAAAAAAAAATATATATAAAAAATATATATATATTAGGGCTAATCATTTTGGGGTCATATTTTTTGATTTGCCCTCGCACCCCTCAAAATGTGAGTGTATGGGGTCAGTATCAGTACCTATCAATATGACCACGGTGCGATTTTTTTTGGCCTGGCCCATTGCAAAAGTATTTTTCCCATTCAAATAACACGGGAAATGTTTGTTTTTTTTTATTTGAAATTTTATTCCAATCTAACGAATCATCGCGTTGTAAAAATCAATACATATTCTTGTAGGAAATCAAACGATCTCCAAAAAAGGTCTGATATGACTTTTCGCTAAGTCCACTCGTTTAAAAGTTATTGAAGGTTAAAGTTCAACCTCTAACGGTATATGACGACTTTTTTTTCGATCTAACGAAAAATCGCATCAGGGTTGCGATTCTGTAACTTTTTTCGCTAACTCGCTAACTCGCTAACTCGCTAACTTTTCGTTAAGACCGCTGGTTGGCTGATGATCGTCGAATCGGAGATCGTTTCAACCCGAAACGATCTCTGATTCGATGCTGCTTAGCCAACCAACGGTCTTAACGAAAAGTTAGCGAGTTAGCGAAAAAAGTTACAGAATCGCAACCCAGACCTTTTTTGGAGATCGTTCAATTTCGTACAAAAATATGTGTTGATTTTTACAACACGATGATTCCTTAGAACGGAATAAAATTCCAAATGAAAAAATAGTATATTGTGTATCAAGGAGGCAAAATAGGTAATAATACGAGTCGTAGACGAGTCGTAGACGAGTATTGCAAAGACGCTCGGCGTAAAAGACCTTTTGCCTCCATGGTCCACACGATGCTTTATACAACAAAAGCATGTTTTACAAGTTCATGCTCGATCCGGTACACAAAGCCGACGGACTCCATACACGCATAGCAACGTATAATAACGCGTTGTTACGCATAACAACGCGTACGGCAGAGACCACTTTTGACAACTTCTGACTCCTAGAACTTGAAAAAAAAGCTAAAAGTGAACTGTTCGCATGCGCATTCACAGACCCGCTCAAGTGTCTCACAAATGCCAACTTTGTGTACCGAAATCGAGCATGAAAAACGCGTAAAACATGCTTGCGTTGTATAATAGTATATTGTGCATCATGGGAGCAAACAACGTTTTCGCTCCCCGAGGTGTAGCTTGCTGCCCGAGTGAGGGCGAGGACTCGGCGAGCCGAAGGCTCGCCGAGACGAGCGAAACGCGAGGGCAGCAAACTACACCGAGGAAGCGAAAAGGTTGCTCCCATGGTGCATACGATATTTTTCTTTACACATGAACGGAGGCCGATTTTGCTACCTATTTGAGGAAAAACGGTTTTACCCATTAATTTTTAATAAATCAATTAAAGTTATGAT